>CM075941.1:26409399-27009399 GCA_038030265.1 Corythucha ciliata
GTTTTTTATGCCTAGGAAATTTGCCATTGCCGTCACTTTTACAGGATTCCTCCATTTTTTTAACGAATTCGGCCATGATGATTGAAAAAAAAGAACGATAAAAATTAGAGGGATACTGTGATTGCCAAAAAGATAAAAAAAAAAAAAAAAGAAACAAAAAAACTTCTTAACCGTTACACCAAGTTTTTGAATGCCTAGGTCAGTTACTAGTACCTACACAAAATGAAAATGTCTAGATGTTGAAAAATGTAACTAGGTAAATCCTATCATCGGGTGTAGAAATTTCATGATGCAATTCAAGCACACCAACCTCAATTTATGTAGCTCTACTTTTTCACCTGTTTTATTTTACTTGCTCCTTTTTACTTTACCTTCAAATTTGGATCAATTACGAAGGGAATACATAAAATATAGAGGGGCGGTGGCCACCTGACACGTCATCACTTATGCACCGAAGTTTTACAACTGAATACTTGACAGATGCATGGATCGTCCTTGCACGAATTTTGCATATCTCTTGGTTGGCGACTTTTTGCAACACTTACTTATAGCGTTTTCCATTCGAAAAAAATTCCACACAGGTGTTCACTTTTCCACCCGTCCCCCTTAATTAAATCAGATGTTAATGGAGCAAAATTAAATGCTGTTTTTAAAGGCCCGTTCACAAGCTCTATGTTTTTGTTGTGTAGTGTCTATGCAACCTATCAAAATGCTCGATTTTTCGAGGGAATAAATTTGTTTGGTTGCATAGACGCCACACAACACAAACATAGAGCTTGTGAACGGGCCTTAAGAAACACCTTCGAGGCGCCTTCTCCGGTCTGTGCGAGACCCGCTGGAAAGGAAAAACACGACGGGGTCTTACAATTCTCTCTCAACCTTCGCCTTCTGTGTGCGGCACTTGAAGAGATTAGTACCGTCAGGTCACCGTCAGAATCATCTTAAAAGGCTTATTCTCTTTTAAAATCGGTGTGTGACAGCGAGTTCATAATCGTGACGTTCGCCTTGAGCGATATATTGTCAACCACACGGCTTCTTAGCTTAACATTGCAAAAGCCGTCTCTGGATGCCATTGCAGCTTGTAATTCAGTGAGAGACACTATCGCCGTGTTGGAAAGACACAGAAGTAACGCTGAAGATTACTTCAGTCGTATTTTCAAGCAGGCTTCTGAATCGGCGGCTGAAATCAATGTGCAAATCGAAGTCCCTCGATTAACGAAAGGGCAGACACTAAGGTCTAATCACCCATTCGGAAGTGCTGAAGAGTACTACAGAAGGGCCATTTTTATTCCTCTTCTGGATGCAGTTGTGAACGACCTTCAAGATCGGTTTCCAGCTGAAGTGCTCGATTCTTTTGACCTGAGGATGGTGCTCCCTTTCACCATGAATTTCGGAAACGATTCGGACGAAAACGACAAAAAAATACGCGCCATCGCAAAGAAATACGAGGCCGCTCTAGGCAAAAATGCAGTGGCACTAAAAGCTGAGTACGAGATGTGGGTGGAGAGACAAAAGCGGATGAAAAGAGAACAAGCCAAGATCCCGGAAAATGTCTTGGACACGCTCGACGATTGTGATGAAGATATTTTCCCAGGAATTTATACCTTGAGAACAATCCCGGCCACACTTCCTATTAGTGTGGCTACGGCAGAACGATCTTTCTCGACTTTGCGCCGCCTTAAAACTTGGCTTAGGTCGAGAATGGACGAAGAACGTCTGAACGGATTGGCCTTGCTGCATATTCATAGAGACGTAATAAACTCAGTTGAGAACATCATCGATCGGTACGCCGCAGGAGGCAGTAGGAGGCGTGAATTCCTACTGTAGTGCATTTAATGTTATTTTATTTTTGAACTTTTTGTTTTTTATATGAACGAGCTCCTCATATTTTTTCGTTTTTTTGAAGTTTAACACAAAAAATATTCACTTTAAAAAACTTACCGCCTAATCCAGAAACCAGTCCAGTTAACAAAATAAGTTACTTATTCTGCACACTCCATTCATAGTCTTTGACAATCTTATATCCCAGTCTTTGACAATTTATGGGACACTTTCCGTATCACTCTATACCAGAGCGTATCCATTGAAAGAACGAGTGGTGATGGTGGGGCTGGGGGCGAGGGGGGGTACAATTATTGGTGTGGCCCCCCCTTGCGGAAATCCTGGATCCGCGCCTGCACTGAAAGGTTATAACATCGTTTGTCAAATCTCGGACTGTTCAGTGCAGCACTATCTACACTGAAAAATTAGGAGGAGCTTGCTGCTCGAAATGTTATAACCTGCTCAATAACTACCTTTCGTCAATCATTTCCTTCTGAGAAGCGGAAATAAATCATAAAGGTAACGTTTTTGTTACCGTAAGGTTAGCCATTTGCACGAAAAGCGTTCGTTTGCTTTATAGAAATGACGCAAATCCCGGACTGCTCGAACCACACCTGCACCACTACACTGAACAACAAACGAACAAACCTAAATTCGCAAAGATGACGGATAATAAAGAAAGTGAGGAGCAGCTGGCAGTACTGGAGAACCCTTGGCCTTATTTGGAAGAGTTTTTTCTTTTCAATTCGCGGGAGGGACCCAAGTTAATTTGACGTGCAAACTGTGTATCCCGAAAGTTATGCCGATCAAAGGGCATGTCTCCTCTTTGAATAATCTTAGACAACACGTGAAAAGATCTCACCCATCTCATTTTGTAAACCGACTCCCAAAGCTGCTCGTGGTCGTGGTAAATGTATTGTGACAGAGAGAGACCCCCCCCCCTCCATTTTCTTTCGTTGCGTTGTATGTTGTGTTTTAATCCTTTCTCAAGTAAGTCAGTTTCCTCCTTAGTTAGTGTAGTAGTGGTCATATTTACTAGTCTAGGAAAGAACTTATGGTCACTGTAAGTCTTTGTAGTCTTTTTTGGTGTGAGCTTGTCTAATTTGTTTTGTAGAGTTTTATATTTTTTCGTTATGGTCTTATGTGTAGTTTTTCTAATGTGAGTGATAATGTCCAGTAAGTGCGAAATTGGTATTTTGTTAGTCAACTGGAGATGGAGTTTAAAAAGGGCCATGTTTAGTTCATCTTTTTTAATATACAATGATCTCAACTCAGCTCTCAACCACTCCCTCTGTGCTCTCTTCATAGCGAACCTCGAGGCGTATGTGTTGGTTTTTGTATTTATGTGTATTTAGTTAGGTGTAATATCGTGTGTGTGGCATTGTTTGTTGAACCAAATGTTAGCTATAGTCGTGTGCAGTTTCAGTGTTTTGAGTTGGTATAAATTTAACATTTTTGATACTTCAAAGCGTTCGAATAATAAAGCTTGACTAGCTGTAGAATTGATATTGTTAGTATGATCGCTTAGACTACGAGGGTTAGTAGGTAATGCATGCAAGAAACTGTAGCCATAGGAGCCTACGTTGTCTGTCTTCCCTCGTTGAGGTGCGTTAGAAACGAACCGGTTTCGGCTGCTCGCATCGACTCAAACTTTGCAAATTACCTTCGTACACATAAACACCAACCACAAAACATAACACAATCCATGAAACTTATACACGCAAGACAGAAAGGACGAAGACTAAACATACTGGAGAACATGGAAATTTACAAAAAAAAAACGTTCGAGGGAAGCATCATCAACGAACAGCTTCAACACCACTTCTGACACTATCTTTGCTCCTCTAAAGGAGGTTTATCCAATAAAAAGAAAGGCGACCCAAAACATTTCACCTGAGGCCAAAAAACAAATACATCCGACGCAACTACCTCACGTAACATCCTAAGACAGCCTGAAAAAAGACAGAAAATAACGGACTTTTTCATTGTAAACATACACCAGGGGTGACAGTGGGGGAAAGTGAAAGGGAGGGCTTACGACGGGAGGTAAAAATAAGCTGGTCCGGCTGTCGATGAACCTACTCCTACTCGTACAATTTCTGAGAGGGCAACATCTAACACGTTAGCAAATTTATCAAAACAAGGTAGGTGCAAAATTGTGCTTCATTGTTCTTTTTTTTTCACAAAAATAGTGTCGATCATTGTCTCTTTGCAGGAGTTACATTCGTCAATTGTTCAGTGTTAAATATAACAGTGGCGAAAAGTGGAAACAACGAAGAAGAGGTCGTTTAATTGTTTTTAATTGAAATTGTATATTCAAATTTGTTCCTTCGTTTAAATAATTGAAATTCATCATTAACATTCGTGTAATATAAAACTGTAAAATACTGTAATAGTATATTGTGTACCTACACGGAAAAACCAGGCTGAAAAATTTATGTAAAATGTGCTTAAGGCTACAGTTAATATTACTTCGACGCATGCGAAAAACAAAGTGGACCCTCAACTAACGCAGCTACCACGTAGCTTGTTCAAGAAACCCCTAGTGAAGACCTTCTTAGTGGTAGTAAAATTTCCCTGAGTGCCGTACGAAAATTAAACCCAATCACTGATTATTCCTACAGGACAGTATAGAGTTATTCGTCCAATGGGAATGTTGTGAGTTGACTTTTGAATGATTGATGTCAAACTTTGTATTAGTACTGTGTCCGACAAATTACACCTTTTACAGTGATGAGAGTGCTCGAGCTACGCCTGTCACACACCACTGCATGATATGGTTTCACAAATGATTGGTGTGGCCACTGTGAAAAAAAGGGGCGGTCTCTTTATTAAGGTAGCCGGAATAGGATTTGAGGCGTTGTTTACCCGAACGCTTAGGGTTGCCACAGTAAAAATTGATGTGCCCTACCGCATTGTTTTCTGAAGTTCTGGTTGCACAACGTAAGCGGTACAGTGCAGTGACAGTGGCGGTACTCCCAGTCTCCCACTCCTGCATGAAAGAGTCAAGAGTCGTTGAGGGGTCGTGCAACCTCGTTTAGGTAGGCCACGCCATTTTTTTTTTTGTTGTTGTTCATAAGCACATTCGAGTTCAACACGTTCATCCTTCGCCTTAGTCTGTTAGTCTCAACCAGCGACCACGCGCCTGTTTCATCGAAGATTATTCAGGTAAGCTTGAAGCGTTTGAGTACCATAACAATTGTGTATCATCTTGGAGCACCTTTACTTCAACATTTCGTTTTCTGTTGTAGAAAATAAGAGATGGAATTTGTTAAACTGCTCCAGTCTTGGGAGATGGACGTCCACGCCGAAAAACTCATCGGTAAGTTGTTAAAGCTTTGACCATTATTTTATTCCCTTTTTCCTGTAATAAACCATTATATTAAAGGCCTCACCACAAGTAACGAGGACTGGTCTGAGCACGAAATAAGTATTCCACGTTGTAAGTCCGCATTCGCGTGGTGAGGCCTTAAAACTGGGCACTTTTTTATTAATTGAGTCTTGTTCGCCGGAAAAGTGTTCTTCAGTGCTTGGAACGCTTTTTGAACAAATAGTGGTGTGTTTAATTGAACATCTCAAATTCTTGTGAAAGCATTGCATCTTGGCCCTGGGACTTTTAAATGACCACGATCGTTTTCCATTATTTTTATTTTGGTTTATTGGCTAAATGTAGACACAAATTTCGAAAAAACGTGATTGACCGTACTATAGATCGACAAGTTTCTTATTGACGGAAAGAAGTAAATTCAGTTTAAACACATGTGCCTAAAACCATCTGGAAATTTGGGCCCTCAGGGTCCATTTGAAACTTGTCGAGTTATAAAGAAGGGTCTTAAACCTTGGCAAACTTGCTAAGTATCTTATCTGCTTTCACTGGTTCTTCTATACCAATAACTCGAACAGAAATTTCCTTGCTTTTTTCTTTGCGTTTTAATTACACTTGGAAATAGCGTGTTCGTATTAAACACAGACGAGCGGGTGTGAAGGTCCCCTTGTTCTTACAACAAGCAAGCGGGAATGCGTAAGGTTATCTCATTTTTTCGGGCGCGTGGACCCGGGCAGGTCTCATGAATTCGGAAGGTGGAGGCCTTTCATTGACTGGAAGGACAATATCCTGGCTTTACCCATAAAAATACTACCTGCCCGTGGCTAGGAGTTGGCTGCCGGAGGGAATTGTGGACTTCGAGCTTCTATATTCATTGCAGTTTTACACATTTATTTCCCCGCAACTCGGTCTTTCTCTTCTCTAGTCATTCAGCAAGGTACGTTGAAGAGGAAGTTTTTAATCTGCTCCGTGGCTGTACAAGCCATCGAAATTTAGCGACGATCCGGTAATTTCCTGACCCCCTTCTTCCCGCACCAGAGCGAGTTGAATTCAGCGGACCAGCCCATAATTCGCCCTAAAGTGTTCCGAATGGGCTTAGTTTTTGTATTTGGACTCTGCTCCGGTGGCAGTACAAGACGTCAAAATTTAGTGACGATCCGGTAATTTCCTGCCCCCCTCTCCACGCACCGGAGCGAGTTATATTCGCAGACCAGCCCATAATTCGCCCTAAAGTGTTCCGACTGGGCTTAGTTTTTGTATTTAGAGTCTGCCCCGGTGGCAGTACGAGCCATCGACATTTGATGACGATCCGGTAAATTGCTGACCCCCTCCTCCCCGCACCGGAGCGATTTGAATCCCGCGGACCAGCCCATAATTCGCCCTGAAGTGTTCAGATTGGGCTGATTTTCTGTATTTAGAGTCTGCACCGGTGGCAGTACAAGCCATTGAAATTTTATGACAATCCGGTAAATTGCTGACCCCCTTCTCCAGACCAGCAGACCATCCCATAACTCGCCCTAAAGTGTTCTGAATGGGCAGATTTTCTGTATTTAGACTCCTGTGCCTATGGGTGTAACGGAAAAGTCTGGCATAAATGAAATGGGTGATTCTTGGTCACATTTGGAACCAAAATGACCCTATGCACCATGGTCCGATTACTTTTGGTTTTGGAAATAATTGGAGTTTTCCTTTAATGCACCCACGGCTTCCCTTAGTAAATCGTCTGTATCTGATGAAAAAATGGTCTCATTGAAATTTAAAAGAAGCCATTGGAAAGAGCACTAAATTCTCTGTAGGATTGAATATTGTCATCTCTGAATAGATCAATATTTAAGTGCTTAAATTGCTACTGAACAGTCAACTTCTTAGATTTCCTGAAAACTCCTAGTCCTTCAGCCAGCTGTCAATTTCTTTATGGGCCTCGTAGTAAGTGTAAAAAATTATTAAAAACTTCCAATGTTTGTCAGCTGGGAACGCTTGATGGTTATAGTCATTGATGGATAAGGGTCGGTAATTGAAGATTAGTCGATGTGGGCTGAGGGTTGATTATTGATTATGTGCGACGAAGAATTTTTTTGGATTTAGGGTTATGGAAATTTTGGTGTTTGAGGAATTAAGACTGCGTGATTGATGATTCAGGGATTGTGTGGAGGACCACACGATACTTCCATGTTCCCGTTTTTGGCGTTCATCAATAATGCATACAAAAAAAAAAAAAGAAAAAAATAAATAAACAAGAAAACTTCCATGACCGTATCAATTTTTTCAGTGCTCCGACCCCTCCGATTTCATGCTGGTTAAAGGGTAACATGGGCGCTCGAGTTTTATTTCGCATTTTTCCACTAACGCGCCCATGCTACCCTTCAACCAGCATGACATCGATGGGGTCGGAGCACTGAAAAAACTGATACGGCCATGGAATTTTTCTTGTTTATTTTATTTTATTTTATTTTATTTTATTTTATTTTGTATGCATTATTGATGAACGCCAAAAACGGGAACATGGAAGTATCGTGTGGTACTCCACACAATCCCTGAATCATCAATCACGCAGTCTTCATTCCTCAAACACCAAAATTCTTTAGCCCAGATGTCGTAATTTTTTGAAATTACGGCAAATGGAGCCATTTCGTGAATTGAAAATCCATTTCATGGAATGGACAATCTCGCCAAGTCGATGCGACATAATATACAAATCATGAGGGAAATCCGTTTTAATTCCTGAAATATTATATAGGCGCCGGCTTTGACGATGAAAAATTTCGGACCGCGGATTTCAATACTTTCATGAAAATTATACAATCTAAAAAAGAGGTAGGTATACAAGATTCTGACGAGAATTGAAGAGTGGAAAGAGGCAAGATACTTCTCACGCACGTGTTTTATATGTTTTCGGCAATAATTATCGCATGCTGTTTGATTAACCCGTGGGTTTATATCGTGTAGATCGCCTTCCACAATTATAATAACATATCTTTAGGTACATTAACCTGTTGGGAGACCATGTTATATTTTGAAAAACGTAAAGGATTCGGTTGTAGTAGTAGGGGGCGGGTGTTCCAAAGCTTGCCGTTGACAGTAATTGACGGTACTTTGATTGAACTGCTAAAACTGTAAAATGGTACGATTTTGGCACTGATCCTTATTAGCAGTCCCCCTTGTACCTGTCATGCCAAAAGTCATTCGGTTGTTCTGCGCTTTTGCCCTGCTCTTTTTGGGTATTTCCAGGATGTTCCAAATTAATGTTTTAACGGTACGGTGTGTTTCCTGCAATTTCACCACCAAGCAAATTTTCCAACAATTTGTACTGCGCTATTCAAATTTCGGAAAACACTGTTAATATTGCGTTCCAAACGTGTCAGAAGACAGTACAAGCAAAGTCCCAACCGAATCCTTGTCGTGTTTGAAAATACCCCATGGTCGCAGAAAAGGTTAAGGGGGAACTGCAGTGATGATTCCTCGACTCCCCTCCAATCAGCTTATCAGTTCAAAGAGGAGATGCAAAGATGATTCCTCAGCCCCTTCATCAATAATACGGCATCCATTTTCTCGTTTCATTAATGGGGTCGAGGAATCATAATTTATGTGCAGCTCCCCGAGAATTTAACTTTTCCATTGCAATCAATTGGATTTGGTACTAATTCAATTGATTCCAAATTCCAACTCTACTCAATAGGGAACATGCACGTCTTTTAAAAAATGATTTTTTCTTGAAGAGGACTATTCCACGATACCATTACTCATGCTATTAAACATTACGATCAATCAATAATTGTTTAAAACGATTTTTACAACTTTCGAATGGGTATATGACGATGCTGTAACTTATTTCACTGTATGTGATGGCGCGGAGAAGGGATGTAAAAGATGTGGTTTCTAGAATACAACTTTTATTTGCATTCGTGACCAAAAAATATTTCGACTTCCCTGAAGTGCTTGACATGTAATAACAAACTACGTCCTTCTCGAAAAAACCATCCCCTCCAGAAGAACTTGATATTTAAAATTCACCAATCGGCTACAACATCGGTTAATATCCTTCAGTTCATGTGCCAAATCACGTGTATGATTTGTTTCCAAATCAGACGTTCATGCAAGTTCCCTATTATGTTGAGATAGCTAATGACAATTCGTAGATTCACACGCATGACCGCTGTTCGAGCAGCCAGGTGCATGACGCATGTATAATTGAACCTTATTAGTCGCCCTTTTCGTTGGGAATGTATTAATCACAATTCAAATTGTTACCATTTAGAATAATAGTAGCCGTGAGGATTCCGCTCTCAGCTTCACTCTACTGGGTCTGAGAAAGAGGCTTCTGTAAGTATTTGAATCACCTCAAAATGTTCGTCATTTAATTTGCTGACATTGTCCCTATCCGTAATCTCCTTCCTTTCTGTAATTTCTACCTGTGACTTTTCACTTTGATATGATGCATTAGCTGATATTACTCAGCCAGGCAGAGCGTTTGGTTTTTCATAGCAACTCCTTATTTATTTAGGTACGGAGTGATCTCACAGAGAACGCCGTGTTTTTGGAAGTAGGCGCCGGCGTGGAGGTGGAGGCCTCTGAACCAAATTTGATTGGTGAGGTATCAGTAACGATAACGTCTGTAAGTTGAATCAACTCTCAAAACTTCGGTTGCATTTCTATAACTGAATTAAATGTTTGCAGGGGCTTCTTGAATTTTTAAATGGGCATTCCACTGGGAAAGCCATACTTATTGCCTACTCTGCAACCGGAGCCTTAACCTCTAAACAAAGGAGCCTCCTTACGAAAGTAGTAATCGAGCGGGAGAGGCAGTTTTTTCTTGATTCGCACGGTAGCTCCAACGGTCTCGATTTTACGTAAGTGCTGGCGTGCTTTCATGCAAACGACACAAAGTTAAACCTTTATTTCAATTTAGAATTTCAAGGGAGCGATTTTCTGTTCTTACGAGGGAAATATGTGAAATTTTCGACGGTGAACGCCCGGGGACGTGGTATACCCCTTATACACCTGTACCCAACTCAAGAAGAGGCGTAAATGCTAGCGGAAAGCTACATGACCACTATCTCTACCAACGTCGATGCTTGCACAAAGAAGGACTAATTGAAAAAAAAAAACAAACCCCCCTGTCCGAACTCTGAAGACGACGCCGATATTGACGGTTTGTATAAGTTCTCCAAAATGCTTTGCCACATTATGTGTCCATTTTAGCCCAATACCTTCGAATATTATTCACTTTAAAGGGAAGTTTCCTGTGTGTTTCCTCGACTCCCCCTCCATTCTTACCTCGCCTAGTCCGCACCAATCCCGGATTTCAAGGTCCAATTCAAATCTCCATGAAATTCTGCGAGCCTCGAAATTTCACATTTTCTAAAACTCGCTGACGGCCCTATCTACAATCAAATTGGATGGCGTTGTTGGTTTCGTAACGTATTGGTCGTGGGAAACGACTTTTTACCCTCGCCAGTCGTTTTCAAAGCACCCAAAAGTTTGTTTGTCAACAGTTAGCTCTGCTGTGGGCCCCTGTCCCACGCAAAATGTCTGGCGATCTCACAAAAGTCATCTCCTATACCATAAAAAACGTTCTTTGCAGGTGCTAGATACGATCAAATGACCTGGATTTTTGTTACTGTGAGCTCCCGAGCTGTACTTATTTATTTAGGAAAGCAAGATCGTGTAGAATTTCCTAGAGATTCAAAAGACCTTGGAATCCAGGATTGGTGCAGAAATACGGTGATAATTAACACAATGCCGAATAGGCGAGGAATTACTCCACCTGAAAGCATAGCCTAGAAACCAACCAACTGAAAAATGAAACGCATTAATGACTATGATGACACATAAGATTCGGTAAATATTGACAGAATTGGCAATATTGCCTTGTTTGTTCAGGGGTTTTGTAAAATCAGTCTTTTGATAAAAAGCCTAGCCTTTTTGTAGAAAACAATTTTTTGTTTCTATCAGCCTGGAGTAGAAAATTCATTTAGCTTTAAAATGTACGCTGGCCCATTTTCCTAACTTCATTAGAACCGGTGATATAGTTAAAAGTGTAACAAACATTCTTCCAAAACGTTGATCTGTTATATCTTCATAAAAGCAAATTTTCATTCTTATGCCAAACCATTTGGCAAGAATCAGTTTCATCTCGACATAAATGAGCAAACTAATTTTCATAAAAATCCGAGATACTAAGGTCCAACCATTGGTTGATTTTTTGGTGTCGAATGACCCCTGTCTTAAGCCCGGTGCACACGATGCAAGTCTGTCAGCATGATTTCAAGCGTGCAAGGTCGGTTGCGAAATGCGCACGCCCCCGTGCATGGTAGTGACGTCAGTGCATGGAGATGGGCAAGTTTTTCGTTATAGGAACGGTGCTATTTTCATTCCTGATCCGCTGCAAGATTGGTCACACAGCCAATCAGAGTGCCCCAGTTGGTCACGTGGTTTTAGGAGGGGAAGTTGAGTTGATGAGAGAGGAAGGCTTTTCGTTTGCTATATGGTTCCCCATCACATGGTTGTACTACCTCAAGTTGTGTAGTGGTTAGTGGTTTCTTTTTGTTCTTTTCTTGAGTTTAATTATGTCCCAGTCTTCGAAGTGGAGCAACGAACAAATTTTGACGCTCATAGATGCGTACAAAGAAGAGTCATGCCTTTACGCGGTCAAAACTCCGGCCTATCACAATAAAACGTTGAGGAACGAAGCGCTGGCAAGGATTCAGCGCTCAGTAAATGGTGTTAGGCCGGGGTCGACAATTAAGGATTGCATTTCTAAAATGCATTCTTTGAGAACGCAATATAGCGTGGAAAAGAAAAAAGTTATGGAGTCACAAAAAAGTGGAACCGGGACAGACGATGTAAGTAGCCTCTATTATATACTACTACGTTATTATGTATTATTCGAAGTCTCCAACAGTGGTCCTTCTATTTTCAGATATATATACCAAGCCTTTGGTACTTCCAACATTTGGAATTCTTAAGTGCTTACTACACTCCCCGGAGTAGCATAAATTCCTGCAGTGAGAGTGATGGGACAAGATTAATTCTGCCAGAGGCTGACGTCCAGTCTGAGGTACATATTTTTTCATCGCGCGCAAAAACTTTATTTTTTTTTGTGAATGAGTAGATTAGTGTAGACAAATTTTTTAGCTTGTGGTGAATTTTCATTTCGGCGCTATTATTGGTTTAAGTTGGGAAGTAAAGGTACCAAGGATTTGCCATGAAGTGATCGGAAGGGGACCGGCGAGGGTTTTCCAATTTTTTGTTTGTTGGGTTTTGTTTTTTGTAAATCAGATCCTATCTCGATTATAAAGGGATCGAGTGATAAGGGAAAACTTTTTGACCACAAGAACCTCTTCTCGATGCAGCCCCTTGGCATCTTACGACTGGGGAATTTTGGTGTTTTTTAATTATCGCAAACACCGCGGCGAAAAAAAAAAATCACTAAACTGATGAAGTCACCTGTATCTGCTTATTGTCTGAACTATAACGAGATGATCATTTGCAGATAATCGTGGATATTCCATTGCCCGGATCTTCCTCATCTTCACTGTCTGCCCCGTCGCCGGATGATCTGGAGGTGGTTCCATTCTGTTCGCCAAATTCGAGACAAGCAGGCAAAAGAAAAAGGACGAATTCGTCGAGAGAGTCCGAGGATGGCGAAAATTATTCCCGAGCACTTGAAGCCCTGGCTGAGTCCGTGCGCCAGCCGGTCGTTGTGAACCGCCCTTCGGCGGCCACTCCGACGTATTCTGCGGGGATAAATGGAATCGTTGCCTTCATCGCTTCGGTGATAGAGAGTTTCGAGGACGAACGATCGAGACTTCAACTAATTAGTAGTCTCTTGTCGACCACAATTGAGGCTCGCACGCGTGAATTAGATAAAAAGACCGGCTAATTTTTGTACAGTATTAATATATTTAATAAACATTAATTATTTTTCAACTTTGTACACTAGATAATTCAGTTATACATTTTGTTTTGGTATTATTAAAATATTTGTATTAGTATTAATCATTTTATAAGAAATTCGAATTCAATTATATTATGTAACATAAATTTTGAATCAATTACCCCGTGTCCTGTGTGAGGCGAACCCACGCGATTTTAGCGTTTAGAGCGCGCTGAAAACTCAGTTACAAAACACTACGGTTGTTTTACGCTGAAATCGCGCTATCGTAAGACAGGGTCACACTTTATTGCCATGAGACTGCCCCGACCGTATTAAAAAAATCACAAAATCGGTCTCGAACCATGCCCGCTGACTGGGAACAGTGGTTTCCCCCCTGTTTGGACAGCCCTTGTAGTTGTTGAAGTTGTGCATCTTGGCTTTCTCCTAGAGTGAGTGATGGAGAGTACCACTGACTTCTCTTTGCCAAAAGATAATTGTGCAGAAGCACACATGTAAAAGTAATACATTCAACTTTTTCAACAGACAAAGGAATAGGAGTCAATAAGATTCGGAATCTATTGGCAAGAATTCCGAAGGAATTCTCTACTGTTCTCCGGGCTCTACTTAATCTATAATTAAAAATTTTTTTTTCATTGGTAAGTCCTCGCTCAGGGTACGGATTCATTAAATTATTGCTCAAACTAAATGCATCGTCCCCAACGAGAACGTAGGGCATTTCGTGAGGGAACCCTGGTAACCGAGTTGGCTTCGGCAGATGCATTGAATTTTCATTCATTTTTTTCCCCAGGAGGCTTTCACGAAAAACCCTTGCGTCATGCATGCGCCCGTTTCTTCCGATGTCTACAAACATGAATTTGCACTCTGCGTCAACAAGACCTAATAAAACAATGCTGTCCGAACCTTTATAGTTCCTGAAAAACGAGCCGTCTTTTCTCAAGGGCAAAAAGGCAACATGTTTGCCATCGATGGCGCCAATGCAGTTGGGGAATTCCCACATACACTGGAACTTAAATGCTACTTCCTCCCATTCCTCCCGAGAAGATGGAAGATTTATAACAGGTCTTAGGATCTGTATAATTGCATCGCAGGTCGAGGAGACAATCTGTGACAGCGTATTAGGCGCGATTCTTGTTGAATAGGCCAAGTCCCGAAAAGAGTTTCCAGTTGCGAGGTACCTCAAAGTTGCGCAAAGCCGGTCCCTTGGAGAAATAGACTGTCTCATCACCGTATCCTGCTTCTTGATGAGCGGCGTAATTTGGAGAAGTAGTTCGCTCAACTCTTCAGTCGACATGCGGACAAAATTTTCGAAGGACAAAGGGTCCTCAGGCCTGAAGAGCAATTTTAAATGTATCATTGCGAGTCAAGTATTGCTAACAGTTGAAAAATCTGAACTTACTGGAGTTCTTTGAACAGCATATTTAATACTCCTTCACCATTTTCTCTTCTCTGCAGCCAGGAACGACTCCAAACTCTGCGACCAGAAATTCTTCTGTTCCTCTGGTCTTTCCTTCTTAACTCGCACGCCAAAACAGCAAATACGACCGCCTGTCTTCGACGAATTACAGACACAATTTCCTCGTCAATTTCTTCGTCCATGGTTTAAATAAGTACGAAACCGTAGAACTCAACGTAATAAAATAAATTAATAAAATGCCAATAACGAACAGAGTCAACGGACTGGGAGGGGAAGAGTAACCTGTAATAGAGGTTTCATGAAGGCTATAGCCAGGTAGGCTCCCAAGCATTCCAAAATGCGTCGTATGAACACTTCTTGCAAGCCTGCTAGCACAACTCCTGGAGATAAACCTTGCGTGCAAGAGATCATGCTGACAGACTTGCATCGTGTGCACCGGGCTTTATTGTAACAAATACGTCAGGTTTACAACTTGCCTGAAAGTCTACATAGCCTATTTGTAATATGGCTAAAAGGTCCAGGCTGATTAGGAAGTTAACGGTTTTCCTCAAAAAGCCTAGGATTTTTATTAAAGGCTGCTTTGACAAGAAACCTTCGACATGTACAATTCAACAGTGGCGGATCCAGCATTTTATCAAGGGGTGGTTCGAAACAATAATGTTCACCTACCTGGTAGGAGGAGGGGGGAGATTGTTCACCGCCAGTGAAAAAGAAAGATATATGAGCCACTTTTCCTGCTTTTCTGGTTTCAAAATCCTTTCCCACTTCTATTTTAGTGATGTGATAACTGTCGATTCGCTCTTTCACATTTAATTTAATTTTGTTATTATGTTGGCCGTAAGGCCCCCCCCCCCCCGGTGGATCTTCTACTGCTTCAGTTCATGTTTGAAACTTTGTTTCCTTTGTGTAAAATTGTAGAACAAGCCGTCAGTGATTTGAGCTGGCTGTCGGGAGGAAATATCGAACCGTGGAGCAAAGTGAATCTCGCTTGGGCGACGACTTTTTTTCTGAGACGTCGAACGTTGCTACGCGAAGATTTGAATGTGGTAACATACCTAAAACAGTACAGGTGTTTGGAGGAAGATAAGGGTCAGAACTTGGTACGGTATCTTATTTCAATAAATGAAATGCTTATTAAAAAGTCACTCTCCTTGATGAATAATCCGTTATTTGTAGTTTATAAAAGACTTCGAAAGATTGGAGCCTGAAAAACATGATTTATTATTCGTGAGGTGGCCAATTGTAAGAGAGCGTTTGCTAAATACCTTCCGCACGACACGTTTACCAACGTTATCGTCAGAAGATTCACGTCTATTGAACGGGTTTGAGTTGTTGTCAACAGGTAACAACGCGGCTTTCTCGTAGTACTTAGTTGAAACGTTGTGATGTTTTGTTACTTTCCAGTCGGTCAGGACGCGGTATTGTTGCATCTAATTCCGACGTTATTTAAGCCCGCTCCATATTCTATTAAAACATGTAATACGAAACGAGCTAAACTTAGCTGTGACGGCAAATCAACCTCTAAATTTGCTAAAGTCAAGTGTAAGGCGTCTTTAAAAGAGAGAAGAGAGGCCTTTTATCTTCATGTGTGGGTGCGTATTGATAATTGTTCATTGTTTTAATAAATTTGTTATGAAATGACCTACGTTCATCATGGAATTAAACTTGATTTGTCATTTTCAGACTGCAAATGATTTGGAGCCGGCACTAACTAGTCGACGGGAAGAACTAAGGAACAAAAAATTAAGTTTTCAACCCACTCCAGTCGTCGTTGGTAAAATAACAAATCCGGACGCTTTTTATGTAGTGGTTGATCACATAAGATACAAGGTGCGTAGTCCCATCGAAGCTATTCACTTGACCTTCGCAATTTTCTACGCGACGGATGCCTGCTACCCCCCCCCCCCCGGAGGCCAATCAAATCTGGCTTTTTATACAGCACCTCGGTTATGACGTGACCAATCCTGGTGATAGATTATCAATTTCTTTAAATTCTCTATTAGGAGTTTTGGGGAGAAATCTATAGTGATGTTTCCATCTTTTTTTTTAATTAATATTGATATTTGTGGTTTCCGCATCATTTCGTGATTAATTTTTAAAGTTTACAACGCATTTTTGAAATTTTTCGTTCACTAAAAATTCAAATTTTTTATTTAATTTGAGCACAATTTTGAATTTTTGAGTTTCCAAATTGGTGCTTATACAACATGGTGTTCAGTTGTTTTTCCTGTAACTTACCATTCGAAGACAATAGGACGTTATGCATTCACGTCGGGGATTTTCACAGGTTTTTGGTTTCCTTTTTTTGCATTGAAGAAGACTGTAGACGAAAATTTTCATGTTTTAACTCGTACCGTAAACATCGCATGCGGTGTCATGGTTCATCGTGTGAAAACTCTCCAACAGGCACTTCGCCGTTCGCGGAAAATAGTTTACCTGGGAAATCCATCACAAATAGGGGTACCATCAGCCAATCACTTCCTCAGTTAGTTGAGAATCTCCCCCCTTGTATTGAAAGCGAAACCCCACGCTCTGCTGTTAGTCTTGAAGCCGATGAATCGACTACGAAAGCATCTTCTTTAGTAGCGAAGTGGTACTCGTTTTCTGATGTCCCACGGAAAAGAGTCAGTGAACTAGTCAGTGATGTGGATGAGTATGTAAACTCGTCCTTGAAAAATCTCAGAACTTCCGTTTTTGATAGGCTGCGTTTGCTTGGGGAAGACCAGGAAAATATTGACAAGCTCAATGATATGTTCACTAAAGCGGAAAATTCCCTCAATAGCTTCAGCACTGAAAAACGTTGTTTCGGTGTTTTCAAAAAAAAAGGTACCTATATAGCTCCAATTCCTTATAAAATAGTGTCCCGGGATGAGTTCGTGAAGAGTGGAGCTTCCAATGTTATCGTCAAAAAGGACGTAAACGAAGAATTCATTCCCTTGCGCCAGGTTTTGCAACGTTTCCTTGAACTCCCTGGTGTTTTTGACGACATTACGTCGTACATTGAGTCCTTAAAATCGTCTTCATTTATGACATGCGTAATACAAAGTAAATTGTGGTTATCGCGGGTAAAACACTTTGGCAATAAAATCGTATTTCCTCTTTTTCTTTATTTCGATGACTACGAAAATAATAATCCGCTTGGGACCCACGCTGGCATTGCTAAGTCTGGTGCGGTTTATGTCACAATCGCTTGCTTGCCTCCTCAATACCGTTCCAAATTGGAAAATATGTTTTTATTTCTTCTCTTCAACTCATTAGACCGTCCGCAGTATTCAAATAAAGTCATTTTTGAACCTGCGATCGGCGAACTGAACTTTTTAATGTCACAAGGCATTTCCATCAACACGTCATCTGACCTTAAGCAAATTTATTTCTTGTTAGCTTCCGTCCTTGGTGATAATTTGGGGCTCCATTCTATTCTAGGCTTTGTCGAGAGTTTTAGGGCCAACAGACCTTGCCGATTTTGCCTTATAAAAAATCAGGACATTAACCGACAATTTTCTTGTATTAATTTGAAATTACGAAATCGTCAGAATTATGAAGAGTCTTTGTCTTTGAATGATGTTGCGGAAAGTGGAATCAAGGAGTCATGTGTTTTCCACAACGTCGAAATGTTCCATGTCACTGAAAATGTAGCCGTTGATAGAGCCCATGACATCGACGAAGGGATCACACTTTATGATCTTGGAAATTTGCTAAATTACTTCATCAGAGAAGCTCATTTTTTTTCATTAGAAGATCTTAACTCGAGAATAAGAGGATTCAATTATGGGGTTAATGAGAAAATGAATTGCCCCCCTACTATACTTGAAAGGCACGTGACGAACAAGTTTTTGTCATTTTCAGCCGCTGAGTCGTCGTGTCTTGTGAGAAACCTGGGTCTCATAATTGGAGACCGCGTTCCTTACGACAATGAATATTGGGAATTATATAAATCGCTCAAGACCATAGTCGAGCTTACACTTAGTAAAACCGTTTTGCCTGGATTTTCTGACCGCTTAAGGATTACTGTTCAAGAACATTTGGAGCGTGTAAGCCTCCTGTTTCCCAACTCAATTAAGCCAAAACATCACCATTTAATCCACTACCCCGATGTCATGGACTCTCTTGGACCAATTCCGTCATTATCATCAATTCGGTATGAAAGTAAGCACCGGGAAGCCAAAATTACTACCCGCGTATCAGTTTCCCGAAAAAATGTACAGTTCACTTCGGCGATCAAGCATCAACTCAAATTGAACAATCGATTTTTAAATTATAAAGCGTACGAAAAATACGTTCCCGGCAATTCGAAACCAATATGTAACGATCAAGTTATGTACTGGCCTCAAATAAAAGACTCTGTTACAGACTTCACCCTAAATGAAACCCAAATGATGGTTAAATTTGTGTCCTACCTTGGGAAGAAGATTTGCGAAGGCTCGATAATCATGATTCCATCTGACAACGAGCCTTTTCTATTTTCTGTGAAGATGATACTACTGAGTAAAGTTCATGAAGTTGTATTTATTTGTTCGAAACTCGTCTGTTTATTTGACCCACACTTCCAAGCTTACGAAGTAGCACAAGAAAAAGGGGGAGAAGTAATATTTTTATCTGATGTCATAGCCGAAAACGTTTCTTATCAAGTTACCCAGAGCAACGGAAAGAGCTACGTTGCTAAATTTTGGGTTTAATCTTATCGATTATTAATGGAAGACGGGAAATTGTGGGGAGGGTTGTGGGGGGCACGGTGTTAAATGTCATTATCCACCGTCGCCCGTCTCTTTTGTTCGAATTGGATTTCGGTTTTTATTTCAAGAACCATCATAAGGGATCTTGTAGTTTTTATTTTTCGTATATTCCCAGTAAGTCTGTAATAGAACTAGCTTAATACTATGTGCTGCATTCAAATTCTTTCAATACCTTGTAACGCTGTATAAATTATAAATTCTGCATATTTGTAATACAACTTTTTTCCCATTGTGATTTTTTGGTATTTCTTTTGTCAATGACGAAAATGACTTGGGTATTCACAGGTACCTCTTCCCTAGCTATCAAAACAGACAATTAGGTCATTAGCCAGGAACAGTTTTTTTTTTTTTTTAATTAATTTAAAAATTAACTAAATCTGTTCCGACTTTGACTGATTTGATTTGACTGTTCTGACTTGGACTGATCTTTACCACATTTATGCCGGTTTGCCCCTGTTTTTACTACATCTCTGCATTTTGTTTTGTCCGGTGGCAAAGCTGAATGTAGTGACCTGCTCCCAACGCTTGGTTCACTGTGTTCAACCTAAAGGTTTTCTGTTATTAAATGGTCGACGCACTAAGCTGAACTACTGGTCTCATTAAGGGGGAGTTGTACATGTGTTTCCTCGACCCCCCTCCAATCCCCCTCGCCTACTCGGCGTTACGTAAATTGTCGCCGTAGTTCTGCACCAATCCTGGATTTTAAGGTCTCATTTTAAGCTCCAGATAATTCCGCACACGCGTTAAGTCTTGCTTCCCCAAATAAGACGTCGGAAGGGCTCGAATTGTCAAGGTAAAAGTTTAAGTGGGTTTTATAGTTGCTTCAAGGGTGAAATATGAAAAATGAAGATTTATCGGGCGTGCGGAATTATCTGGAGATTAAAATGAGACCTTAAAATCCAGGATTGGTGCAGAACTACGGCGACAATTTACGTAACGCCGAGTAGGCGAGGAGTCGAGGAAACACAAGTACAACTCCCCCTTAAAGTTCGACGTGGTTAACCTCAAAATTATGACCTGCCACAAACACTTTATGTACGGCGTCCACTGTTCATTTTACTGTGGTCAATTTCTCCGCTTAGTGCGTGGTACATGAATGCTTTTTCATTATTAAAGTGTGATGCTAGGAATCGTTCTTTTGTTAATCAAGTAAGATTTACCGTGCCATGCTAGGAATTGTTCTTTTGTTACTCGAGTAAGATTTACCGTGCCATGCTAGGAATTGTTCTTTTGTTACTCAAGTAAGATTTACTGTGCCAACCGTCACATTCTAATGTGCTGTTTCAATGAAAATTCACCGTGGGGAATGAGTAAAGATAATTGATGTGGAACACAGTAATGTTTACTTTAAAAATCTTACGTCCCTGGCTTACTGTGGCCTCACAGTAAATTTTGCCTGAAAAAGTTTTTCAGTGTAGGCGGGAAAGTGTGTGTTTTCCGGGCCGAGACAAGTTGCCCAGCCGAGCCGTGGGCGAATCGTCGAGGACCGGCAAAACACTTTCCCGGCAAGGTGCACATACTATTTTCTTTCCGGAATGATAGGAAAACTCGATTTTGCTGCCTTTCGTAGGGAGGGGAAAGAGGGACTTTGCCGGGCTAGCCCGACAAAGACTTTGTCAGGCTAGCCCGGAAAAGTCCTTCTTTCCTCTCCGTATGGAGGCAGCAAAATTGAGTTTTCTCATCATGTAGGAAAGAAAAATTTTAATGTCATTGTTTTCATAACCCTCGCTACGTAAACTCATGCGCAAACCTCACTAGGGTGACAGCACAGCAGGACATCTATCATTCTTTTCTCTTGGCGAAAAGAAAAAAAATGCTGTGTGCACCTCGGGGGAAAACTTGTGTTTTCCGAACCTCAAAAAGTGGATGGCCTCGGCCAGCCATATCTTTTTTCGGTTGCGGAAAACACTAACTTTCCACCCTAGGTGCACAATATACTATTCGTCCCTACCTGATCGTGTGGAATCCTTGAAATTAATCATCAACATAGACGGACTGCCTTTATTCAAGAGTTCTCCTGACGAAGTATATCCAATTTTGTTTTCCGTTCCTTCCGTAAAATGTCTCAAAAGTCAAGTTTTTCCTATTGCATTTTGGTACGGTAAGGGGAAACCTTACGATCTATCAGCCTTCTTTCGTGACTTCATAGACGAGTTTAATTTGCTGCACGAATTTGGATTTGAAATGAAAACTGGCCCTCCGTTAGCTGTTGAAATTATAGGAATTTGCTGTGATGCTGTGGCAAAGAGTTACATTCTTGGAATAAAAGGTCACGGTGGTTTTTTCTCATGCACACGGTGTACGATCAGAGGAGAAACCATAAATAAGACACGGGTTTTCTGGAAAGCGATTGCTCCGCGCGCACCCGCGAATATTTCATAGCTAAGACTGATTCAGAATTTCGATGCAGAGGTACTCCTTTAGTTGATATTCGTGGTCTAAATCTAGTTAGTTCTGACCAAGAGTTCGTAGGCCGGAGGTGCGACGACGGTTTCATACAGAAAAAAAAAGAAGGAGAGACGTTCACGTCGCGTAAAGATCACTTTATTACGGGACCGGTTTCAGCTGCTGCCAGCCATCTTCAACCATTATAAACATAAAACAATAAATAATTAGCTAAAAGCCATACCCCTTCAAAAAGCAAAGTTAGTTAGTTTATTTTGGACTATATGCATCTGGAATGTTTGGGTGTTATGCGTACTCTCTTGACACTGTGGGTTTCTGGTGGCAGACCTCACCAACTATCATGCCAGTTGAAAGACATAATTTCAAATAAGTTGCTTGATTTAAGAAATAACATCCCTTGTGAGTTTGTTCGGCGTCCTCGGGAAATCACCCTCGTCCCTCGATGGAAAGCTACTGAATTTCGTTCTTTTATCCAGTACCTCGGACCCATAGTGCTGAAAAATGTGCTAAATGAGGACAAATATCACAATTTTTTATCCGTGCACGTTGCCAATACCATTCTGCTTGATTCTCGCACTCTAGGCGTCGATTCTAGGTTCTGTGGAATTGCTGATTTGAGGCAGTACGCTAGGTCCTTATTGCGACATTTTGTTGTGTCCTCATCAAAATTGTACGGGAAAGAACTGATCACCCATAATTTCCATGGACTTAATCATATTGTAGACGATGCGGATTATTTTGGAGCCAGAATCAAGGATTTCTGTTTGCATGATATATCGGCTTTTCATTTCGAAAATTATTTGCAAAAATTGAAATCCTTGGTCAGGGGGCGTAGTAAAGTGCTGGAGCAAATAGCGAATCGTGTTTTTGAAAGATTTCATGATGAGCCACTGTTATCCGAAAAAACACCGCAGTACCCGGTATTTTCAACTGCTACCCATTCGAACGGCCCTCTTACTCCTTTTTGCTGCAATCCGCAATATTTTAATGTTGTCTTTTCGGAATTCAAACTGACCCTGAAGAGTCCTGACAATTGCTGTGGTACGAAAAATGGTGACATTGTTCTAGTGCATAACATAGCTTTTTCTACGAAATTGAACGACGTCGTGATAATCGGGAAAAAGTATTCCCAAAAGGCTGCTTTGTACGGTTATCCGTTGTGTTCAAGTTCGGATTTGGGGATTTTTTTGGTTGAAAAGCTATCTTCTTTCAAAACGTGGCCAGTTTCTGATATTTCTGTCAAACATATATACTTTTCCCATTTAATAAGGGGGATAGAGCGTGTGTTTTTCCATTACTCAATTCTCTCAATTAAATAGGATTTTTTTTCCAGAGGTGTTTTTTTCTGTCATTTCATGTTTCTTCTTTTCTTGCTTGCTTGGTTTGTGCTTATTTCTACCTATCTTTTTTACAAAAAAAATACTTTTATTCCATTATTATTTGTATATTCGAAGAATTTTCTTTCCCTTGCGGTTTTCTTATTTTTCCGTTTTCATAAACAAGCCCTATATCCGTTAATCACGTTTTGAATATGATCTCATTCCTCGCCCTGCTTTGATGATTTGTACGTCTTCATTGCATTCATTTTTGCATAGCTGTAAGTTTAATACTTCATTTCGTGTGGTCTCCTAGAGTCATCTTAGTACCGCCAGTCCCTTTTTCGCGGAAATGTTTCACTGTAATTGTTGATAATGGCCCATTATTATTTTAGCTGTTTAGCTGACTTGGAAAGTATGTGGGTCATAGTACGCTGCAAGAGCGATGACTCGTTCGATTGCGTGCCCGAGAATTGGCTATTGAGTGACGAACAATGTTTCTTCCCTGACAAAAGCAAAAACACCGTTTCAAAAATGGCTAAAACCTGAACAATACCGGAGGAAGACTGGCCGGTTCTGGATATTACGGTCGTAAAAAAGGGAATAAGTAAGCCTAAAATTGTATTCATTTTGTTATCAAACAAATTTTAATAATGCGATTTGTCTTTTAATTGTTCCAGAAGATGTTGAGCGCGGCATGAAGAACCTAATAAGGTTCGAGAAGGAGCTCCCGAGCCTCACCAATTCTGAGGCGGAAGGGCGCGGGCGAGGTTTTCAAAAAAAAAAAAAAAAAGATTTGTGTTGAGCTCGTCTTCAGAATCAGACGACGAAAGACCCAGATTACACAAAAAAATGTCCAACGCTTATGATGAAAAAACTTCAAAACTTGAATTTAACTTCGAAAAAATGAATTCTCCGTTTCCTCGTCTCCCGGATCACGATAACATACCGGAATATCCCGCTACTCCGAGCATTGGACAACATACTCCGAGCATTGGACAACATACTCCGAGCATTGGACAACATACTCCGAGGCAAAACATTGCAAACACTCCAGATAGTCAATGTAAAATCGGTCAATTTAAACACCACTGTCCCCTCAAATGTGGCAGACCATCCATTGAGACGTTGGCTCATTCGTTGTGTGCATCTTCCCGTACGTATTGCCCAATGTTCAGTTTCCGCTTATTATTGCCAACGTTTTCTTTATATTTTTCCTTGTAGGAGATGTGACTATGTTGTGGTCTACAATGAGGAGCGTCCGCGAAATGTTGAATAGCCTTTCTCAAAGTTTGGAAAGTGGCTCAAGTCGTGTTGACGGTTTTATTCTAGAGAGAAGTTCCATGGACATGTTATCAAATTTCCCTATGAAAGATTTAGAATCTTTTCGTAGCCATGATGACAAGCTAAAAACGGAAAAGCAATACAGTAAAACCTCGTTAATACACCCCTCGGTAGTACGACGTCCCGCGTAGTACGACGTTTTTCTCCGGCCCCCAGGACCTGTAGGCATTTTATCATTGAAAATATCCCGCTTAAAGCACCTCCGCTTAGTAAACCGTCCCGCGTAATACGACGAATTTTCAATGCCCTCGGAAAGAAAATCCCGGGTAATGCGTCGGTATCGGTGGTCTCTAAATACAACATAGTCACGCTGATTACATCTGTTGAATGCCAGGCGACTGTGTGAGTAAACTTCCGCCACACGATCAAGGTGTGATCGCAAGAAGTTGGTTCAACTTTACCAACGTGAGATTGACGTCCCCCGAAATTAACGTCCTGGATGCGATCCATTATGTTTCGAGTGCCTGGGATGAGATTAAACAGGAAGTTATCACGAATTGTTTTCGAAGAGCCTACTTTGGGCGTGAGAATGACGATACACTTCCGAATCCTGTCGAGCTGTTAGATATCGAATTTGAGGAGCGGTACCCTGGCTACAAATTGGTAGACGATGAGTTGCCAACTACATACCGAGATTCTCGATATGGCGGGCTTCATCAAGCAGGCCACACGTGAGGACGTGCCTGATGATAATGAGGACGATGACGGAGGAGAAGATCCAACACTCACGGGCGTTTCTGAATCTGTCGCTGGAGTTACCTCCTGTGTCTTACACGGAATCCCGCGTACTCGGTGTTATAAGCGGGATTCCTTGTACTACACCGTCCCGCCAGCGGCGAATCCTCAGAGCAAACAAGGCAAACACCGTTTGCCTTATTTTTCTTAGGCTTAAATTTTTTTTATTAGACTTTATTCTTTTTAATTTTGACCTTCTCCTTCCATACGATTTTTTTTTTCAAATTAAAATACTTGTCCATGAATTCTTCGAATGAATCCCAACTTGTTGCGGTAGGAAAAACTAATTCCGTCTCACCGAGAGAGGCCCGGGGCGCGGAGGAGAGAGGCTGCTGTGACGAGAGAAACGGTTTGAACTCCGTTTCTCTGCCAATTCAAAGATTATGCTTAAAAACCAATATTAGCACGGTTTCGGCTCAATTTTTTTCTCAAAAGAGGGTACACTATTTGTTGATTACAATGTTAGAGAAAAACTACCTTCTTTGTGGGTAATTATTCTTTTTATTGATGAAAAAAACGACAAGTAGTAAGCCCCTACGCGTTCTTGCTTGAGAGCTATATGAGAGAGGCAAACTGAGTTAGTTTCATATTTGCCACCTCGCGGCGTCTCATTGTCAGCTCGCTTCGTTGGTTTGAGAGGGAAGTGAGAAAAAATGAATGACATTAAAAGGAGGGGTATATCAAAACTGCACATCTCCACTTTTGGTCAAAAATCATTTTTTCGCTGTATTGGGCTGAGTTTGATGGTTTGCACTAATGTTTCTAGCCGTATCCATCAAAAGTGGTTATTTCCCGTTGAAATACTTGACGAAAAACTTTTGTTCTCCTCAAAACTGAACATCTCCCACTTCGTCATTACTGATGAAAAAAAAGCCTTGTCTCCATCAAAAGTGAACATCTCAATACGTCGTTTGGCCTGTTATGGGTGTTTTTTTCAAAAGTGATCATCTCCAAACTTCTCTGAATGATACATCATTATTAACTGATATTCCCGAATCCCTCGCTAGGTGGCAGCATGCACTTACACGGCCTACAGTGGCTTCATAAAGACAGTGCGGTCATTCGGGAGGCACCGCCATCTTGTTTCAAGATTTCCGTGCCCCTATGGGGGAAATGTATGTGAAACAGTGGCTTTGCTCATATTTCCATTTTTTTAAACGCGTTTTTGGCCCGATAATTATTTTTCCACAATTGCTAACTAATCAAAGAATAAAAAAAAATAGATTCTCCTTAAATAAAAGGCTTGTTAAGAATTAGTGAATTTTTCAAGTGACAGCTACCTGGTAACGCTCACTTTGTACAATCCGTTCTTACTTAAGTTGATTCAACTTTTGTTTTCCTCTAAAGGCTAATTTAATTTATCAGCATTAATCTTAAAAAATCAAGCCATTTTCGTGACAATACCCCCCCCCCCTTACTCGATGATGAACAATTGAAAAAGACACACTTAAAATCATAGAATGCACTCTTGCTCGTACTTTGGGCGTTGGTGAGGTGGATTTAATGCGGGATCGGGGAAAGAAAAGACGAAAAGTTTCCTGTTAAGGGATTTTTCAATTCTATATTATTAAGGGGGGGTTTCAGGCGGGTTTCCTCGACCCCTTTCCCAGTCATCCCACGCCTAAACTTCGCACATAAATTTTGACTCCGTTTCTGCACCAATATTCGATTTCAAAGTCTTATTTTAATCTTCAGGAAGTTCTACAGTGACGTTAGATCTTGCTTTTTCAATTTTTTTTTCTCTAAAATAACCCCAAAACACTTTGGAGTTCAAATGTGTTTTAAGGTAATTTCAGGGATGAAATTTGGAAAAGCAAGATCTAACGTCACTGTAGAACTTCCTGAAGATTAAAATAAGACTTTGAAATCGAATATTGGTGCAGAAATGGAGCCAAAATTTATGTGCAAGTTTATGCGAGGAGTGACTGGGAAGGGGTCGATGAAACACGTCTGACACCCCACCTTAAATACAAAATAATATAAAGGGTGGAAGAGCATAAACTTTTGGATAATTTTTGATGTCAGATTCAAAAGGAGCGCATTTTTGCGGTCAGCGGTTTCCGTTTTCGAAAAAATAATTCATTTGTGTCATTGATTGTGTGACCGGGACGGCGGCTCAAAGCTTGGCAAACCCGGGATTTTGAATTTTTTTAGGCCTGATTATAGCACATGGGCTTTAAACGTAGTTGATTAAAAAAACTGATAGAGTTTCCCATTTGCATAAAATTCTATAACAGGGCAATTCCTTTTGCACCCACCTTCTTCATTAACATAATTATGATTTAATTCAGAGAGGACAGGTGGAAATGAATTGCCCTGTTGCAGAATTTTACGCAAATGTGAAACGCTCTGGGTCAAGATACGAGGGGGTGATTCTCTAAGTAATTGAGGTACCTGACTAATTTCCCATCGTAAGTCACCTGATAACATTGCACTTCTTGAATCAATGAATAAAATCACCGGTGGCTTACGCCATTGATTTCGACCGAAAGTTACAGAATTCATGGGCCTGTTCAATGAAATTAGCAGCAGTTGATATCAACAGTCAATCATGCACCTGGGCCCCTGTTCTATAAAATTAGCAACAGTTGATACCAACAGTCAATCACCTGATTTCATTCAATTTCGTCGATTTAATTAATGAAAGCATATGACTTACTGTCGTTAACTACTGTTGTTAAAGTTATAGAACAAGCCCTCCGATTTCATTCAATTTTGTCGATTTAACTAATGATATCCTACGACTTATTGTTGTTGAAGTTATAGAACGGACCTCCAGGCCTTAGATTTGCTTTTTTCGTAAAAATTATTGTGTGAATGAATACCCACCTGTGAGCCGTCGCCAAGGCCTCACAAATAGCCTAATTTTCTTGAAAACGATTAATCCTCGTGCTCTTTTTGAGTCCCTCGCCGAAAGTTGTCAAAAGATGAAATGAGTCATGCCTTGGAAAACGCAGTGTAATTAAATAGTAAGTATTTCCCAGTTACAAGAGATATTTTTTTTAAAGCAAACTCATGACATGATGAAAATGAATCTGCGAAGTCCATTGGCGAAGAAACCCGTTGAAAATAGTGCAAAGTAAATAGAGAACAAGCAACAAGTGATACTGAGTAGCTCACTCCGAGCTCCGCTTAATTATCTTTCCTGAGGGATGAGAATCATTTCTGGTGCCACTTCGTATCTCAATAAGTGCAAATCACTACACAATACGAACTTCGGGTATTTAGAGTCTTTTAAAAATTAATTAAAGCACGTAAATCGGACAAAACCACTTCTCTCTATGCAATCTTAGTAGAAGTTGATAAAGAACTTGAAACAAGATGGAGCAGCCAATCAGAAAGAATCACCGAATGCAAGGCTACTAGAACTAACAAGGTTGGCCATTACGCCGTTTGTTTACGTTTTTCTATATATATAGGCGAGGGGTGGAGGCCCACGTCACAATATGCTCCCTCCCACCACACTTTATTCATGTAGTATTCCAACTCCTTTGAAACTGAGTTATTCAGGTGAATCAAAAAAATCTTATTATCGAATTTTTTACTGCTGTTACGCACATTGCTTGGCCCCTAAGGCTAGAAAAAAGATACCAATGTTTATTACATATTATGTTTATTACATATTTTATTTATACAAAAAATATTATGTTGAAGCTGAACAAAACACTCACCCTTCCTTCAAGAACATTAGCCAGCCATACATTTGCGTTCTTATTTCCTCTCAAAAATCGTGGTGCATCCAAAGCGTAAAGAGATAAAATGGGGTAGGAAAATTTTGCTTCAAAAAACACTTTCCCATGGTGAATTGTGGCGCATGGAACAGGAGAGGAGAGAACATTTTGTATACAAATCAAATTTGTGTATAGAGAGTATTTCACAAATATTGTTGTCATTTGAAGAGATAAAACGTTAGTGCATGGTCTCGTATCGTGTCATTTGGCGTGGCGCGTTGTCATGTTCAAAATTTCAAGAGGATAAAGAGGGTAGAACAGAACACGATTTTTGAGAGTGATTATCAAAGGAAATCACAACAGCGCGCACAAAGCAAGAGCTACAATAAGCTTCTCAAAGAAATAAGCTCCTGGAATGTGGTGAGGGTGATTTGATCGAGTGGTGGGGTGGAGATATTGCGAACTAAACCGAATTTCGTTCGCCCTATATGACAATCACAGTTTTAACTGACTTTTAATTTTTATGCTAAGTATTATTAATTGTTTATTTAGAAGCAGTGAGAAGGTAACTTAATTCCAGCTAAGATGGCTTGGAAATAATGTAAGGGAAAATCAATTCAAGTTCTTTGAAAGCACAAACCGCTGAATGTGTCTTCTTCATTTAAACACGAATTTTCTACAATCGTTGGGGAATCTTTGGTTGAAAATACTTGTAAGCGTCCAATAAGCGAGACCGGGCCCAAGAAATATGATTTTTTTCTTGGTTTTCGTGGGGATGACGCGAAAAACATCGAAGTTAGGAAGATTCATGGGTAAGAACTTATTTATAACTCTATTTTCTAAGGTAATTATTTATGCTAAAATAGAACATAAATCGGGATCAGTTGTAAAATAACCAAGTTTTAGGTATTTTCAAACACGCCAGCTAAGCATGTTTTCGTCATGAAACGCCTTCCGAAAAAAGAGGGGAGCGGTTTGTTGTGTTTCTACTTGAGCCCTTGAATAATAAAATAATAAAGGATAAATCAATTAGCCATTTAGAGGTATGAAAAGGGCAGAGAATGCAGCGTATGTTACGTTGCGGAAAATGTTCGATTTGGCGGGATTGAAAATATGCCAACTTTAAATAAGAAAAAAATTTCCAAAGCGTTTAATTTTTTTCATTTACATAGAAGGGCTGGTATACCTCATCGAAAAAAAATATTTTCGAAAAATGTGAGACTTCCTCATTATTAAAATGAGAAGAAACGCCGGGGCTAGGAGGGCTGCGAAGGAAATGGGAAGTTTTCGTGGTCCGAAATATCTTTCTATACAAGAATATTGCCACCTGAAGATACCATTGTGAAGGTACGAAGCCCGAAATTCTGGTTGAATTAAATAAAACAATAGTTTGGGCAGTTTGGGCTTTCAAAAAACACGAATTCTACATAAATACTATAGACTATAAACAATGGGGCGGGAAGAGGAGCATATTTCTACGTCACAATCGGTCTCGACCAATCAAAACACTGAGGCAACTTTTTCGTCTTGTTTAAATTGTAATGGCCAACCTTGTTAGTTCTAGTAGCCTTGCACCGAATGGCCACACTGTACCTTATGAAGCCACTGTAACACGGCCGAGTACGTAAGGTCGTAGCCCACTCGATAGATGACGCGGCGATTCTCCGCGGCGCGTGGTTTCGCGTTGCAGCAAGCGTTTTCTGTGAATTCCACTACAGGAATACCAGGGCGTCTTCTCCCCGTTGCTGTTACCTGTTGATCATTGCGTGACTTTTTCTGTGTGTTCCTTTGACTTGTGCTCTTTTGTGACTAAGGAACTTGTGCTCTTCTTGTGTTTTGTGATGGATGGGTTGGTGAAGGATTTGAACCAAGGTAGCAGGAGGAAGGCGTCACAGGCGCTCCGCAAGAAGCAACTCAAAATTGAAAAATACGCCGACACAGATCCACACCTGCACTTTCTCAAGCTCAAACCTCGGCCTTGTCAGCATGACTCCCCGAATCTGAAGTGCACATCAGTAAGCTTCCACGACATTTCCCTCAATCGTAAATTTCTTTATCAGGCTGAAGGAAAAGAAAGGCAAGACCTTGTTCTAACTCGTCTGATATCAGCTTTTCCACCTAAAAGAACGGGACGTCCAGGTGGAAAAGGAGGTCCTTCAAAACCAAAACACGTATCTGTGAAGTACTTTTTGTTGCGCTCCTCAAAAAAGGTAGCTACACCTGTGTGCAAAAGGTTTTTTTGCTATGCTTTGAGCGTTTCTCCAGCACGAGCTGTGCGAATTGGAAAACTCATCGGCGAGGGGACAGTTCCCAAAGAAAAGAGGGGAGGAGATAGACATGGAGTGAAATTCGCTTCAAAACGACAATCAGTTTGGGACTTCCTGGGGAGTATAAAGTGCACGGAATCTCACTACGGACGAGGTAAAAGTAGGCGTGTGTACTTGCCACCTGATTTAACCGTCAGAAAGTTGTTTAGATTGTACACCTCGCAGGCTCCTTCTGAGACGCACGTCAGCCTATCATTTTTCCACCGCATTTTTCTCAGGGACTTCAATATTGGTTTCTCATCACCAGCTTGCGATGTGTGTGCAACTTGTACCAGGTTAAAAAATGAAATTTCCTCTGCAAGAGTGACGGAGAAACCCAAACTCCTTGGTGATCTGCGAATACACAAACTTCGTGCAAAACAATTTTATCTCCTGATGAAAGAGGCTGCCGCTGATGAGAACTCGGTATCTTTTATATTCGACTTGCAGCAAGTGCATCCATTACCCAAAACGCCTATAGAGGTGAGGCGTTTTATAGGCGTCAAATTTCTTTCTACGCGTTTTTTTGCTGCGTCTCGTATTCTTCGAAAGATCCAACATTTTTCACATGGAATGAAGTGGAGGCCAAGCGAGGCTCCAATGAAATTGGTTCGGCGGTTCTCTGTTACCTCAGAGACGTTCATTTCTTGCCTAACATTACCTCGGTAGAGTTATTCTGTGGCGGATGTGGCGGACAGAATAAAAACGCCCACATGATCCACGTTTTGTGTTACTGGCTCAAAAAAGAAGCTCCGGAACACGTCAAGGAAATTCGCATGACGTTCCCAGTCCGTGGGCTGACCGAGCGTTCGGTAGAGTGGGAAAACGACTAAAGAAAATTCCTGTCGTCTCAAGCTCTGAGCAGTACAATGCAATATACCGAGAATTCGGCGTAGTGCGCTCGCTGGCCAACGTTTTGGGTCGTTTATGATTTAAAAGACCTTTCGGATTTTTATCAAAAAATCGGAGGCATAAGGGATGCAAAAAGAGTCGTGATAAGGAAATTTCAGACTCGCTCAAGGACCGTACAAACAAAGATTCGTTTCCACCTCAACTACAGGTTCGAATCGTCGACGGAAGATTTTCGGAGCATCATCAAAAAGAGAAGGTCAGAAGACGATTTGCCGCCTCTTGCAGAGCAACCGAAAAAAAACTACCTAACCAGGGAGAAGAGGCGAGACGTTTTGGAACTTCTAGAGAAACACTTCGGTGCAAATTGGCGAGAGGACCAGGAGCTGATTTGGTATCAAGGACCCTGTGAAGGAACTGAAGACGACGCCCCTGAAGAGGATCCCTCGGCTGAAATGGAAGATGAATGTGAATGCCTCGAAGAGGACCCTATGCCAACCCACCTGTGAAGACACTCCGTAGATGCCTGTTCTCAACACGCTCCTTCTGGATTTCAATTTCAAATTTCCAAAATAAAATCGTTCGTTCTACTTTTGTTTGATTTTTTTCTGTACTGTTCTACGTTCCCAAGTTTTTGTGTTTTTTTCAAAACTTGACATCTCCATGTGTCTCCGTCAAAACTCAACATCTCTACAATACTTCTCCCTGTAAACGAAGGTCGCTTTAAAGGTTAAACGACGTAATTGAGGGGCATTACTAATGGATGGGGCAGGTATTTTTAGGTACCATTAATTAAATTTTAAAAGTTCATTTTGACAGAGAAATCAGTTTTTCGGCTGCCCTGAAAAATTTCTGAAAGTGGAGATGTGCACTTTTGATAAACCCCTCCTTTTGTCTTCTTATCTCAGTATCTCTGCCGGTTTTCTGTAATGCGGTGTCCAGTGCCTGTATGAATAACGGTTCTTCGTGATTTTTTTTCGTTTGATTTTCAACTGTCGTTTGTGTTGTGCGTGTTATGGCTTCGGGAGTACCGGGTTCATCTGAAAATGAACCCCTAGAAAGTTGTTGCCTTGTTCATTCTCTAGTGAACAGACGGTTTGATCAGAGGACGTACGAGGAGAAAAAAGGAATCGTGGCGATGCCAATTCCTCGTCCCAAATCAAAAGGACTGACAAAGGAAATTAAGAAAGCGAACTTCACCAGGTATTTTAGCTCAGATTATTATAAGAAATTTCAATGGTTGTGTGGGTGTGATGTCTCGTGTTCCTTGTTTTGTTTTTACTGTTTGTGGTTTTCGCCGAAGAATAAAGAAGGGGTGAACGTTTGGGCCAGAAAAGGGTATAAAGACTTAAATAATTTGTTGAATGCGTGCAAAAGACACGACAAATCTGAAGTACACGTTCGGGCATTTCTGTGCTATAAGGAATTTGGAAGGGCTCGAATTGACACTCAACTTGACGTCCAGCGTCGGGCTGATATCGCGCGGCATAATGAGAAAGTGACGAAAAATCGAATTATTCTGAAAAGGTTTATTGACATTACGTGTTTCCTCGTGAGACAAGAACTCAGTTTCAGAGGACACGATGAGTCTGGTTCCTCGATGAATAGAGGAAATTACATTGAGCTCGCCAATTTGCTCAAGAGGTACGACCCATTATTGGCTCAACACCTTGAGACAGCGTCGGTATTCTCTGGATTTTCCAGCACAATTCAGAATGACCTCATAGAGGCAATAAAACAGGTCGTTTTGAGGGAAATTCGAAAAGAAATTAATAGCGCCGAATTTATTGCTGTGATGATCGATGAAACGTCGGATTGCAGCAAGAAGTCTCAGTTGACAACAGTCTTTCGTTACATTGATAAGGACGGGAAAGTACAAGAAAGATTTCTCGGATTTACGGACGTTAGTTCTGATCGGACTGCCACTGCTTTGTCACAGCACGTCATTACGACTGTCGTTGAAATGGGTTGTTGTGAAAAAATAATTTGCCAGACCTATGACGGAGCTTCTGTCATGTCAGGCGAGTTAAGTGGGACGCAACAGCGGGTTAGACTTCGCTTCCCCTGCGCAATTTATGTACATTGCAAGGCTCATAAATTCAATCTAGTTCTTGTTCAATCCGTTAAATTCATAACAGAGTGCAAAATTTTTTTCGCAACGCTTGGAGGACTCGTGTCTTTTTTTTCTCCGTCGTCTTCTCGAACCTACCTTCTTGACAAAGTAGTTAAGAAACGACTTCCTGCTTTAGCCCAGACGAGATGGAATTTCAATGAACGTTTGGTGGAGACAATTACGCATTACAGACTCGACGTTATAGACTGTTTGACCATAATGGTAGAAAACAGTGGAGAACGGGACGACGAAACTGTTTGCAAAGCCCAGGGTTTTGTTAATTTCCTCCAAAAATTTGACTCTGTATTTCTTCTTCAAATTTTAGTGCATTTCATTCAAAAAATGCACTATTGGTCTCGCCCTGATGGTCGCACATATGGGTTGTGATACTTTTTTTTCACGTTTCAGAACCCCTAGAACACGAATCCGAGGTCGGTTCGATTTGATATATATATATATATATTTATGGCCCCTCGCTTGTTAGCACGATCACGGTCGCAATTTTTGACTTAGGGCAACCAAATTTGGTCTAAAAATCAATAGCGTGAATATCTCGGACCAGTTCGTGATCCAGATGAATCGGTCCACGGGAACGGTGTGAAAGAGGGGTTTGAATTAGTTGAAAATTCGCTACCGCACGGCTGTTGCTGCAATCGCCCCCAAAATTGACACGACTAATGAAAAATGAACGCGCTTTCGTATGAGACCCTTGTGAACCAAATCCGTTGATATGGCAGGGGAGTTCTCGGCGGAGGGGAGCTATTAAATTAACGCTATGCCTTACTGGACCACCCAATTACCAAAAAATTTCATTGACACTGAATTTTGAGCCGTCTCTTTTATTTGATTTGCCTACAGCCTAATAAATATTGAGTAAAAAATCCTGAGGTGGGCCAAAAAGGGAGGAACAAAAAAAAATTAAAAAAAAATTGTTTCGGATTCGAACCCAGGCACTCCGCATTGCGCAATGGTGAAATTGTGACATGCCATTTAACCTAATTTAACTGATCTGAAAATTAACGTAACCTGAAAAAAGTTTTGTTCCGACAGCAGCCTGTCGGGAAAAGTGCATTTCATTCATGCGACAATCGAGTCAAACCTCATAAGTTAGAACGATATCAATCAATTATGAATGAAATTTAGGCCGGGATAAAGATTTTAATTGCAAATAACTCCTCTAACAAGAGTCCACCTTCCCATATCGTATAGGCAACCAAACCGACTGTGTTTCATTTTCATCATTTTGTTCCCCCTCAGTTGGTGCCAAAAAAAGGGGCCTGCGGTAAAAAGAAACACGATTTTATGATTTTGACTTTCTATACCACGGCCTAAATGTGATTCATAGTTGATTGATATCGTTCTAACTTATGAGGTTTGACTCGATTGTCGCATGAATGAAATGCACTTTTCCCGACAGGCTGCTGTCGGAACTTTAACAATATTTTTTCAAGAACTGGTCATTTGTACAATATCCTTCAAAAAAAATCTTTGGACGTGACCTACTGTCTCTCAGAAATTGCTGCTACTAAAACGTATCTGATTGATCTTAGATCCGATTTTTTCGATGAGCTCTATGAGAAATCAGTTGAGCTTGCTGGGCTGCCTAGCCAGCCCAGAAATCAACAGGTAGACCCAAAATTAAAGTTTAAAATGCTTTTCAACGAAATTCTAGACGTTCTGGTCGAGAATATAAATGTTAGGTTTTCTGACCTTCCTCAACTTAATTTCTTAAGTTTGCTGGATGAATCTAAATTTCCCCATTTCAGAAAAGATTTCCCTACGGAAAGTTTGAAATGCTTGTCCTCCACATATTCCAATAAATTTGATACCGATAAATTAAAAACCGAACTTTCCATAATTTATAGCCATGAGAATTTCCAAAATAAGACCGCGGGAAAAATATTCGAACACATCTCACAAGACGGCATTCAGGATGCTTTGCCTGAATTGTACCGTCTTTGTAAACTGATTCTCACCATACCAGCGTCTTCGGCGAGTGCAGAAAGGTCATTTTCAACTCTCAAACGCGTTAAATCTTACGTTCGAAATAGTATGGGGCAGACCAGGCTGAGTTCTTCAAGTTTTTTGTCGATCGAAAAGGAAATGTTAAACTCCCTAACTGTTCCTAAAGAGGGATTTGACTTTTACGACGAAGTGATTAAAGAATTCGTCAAAAAAGATAGACGGATGGACTATATTTACAAATGACTTTTCACTAGTTTTAATAGCTCTAGTCAATTTATGCCGACGTGCAATAATCATCACGACTTTTACTTCCATTATACAGGGTGGAACAGGATAAGTGTGACAAACAAAATTGGGTGAAATTAGGCCTCATTTGCGATCGAAAACACCCTATAAACCATGGTCCGAAAATCAAAATCCTACGAGATATGATTTTTCTAAAGTTTTTTGAGGCTTGCATCACTTTTCTTAACTAAATGAGAATAGATCGGTTTACAGCTGACATTTCCAACTTTTGACGATGAATTTGGAAAGAACACTCTTTTTTCTGTCAGGAATAGCCATTATCAATAAAATTCAACTATTTTCTGTGGGCTTGAGAGATGCTCAAAGTTTTGCAAATCGTGGATCTCTAATTTTTCAAAAAATTCAACTCCCACTTCTCTACATTAAATCTGAGCGTATCGACATCCCATGGGTTGGAAAAACTTCTTCAATTTGTCCTTTTTAAAATTACTCATGAACGTTTTTTTAGTTCTTCAGCGAGTTTTCGACAGAAAGGCCATATCTTGGAAAACAGAATGATTTTTCTCTTAAAAATCGCTTGTTTTGACCAACCCAATTTGAATGAGCTTTGTGATTCATAACATTCTAAAACTAATTAAAGCCTTATCCAAAGTTTTCTTTCGAACCGAATGGAATGCGCACTCCTACCAAAATATCAAAAACTGTCGCTCCGGCAGCTGGCTGTCGGGAAGGGTACATTTCATTACAGCGAATTTCGGCGTGTTTAGCTGTTATTCGACGAAATTAGTGAACTTAATGATTCTACTTGTTGATACCAATTTCCGGCTAAATAATTGCAAATTAACTGAAAACTTCGAAATTCGCAGTAGAGAAATGCACTCTATCCGACAGCTAGCTGCGGGAGCGACATTTTTTGGACTTTGACAGGCGTACACAGTCCGTCCCGTTCAAGGGGAAACTATGGATGATGCTTTAATGACGTCAATCATGCTAAAAATCACAAAGCTCGTTCAAACGTTGTAGGTCGAAACAAGCGATTTTGAAGAGAAAACCCATACTTTTTCCAAAAAATGGTCATTTCTGCCGAAAAATCATTGATTAACTAAAGATACGTTCATGAGTAATTTTAAAAAGGACACATTGGGGAAGTTTTTCCGACCCATGGGATGTCGGTGCGCTCAAATTTCGAGTAGAAAAGCGGGGGTTGACTGTTTTGAAAAATTAGAAATCCTCGATTTGCAAAACTTTGAGCAGCTCACGAGCCCCCCAAAAATGGTTGAATTTTATCGTAAATGGCTAATCCTGACAGAAAAAATGCGCGGTTTCCGAATCTGTCATCAAAAGTTGCAAAATGTCAGCTGGAAATCGAGTTATTCCCATTTAGTCAAGAAAAGTGACGTGAGTCATAATAAGCTTTAGAAAAATCATATCTAGTAGGGTTTTGATTTTCGGACCATGGTACAAAGGGTGTTTTCGATCACAAATGAGGCCTACTTTCACCCAATTTTTTTTGTCACACTTATCCTGTTCCACCCTGTATTTATTCTAGTGAAGTAATTCACCCATTGTTTGTCATATTGCTCCAAACTGAAAACCTATTCTTCCTCCACGTTTGCATGTTTACTTCAGGAAGATCTGACTATTTTCATTTTTCGTTTTGTTTTATTTTGTTTGATGCCAAGTTTGTCATTGTCAGTTTTGTTTTTTAATTCATATTTTTATTAAAAAATGTTAACCAGAGCTTTGTTGCATGTTTATTTAATTTGGATCCTTGTTTGTGATGCACCCATGTAGCTTTTTCAGTCTAACTAAGCTATTTTCTTCAATTGTTTGCATCTTTTTACTCGTCAGATCATTGAAAGTATTAAGTGTATTTCTGATTTATTGTTTCACTACTTATTTGTTCAAATTTTATAATTTGGGTCTACATGGTTGGGTTAAGGTTGGGGTGGACCGGGTGGGACACGAAGGCGTGCCTCCCCGTGGTGTGTCCTGGATACTGGCTTGTGTCTTATTAGGGTTAAAAGTAACTTCGAGTTCGGCTACTTTGTGATGGGCACTAAGTTTTGAAAACGTTCAGAAATCTCCAAAAAGCTATAAAAAGCAAGTTGAGCAGACAATTTAGTGGTTTTGCAGATGCCCAGCACAAAGTTGGGGAACTATAAGTTGCTATTTAACACACAGCTTGCTGAACGCCTAATCAAAAATGTTCTCGGAACGACTTGCTGATGAACATATTTAGAGCATTTTGTATCTTTACTTTTATCGTGGAATAATTCGTTTAAAGTTTGACCGCTTGCCTTGGGTTTCTAGCCAGGATTCGCCACTGCGTCCCGCTTAGTACCTACGACGTTTTTCTATTTCCCCGTCACCGGTGTATTAACGAGGTTTTACTGTACTTTGATGAAATGGTAATAATTTTGTGTGGATTTATGTATGCACTCTCGAACCCTGGCTTAACCAAAATGTAAATTGAATTTCCAGGTGAAAGCACTTCACAATGTTGCAGAGAAAACCAATTTATCACGATCTGTTACAAGTATCTTGAAAAAAATTATGACTAACGAATTGTCAGAGCAATTTTCTTTAAAGGGGCAGTCGCGGAAAGATCAAGTCCGCGAAAAGCACCCCTTCATTGAAACTCAATTCTACAAAACTGTTATTTGTTTGCATTTTAATGACATGTATATATTCATTTGTTGAGTTTTATAATAATACTCGGGGTACGTCTTTAATACCGTAGGTGCTGTTCAGATAACGTTCGCTGGTGAAACAGTGGATAAAATCAACGTCGTAATAGGGACCTGGCTGGCTCAGGCGACCGCTCGCCAAGAGAGAACAAATAAGGCGCCTATTGCGAAAATGAAAGAATAGGTATAGGTACCTCTATATGAAGGAAATCATAATTTGTCTGTAGCTCGTATTTCAAAATGTATTCTTTGATGCAGGAATGGACAATCGTAGAGACACGCTTGTCATGACGAAAAATGAGTTTTCAAGTTTTCAAGTTGAGAAACCCCTTCCCTTCGGAAATTCCGTCACACACGATTATGTTTTACTCCTTTTAAAGGTAATCCTTATTTTACTTCCTTTGCTAACGTGTTGCTTATAGCGTTGTTTGCTCATAGGTACGAATTTGACGGTGAATTGTTTTAACTTTTCGAATCAAAGACAAGAAGTTGAAGTTTTCATGTGGGTGACAGTAGTCCATATCGAATAAGGTAAATATTTTGATTTCAATGGACTTTTCATTCACTTCGATTCTTTATCAATTCTGTAACCGTTATTGCTTGTTCCAGGAATGAGCAAAATCATGAACTCAGTCTGCACGAAAAAGAACACATTTTTAATATTTCAAAAACTTGTCATTCCATGTTGGGTACTTGCGTCCACGTGCGTGAAGTTGGCCCCCTATTAGCCTCTTTACAGGGGCAGGATACTAACCCACATCACAGTAATCGGCATGAGAGTCTAAAGCCAACAAAACTGGACGCTAATAAAACCCGAGCATCTGTTTAATGCTTCTGCGGGGAGCAAAAACGCTAACAACAATGATCCAAACCCAATTCCGGAACTGGAGAGTGAGAGAGTAAAGTAAAAAGCGTCTCGGGGGGCAGCGCTTCAACTATGAGTCGAAGGCGGAAAAGTGCCACTATCAAAAAATCTGAAAAAATTACACGAGCCTCCTCTCATTACTAGTAACGAAAGGGCACCAACACCCAATTCCGATAAGGCGCCGTTCTCGGGGGGCAGCGCTTCAACTATGAGTCGAAGGCGGAGGCGGAAGTAAAGAGGGTCCCCCCTCAAAAGTGCCACTATCAAAAAATCTGAAAAAATTACACGAGCCTCCTCTCATTACTGGTAACGAAAGGACACCAACACCCAATTCCGATAAGGCGCCGTTCTCGGGGGGCAGCGCTTCAACTATGAGTCGAAGGCGGAGGCGGAAGTAAAGAGGGTCCCCCCTCAAAAGTGCCACTATCAAAAAATCTGAAAAAATTACACGAGCCTCCTCTCATTACTGGTAACGAAAGGGCACCAACACCCAATTCCGATCTGCGTAGGGACTGCGAAATTTGACCGAGTAAGTACAAAAAATTTGCAAATATTTATATTATTACTAGGTACCATAGAAAACTTACTATCAACTATGCTGATTTTTTACAGACTCACTAAGAGCCACATAAAAAATAGTCTGGATCTACTCAAACTCAACGAATTGTTGAGCATTGCAGATTACATTAACACAGTAAGTAGATTGGTATTCCAGTCTTTATTATTTCCTAATATTCATTCACCACGAACATATCTATTTGATGTTCTTTTGCACTTCTAGTCATTAATCAACCGTCACAATGCAACGCGCAATGCGCCCCGTGGCCAGGTGGTGGCCGAACCTGCACCAATCCCCAACCTAGCGGAAGCGGCTCCGGCAACATTGGAGCCGCCGCCACCGCCGCCGGCGGCAGAAGTGCCGCCGGTTCAACCAGGGGGTGATGAGCAACAACGGCAGGAGTTTCGCCCTAATGCGGCTTATTACCGGCCCTACGACGCCGACGGTCGCCGTGGTCGCCGCAACAACGTTTATTTCAATAGTCGCTACGGCGGCGAGCCTCGCCAAGACTAAAAGTTAAAGTTTTTAATTTTTTTTAATACAAATTTATGTATAAAAAAAAATCGGACGCTATTTACTTCCGCCTCCGCCCTCGACTCATAGTTATCTGAAAAGTTCAAGTTATTAATTTTTTTTAATACAAATTTATATATAAAAAAAATTGTTGAATTGGGTGTTGGTGTCCTTTCGTTACTAGTAATGAGAGGAGGCTCGTGTAATTTTTTCAGATTTTTTGATAGTGGCACTTTTGAGGGGGGACCCTCTTTACTTCCGCCTCCGCCTTCGACTCATAGTTGAAGCGCTGCCCCCCGAGAACGGCGCCTTATCGGAATTGGGTGTTGGTGTCCTTTCGTTACTAGTAATGAGAGGAGGCTCGTGTAATTTTTTCAGATTTTTTGATAGTGGCACTTTTCCGCCTCCGCCTTCGACTCATAGTTGAAGCGCTGCCCCCCGAGACGCTTTTTACTTTACTCTCTCACTCTCCAGTTCCGGAATTGGGTTTGGATCATTGTTGTTAGCGTTTTTGCTCCCCGCAGAAGCATTAAACAGATGCTCGGGTTTTGTTAGCGTCCAGTTTTGTTGGCTTTAGACTCTCATGCCGATTACTGTGATGTGGGTTAGTATCCTGCCCCTGTAAAGAGGCTAATAGGGGGCCAACTTCACGCACGTCTTGCGTCCCGCTTTTTCACATAATACATCTGGCAACTTCAATCGTAACATTTCTACGTTTCTCTCGCTCTGTGATTAAGTAGCTTTGCCTCTGGTAATAAAAAGTAAGTTGACTTACCCTCGTGGTCCTTCTTTGGAGGGCAGAATGGGAATACCAGTCGGAAATTTCACTGCGTACACAAAAGAGAAAAAAATGCCGAAGTGATTTACAGTTACTTTACAAAAATAAACAACAAAACCAGCGGAAAAATAATGACTAAAAACTAAAAAAGGTGGCATAGCTAGAGGAGCTCACCGGCAGACTCGCGTCCTCGTGGTCTACTACTAACTACTTTATTAACTAACGATAACGAAAATGCGTGCCCAAGTCCCCTGTCTGTCACCATTACATCCCCACCACCACCGGCGTTTTCCGTAATTTACTCCAAAGACTGGTAAATCGGGTAAACGGGTTCTAAAAGTTGTCAGGTGGAAGCTCGGGGATTTCATTCTGATTGTGAGTAATAATGATATACCGGTGTTATATTTATGGTGTAGTGAATTTATATTTAATTATATTACCTACGGCTTGCTGGCGTTAGGCTCTGGTAGTTAGCTAATGATCAAGGGAGGTTTCGATGATAACAGGAATCGTGACGTATAAACATCCGGGAACGTTTCAATCTGTTACGTGCACGTGCATTGTGTATTCCTTTTTATTGCGTATTTTTACTATTGCGAATTTCCCGCTATATAAATCGTTTCTTGTACTTGAAAATCGTACAATGACGGTTGTCCCGAACATCGACGAATGTGGGGATCTAACGCCGGAGCAAAAGCGGACTCTCATTGTACGTAATCTCCAAGAGGTCCTGGGCGAAGATAAGCTAATTGAAACGCTCAAACAACGAGATTTGAAGATCTACTGGGGAACGGCGACGACAGGGCGACCACACATAGCTTATTTCGTCCCAATGTCGAAAATTGCCGATTTCTTGAAGGCGGGCTGTGAGGTGAGTCGCTTTTCGATTCGATTTGTACCACAGTTCGCGGAGATTTCTAATGTTTCGTACAGGTCACTATTCTATTCGCCGATTTGCACGCTTACTTGGATAATATGAAGGCTCCTTGGGAGCTTCTCTCGCTTCGAACGCAGTACTACGAACACTCAATCAAGGCCATGCTTTCTTCGATCGGTGTTTCCTTGGACAAACTCAAGTTTGTCCGTGGCACTGACTATCAACTGTCAAAGTCGGTCCAGTGTCCTACTCTCCTGTCTCATTATTTTTAACTCCCTAATAAGGACGGTTTTGTAGAGAGTACACTCTTGATGTATACCGTCTAAGCTCGACAATCACGGAGCATGACGCTAAAAAAGCAGGAGCCGAGGTCGTTAAGCAAGTAGATCATCCTCTTTTGTCCGGCCTGCTTTACCCAGGTATTATTACTATTATTATTTATTAATTTATTTGTTATTAGCCGAATACTTGTACATGTACGCTTAAGGATCTTCCCTCCCCCTTTTTTATGTAAAACGCTCTTTATTCTTCAGGATTACAGGCTCTTGACGAAGAATACCTTCATGTTGATGCACAATTTGGTGGTGTCGACCAGAGGAAGATCTTTACATTCTCTGAAAAATATTTGCCTCAACTCGGGTACTCTAAAAGGGTACACCTTATGAATCCAATGGGTGGGTCTATGTCGGTGGGTGTCTTCAGACGAACATCTGTTTTTACTTCTTTGCATCTCAGTTCCAGGGCTGGCCGGTGGGAAAATGTCTTCATCGGAGGAAGACAGTAAAATTGATCTCCTCGATAATGCCGCCACAGTGAAAAAGAAATTGAAAAAAGCGTTTTGCGAGCCTGGAAACGTGGCTGACAACGGTGTTTTATCGTTCTGCAAGCACGTTATTTTCAATACTTTTAAGGATTCAGAAAGTAAACCTATCTGAGTACCAGGGTCCAATTCCATCCCTTTGCAACATTTTATTTTTTAGATTTTGAAGTTAAAAGAAACGCTGAAAACGGTGGGGATTTATCTTTCCCAAAATATCAAGATTTGGAAGACTTTTACGCCGCAGAAAAGCTTCATCCTGCCGATTTGAAAGCTGCCGTCGAAGTTTACATCAATCGCCTGCTTGATCCAATTCGAAAGCACTTCGAGAGCCCAGAATTAAAAAAATTAACGGCGAGTGCTTATCCTCCTCCGTCCAAATCGAGTTCGTTTTATCGAAAGTTTATTTTACAACCAATTTGCAACAACTAATAATATTGAGGTCATTTTATACAGAATCCGGCGCTGGAGGCGGAGACGAATTGGTTCCTTCTCGTTTGGACTTGCGTGTGGGAAAAATTATTGACGTATCGGTCCATCCTGACGCTGAGAGCCTTTACGTCGAAAAAATTGACTTGGGTAAGACGTTGCGCAATACAATCTGGGACCCTTCCTGCCTTTTTCAGTACCTATATTTTTTTTTCAGGTGAGAAAGAGCCTCGAACAATCGTGAGTGGTCTTGTTCAACACATACCTAAAGACGAATTACTTAATAGAAAAGTTGTTGTACTTTGTAACCTTAAACCGGCGAAAATGAGGGGGATTGAATCTTTTGGCATGGTTTTGTGCGCTTCAATGTAAGAAATCTCGTGACTTTTATCTTTGAAAATGTACTTAATTCAATTCGCTTTCAGAGAACAAGAAAATTCGAAAATCATTGAAACGTTGGACCCGCCCCATGATTCCGAGCCCGGGGACCGCGTTTTTGTTGAAAACTACGAAAGTGGAAACCCTGACGAAGTGCTCAACCCCAAAAAGAAAGTTTGGGAAAAACTACAAGTTCGTCATGTTTGACGCCTTTCTTTTTTCGCCGCCAATTTTTCTGACCGCTGTCATTTTTTTGCAGGTTGATTTAAAAACGTCCAATTCCTGCGAAGCGCTATGGCAAGGCAATCATCTTACGACGGCGAAGGGCAAAATTGTATGTAAGTCGCTAAAGAATGCTACCATCAAGTAATTTTTTTCTATTTGAAAATTATCACCGGATTGCTATTTATATTTTTTACGTCGAATCGTTCGTCGGTCCCTCTCTCCTGGAGACTAAAAATACATCATCATTTTCCTGGAAGAAATGTTCGCTTGTTGTCGTAATTCCGTCTAAAAATTGTCAAACCGGTTATTCGCGCCCTTTGCAAAGCGTCAGGAACGATTCGCCACTTGAAAGTGGCTAAACTGACTTATCTGCTCCCAAAAAATGACAGTACGTAGGTTTTCATGGACTACTGACTAAAATCAGGTAAGTTGACTACATTTGCACCCCTTAGTTGTAAAACTGACGATTCGCTACTTTAGAATGGCTAAACTGACAATTAGTGCTCTGAAAATTGCCAAACTATAGCAGATAACGCTCGAAAAATGACCAATTCGTGCCCTAAAATGGCAAAACTACGATCCGCGCTATTAAAACGGCAAAACTGTCCATTCGAAGAAAAAAAAAGGTGAATCTGATTCGTACCTTGTAAATGGCTGAACAAACCGATCGCACCCTAAAATTGACTTTTCGTTGAATTGACGGTTCGTTCTCTGGAAATATAGTCAGATTATTCACACTCTAAAAATGGCTCAAATGACGATTCGCCTCCCTTGAAAACGGTTAAACTGACAATTTATGATCTAGAAACAGCCAAGTTGGCAATTCGCATCTCGAAATGGCAAAACTGATGATTCGCGCTCCTGAAATAACCAAAGTGACAACTCACGCCCTGAAAATGGCAAACTGACCGTTCGGCCCCGGGAATAGCTTGGCGGACTATTCGAGTCTAAAAAAAAAAAAAAAAAAAAAAAAAAAAAATGGCAAATTTGACTGTTTTCTTACATATTGGTAAAACTGAAGACAATTTGCATCTTACTGGTTATTCGCACTCGAAAAAATGGCAAAAATGACTGTATGTGCCTTAAAAATAGCTAAACTGACGATGCGTGCCCTAAAATAACCAAACGCCATAAAAATGTCAATCTTCGCTCTAAAATGGTGTACCCAGCGCTCTTTGGAAAGCCTCAGGGACGATTCGTTCCTTGAAAGTGGTAGAACTGACTGATCGGGCCCTAAAAGGGGTAACTGGCCGTACTGACTATTCATGACACGACGCCCCCCCCCCCCCAATGGCTAAACTGACTGATTTGCGTTCCAAAAATGGCCAAATTGACCATCCGTGCCCTAACGATCACCAACATGACCATTCATGCAATAAAGATTGTAAACTCAGTCGCTCACGAGAATTCCGGTTTTAGACTATGGATTTTCTTAACCACTCCCTGGGCAACTGCCAATTTCGCTTGAACTGTCCATTTCATCATTAGAACTGTCAATTTCTTCTTTAAAAACTCTCAATTTTGCCCGAGAAACTGACAGTTTTGACTTGGAATCTGTCAATTTCCTCCTTAAATAACAAAATTGTATCACAAAACTTGATGACAACTCGGGCCCACAACACGGGGTTTTCGGGCACATTCACCTCAAACAGTGGAGTGCTAAATACTCTCACAACAATTCCGTCTTGTAAACTGTCCATTTCGTCCTATGCAGGTCAATTTCGTCATTCAAAACTGTCAATTTTGTCATCAAAACTATCGATATCATTCTAAAACTGCTAATTTAGTCCTACAAACTGTCAATTTCGTCCTCGAATCTGCCAGTTTCGCCCCAGAAACTGTCGACAGATTTTGAAAACTGACCGTTTCCAAGCCCCTTCCCCGGAACAGTCGAGTGCTAGAAATAGAAACTGTCAATTTCGTCGTTCAAAACTGTCAAAAATTCGTCCTGGAAACTATCAACAGACATTTGTCCTAGAAACTATCAATTTTGTTTTTCAAACAGTCAATTTCGTTTTGGGACCTGTAAATTTCGTCCTCGAAACATTGCGAATTTTGTCCTAGACACTGTTAATTTCGACGTTAAAAACTATCAATTACCTCCTATAAGTGTCTGACCAGAGAACCGATTCTCCCTGCCTTCTTTGGTTTTGACAATTCTTACCTTTCTCCTTTTTACTTCAATGTTATTAATCACCTCAATCCACCCCCTAGAGAGGTGTAGCGGCTCTACACCATGGATATAGATAGTGTCGGCGCTACTGCCCCTCAAGATTGTGGAAAAACTGGATCAGTCACAGCGGCTTCATCCCCTTCCCCCCATATGTTAGCTTCCTGCTCTTTCTCCCAACTATACCCTGAAATTTCAGCCCAGCTACCACCATAATTCGCTAGAACGTACGCGTTTTCATGAAAACTATCTACTTTCTAAGTAATGTGAATTACTAAGCGAAAAGTTGTTTTTTACGTATCTTCACAATAGATTTTATTGCTCTTAAACCAGATTTTCAACGGTTTTGAGCCATGATTTTACAGTTAATGAAACAAAGAGAACGTGATTTTTCACTCATTTAGCAGTGGTTTCAGCATTCATGTACTTCACATGTTTCAATAATGGCTCATCGACACTCTTGCCTGCTGTAAAGCAATAATTAATTCTGAACAACAAAGGTTCTGTCACGAAGAAAGCGATCTACGGTAATTTTTACCTACTATTTGTCTCCGCACTGATAAGGGACAATGTGACAGAGCCTTAACGATTTAAAAAATGTATAAATAAATAAATAAGCATTACCCGCTAGCGTCATATCAACAATGGATTATCCTTTTTTCGAGGGAGTCTTTTGAGAAATCTATTCATGTTCATGATCGAGATGAATAATAAGAATTGAAATAAATAAAGTTTTATGTGTGCAATAAATAAGCAAAACCTGGGATTTTTCACGAGTAAACATCTTCTATGGCACTACTACATAACAGGAACTATCTTTTCTTGTCCCACTGTTGCCAGTAATCCTCAGTTTGCATCTCGGAGAGACGAGACACGGTACGATCGAAGGCAAATATTTCTTCGTCGCCCGTGAAAATATTCGAACTGGCATTTTCCTACGAATTAAAATTACTTATATTATTCCTGGCGAAGGAAATTTAGTATAGTGTCAAGTCATACAGATCCGGCGACGATGTTCAAATCATCCATAAGAACCCTATGATCGTCCGAATGATCATCGCGCTCTCTCAGGAACAGCTTGTCGTGTGGTACGTCGGAAGAAACGACGACTCTTACCTAACAATGAAAGAAAAAAAGTCGTATTTAGGAAGAAGTCACTCAAAGAATCGTTCAGCACACTGACCCGGTTGTCATAAAACGTATCGATTAAAGTGATGAAACGTCTAGTTTCTGACCGTAGTTTTAAACTCAATTGAGGAACGTCTCGAATTAGGACGGTGTGAAATGCCTGGGCCAGTTGCAGATAGTCGTTGGCTCCCAGAGCCTACTTGTGCAGGGACGAATGAACAAATTTAAGGGGTTCAAGTTGTCGGCCTCGACACGTGATAATGACTTACTCGCCCACAAAGCTCATAGAATGAGGCGTCTAGGACTTGACCACAGGTTCTATTAAATGTGACGTTGCGGTTCATGATGGTTAAAACTCTTGGTCGTATGATGTCATTTTCCATAGAACAGAGAACTTTGAAAATTTTATCCATCTCGTTGTTGGCATCAGACTCAGGTTTCCTGAAAATAATAAAGGCTATTAATGAAAATTCTGAGGTTGGTAGCCGGTTAACTGACACAAAGTAAACTTTATCCCGCCCTTTCGATCGTGCCCTGTAGTCAATCCCCGAATCTAAACATACGACCTGACAGTGAGCCTTGAGAACGCTTATGAAGGGTACGAAATTTGATCGCTGAAGGCCGTTTTTGTATAAATCGTCAGGGTGACGATTACTTGTCGCCACAACTACTATACCACAGTCGAAGAGCTCGGTAAATAAAAGTTTGAGAATCATAGCGTCGGCGATATCAGTCACTTGAAACTCGTCGAAACAGATCAACCAAGATTGACTTGAAATTGCTTCAGCGATGGGACGAATGACGTCGAACGGTTGGGGCTTTGTGCTGAAAGCGTCGCGAACGACGTTTTTCTTCAATTCATGAATTCTAGAATGAACGTCTATCATGAACGAGTGAAAATGGACTCGTCTCTTCCTCGGAACCTATGGCACAATAGAAATTGAAGCTGATGAGAAATACACATAGCGACAGATTCGTTCAAAGGGTACAAACTAGGCATTACTCACTGTACTGCAATTGTAAAATAAATCCATTAGCATAGTTTTGCCACCTCCGACAGCTCCGTACAGGTACACTCCATTAGGCGCTTCATTCACTCCAGGACGTCGTTTTCCGAATAACTTATTAAGAAAAGTAGCTCTAGGCGGCTCATACGTTGCCACTTCACGAGAGACCCGGTCTAATTCAACGGCTACACGTTTCTGGTAAGGGTCTTCCGTCAGTTCGCCGTTTTCGATCAGACGATTTAATGCATCCACAACTGGACCTTCGTTTGCCTCTTTCACGCGAGTCTGACCAACTGTAGCTCCTGCGTGGAGACACCTCGAAGTCGTCAACGGAAGAAGAAAATGACATGCTGGTCGTCCAGCTAGGTATCCTGTTACAGTCATATCACCCAATTTTTTTTTCGTTATTTTACTTAGGTCATTCTACTCCCGTCACCTTCACCAAGACACAACAGAAAACTGATAACTTTTTTAACAAGGTAGTGTGTTGAACTAATAACCGTGGCCGCATTTTTTTTTTTTTTTTTTTCTAGTCAACGCCCCCTCCAAAGGTAGGAAAACCTTGGGAGGAAAATATCACCAGCCGCAGCCGGGAATATCCCCCAAAAAGAAGGGTTGCATGAGTCATTGTCACCTTAGTCCTGATGACCTACTGACCTATATCAACAAGCAAATCGCATAACGACATTTTTTCAGACATATAATCATGACGCACCTACTTGGTGACACATTCAAGCCAACTTCCACTCTAATTATTCAACTAAACTTGTTTATTACTAAAGCTGTCGATAAAATCTATAAAATTAATAAAACGGCAGTTTGACAACTTTATCACTTTGATAAAGATAAAATCCTATAACAGTACTGGAGGTTTCCCAAACAAGCAGCAACAGCCAGCATTTCAGGGATTGAGTGATGCGAGTGCGAATACTGAAGAAAATGCCGTTAAATTCCAATTTATAGTGATCTATCTCAAAATTGTAGCAACAAAAATGGTGGAGGATCAAGTTTTAGTTACAGAAGTGCCTAGTAGTCTGAAACAATTGGCCCGTTTGGTGGTTCGGGGTTTCTACTCCATAGAAGACACGCTCATCATTGACATGCTGGTTCGAAATCCATGTATGAAAGAAGACGATATTTGCGAATTGTTGAAATTCGAAAAGAAAATGCTTCGGGCTCGAATATCTGTTCTTAAGAATGACAAGTTCCTTCAAGTGAGGCTGCGAATGGAGACGGGTGAGGATGGCAAAGCTCAGAAAGTAAACTATTACTTCATCAATTACAAAGTGAGTCTAGCATCTTGTACAGCTTATAAAGAGAGGAACTTATAAAGTGATTATTTACTTGATATGTTCGTTATTTCAGTTATCTAACGTCTATATCAAGTACCCCGATCAGGTCAACGAATCTAATGAATTCACGAGAATGATAATACCGTGCTGCTATTTCTTGCTCCCTCCTCCCTGTTTTCCAGCATTGTGTTCGATAAATAGTTATTTACCTCACCCACGATTCGTGTCAAAAGTAGCCCTGAGTCTCAATTCTGCTGGCAACTGCAGTGGCGTAGGTAGGAATTTGCCATAGGGGGAAGGGGGGTCAGATTGAAATGTCGTTAAGTGGGGGGGGGGGCACATTTTAGCCATGATTCCACCACCTAGCCTGCACATCTCTTGATGAATCTACCGGACATGTTGCTGGCTCCATCACCAGCCTTGCCCGAGAACGAAATTCCTATTAATCCCTACTTCATCCACACATTCCAGAATTTTCTTTTCGATAAATCCTCCATCGTGCGGAATGATTAGAGTAGAGGCTAGTCCGCTAGTCTCGTGAAGTCCTCCCGGATGCAGATCGACAAAATAGATGATACGAGTACAAATGCAAAACGCTTACTTTTAACCAATTTAAGGGACCGCGGTGGCCACTCAATGATGTTGAGGAGGAAACCGGCTACATTGGTCAATTGAGCATTCTCCAAGGGACTCATACTCTATGCTCAAATCGAAATACTCGGAGAAAATCACCCTAAAAATCTCTCAGTTAAGGGTGATTTTGGAGGAAATGGCCAAAATTTAGAAATGAACGAAACCGCGTACCGTGGGGTCTGAAGTCCAAGATCAGCGGCTTGACGCACGCGAACCTTGTTGGGCCGCATGGAGTCGAGATAATCTGCTAAACTGAACTTCAACGTGAAACGTTCATTTTTTGATATTTTATGGGGCAGTGACAGCCCCTTAAGAACGTTCGTACTAGCGCCCCTTTGTTCGTATGCTTATAGCTCTGGGAGGGGGGTCTATCCCTAAAATCCCCCCCTCGGTACCTACACCACTGCTGGCAAGCTATCCACGAGTGAGTGAAGTCCGAAGCTGATTGAATAGTCCAACTACTTTACTGATGTGTAAGGCCATTTTACTTCTGATTCATAGAAGTCTTCGAGTATGGGAAATGACGCGGTGGTCTCGCGAGGCTATCCCGTAGCCATATCATTTCATTTCATGTTTTATTTCCGTTTGCAAATTATTGGTTGAATGGGATACGTCACAGTAATTCACAATTAAAACAGTCGAAAACAATTATAATAATTTTAAAAAATCGTTTACACTGAAGAGCGGATTATCGCACAAGAGTTTTCCGCATGTTTTTTTGTTTAATTCTTTGACATTCAAATTTTTAATTTCAGGCTCAAGAGCATTGAAGAATTTAACGCCCGCTATCTCTGGACAGTTCATTTTATTTTTCCCGCCGACCGTAGGGAACCATATTATGCTGATTCGCAGACCTAATTTTGTATGCATGTCTTTCGGATACCTGAGGCAAAGAGTCTATTCTCTCCTTGGTGAACAAGAGGGCCTGCAAAAAATAGGAGGTATACAGCGTTGGAACTTTAAGCTTTCGGAACAAAGGTTCGCATTGTTCACGGAAATGAGCGCCCGAGATTATTCTCATTGTCCTCTTTTGAGCTTGAATACGGTTGTCGCAGATGAAGCTCTTGCCCAGAGTAGGAGCCCATTGGTCGTGTAAGAGTGAAAGAGGGCGAAATATAACAGCACAGCCCCAAGCTTGCCAAGATGCCAAGTGCATCGCATGAGTAGGGATGCGAACTGTCCCGGGGTACCCCGGATATTCATAGTTTGCTAATTTGGCTAATTTTGTCCCGCGTCCCGGCCAAGGACGTCCTGGGACGCAATATGTCCCGGATTCTTTATGTATTTCTTTGAAATTGTGCATGCGATACCTAACTCTCAGAGAGCTTTGCAATGGCAGCTTTATGTGGTTCGATATTTTTGTGCTTTTTCGACCAGGCTGATGGGACTATTTCATAACATGATTTATTTTACATTTATGACATTTTTTTTTTATCCTGAATACTCTAGGTAGTAGGCAGATCCCTCCCTTCATAAGCATAAATTAGTTTTCGATAATACCATGAAGAGGGGAGGGGGGGTCTCTCGAGCTCGGAAAAGGTGACTGGCCTAGCTCAAAAGCATCGGTTTACTCTGTCCTTGTCATCTAGGCCAAATTTTGATTGTTTGGGCAAAAAACTGAATATTCAAGAAACTGACTAAACTTCTGAAAAAGCTCAAAAGCTCTTTCCGAACTGCTGTCGTTGTTCTTTTAGCAACAACGGTCGTTGTTGCAGATTCTCTTTTCAGTTTTGCTGTAACCTCTAAAATTAAAAGTTCTCAACTTATGATAAACGTAGCTTTACTTTTGTTCCAGACATTTGTCAATGTCGTCAAATACAAGTTGGACTTGATGCGAAAACGAATGGAAACTGAAGAACGAGACGCGACAAGTCGTGCTAGTTTTAAATGCCCAAAATGTTGTAAAACATTTACTGATCTTGAAGTAAGAATACCTACGCTCTTTGTGACGGTTTTGCGTCTATATTTACAGTTTGGATTTGTTTATTCGATTTTAGGCCGATCAACTTTTCGACATAATGACTGGAGAGTTTCGTTGTACGTACTGTCGAGAAGTCGTCGAAGAGGATCAAAGCGCGCTCCCTAAAAAGGATTCAAGGATGCAGTTAGCTCGATTCAATTCGCAAATGGAGCCTCTCTACGAGCTGTTGCGGCAGGTGGAAGGCATTCGGCTCGCGCCCGAAGTTTTGGAACCTGAGCCCGTTGATATCAATACGATACGAGGGTGTGTAGCATTTGGTTAACGTACAACGGCTTGTTTTAATTCCTCTTTTTCAACAAAAATTAGGTTGGATACTAAAAGAAATATGCAAGGCAAACCGGGAGGTGAAATGTGGTCGGGCGAAGCGACTCGAGGACAAGGTTTCATGGTGGAAGAAACAAGAGTGGATGTCACTATTGGAGAGACTGAAACACAGGCTGGAACTAATGCCAAAAAGGAACAACCGATCTGGATGGTCGAAAGCTCCGTTATTGACGATCCTCAGGTTCAAATTTACAACACCCCTTTTCCCTTCTTCTACAATGCCCCCTCCTATAATGTCTTCGGTGCAGACTGAAACTCTGGTCGGAGTCAGCGCCGAAGCTGAAAAATCCGCACCAGTCAACAATCCCACCAGTAAGAACAGTGAAGACATCATGTCGGTGCTTTTGGCCCATGAAAAACGAGGAACCGGCGACAACGCCGCGGCCATAGCCTCCGTCAAAGCCGCTCTTCCAGACGCTTCGGACTCTAGTGAGGATGAAATGTCCAACAAAGAAGATTCGCCGCCTTCATTTGATGGTAACTTTGTATTCAGCTGTTTTTTGAATTTTGTACCATTCGCCCTTCTCAATCCTCTTAATGCATCAGCTGTGGAAACCATGGACTCGGATGAAGACGAACTTCTACCGGTTGTCAATATTGGCCACAGATCTGTGCCTATAACTGAAATTAACGACGAATTAATTGCTGAAATGACTCCTCAAGAGAAAGAAGCCTACATACAGATATATCAAGAGTACTACTCCCACATGTACGATTAATACAATTTTTAACTTTTTATTTAATTGGGTTGATTTCCATCATCTCGTTCGTCGTTGTAAATTTTTATGAAATTTAAAAGGAATCTAGTTCACACAGTTCTCTCTTTTCCAACACCTCCTTCTTTCCTGAGTAATTATCATTTGGAATGTGTGGAATGCGGAACAACCGAAATAGGAATCCCCCCGTTTTGCCCTGGAACTTCGATCAGGACGTTCGGGTAATGAGTTTTGCAGTCAATAATATTTGAAACTCGCTTTTTTGTGTTGTGTGGTTAGTTTGTTATATGAGCTAATCTCAACAAGTATTTTCTTTTTTAAGAACTCCGTCCACCAAAGATCAAATCAGGGGATGCTGTGCTGAGCTGCTGAGTAAGTTTGACCTTCAAAGTAAGGTAACGCTGCTGTTTCCCACCCTCCTCCATCCCTTCTTTAGTTTGTTCACAAAATATTTACTTCCATTCCTTTCGGACTTCGGTACCACTCCTTCTTATGACATAATTCAAAACAAATTCTACGTCGTCAGTTAAATAATGCATTCGGGTTTTCAGTAAAATTTCACATAAATATCACTATAGTCCGTTCCCAGACGGGCTACAAAAATTATGGACGTTATCGAGAACAAATTGAAAAAACTATTGAACGGCGAAACTGTGGGCGACGGAGCGGAGCTATGTGATTTCACTTTGGAAGAACAGAATGAAGCGGCAGGTACGAGAATTCCTTTAACTTAGCCGTTTTTATTATTTAATTTCATCGGTTGAATCGCAGCTGCTAAAGGGGTCACTCCGTCAACTCCGTCGGACTTTGTACCGGTCATTAAGAACACCGTTACATATATTGTTATGGCCGTTCTTTTCAACGACGAGGGAGACGTACTGTTGATGCAAGAGGCGAAACGATCGTGCGCTGGTCAGTGGTATCTACCCGCCGGTCGTATGGAGCAGGGCGAGACTATTGTAGTGAGTGAATTTTATTTACAAAATAATCAGTTTTCGTCAAGATTGAAAATGAAGTGGGAGACTTACGTAATCGCTTGTCTCGTTACGATTCTAGAGAGATGGTTCGTCGTTAAAACAACACAATATAACAAAATTATCGATGGGGATGGACAACATAAAACGGCTAGTTAGCCTCTGAGCCCTGGTATCGTTAGGTCGGGACTTCTCTTTATCTTGATATTCTGTAGTGTTCTGTTAGCTGGCATTGTCAATCGGACTTAACGGGTGGCGATTAATCTGTGTACATTGGGCAGGAAAAGACGGATCCGTTTCTGAAACGCCTTCCTTAGTTTTCTTCTAAGGTCGTGTGTGGCCGTACGAAAATTCATGACCGCCAAGCTGCTGGGGTTGACATTAGTCTTGGCAGTATTAAAATTTCACGTATACTCTAGAATCCCCACAGTTAAAATATCAGCTATCCATGTCTCAAAAATTGGAAAATACCGTATAGTCTGACACGAGAAGTGGCAAAGCATCGCGACGCATGTCAGCCCAGACTAAGCACTGGGTTCAGGAGTTGAATGCAAGCGTAGATTCAATTGGGTAGGGGGGCTTAGGAACCTCAAGGCTCCGTCACCTCATTACTGTTTATTTTATTAAATTAATCAAATACTTATAATTGCCTATACATGACGGGCACGGATTCAAGAAGATGTACATGGGCCGTGCACTCAGTAACCTACCGTTGTAGTGGCGTGGAGGGGCAGCTCACCCCAGGCGATAGATCAAAAGGTGCCCACATAAAGTTTAAATATTGCAAAATGTAGATTTTTAGGGTTTAAAGCGTTAAGCTAAAAACGACACTGAGAAAAAGCGTTAATCCACGGGGGAAAACCCGCTCGCTTCCCCTCTAAAATTTTTATATCTAGACACTACTTTGTGATATCTTGATACAACTTCGCTGCTAGAATTATGAAAAATGGGTAATTTGTGTTCGTGGAGGGCTTATACAGTATGCATATAAGGCTAAAATTGAGGACTAGCACAAATTCAGGGCTGAAATGTGGATACTTCGGAGGCTGGCGATGTTGTGAAGGTGGTGATAGTCAAATTGAGATGAAAAGGCCTGTCCTCTTCACTGGATTTATTTATTTAAAACGGTGAACCGGTTTTCGACCTACCAGGCCATTTTCAACGCTTTAACGAATGGTCGGGGTCTAAAAAAAAATAGGGAAAACCCTTGTCATTTAGTTCCTTCTTTTTAAATGACAAAGATTTCCTTTATTTTTGTAGGACCCTGACCATTCACTAAGGCGTTGATAATGACCTCGTAGGTCGAAAACCGGGTTTGCAGTCACTAATAAATAAATCCAGTAAAGAGGACAAGTCTTCCATCTCAGATTCCACCCAAAAAATGGCCAAACTGGTAGTTCACGCCCTGAAAATTGACAAAACTGGCTTTTCACGCCCCAAAAAGACCTCTTCTCGCCCTAAACGAAGTGGCTAAACTCGACGATTCGCGTACACAAAAATGGCATAAACTTGCCTTTCGCGCCTTGAAAATGGGTTCAAAGTTTTATAAAGCCGAACGGTGGTTTATGAGTTCCTCCCAGTCCCCAGAGTATGCTGAAATACTGGTGCTCCAAACGCGAAACGCCTCTTGCCTTTGCCGTGGCAGAAAATGGAACGTTTCATCTTGTCCCTGGTTGTAGTGGAGTCCAGAGTTGCCGATCGAGGGCCCACATTTGCTGCTCTTGGGATTTTACCTACTGCTAATATTGAGAAAAAGAGTTGATTGGCGGGTAAAGTAGAGAATTAACGTGAAGTCGTGGTATCTAGAGGCAACTTTGCGGGTAGAATGGCTAAAAAGGACTGATTTGCGATTCTGAGGGCATCTTCACTGCAGAAATTAAGAAAAGTGATAATTCGCGGCTTCTAAAGGAAACTTCGAGGCTAAAATCGAGAGAATGCTCTATAGTGTTGTTTTGGGGATAAGTACGGGTAAGTGGCTAGAATTGATTATAAAGTGCTAGTTTTGCGGTTGAAATTGAGGCGAAACCCTCACTTGTGCCTAAAATTCAGAGCATTCCGCTCGTTGCGATTGACAGTGAGGAAAGAAGCTCATTTGCGGGTAAAATTGAGGAAAAACGCTCACTTTCACGGAAAACCGTGATTCGCGGTTACGTCGACATTGCTATTCTTATTTGCACGTTATTTCCAAGACCGTCGAGGGGTTTAGTGAACGATTTTTAAGGTCATTTTTTTCTTGTCCCGGACTTAACACGCCTGTTAGCGCTGAAAATATAATGCTTTGACTGGTTGTTGGTTTTGGACGTTTTTTCTCGGCTAGCTGATTCTCAACTCCTGATCAGTTGTGTTATTATACATATACTGCTGTCAACTTACAAGTGTTTAGGTTACCTGCTTTTGACACGTTTCATTTGGGGGTCACAAGAAACCAACTCAAAGCCATTTTCTTCCAGCAAGTTGAGAGAAATATTTGGGACAAATTTCAGGATGCCGTCAAAAGGGAAGTGCTCGAAGAGACGGGTCTCCACATGAAGCCCACGTCTCTCATCATGATCGAAGTCGCCAGCAAAGCGTGGTTTCGTTTCGTCTTCGCCGGTACGATAACGGGAGGCTCGTTGAAGACCCCCGCTCAAGCTGATTCCGAGTCTCTCCAAGCAAAATGGGTTCGCGACATCAAGGAATTGAATCTCCGGTCGAACGACGTCCTACCTATTATCGAGCGAGGTCGACAATACCGCGAGGCCAGCGAGCCGCAACATTCTTCGCTCTTACCGGCGTTGCAACCTCATAAAAAACTATTGCTCCGCCTTGTGGTTTGCATCAAACAGAGAAGCAGGTTAGTTTTTATTGATTTATCCGAATCGCGGGATCTGAAATTTGGATTTATTTAGCAACCGTGTTCACGTTTTACTGTCGGAAAAAACCGAGGTACACTTCCCACTTTGCGAAATCAATCACATGAAAAACTTGCATTCCACTTTAAGACGATTCATGGTCGTAAGTAGAAATACTACAACTCTTCTAATGAATACCTTAAAAATTCTCATTATGATTTATGTCATAGAATATTTTTGGTGCGGACGTGCCCACTCATAAGCCTCATGGAGTTCTCAACGTCGAGCACTCGGCTATTGGGGCAGGAGGAGGCGACGGTTTGTGCATTACCGTTTTGGTCTCCTTCAAAGTCCCCTTGGAGGAAGTGTTCCCCATTGATAAGTACACGTGGTTTATGATCAACAAAGACGTCGGCGACTTCATCGTTGGACGTCTCCCGAAAAATTTGACGGTACCCTTGAACGTAATACGTTAACACTTAACAACCCCTCCCCCCCACTTGTCAGTAATAAAGACTACCAGTATTATTGCACTCTGGAATGATCTACGTTACAATATATATCTGTATCAGTGTATAAATCTGCTCTAGTTTGTTTGAAAGATCTGCGCACCGAACTAATTGCTAACGCATACGAAAAGCACTAAAATAATTAATTCATGACCGTACCTGTAATTCAAACTTTGTAAATTTTTAAACTGTGATAAAACATGTTTTTAATTCGATTTTTTATCAATTTGTTTTGAAATCAAAGACATTAATTTAAATTGACAATATTTTCTTCTATTTGATATTATTATTTCGTTATTTTATATATTTCTTAATTAATAATTTATAGTTTTATACTATTTAATTATAATTATTGTCATGTTAATTCTTGTGAGTTGAGTGTGTGTCTCTGTCGGCACACCCCTCCTTGGCAGAGCTTTTGATGACTCAAGTAGATCACGTGGAAGCCAAGGCAGTGAGCCAAAGCTACGATCGTCCTTGGGGGCGGGGATGGGGTCAGGCTTTGTTTTAAAATAGTCAGTTCTAGAGGAAATCAACAGTTTTTGCGTAAAATTCCCAGTTTTGTAGTGGCATCTTAGCTTAGGTTTAGGTAACAAGTCTGCTTGGGCTTGGGGGTTTTCAAGTCAAGAGCCGTCAGTTTTGGCGTAAAATCGTCCATTTCGGAAGAAACGTAACGTTCAGAGGAAAACGACAGCTTTGGTGTAAAATTGTCTGTTTTGCAGTGAAATATCCACTTTTAGAGGGAAATAATCAGTCTTGGGGTAAAACCACCAATTTCATTTTATTTTTATTTTATTTTTTTTTGTACAATGAGAGTTTTTTAGTAAAATTGTCAGTCTCGGGGTGACATATTTAGTTTTGAGGTTAAACTGCCGGGTTTTGGTACAATCCAATTTCGCGGGGTTGCCTCTTTAAAATGATCCGTTTCACTGATTTGTTTGTTTGTTATAAAATATACAGGGTGATTCAGGAGGAATGTGACAAACTTGCACAGGTTATAGCGCGTACCTGGACGCACAAAAAACGTCATAGGGACGCATAGCCGAAAATGCTTTGGTTACGAGATATGAGCATTTTCCTGTTGTTTCCCAGTTTCACCAGTTCTTACGGTATTTGTCGTGTTCACGGCTCACCGTTAGTGGTTAGACAAAAAATGACGGTGGATTCGGAAAGAGAACAAAATCCTGTTCCTGAAACCACCAACAAAATCAAAGAATGTCGCTTGGGCGTGGCTATTTCAGCCATGTGAAAAGTTAAGAAAGTAGTTTTTTCAAATACCTGATAAATCACATCAGTATCAATCAGCTGCTAGTGCGCGCATCGACGGGCAAAATTGTGGAAAACTACCCCGTTCCGTGTACTTTCGAACGGTGTCCTGATAGTTGAAGTTTGCAACCCTCCGACTTTAGCAATCAAGTTTAAATGAAAAAAAATGTAAACTTGCTTTGTTAAAACAAGCCGAATAGATCAGTTTAAATGTCGTTTCCTTGGGGTATTGCGTTCCTACGAGCATGCTCCTCTCAATGCCTTAAGTAAGGATTCAATTGACAACGAGTTCGGCCGATGACTTCGGATATCTTGGTGCCGAGTGATTCCAGACATCCGTTCTCACAAAAGATGGGAGGCTTAATTTGGTTTCTTGACAGGGCGCTGAAATATCCACTCTCCGCCTGGGGACTCCGAAACGAGCTCGCCACTATTAAATACATGGCTCAACGTAACGGCTACACCGCTCAAACGGTCGACGCCCTCTCAAAAAGCGGCAGAGAAGGCTGGCAGTGTCGAGGTGTTACGTCTCTCCACCACCTCCACAAGGGAGTTTAGACGATCCCGTATCGTACGTGGTTCTTCCGTACCTTGGTGCGGACATGAGTAAAACCGCCAGAGTTCTCCGGAAAGCTAGCGTCCGGGTCATTTATCGTCCCGTGGGTAACTTACGGGAGCTCATCTCCCATACGAAAGATAGGAAGGCACTCACTGAAAGATCCGGAGTGTACAAAATAGAGTGCTCCTGCGGCAAATTCTACATCGGGCAAACGGGACGTCGGTTAGGCACCAGGGCTGTGGAACACGCAAGGGGAAATTCGGAGTTGAGCGTCCATTTGCGAACCACGGGCCACACTGCCGAAGACTGGGAAGTGTCTCTTCTGCATGGAGTACCAAAAGGCCCTTCAATGTCTTGGCTTGAGATTTTCGAGATTGTGAGGCATCATCAAGCACGAGGCGAGCATGAGATTAATAGAATCACAGATTTCGAACTCTCACCCTGCCTCTCTGAGTGCACTCGCCTCTTTCCCGTTCCAGTAAGAGACCAGAGGGAAGGGTTGACGTGACGGGGGAACGCCGGTGGCGGGCGAAATGGGTCCCACTTCCCGTTTATCATTTATTTGTTATTGGTTCACGGTTCCGGAAGCCTTGCCTTTGTTTTTTGAAGGGGTATGGCTTTTAGCTAATTATTTATTGTTTTATGTTATATAATGGCAGTGGCGGATCTAGGATTTTAACTTGGGAGGGGTTTTATCATGAATCTCTCTCCTTTTTCCTGAGGTTCAGCCGCAAAAATGCCTATATATGAACCAATAATTGGCTTTTTCTCAAATTTAACCATGATTTAGCGGTTTTGCCCAATTTTTGCTGCGGTCAAAGTGTTTTTCTCGATTTTAGCCGCGAATGTTTTTCTTCATTTCAGACGCGAATCACAGCATTTTCTCAATTTTAGCCATGAATTAGTGGAATTTCTCAAATTGATCCGTGATTTATCGTTTTTCTCCGTTTCAGCGGCGAATAAGCGCTTCTTGATTCTTGCACACTTTAGCCGCGAATTCACTGAATCTTTAACAGCGAATGAGCTCTTCCTCTACATTTTAGACGGCAATTAGCTGTTTGTCTCAGTTTTAGTCACGAGTTAACGTTTTATTCCTCTTTAGCGTTTTTCTTCACTTCTTAGTCATGCGAATTAGCGCTCATTACCATTTTAGCCGTTCTAGCAAAGAATTAGCGTTTTGTTTTCTTCGTTTTAGCTGAGCATTATTTCCGAATTTTAACCGTGAATTACTCCTTAATTTCACCCTTTGTTATCTTGGCCGTGAATCAACGCAATTTCCCAATTTTAGCCGGAAATTAGCGTTTGTATCGCCGATAAATAGCGTATTTCTCCATTTTAGCTGCTGCTAAGCGCTTTCTGCCAAAATTAGCCACGAATTAAATATTTAATTATCTTTGTTTTAGTTGCAAATGAGCATTTTACATCAATTTTAGACGGGAATTAGCGGTTTGTCTCAGTTTTAGCCGTGAATAAGCAGCTTTTCTATCCCTTGTACCCGTGAATTAGCTTTTTTCTCAATTTTTACCGCGATCTAAGCGCTTTTTCTCATTTTTTAGTCGCAAATTATTTCTCAATTTTTGCCACGAATTACCACGTTTCCTCAATTTTAGCCAATTTTCTCAAATTGTTCCGCGAATTGGCCTATTTCTCCATTTTAGTTTTGAATGAGCGTTTTACTTCAATTATAGGCCGGACTTAGTAGATTTTCTCAGTTTTAGCCGAGTGCAAATTATAGCGATTTTTCTCAACAGCGATTTTTTCTGTTGTTGCCTCGAAAAAACCACGAATTTTGCGTTTTCAAAAATTAATTGTTGAGCCAGGTGAGCGATGGGCTTTAGCTTTTTCTCAATTTTCGCCACATGTTAGTGATTTTTTTCATTTTCAGCCACGAATTAGTGATTTATTTTCGGTTTCTACTATGAATCAATGCTTTTCTGTTACCGTTAAAAGCCGTTATTTGATATTGGCGTTTTTTTTTTTCAATGTCCTCCCGCGTACTTCCCCGTAGAGTAGCATATTAGAACGCAATTCAATTTCTTCTGCCTTAAAGGCCTATAGGAATTTGGAGTTGGCGTTTTTTCTCTGGTTTGTCCGCGAAGTGCCTTCAGATATCTCGAATTGATGTATTTTTCCTAATTTAAGTGGCAAATGATCGCTTGTTCTAACTATTTGCCGCTAATCGTCGCTTTGAAACCTAAAAATCCATTTTTAGTGCATTTCATTCTGAAAATGCACTATTGGTCTCGTCGTGATGGTGGCAAACATGGGTCATGTCACGTTTTTTTCACGTTTCAGAACCTCTAGAACACGAATTCAGTGGTCTCCGGAATTTATATATATATATATCTTTATGGCCGTTTCCTTGTTAGCACGATAACTCTCGTAGAAGTTAATTTAGCGGAACGCGCTTTGGCACAAAAATCAGTAGTCATAAGACACCGGTCGTTATTGCATTTGGGCCAAATCGGTCAAGGTGGAAGGGGGAAAATCGGGCTTGAAGTCGTCAAAAAATCACTAAAAATCACCAGTTGATTCTAGAAGCATCATATTCGGTACGTATACTCCATGTTAGACTAGCCTTTGATTCCCATTTTAATTTTTTGAAAAAGTCAAGGGGGAGGGGGTGGTGCCCCCGGGGTGGAAGTAAGTGTGTGGTCTTGTTAGCACGATAACTCTCGTAGAAATTAATTTAGCAGAACGCGCTTTATCTAAAAAATCAGTAGTCATAAGATCCCGGTCGGTATTGCATTTGGGCCAAATCGGTCAAGGTGGGGGGGGGGGGAATAAGGGTTGAAATGGTCAAAAAATCACTATAAACCACCAGTTGATTCTAGAAGCATCATATTCGGTACGTATACTCCATGTTAGACTAGCCTTTGATTCCCATTTTAATTTTTTGAAAAAGTCTAGGGGGAGGGTGTTGTGCCCCCGGGGTGGAAATAAGTGTGTGGTCACGTTAGCACGATAACTTTCGTACAAATTAATTTAGCGGAACGCGCTTTATCTAAAAAAATCAGTAGTCATAAGACACCGGTCGGTATTGCATTTGGGCCAAATCGGTCAAGGTGGTGGGGGGAAAAATACGGCTTGAAATGATCAAAAAATCACTACAAGTCACAATTTGATTCTAGAAGCATCATATTCAGTACGTATACTCCATGTTAGACTAGCCTTTGATTCCCATTTTAATTTTTTGAAAAAGTCGAGGGGGAGGGGGTGATGTCCCCGGGGTGGAAGTATGTGAGGCCTTGTTAGCACGATAACTCTCGTAGAAATTAATTTAGCGGAACGCGCTTTGGCACAAAAATCAGTATTCATAAGGCCCCGGTCGGTATTGCATTTGGGCCAAATCGGTCAAGGTGGAGGGGGGAAAATAGGGGTTGAAATGGTAAAAAACTCACTACAAATCACCAGTTGATTCCAGAAGCATTATATTCGGTATGATGATTCCATTTTGAAATAGCCTTTGATTCCCATTAAGTTCAGCTTAAACAAACCCGGCGCAAACAGTACGAGGGAGGGTCAAACATTAACGAAACAAATGATGGTCTCAACATTACTACTTCTGGGACGGCTTAGGGTATCCGAATACAAAATGAAATGCACTCTTTCCGACCGCCAGCTGCCGGAGCGAATTTTTTTTTCCCCCATCTATTTATGCTTTTTGGTGCCCCCCCCCCCTCAATGAATGGTGGCCTCACCATCACGAGATCGCCCATTTGTCGAGAAATCATCATTCTGTGCAGATGCCCCTTCAACAGTCGCCCTTTGGTATGTGCAAGGTATTAGAAGAAATCTGTGAATTAACAGAAATGTCTATTAGAAAATGTGTAGAAATGACTATTAACAAATTTTTGGCGGACGCCATCTTCTTAGGGGGGGGGGGTTTAAACCCCCAAAACCCTCCCCGTAGATCCGCCACTGTATAATGGTAAGTTTGAGGGGGGTTTTGTTTGTGATTTGTTTTATCAACTGACAAGTTTGTGAGGTAAAGTGTCCTTTCTTATGAGGTTGAAGATGGCTGGCAGCAGCTGAAACCGGTCCCGTAATAAATTAATCTTTACGCGACGTGAACGTCTCTCTTTTTTTTCTGTATGAAACCGTCGTCGCACCTCCGGCCTACAAACTCTTGGTCAGCATGACAACGAGGTAACGAGACAGTGAGGTATGTATGGAATGTGAGTTGAGGTGGTGGATGAACAGCGTTAGGGTGAAAATTATGGACTTCGACATTTCACATTATCAGATTCAGCCGGTACCCTAATATCTCATTCACGTACACTCATATCTCTCATTCACGGAGTTTGTCCCTCCAACTTGTATGAGATCAATTTACAGTAACAACCTTAAGTTGAAATAACAACATAACGTCATTCAAATATAAATATTCACAAATTCCTCCCCCTTGTGGACACTCGTGCACTCTTTTCTGTATAACTGTGGTGGTTCGACGAATTTCGGCATCTCGTTGTCTGATCGATTCAGCACAGGCCACAACTTTGTTCATCAGCTCCTCGCGGTTTCAGGAACAGGATTTTGTCCTCTTTCCGAACCCACCGTCAGTTTTTGTCTAACCACCTACGGTGAGCCCTGAACACGACAATTACCGTAAAAAGTAATGCAACTAGAAAAAAACAGGAAAATGCTCATATCTCGTAACCAAAGCATTGTCGGCTATGCGTGTATATGACGTTTTTTGTGCGTCCAGGTACGCACTATCACCTGTGTAAGTTTGTCACATTCCTCCTGAATCACCCTGTATATACATATATCTTTTAGCTCTGTAAAAACAAATTTCGTGGGTTTGGCTTTTTCAAAATGATGATATTTCACGGGTTTTTCGGATCGCTAGAAACAAAACTTTGGTTTATATTGGTGGGAGGTGGGGGTGCATTTTACAAGTGCCTACTGCTGACATAAGCCAGCAATAGACACTGGTGCGATTAAATCCACCTTCTTCTTCAAGCGGTTATTCTCTGTAAATTCTCCTCTCCTTCACAATTCACGAGCTAACTACAGCCCTATTTGCAGTCTTCTTTATTCAGGTCGAATGCATTTCACATGCATGACACAACTCATTTGCAGTGCAAGGAGTCATTTGCTGAGGAGGGATCACTGTTTGTGCCCGAAATGCATTCGAACTGAATAAAGAAGACTGCAAATGCGGTTGTAGTTAGTTCGTGAATTGTGAGGGAGAGGCGAAGACACTGGTGCATCTATTAACTTCTGCCCACCCCAAGATCACGGGCTAGCTACGCCCCTGCGACCATGCTCTCACTCACTCAAAAATATGAACATCGGTCGAAAACATGAATTTTGTCCTGGTTGATAGATCCATGCCGTGCTTCTCTTTGATTTCCGACACGATTTTACAGTAGAAGAGCCCCTTAAACGAGGTTCATCCTCGTGAGTCTTAAATATTGGGATAGAGGTGAATATTGGGGTGGGAGGTTGGTGGGGACGATCCTTCTTTGCAATCAGAACGTTTTTCGACTATAATTATTTCATTCATTCCCATGAAAATAATATTTTCACTAACAGCTTTGACGGGTGTCTCCAAAAAGAGTCTCACGAGTGTGAATCTTCACTCCCATGATCTTTTTAAATTGCCACCGTGTTTTTAATTGCGCGTCGTCGTAATTTGAGTAATTAAAACACGTATATCTTCCGAAGTAGGTTCTTGCCCGATCCACGAACAAAAAATGTGTACAATTTGTTACAGTTTGTTTTATTGCCGCTGCGTATAATTTGCCGATGGATTAACAGGCAGAGTTGAAATCTATTCTTTTTTTAATAATAAAAACCAGGATGGTGCATTTACTAAGAAAGTTCTTTTCTAATAATTCATACTCTGCCAGTTATTCAATAGACAAATAACACAACAGAATTTACTCAATCACAAACATACTTGGGTTTCTTTAAATATAAATATCACGATAATTCAGTTTTCATTTTGTTATTAAACCATTAAAATTATTAAATAACATTCTTGCCTTTTATATACACAAATTTTCCTTTTTCCTTCCCATAATTCATTATAATGAAATGACTGATTCTAAAAACGTACATTGCCCTAGGAATGATTAGAAACTATTAGACTATGATTAGGGGGCTTAACGCTACATAGAAGAAAAAAGCGATATACTTCGATATTAGCACTCACAAATTGGAGGAAGGCAGTCGAAAAAAAAATGTCTAACTGTGAATGGAAGAAAAGATCAAATGAGCTTGTTGACATAGACCATTGACTATCGCGGCTATTTGAAATTTTCACTTGAAAAATGCCTCAGTGCTCTGCAAAAGGTGGGATGGCATTATTTTAGCCGCAACATTTTGAAAAAAAGAAAAACTCCTTCCCCCCAACGATCATTGTTCACTTTTGAAAGCTCACATTTCCTACAAACGTACATTTACAAAACAATAAAACATTATTTACACACATCAAAACAAAATGCTCCTGTAATTCCTGTACATGAATTTTCCACGGAAAAAGAAGGTCAGTGCTACCGTACAGTTTGCCAGCGTTCACAAGAAAACATAAAACGTTTCTGAGAGCTATGTCTGTAAGTGTTTTTTCTTTAAAAAAAAAAAACAAACAAACAAAACAAAACAAAAAAACATAAAAATAAATAACACCGCTGATGTTTGGCATGGACTTACATGTCTTTACTTTTACTATGTTCCATTGAGAAATTTGGTAAAGGTCCTATACCAAATAGACGACAAATAAATTAAGAGTAAACTTCTTCTTTTTTTTTTTTTTTACAAAATCGCACAAATTGGGTTATTTACAAGAATAAGTCTTAAGGAAATTGTTTTCTGACCATTGTTTATTCTCGCAGGTCCAAGGCTTCAATAGATCCATCTTCAAAAAGTTGTTTTGTCTTTGATTGAAGGCATTTCTGTGGAATTTGTCAGTATTTTTCTTTTTTCTTTTTAAACGATTATAATGGATCGGAGGGTGGAGACGGCGAGTGGATACTGTGTCGCAGCTTGGACCCGTGTACTGATGACTATGTCTGATATTGAAGCATAGGAGCGGTCAAGTTCGGGTGATGAGAGCTGTTCATTCTCAGGGCCGATAAACTTTTATTGTACCACTCATCGTCAGCTGTCATTCCTGTAAAAAAAAAAGTTTTTTTTGAAAAAGAAAAATGTTCAGGGATTGAACTTCAAGGCATTCCGATGGCGATGAGGAATGGGTAAAGGGAAGTGAGACTTGAAGGAAAGGGTTAGGGCTGAGAATAAGAAGGTTGCTATCGAAAGAGGAAATTACCTGCGAGACTTTGGAGGAGTCCTTAGAGTTGGAAGAGGAAGAGGTTAGGAAATGAGAGAAAGAGCCCAAGGTGGAGTCCCAGTGAAGAGGCAATCTCCTCCGAAGGGCCCAGGAGGGTCCCTCCTAAGTGGGTTAGCCTTGCTTGGTGGCTTACCCTTCCAAGCTTTCGTAATAAGGTTCTCCCTTCTTCACCCAAAACGTCTTCTTCGACCGATCTTATCCCATCTTTACTTTCCCTTCGTTCTCTTTGGCGCTTTTTCCAAGGATAATTTCTCAACGGTGCTTCAAAGGCACTTCTTGTCTATTCTTACATTTTTACGTTAACTCTGAGTAAAATCAGGACATCATCTGTCCTGAATGGGAATAAATTGTCTAAGGAAATCAAGACTCTTTGGGCCGTATTCAGAAGCCCACCTTAACCTTTACAACTCCTTTAAGCGCTTCAAAACAGATGACACATTTTTATAAACCATCACATTTTTCAACTCCTTTAGTAAAGGCTTCGTAAAGGTGGGTTTCTGAATACGGCCCTTTGCGTAGGAGTAAATTAAAAAAAAAAAAGTACACTCACCCATGCTATCTTGTCTCATTCCTGAAACTGAAGTCATGTTCGGTCCCGTATGTGTCATGGAGAAGGGCTGCGTCATCGATGGATAGGTCGCGGTCGTCATCTGTAAAAACAAAAAAAAGCAACTGATTTTCGAAAAAATCGACGATGTTATAGAAATACGGAAGAAGGTATTTTTGTTCTTTGGTGGAGGAAGATCGGGGCAAACTCGCATTTTTGTGGATGTAATAAAATTAACGATTTAAGTAATAATAGTCCGGATTAAACATTTCATTAATAAAACTGAAAGTAAGAAAACGGTGAGGGAGCATTGCGCTACATCTATTAAGCCCGGTCTACACGTTCAAACTTATCGTCAGTCTTGCTTTTAATTAATTACGTTCAAATCTGTTTCCACAGCTTAATTTTTTACTGAATCAGCTGTAGAAACAGATTTGAACCAATTAATTAATAGCAAGACTGACGATAAGTTTGATCGTGTACATAGACCGGGCTTAACACTGGGAGCGACACACAGCAATGGATCCGCCACTTTCTCGGCCGTTAGGAATTATTGGAATGGGGTCAAGTCTCCTTATTGGGTTGATTTTGGTGATTTGGATTCCAAATTTTCATTTCTTAAAAAATAATTTCATTTTCGGCCCTTAAACGATCTCAGCTAAGGCTCCGAATCCAATTGTTCGGCACGGAAATAGACCATTTCCCCCTTTTCACACACAAACGAAAAGCTCACTCATTCCTACACTGTTAAAGAACATGGCCAGAAAACGTTCAATTTCGGGGATATCCCTGTCAGAAAAAAAGGAGTTTTTGTCCTGTTGAACTGAATATTTCGCTTCAGACACCAACCTAGGGTAGCCAGAAAGTCAAGGCTCTTCGCCTGGAGATATACGTCATACGTTGGGGGGGGGGGGTAAGGGTGAGCTCTCAAAGGCCCAATTTGCACTATACGTATAAACAGAAGGACCGACCTGGATTAATTGGACCAAAGGGCTAATCTGAAATTTCTCGAGCAAGTTTTTATAGGGCCAATCTGCTTGTAATCTTTACCACATCGCGGTATGTTCTTGTCAATCCGAAGGTCCAAATACTTCGGTCAGTCATTTAATACTTACCTGTAGCAGCGCGGCGGCCAAACATTCTGGCGAGTAGTGAGTCTTTTTGGTTAATGCTTCTAAACTAATGTACGGGCCCAGAGGGGGAGGGGGCGCACTGGGCGAGCGCCCTCCCTGGCCCCTTATTCCAGACAACACTGAAAAATTTGGCTTGCGACCTCGTGAATAAAAAATGGGCTGTCCGGACTCAAAAAACGAATTATTTACCCATCAAAGTTTGATTTGTCGGCTCTCTCAAGCGCTAATTTATGGCTAAAAGTGAAATTTTTCTAAATTGAAAAAAAAAATCTTAAAAGCTCTAATCCGCGGCTAAATTGGAAAAAAGCGATAATTTGCAGAGCTGGAGTTGTAAGAACGCTTCGTTGCATTTGGAGACAACTTCGTGATGTACGTGAACCTGACCCGACCCATAACGCAAAAAACGACGAACACGGTCCCATTCGTTTGTTTATGTTTATTTAGCCAAAATGTTTGTTTGTTTAGCATTTCGAAACATGATTTTTTTTTTTTTTAAGTAGATGAGTGTGGCCACTTCACGCAACCCGACCCTTGAACGAAATTGTTTGTTAAGCGCCCTTTATAGTCTTAACATCGTCTGTTTTTTTTTTTTTTTTTTTTTTTTTTTTTTAGCCAACATTTTCATTTTTTCAGTCTTTCCAGTATACTTTAAACAACATACAAACTTGGATCCGGCTAGCCTCACGCTCCCCAACCCATAAACAAAATCGTTTGTTTAGTGGAATATCGCAACGTATAAAATCGTTTCTTTACGTTTGTTTAGCCATATTTTTCGTTTGTTTAGCATTTCGAAACATTATTTTATAAAAAAAAAAAAAGTTGATAGTATGGCCAAGTTTGCGTAACCCGACACATGGACGAAATCGTTTGTCTGGTGCCATTTTTAGTGTTAAAATCGTTTGTTTAGCCAAAATTTTCTTTTTTTTTAGCATTTCGAAAAAAATGTTTCTTTGTTTAAAAAAAAAAAAAAAAAAAAAAAAAAAAAAAAAAAAGCATTGATGGTTTGGCCAAGTTTACATTACCCGACCTAGTTTTAAAATCGTTTGTTTAGTGTAGTAATAAATTAATCAGTGTAGTGAAAAAATAATTAATTATTTTAATTATGAAGGAAAAACCTGATTTGAAATCAGTTGCGTTTAATTGCTAAAAATACAATTCTTTCGTGTTCCTTTTTACGTGTAATTCGTAATGTTTAACGAACTTACACGTCGCTAATACGCACTGCTAAAATAGATTAAAACCCGATAACTCGCTGCTAAAATGGCGAAATAGCTCTAAGTCAAGGCCAAAAGCGAAAAAGTCGTTAATACGCTGTTAAACTTGTGAACAAGCGCTAATTGGTAACTTCAAATGGAAGGCATCGTTGATTCACTGCTAAAGTTGAGAATAAGCGCATATTCGAGACTGAAATTAAGATAATGCGCGAATTCGTGGGTATATCGAGACAAAGGGCAAATTCATGGCCAAAGTTGAGAAAAAATGCTTATTCACTGCTGAAACTGAGCAAACACAAATTCGTAATTTCTGGAGGGAAATTAAAAATTGAGAAAAAGCGCTAATTCGTGACCAAATGTGAAAAAATCACTAATTCACTGCTTAAATTGAGGAAAAGCGCTGAATTGCTGCTGAACTTGGGGAAAGGCGATAATTTATGACTAATTGTAAAAAAAATTGCTAATTCAATCTGCCGAAATTGAGAAAGACGCTTTGTGGTTAAATTAAAGAGAAAAAGGTCTCATTCGAGGATGCTATTCGTAGCTGACATTCGATCGTAGCCAACTTATGGCTAAAATTGAGCACAAACAATAATTTAACCATATACGCAAAAATCATATTCCTTGTGTGTTTAGAGACTGAGAGGCCTCATTGAGATTACCGTCTCAGGCCCTGATATGTGTAGTTTCGCCAGTGATTGCCCTACATAAGCCTTCGATCGATCTTGGGGTGTTTGGGCAATTGGGTGACAAAATAACCAGTTTTAGCGGTTGTTTAACAGTTTTCGCCCCATGTGGGTTATTGGGAAGCTGCATTGCTGGGAAAATGATTTTTAAACAACTTGTTTTAGGAGGGGATGTTTTGTTACTTCCTGAACTAAAGCGAGGGATTTTTGGCCCGGAGATATTCTTGGCCCGGCCGGAGACCGGAGACTCCGAGCCAAAACCGGAGGTCTGGCAACCATACGTATCTGAATGATCACCACAAAGACTGCAGTCTCGTTATCATGTAAAACTGTGAATTTTACCCCACTTTACTGCCATTTCTATTGATGGGAAACTGTCAATCTGTGATCTGTTTATCTATGTCCAAAAGCTGGCAATTTATGTTTGAAAAATCGAACTATTCTGTCAAGTGATTGGGTTGTCGCACGTGTGACATGGGTTCTCCTCACAAAACCGAGATTTTTGAGAGTAGGATGTGTGTAAATGACCCACAGCTTAATTACAAAAGTACTCTTAGGATATAGGTCATACTGGGTCTAACTGTAACTGGGTAACGTGTAAAAGTTTAAAAGATAATTCTCATTAAATTGAAGAGAGACTCACCTGAGAATATCTATTCATCGAATTCGGATGGTGGTAGGGCTGATAGCCTCGTGTTGCGCTAGGGTAAATGTTTCTCATCATCGACCCGTTACAAGGCAGAACGGACGGCGCCAACGCCTTCTGCAATTGTTTCTCTTGTTTCCTGTACTTCGCCCGCCTATTTTGAAACCATACCTGTTTATAAATGAAACTGGGAGTTATTTTCCTATTTAAAAATGTAATTTTTTAAATAACGGGTTTTTTTCTTTTTTTTAAGTAGGGAAGCACAAGTAGAAGGATGTACAATTGGAATAAAAGGGAATATAAATTTTTTAAAGAATTGGTGGAAACGAAGTCTTAAGTTTTCACTTCTTGAGAAAAGAGCTGTTTCCTTGTCGTGAGGGGGGAGAGGCAAGGAAGTCGGGAAGTCTGAAAGCGTGGGGGATGATGATGGGGAAAAGGAGAGAGAATATTCATTAAACTTTCAAACCTCTTTCCTACCGTTTCCAATCCCGCCCGCGCCACTTTCTCTTCTCTCTTTTCCCTTACCAACAAAAAAGAGCCTCTTAAAAGTGTTGCTCAGACTTTAATACTCCTATTAACTTGAAGAAAGGACCTAACTTATCTGCTTCCCGCGAATTCTATTTTTCCCTTCTATCCATCCCCCAGAAAAGAGTAAGTTCTTCTTCGGAGGTGAAAGACAAAACTTTTATTTCATTTTTTGACAAAACGGAAGTTTTTTTTCATTCGTTTGTTTGAAAGCTTAAAATTAGAGCCTTATATTAAGGGGCAGCTGTACACGTGTTTCCTCGACCCCCCTCCGATCTTACCTCGCCTATTCGGCGTTAAGTAAATTATCGACGTGTTCCTCCACCAATCCTGGATTTCAAGGTGTCATTTATATCTCCAGGATATTCTGCACACGCCTACGATCTTCCTCTCCCAAATAAGTTGTCTATAAAGAACGTGAATTTTTAAGGTAAAAGTTTATGTGGCTTTTACAGTTATTTCAGTGGTGAAATATGAAAAGTAGATCGTTCGAGACCTTTAAATCTAGGATTGGTGCAGAAATACGGTGATAATTTACATTATGCCGAGTAGACGGAGGGGGGTCGAGGAAACACATGTAAAACTCCCCCTTAAGATGTATCCCTTAACTTAGCCTTCCTTATTGCCACGCGTCGAAACAGGCGTCACTTTCCAGCATGTCCAGGCTTCCAGGCTTGTCCCGTTTGTAGCGTGAAAAAAGTTGTTCATGACTCGTCAGAAAGTATAATATTATGTGCTCGAGTAATGGACTCACTCGACTACGTCCGTTCGTTTAACAACTCCCGCACGTTATTTCATACTTTCCGCACTTGTTATGGAAAATGTACCATTTGAGTATAAAGTCGATTTCGTGCGTGAAACTTCCACCCGCAAGACTCGACTCGTATTTTATCTTTGTCTTTAGACTCACGTTTTTATTTGACAAAATAGAACTATGTACTTAAATAGTCGACATTTAAACAGTAGCTATACATCGTTTATCAATACTGTAAAACCATTTCGCTAAGAAAAAAGTGAATTAAAGGAATCCGCTTCTTGGGTGTTTCCTGGCGTGATTAAATGAGTAAAATTTATCATTGTGAACTGGTAGAAGAAAAAAAAAGGAAAATGAAAACTTAAAAAACCCAGTGTATAAGAAAAAGAGGCCCTGAGAAAAAAGAATGAAAAAAGAAAAAGAAAAGGACAGGAACGGAGAGAAGCCAGCTTCTCTCTCCCTCGCTCTCTCTCGTCTCTTATGGGGGTAAACTCCCCAGTTTCTAACCCAAGGGATTGCAGGGGGCGGTAACGAAGTTAGAGGCACATTTGATGGGATGCCCCCTCCCCCTCTTTCTTTGCCACGTCATTCCCTTTCGAATACCCCTTCAACCCCTCACCATGCTTTTCTATTTCGTTCCATGGTGTTTCCCCTTCTCTTCTCATCGGCCCCCTCCACCTCATTCTCATCCTCATCTCCTTACAAACCTCCCCGGACCCACCAATTGAGGGAGGCGTGGCCCACGCAGCCCAATCCACGCTCTCGCAGACGGACGCCTTTACTTTCTATCCCCTATCATGACGAGTCTATTTAACGCTCATCTCCCCCCTCCCTCCACCGTATAAAACCGCGTTCATCCTGCACCGGCTGATGTTCCAAAACTGTAGATGCCGAGCCCCTTCTCATAAGCTGTTATAGTACTGACTACACCAATTAGCAACCAGTAACCATTATCAATATTTTCAAAGCTTTAAACTGTTCTTTCCTGTTCTCATTCTCATGCATTATTACTTTTTAAAGGAATCAATAATACAGCTGATCGGTATTTTACCAGAACTTTGAAATGAGTTCTTTTTCCAATCCGGAAAAAGGAGTGTTAGGAAGCCCGAAGTGGGAATCTAATTATGAAGCTCTTTTCTATACGTGCTGGAAAATCAATGACCAAGGTCTTTACCCTTCAAGAGAACGAGTTTAAAAACTTATGAAGTCTCCTCGTTTTTTCAAGTTGGCAAGGCAAAATAATTAACTTGCTTCTTTAATCCAATGGCAAGTGAAAAAAAAAGACAATTTAACTCTCGATTTAATTAAACTCACTTGTATCCTAGCTTCGTTTAATTTGGTTGTTCTCGCTAATTCTTCTCTACAGTAGATATCGGGGTAATGAGACTTTGCAAAGGCCGCCTCTAATTCTGCGAGTTGTTCCTGTCAATTATACAAAATAAAACCCATCACTCGGGCCACTTTTTTGTTTTGATGAAAAGCCGATCTGTAAGGGAATGCCTACTTGAGTGAAAGTCGTTCGATGCCTTCGTCTCGCTGGTGTGGGACAGGAGGCAGTCGTTGGTGTGTGGCCCGCGTGCTGTGGTCCGGGTGAAACGACTGGCTCGTTTTTCAGTTTTTTAAAGGCACCTTCGCCACCTGTTGGGGGAAAAAATGCAATCAGTGATTTATCTTTAAAAACTAGGCCTAATGGCATAAATTGTAAAATTTCCACAGAGAGAACGCAATTTGGGAATTGAAATCACGCCATACCTTACAAATCGCGCCTTTTAGTACCCCTAGGTGTCGTCGAACCGCAAAATATAACTTCATAAACAATTAATCAAAAGATTGATCCCAGTTCCCTGAATTGTGAGCACTAATGCATACGAAACAAATCGTATTTTGTGGTTTTCTTGCATGGGCTCGACCGCTCCACCCATTCTTTTAGCGGTAGGTCAGTGGTCTCTTGTTTAGTGAAAGTCGGTAAATAACAAATTTTGTTTTTGGCGCGTCGGAAACTTGACCATTTTTACGAATCGGCGCGATCGTTATCCTACTATAGTTAATTCGTGGTGGGTCGAGCCATACGCTTAGCCTTGATCTCACCATTCTACAAACCCCTCAATGAGTCGAAAGGTAAATGCATTTCACTATCCTCTACGAACTGCAGTACGCTTATTGGCCTAAATCCAACTTAACTTGGTAAACTGTTGACCCCTGACCCTTGATGGGTAAATTTGATCGAAAGCAGTTATGCTCGGCCGAAATTGTAAAAAGCGCCAGTTCTGGGGTTTCTCGATGCAACTTTTCCACCCAAAATTGAGAAAATGCTAATTTGCTCTTTTTGGGGAAGTCCACGGTTGCAATTGAGGAAAAGCCCTAATTCTCGCACACATCTTTGAAAAAGCGCTAATTCACGTCTGAAATTGAGTTAAAGCGCTCGTTCGCGGGCAAAATTGAGAAAAACAAGTCATTTTGCGACTAACATTGAGGAATAACTCCCATTTACGACTAAAAATTGAGAAATAGCCTACGTTGCCAGCAAATTGATGAAGATCAGATCTCAGATCAGATCTCTGCCGTCAGATCGCACTAGATCTGACAGGAAAAAATGTCGTTTGACGGATGACAGATTTTTAAACGGAATTTCAGTATTGCTCGAAGATTTTATTATTATTGTTTTACTTATCTCTATAAATTTTTAACACAATTACTCAATTTTAGCAGTGAATTAGCTATTTTTTTGTGAAAAAATATGAACGTGAATCACCGTTTTACTCAATTTAAGCATAGAATTGGAAATGTTTTCCTCTTCTATCAAAGAACTCTTTCTCAATTTTAGTTCAAATTGCAGTGAAGTAGAGTTTTTCTCAATTTTATCCACGAATCATCCGTTAATGCACTTTAAGCCATGAATTGGCGCTTTATCTCTGTACTTGTAGAAACTACAAACAGTACGAAAGTTGACGTGAATATCCCTAATAATTAGCTATTGGTGTTGTATACGTTCACTACCATTATTTATTTGACGGATTTTTTCAGTGGGTTGGAAAGAATTTTGACGGATTTCTGGCGAGATTTCGAGCTCGACTTGACGGGATAAACAAAACGTCAGTTGGTAACGCTGGAAAAAGCACTCATTTACGGCTAAAATTGGGGGAAATGCCAATTAACGGCTAAAATTGCGAGAAGTAGCGTTCAGACCGGGTGGCTATTCTGTAACTTTTCCGCACGGATTTTCTACCGAAAAGTCACCTGATTACATTGATTTTTAAATAAAATGAATGGAATTACATGACTTTCCGATAGGAAATTAGATACGAAAAAGTTGCAGAAACCCCCAGGTCCAAATTGCGAAAAAGGTCTATAATTGGCAGAAAATGGAATGGAAAATGGAATGGAGATTCACGACTCCCGACTTCCAAGATAGCCCCTTAAGATTCGCATATGCGCTGTTATTAGGGAAAGTTTTCGTTTAACCGTGGCCGAAATGAAGAAAAAATCAGAAGCTTTTCGTTGCAACATCTAGACGAAAATTGAGAAAAAGAGCAATAATAATGCGCTGTTTTTTGGAGCAAGTCCGTGCCCAAAATTCCGCCAATTCATGGTTCAAATGGAGGGCCGGCGCAAATTGAAGCCAGCCCACTCCCAGCCACTAAATAAACCACGCGTGCGGTCTTCTCCATTCTTGCGCAGTTCTTGCGTGGGTTCACTTGGGAGGATTTGTGTTCGCAACACAGATTAGTGGGTCGTGGAGAAGACGTGGCTGACTCGATACAAGTGATACACTTGGTTTTGAATATTTCCAATTACTACCTTTTTTTCACGAGCTGTCCAAGAATGTAAATCTCTTCTTCTTCAGATTGGAAATCAAGCTTTTAATTCCCAGAAAAACTCGGACCTAACCTTAACCTTTTAGATAGAATAATTTTTTTAAGAGATAGCCGAAGTGGGTCGTGGGTGGGTTTAATATGCGGTGGTTTTGAAAAACGTGGGTCTCCTAGCCGCGAGGGTTCACATGGGTCCCTCGTGGCTTGGGAACTGGCTGGGTCCAGTTTGCGCCGGGCATAAAGGGCTACTCGCGGATGAAATTGAAAAATAGAGCTTGTAACGCATGTGCAGAATTTGAGAAAACGCACGTATATTAGTGGCTTCACGACAGTGGCGGTCCCAGGGGGCCATCGCCCCATGCCCCCCCCCCTGAGATTCTTCGACGTTTATATAACTTAACATTAGGAACAAAAATTCAGATATTATATTATAAATCTTGGCGATGACTACTTGGAGCTTCTTGGGTTGGCGCTTTTAACAGGAGCTCCCTGCGCTTCCCAGTGTTTCCCGTGCTCCAGTGCTATCGATGCTTGTGTTTACACGGATATGAACACGAGGAAGAGAAGAGCAATGTTTTTGGCGCTTGCACAATTTTTCCCCTCATATTCGAGGCGCCGCGCCTGCAGAAAGGAGGCATCGGAAGTAGTCGCACCCCCCTTTATAGAGGACTAATGTTCTCTGAGGATTGTGATAAATTCTCCATGGTGTCCTCACTCCAAAGGATGGAGGTAGATGACTTGATATGATCCATCACATCACGCGATTGATTTGCTAGTTTTTTCAAGCACTGACCGCGATACGTTTAAAATCGGAAAAATTACTGCAGTTCGCATACATATGATAACGAAAAATTGACCCATGTGAAGAAGAGTAACGAACAGTCTGGTGCCCCCCCCCCCTGTATGAGTCCCTGGGACCGCCCTTGCTTCACGATCCAACGTGCGGGCAAAAATTAAGAAGATACGCTAATTCTCAGTGCTCTTTCATGCCTAAAATTGAGAAATCGAACCAATTCCTCGTTTCGCACTGCTACATATCGAAACCAAAAAAAGAAAAGTCCCTAATTCACGGTTTATGGAGACCTTTTCAAGGATAAATTGACTTAAAAGGGCTTGAGATTGCGGCAAAAATTGAGTAATAACGTGGAAGAACTTCTCTGCGCCCCCTCCCTCCCTGTGAAAAACTCGGGATCCGCGCCTGTGAACGACGAATGGTGGCCCATCATTTTGTCTGAACTGTGCATGTGACAAGTCAGTGGCCCACCAATTTGTCCGAATATAGGAAAGTCCCGAGTCAGTGGTGCGGCAGGATCGTATGTACCCACGCGTTGTGTTTGCCTAGTAAATATTTTCTTCCAAGATACTTCGAGAGGAAATTGATACCCCCCCCCCCCAAGCTAACCATTGAACGAACGCTTTAGATGAGCAAACGGCTGATTCGGCGCTTTCCTAATTCATGTAGTAAAGCCTGTCAAGTTAAACGTGGACCTCGCCCTCCTGTGATCAGCCCCTCTAGCTATTTTTCCAAACCCCCTACGGGGACTTCGGATTGATATTAACACTTATCTTTGGTAAAAAGTGGGACAAACAATTCGGTAACGAAAGTAGAGGGAAAATATGTTGCGAGTAATCGAATGAGAGAGCGCTGGCCGCGGGTTCATGTTCTTCTTGACGGGCTACAAGTGGTAGTTATGACGAATTGGTGGAGACCTGACGATCTATGTTATTTTCAGATCATCAGTTCAGACAAATCAGTGAGCCACCAATTCGTGAGGAGCAGGAGCTCTGGGAATGAAAAATGAAATTCCGAAGTAAAAACCTTGGCCCCCTAATTTGTACTCCCACCGATTTGTCTGCGCGGAAAAAGATAAGCCCAATACCCTTTTGTAACACAAAACAATAATTTTTTTCTTTCCGTTTTGCTCTCTGCTGCTCTAGGGTGAGAAATCGGGAGTGAAGGACTGCTGGTGACGTCAGTCCCCACCCCTCCCGCCTGATTGGCAGGGAGAAATCTGCGGCACCTATAGAAGAGTTTAGCCACCTTGGTACGGAATTGATCCCGAGCTCAGTGACCCGTCATGCAACCTAATTCGGTGGGCATAAACCTGGATTGCTCATAGCGGGCTGGAGGGGTGCGCCGCCGTCCACTGATAAAATTGTGACCAATTTCACACCTTTCTTTCTCTTTCTATTTTCGTGTAGTTACGGCAACTAGGTCCTTATTTTGAAACCCCATCCCTCTCATCCACTTTCTAATGGCCCCGCTTTATCAGCAGTGATGAGCAGTCCAGTTCTTTTTCGCGCTACCTGCTTCGTAAGTTGCCCATTACGATAACATAATAACTCCAGTTAGTTGAATTTTTCATAACCTGGTACTTTACAGCTCCAGTTTTTGAAAACTGTACAGTAAGGGTTTAAAACTAACATGAAAAGTTTTTTACATGTCAGTTTTCTATAACCTTGTGCAACCTTTGTTGAAATGTTATCTCCTCATCCGTGATTATACAGGGTGACCAAACCAAACCAGGGTGGACAGAGAAAAACCAGTGAAGTGGTAACTGATTTCTGATCGAAATGACTATTTGCACTTTTCCGAACTTCCGCTTTGTTTCCGAGATATCCGCCATTTTCTGATGTTTTCAGAAACAGCTTGTTGCACACGCAATAATTCTAACGTGTCAGTAACTAAGAGTATAAGTCAAAAAATTGAAGTTTTCAAGAGAGCGTTCCAAACTTTTCAATTTAAATGAAACCCAAACAATACTGTTCGGTATAAGTCCCCTTAGGAATAGGAATTCGGTTTTTTTCGTGACTTATACTCTTGAGAACAGAAGAGTAGAGGCAGGCCGTCAAGCTGAGTGCAAAAACGGAAAATGGATAATTTTTGACTTATACTCTTAGTAACTGACACGATAGAATTGTTGCAATGGTAAAAATGATGAGCCCATTGGAAAGAGCACAAAATTTCCTATTTAAAAAGCCTATTTTTATCCAGATCAGACGACATCTACTACGTTTTGAATTAGCTTATTAGCGAAGAAACTTAATTCCGGAAGTATTGATGATACGATGATGTGGTCAGAAGATTACGTTTTTTCGCCAATAAGCTGATTCAAAACGTAGTAAATGTCATCTGATCTGGATAAAAATAAGCTCTTTAAATAGAAAATTGTGTGATCTTTCCAATGGGCTCATCAGTTTTGCCATTGCATCGATTACTGCGTGTGCAACAAGCTGTTTCTAAAAAAATCATAAAATGGCGGATATCTCGGAAACAAAGCGGAATTTCGGAAAAGTGCAAATAGTCATTTCGATTAGAAATCAGTTGCCCCTTCACTGGTTTTTCTCTGTCCAGTCGCTTTTTGTACACCCTGGAGAAATATCATAAGACATGGTTTTTTTTTTGTCAAAAGAATAAAACTGGGTAATATTCGACGACGGTTGCGCGAAAAATAACGTACATCACTCGACTATTAAGTGGTAATACCCGCTCGTTTTCAATTAGCGGCCTCGGAAAGCCTCGTCCGCCAAACAAAAAACTCGCAGGTAATGCACCACTTACTAATCTTGTAATGTAATCTACTATTACTGACATGTTTCATAAATACAGCAGCGCTCTTGTCGAGCTAAGATGAACTAACGATCTGGGGTATAACATCTGACCGGTGTTCACTTGCATAGAGGTTATATTATCTCAATTTTCACTTGCTTTGTTTTGATTATGCACCGCAATAGTTAGACGTCACGGTTATCAGTTTTGACCAACGATATATAAACCAAAGTACAACTCCCTTCTTTTCTCGGCGGCTTTTTCAATTTGAATAGAAAAACTCATCCTCTTTCACTCGAACTAACTCAGCCGTCGCAGTGTTTTTTGTTTAATTAAATGCATTTCGGGTCCATTTTTCCGGATCCCCTCATCAGCCTACAAAATAGTATACAGGTATATCTCTACAATAAAGTTCACAACATTAAAACTATTAACAAGCTAGTATAGGTACTTACATTTATGCCAAACACAGCACAACTGAAACCTCTAAAACCGCCTCACGGCAATGGGGATTAGAGGGCACAACGATAAAAAACTAAGCCTACTTAATAAATAAAACATGTTTTGTTACATGTTATAAAACATGTTAAAACTTGTTTTGTTTTTCTTTCGCTGTTTTATTTATTAAGTAGGCTTAGTTTTTTATCGTTGTGCCCTCTAATCCCCATTGCCGTAAGGCGGTTTTAGAGGTTTCAGTTGTGCTGTGTTTGGCATAAATGCACGGAAAAACCAGGCTGAATTTTTTATGTAAAATGTGCTTAAGGCCATCGTCAATGTTACTTCGACACATGCGAAAAACAAAGTGTCCCCCTAACTATCACAGCTACCCCGTAGCTTTTTAAAGAAACCCCTAGTAAATTCTAACTTACTGGTAGTAACATTTCCCTGAGCGCCGTACGAAAATTTAAACCATTCACTGATTATTCCAACAGGAAAGTATAGAGTTCTCCTTCCAATGGAAAAGTTGTGGGTTGACTATTCGATGATTGATGTACGACTTTGTTTTTAGTACTGTGGCCGAAAAATTGTACCTCCTGCTCTGACGAGATGTGCTCTGGTTACACTTGCAACAAAACACAGCATGACGTGGTTCCACAAATTATTGGTGTGGCCAATGTAAAAAAAAAGCGGTCTCCAGACCGTCCAGGCGTTGTCTTCACGAACGCTTAAAGGGTTGCCACCGTAAAAATTGATGCTGCTCACTTGATTTGAAAACCCTATGTTACCACAGTAAAAATTGAAGTGCCCTACCTCATTGTTTTCTGAGATTCTGGGTACACGGTACTGCGGTACAATGACAGTGGCAATACTGCCAGTCTCCCACTCCTGTTCGAAGGGTCAGGAGTCGTTGTGGGGTTGTGCGAGCAAGTTTAGGTCGGCCACGCGTGCATTCATTCAATTCAATAGCTCGCTCGACGACCAGGAAACACGCGCCACCCGTTTTTTCAAAAGCCTAGGTAAGCTTGAACCGTAGAAGTATACATGTACCCTATCAAGTTACGCATTATCTTAGAGCATATCTTCACTTTATCGTTTCATTTTTCTTTGTAGAAAACACTTCATGTTGATGTTGCAATGGATTTCCTCGGCCTCCCTGAGTCTTGGGAGTCGGACTACCGCGACTACGCAGAGGAGCTTATTGGTAAGTGAGGCTTTCAATACTATTTTATTCCTTCTTTCCCGTGATAAATCACTACTAACGGCCTCAGCACATAACGCGGACTGGTCCGCGCGCGAAAGTAACTCCGCGTCAACGTTTTCAGTTCGCGTTCTGTGTGGCGTGGCCTTAATGTGGGCGCTTTTATGACTTGATTCTTGTTCGGTGAGGGTTTATCAGTAGGCAGGAGGCACGCTTTTTGAAAAAATAGTAGTGTTGTTTGATTGAGCATCCCAAATCCTGCAAAAAACTTTGCATCATGGCTCTTGGGAATAAAGTGATCACGGCTGTTCTCCATTATTATTATTAATTTATTTACGTCGAGATCCCTCATGATGGTTTTAAAAGACAACAGAAAGCCGATTTGGACAGAAAAGCCAAACGTAAACAGTGAGCAGATACATTTAACTCCGTAATTTATTTATTACTTGTAACTTGAAACCTTATTTTGTATGAATTATAAATTCATGTTTTTAATAAAACTTGTTATCAATTTCGATTGCTGTGTTTATCTTATGTGTTGAACCTCAAAATTATGATCTGCCACCAACGCGTTATTTACAGCGTCCACCGTACATTTTACTGTGGCCTATTTCTCCGCTCTGTACGTGGTACAAGGTACAAACATTCAAACATTCATTTTACTGTGGTATGCTACGAACTGATACTTCGTTACTAAAGTCAGATTTACCGTGGCAACCATCACATTCTATCGTCGGCTCTGCTTGGGCCCAATGAAAATTTACCGTAGGGAATAAGGAAAGATTTTTGACGTTGAACACAGTATTGTTTACTTAAAAAATCTTACGTCCCTGGCGTACTGTGTCCCCACAGTAAATTTTATCTGAAAAAGTTTTTCAGTGTGTAAGTACCTATACTAGCTTGTTAATAGTTTTAATGTTGTGAACTTTATTGTAGAGATATACCTGTATACTATTTTGTAGGCTGATGAGGGGATCCGGAAAAATGGACTCGAAATGCATTTAATTAAACAAAAAACACTGCGACGGCTGAGTTAGTTCGAGTGAAAGAGGAGGAGTTTTTCTATTCAAGATATATAAACCTGGATTGCTCACAGAGGACTGGAGGGGCGTGGTGGGGGCAGGTCGTCCCCTGGTAAACAATCACCCTGTCCCTCTCCTTGTGTAGTTATGGCAATATGGCACTTATTTTGATACTCCACCCCTCTCATCCACTATGGGAGCTTATTTGATGGCTATTATCAGCTGGTCTTTATCAGCAGTGATGAGCAATCCAGTTCTTTTATACATCGTTGGTTTTGACTTACAACAAACAGTATCGCTTAGCAACATTAAAAAAATACATTATTCTTACTACGAATGGGTGTAGAGGGGTTTGTTATGACTCGGGATAACCACACAAAAAAGCGAACCTACCTTTTGTAACGTATTGTGAAAAAGAGAATCAAAGTCAGAAAGAGAATTATTGAAGTGAACCCATAGTAAACCCCAATTGAAAATTGAGGGTACCCCAAATGGTCGTTTCACCTAGTCACCACTAGAGAACCTATACTACCTAAGGCACTATAAAACACGAATACTGCAACACGCAAATCAGCGCCATACTTGGTCCCTCATGTGATTTTAATTATCACCTGATCTCATTGACAAGTAGGATGTTTTTATTTATTTCGACCGCGTTCCACGTTTGTTTGCTGTTACGTTGGTCCAAAGTCCAGTCAATAGGGGATTTGGATTTGGCCGGGACAAACGTTTAGTAGTTTTATCAACGGATCTATATGTTTCTTGGCGTGTTGAATCCGAACTTTGCCAACAAAAAATCGGTCGGCTTCACGCCGAAAATCGCAAAAAACTGGAAGTTTTCTGACTTTTTCTACTCAATTGATTATATCTCTGAAACTATGTACTTTTCGATGATGGTGTTCTCTGGCATTTTTGAAATAGACTAAATGTATGACAATTTAAGCCCAATTTCATCTCCGTACGACTAATAGTTCCTGAGATATGACCCCTCAAAAATTTACCATTTTCTGCCGCTGACGGAAATTTGGCTGGACCCTGAAGCTGGAAAAACTGATAAATATCTCTGAAACCATCGGTGTAGACTAATCGGAGGGGGGAATAGTAAGTATTCAGCTTCAATAAAGTTTAATTCTTTGATGCATGCATGAAACTGTAGCCGTAGGAGCCTACGTTGTATGTCTTCCCTCGTTGAGGTGCACAACTGAGTTGTGCTTACAAACGCTGAAGATGGCGAGCAGCCGAAACCGGTTCGTTTCTAACGCACCTCAACGAAGGAAGACAGACAACGTAGGCTCCTACGGCTACAGTTTCATGCATGCATCACCTACTAACCCTTGTAGTCTAAGCGATCATACTAACAATATTAATTCTTTATTTTCATCCTCCCCACTCCCTCGAATTCACAGGCGTGACTATGATGGTGCGGTGAGAGGGGAGTAATCCCTTGAAAAAGTCCTAAGACAAGGGTTGTCTAAAATTCAACTAAGCCACAACAAGTTCTCATTCGCGTTTTTCTTCGATCGCATGGTATAGCGGAAGCCACTTGAACAACCATGCAAAATTTAACAGGTATGCCCAACTTCTTCTATGACGAACCAGTTTTATCTAAATCAAGGATACAATATTGAAAAATGGTAGAGGAAGATTATAAACGCACCCATCTGAAGAACGTTTAGCCAAACTGGAAACCTTGCGTTATCTCACAAAATTTTCTATGGATTGTCAGGGAAAATATAAAGAACACAACTTCACGCAACTTCCAAACTCCTTTGAGAAGGCTGATAAAAATTTCTTCAGTTGGACTCTTTTAGGGTATGTCACCAAAATTACCCTAAATACAGCTGGAATGAGAGATTTTTCCGTTGTACTGAAAATATGAGAATGTGTTAAAAAATAATGAATAAATTAGGTACTTCTTAGATAGCTCAAAAGCGTCTGAGAGTCTTAAAATCACTCGCTTTGTGTGCACACGCACCCAGACTCTCACGATACTTTGGACGAGAAACTCGGTTTCCCACGCACTCGTTAATGTTTGAGGGATCATGTCTCCGGAACTGCTGGTCGTAAGGAGATAAAAAAGGGCTTAAATTGTCACAAATTTAGTCTATTTCAAAAATGCAGAGGAGCGCTTTCATCGAAAAGTACATAGTTCCAGAGATAAAATCAATTGATTACAAAAAGTCAGAAAATTATTGGTTTTTTGGGATGTTCGGCGTGAAGCCGACTGATTTTTTTGTTGGCAAAGGTCAGATTCGGATTCAGCAAAAACATACGAATCCGTTGAGAAAAAAACTTCTATAAGTTTATCCTGAAACAGGTTTTCCAGAGCCCCAATTGACTGGACTACGTTAACAATTTTTTCATTCATGATATTGTGTTTACCCTAACGACTGAGGGACCAAATATGGCACTGAAATCCGTGTTGCAGTACCTGCGTTTTAAAGGTTCTCTATACTACCAGGTGAGCTCACGGCCATTTTGGGTTAGATAAAATTATGATAAATTTAATAAAGCCTCGTGGGACACTTCATAGTACTTCCAATTCCATGTACCCCTCCTACCCACTAAATATCAATTTTATCTACCCCAAAATGCCGGATGGGGGGGATGGGCTCACTCGGTTGTACAGTAACCTTAGTCGCCACACGAGAGCTGGTGTATTTATGAAAGTTACGAATATACTATAGTTGGTGGGCATACGTTGGGTCCGTTGTAAAACTATAACACGATTAATTGCGATTAATCCTTCCCTCTTATTTTACATGTGTTGAAAACAAAACCTCATCAAGTGCTGAGCAATTTTTTGAGTAATTTTTTGAACGGGGCCAATGTGGTTTGTTTACTAAGAAAAGAGGGAAGTTTCGCTAAAAAGAGAGAGTCACACACATAAGTCTAAAGGCCCGTTCACAAGCTCTATGCAATGCGTCTGTGGAGCCTATGCAACCTATCAAAATGCTTCATTTTTCGAGGGAATACATTTTTCCTGGTTGCATAGACTCCACACAATGCAAACATAGAGCTTGTGAACGGGCCTGAAGACCACCCTAAACATATGTGTAATTAGCTCCGTTCGTTTGTAGTCCGGAGCTGCACTAGCAGCACTGAAAGTACCAACGATATATAAGAGAACTGGATTGCTCATCACTGCTGATAAAGAATAGCCATCAGTGGATGAGAGGGAGAGAGGGGTGGAGTTTCAAAATAAGTACCGTGTTGCCATAACTACACAAGGAGAGGGACAGGGTGATTGTTTACCAGGGGACGACCTGCCCCCTCCAGTCCACTGTGAGCAGTCCAGGTTTATATATCGTTGGAAAGTACTAACCTTTTATCATTTTTTCCCTGTTATTCCACATGATAACCCGTGAGGTTACAAAATCTCGTGCTGCTAGGAGTAGTCCGGGACTGAAAAACGAGCGGAGCTACTATCTCTTTTTAGTTAACTTCCCTCTCTTTTTATTAAACAAACCACATCGTATGCCAACCGGCTTATAGGTTGCATTAGGGTTCACTGAGCTCGGGATCAATAGACGGAGAGAATCTTACAGCGCTTTCCATTTAATGCAATACACTCGTGTGATGTAAGTTTTTCCTCCCGTCCTCGCGGAATTGAAACATAATGTTAATGGAGAGGACACTGCACTTCGTACACTTGTGTAGTGTGTTGAATGGAAATCGCTATAACTGTTTCTGGTATCAAAAGTGATTTTGATGCAAGCTGGATGATACTTTCAACAGTTCATGAGTTCAGTGTGATCTTTTCAAAGTTTATCACATTTTATTTACTTTAACGCTTTGGTTTGTTTTATCATTGTCACAGCTTGGCTCGTCCAAGTAAGGAATAAATAAAGTAATAGAATAATATAATATATATATAATGTATAATATAATAGAATAAAATAATAAGAATAGAAATAATCTCGTCTGAGTTGAAGATGAAGAAATGGGTTAACTGACAATTCCAAAATGTTTCTACCGAACTGTACGTAAGATGCATTACTCATGCATGTTATGTTCGTATTGCGCGCTACTTGAATAACCACAGTCCACAGTGTCCTGTGTAGACAGAAAAACAATAATTTGAGGCGTTTCAGATCAACCAGAAATCTACGGCATACGTGATTATTACGTTATCCTCATCAATAACGAGAAGCGCTCAAACGATAATGAAATTGATGTCAACTCAAGTAATTTTTTTTTTTTTTTTTTCTCTAGATTTTAGTAAAGACTTTTTTAGCCAAAAAGTAACCTTAAGGGTGCTTCAAGAGTTGAAAGAGGCTAGCGGGGCTTTAAAACTGAGATGGGAGAAGTGGGGGAGTTAAGAGCACTTAATTTTGGATGGTGTGCAAAGAGGAAGGGGGAAGGGGGTTTCAATAAACCAAGCGGAACGCGATTAGAGAACACCCCCGTCCTTTCATAGCCCCTCCGGACCCACCAGCATCCACCCCGCTCCACACAACCGCTTCAAAACATCAATTTTAAAATCGGCTCTGTAACAGCGGCTGTAACAGACTGTTACAGGGGTGAGTTGATGTCACAGGGAAGAGACAAAGGGAATGTTTCAAAACAGGACTGAAATGTAATATTTATCGACCGCAAACCCCGTTGAACTAATTTATTAATCGTCTTTCCTCGTTTTAACCCTTTTCCACAGAAAATGAATAGATTAGCTCCCATTCTTTTCCTTTTCTATTCTCACAGTTTATGTCCTCGTCAATAATATTCACAGACCTATTATTTAAAATGGTTGTGTTCTTAGAGATTCAAAGCAATTCCTCACCACCCACAAAAGGCATTTACTTGCGTGATGAGACCTTTAATGACTACGTGATCTATTTAATACGCAAATGTTGGAAACTTCCTTCCTCTCCCTCTAGTCCCACTCATTTTACCACATCAAACCTTATTTCATATAGATAAGGTGGCTATAAGGAAGTTAAATCATCCCTCTTCTCCTCTTCACCACTATCACCAACAACACTAAGCCTCAATTCAACCACCCTCCTGTCGTATAAGGCTTTCGGGGATGATTTATGAGGTTCCTCGCTATTGAAGCTCCGCGCTCAATCCTCTGAATGGATAAATGCAACGTAGAGGGGAGGAATGCTTGAGCATTTTCCATCAATTACCGTGTTTGCCTGCGTGCTTTGACCTTTGATCAATGTCTAAATAGAGAGGCTTGATTAATTTTAGAGAGCTGTAATTTAATGTTGGCGCATTGATTGAACAACGTTAGAATTATACGAATTTTGCTACTTTGTGGCTTCCTATACTAACGTTTTTTCTAGCACTACTACAAAGTAATGCATTTTTGTGCACTATAAAATAATGTTAGTTCTTGAGGATAAATTGCCGTTGTGGTGCATTGTAGTCAGTTTCTTGAAGCAAATTAAAATGTTATATTCTTGGGGCATGTCACCATTATCAACCCCGTCGTTTATTAAGTGCGCAACGTTAGGCTATGCAACCCACTTTTACCGTTTCCTATGTTTAAGAGTGTCACGGGTCATAGCCCAAGTTTCACGATCGAATAGGCAGTCTTTGGGAGTAAATTATTCAGTTTTACGGTCAAATTTGTTGTTTTGGGGCTCAAATACAGTTCAGATTGTGGGAGCCAGATTTCCATCTTGTCACAAACGACTAATCGTTGGTCATTTTTATGTTAAAATTGTTGTATTTGGAGTCGGGCTCGCTTATGAAAGGGATTAAAGGTCTTCGCAGTGACGAAACAAAGTTAGCGAACACCTCGTCCAAACCTAATCCAGCGTATTATACATATAAGAACCGGGGTTTTAAACCTATCGTGTACACCGCCTATTACTCCAGCGGCAGACCCGCAATGCCAAAAGCGCGGTGTTACGAAAATCAAAAACCGTGAATAATGAAGAAGCAAAATCCGTGACAACTGTTGATGGCGTATCGATTGAAATTGAAAATTCCCAAATGGTGGATTTCACCACCTCGGCTTAAGTTTCGGCCAAGGGGTCAAATGGGGTGTTCATGCGTTGAACGCCACCATACGGCACCATGCCTTATGGTGCAGCTAGCCACTGACCACCCAACTCCGATCTCCAGCCTTCCCGGCGTCTCTGACGCGCCGTGTCTCGGTATCCGCGGCAGGGTTGGCAGCCCTGTTACGGAGAATTCTCCCAACAAATGGAGGAGGGGTATGGGCCGTGCAGTGGCGAGTGCACGGTCCTAAAAGAACTCGCTAAACCAACCCAAGGCGTTATGCGACCCGTGCTGAAGGCTGCGCGACACAGGGTGAACTGTGTATCTAACGGAGCCTCAGGGATATCAGGCGACCTCCCTGAGTATTAAGTCTTCCCACGGCATGCGGGGTTCTGCCGTGGGTGACTTTTATTTCCCTAGCTGCTCGTGGAACTGTTTATGGATCGCGATCGTATTACATTGTCAAACCCAGGGTTTAAAACCCTGGAGCAGGTTGAGGACGAGCTTCTCAGTCGCCCTCAGCCTGCTCAGCCCAGCACCGCGGAGGTGACGGGGAGACCACCTTATTAATGGAGGTGGATGAGCCCAGAACCTCCGATGGTGTCGCTGAGGGAGTAGCCTCCGGCACACCCGAATTACAAGCGGAACAGGGAACGGCATCCGAACCCGTTGATCCCGCAACAGCGGCACCTGGAGACCAGGAGATCGCGGATTTCGACAAGTACGTCTCTGGCTTGAACAAGGATCAGAGGCGACGCTTTTTGTGGCGGGTTCGGAAAAACGGGGAGGAACCGGAAGCCGCCAGGGCGAGTGCTCTGCAGATGGTGGAGTAGAGGAAGAAGAGGAGAGCCTCTGCAGAGTCGACTCCAGAGGGAGCCGTGAAAAAGAAGCGAAGGACGACCGCGCAAGGTCAGGGTCCTGTTAAGATGAAGAGGGGGAACAGGGAAGTCCCGTGGTGAAACAATGAGCTGGAGATGCTCAGAAGAGAAACGAGGAGGCTTTACAATAGGGCCAGATCACGTGGGGAGTGTTATACTCCCTCACGGAGTATAACAAGGCCCTTGGGAGACCAAAGCGGGCAACGTTGAGGACATTCTGTGAGAGGATGGAGGATGTGTCCGTCATGGGCAGACTCCAGAAGGTCCTGTCATCAGAGAGCCCGGGCCAAATTGGTCTAATCAAAAAGGCAGATGGGGGCGTATACCGAGAGCGCTGAAGAGACCCTGGAGGTCCTCCTGCGTAGTCATTTCTCGGATTCCAGGGATGTAGGAGCCTCAGATGTTCAGGGTGAAGTGGCCGACTGCCGGCCAACAAATGCAATATGGAGCGCATCGAAGAAATTGTTTACGCCCGTGAAAATTAAATGGGCTATCGGCTCATTTAAGCCCTATAAATCTCCTGGGCCGGACGGGATATTCCCGGTACGCCCGGTACATACCGAAGAAGTGGAAGGGAGGTCAGGGTTGTGTTTATTCCTAAGTCGTGAGCGAACTCTTCGGCTCAGGCAAAGGTGTACCAACCCATAAGCCTCACGTCTTTCCTACTTGGCCTGGATATCAAGGACAGTTGCCTTAAAGCTTAACCGATCCAAAGGGAGCAGCATGGCTACCAGGCGGGCAAATCTACTGAGACCGCCCTGAACGAACTGGTGGGTAAGGCTGAAAAATCTCTGGAAGCGAAGGAATCTACACTGGGCTGTTTCCTGGGCATTGGGGGTGCAGTGAAATGGATCAAGGGGATGCTGGAATGCCGCGTCGTGACTTCGGAGCTGGGAGGGGAGACTGTTTCCGTATTTCCCTCAAGAGGAGGTCCTCAGGGGGGTGTGCTCTCTCCTTTGCTCTGGTTGCTCGTGGTAGACGAGCTTCTCGCTATCCTGAAGGAGCAGGGTTATGAGGTAGTTGGTAACGCGGATGACCTTGCGATTCTAGTTGGGGGCAAATTCAATGATACCATATCCAATAGGATGCAGTGAGCTCTTAAGGCTCTACTCCACGCTCCATAAACGGAGTTCTTGAGTAACTCACCGTAATATAGACCAAATCGCATTGGGTTTTTTGCGTTATTTTGCTTAAATCAATAGCTATGGCGCTAAGTAAATAATTTTGTAATTTAAAAAAATTGGTAATTAATTAATCTATATTTAGTGCTTTAATGACTGATTTTTCGGGAAAAACTGGGTTAGCGCCGTAGAATATTTTATTAAGGGCCAATTTCACCACCGGGAGTTAGGTTGGAGTTACGTAACTCTAACATTGTGTACATAAATAGTGACGCCTTTTTTCAGTTAATTCTGAGTTAACGTAACTCAAACCTTAACTCTCGGTGGTGAAATCCACCATAAATGATTTTTAAGAATAAGTGGAGGTGAATAAATTCCACCAAATTTAATATATTCAAGAACTACGCTTTAATTAAAACTGCTCTGCTATTATGGCGCTCTTGTGTTCTCGGCGGCAGTTCTCTAAACTAATAAGTTCTCATCGCCAAGGTTGTCACGGAAGGGTTAGTCGCGGGGGTGAAGGGAGTTATTTTGTCGTCTGTGTTAGAAGTTTCTCATCTTGTGGTAGGTACTGAAAATTGTGCTGCACTAATCATGTGATGCTTAATCGTTATATTACTTATATTTCTACAATGGAGCTACGAGGGTATGCCAACGCGGTGCAGCGTCATCCTGATTCGAATTTTATATCTCTATATATTTTAATTCATTCGATACTTTCGCGTCCCTTGAAAGCATAAACAACAAAAAAAGGAATAGGACGAAAGTCATTTCAGCAAGTCAATCCGTCTTCTTCCCGACCCATCAACTCGAACAAATTGAAAGTGGACCACTGTGATGTTGAAAGAGACAAAAGTTAAGTATATCTGATCTTGGCTGCCGAAACTACGTAGTATGCATTTTTTAAAATCCACTGTGCCAAACTCTTCCTTCCTTCTTAGAGAGAAAAAAAAAATTGAATGGCGACCGGTCTGAGTCAGTACGCCTCCCCCCACAGCCTTCCCTAGCACGGCCCGGCGAATTATATCTCATGAAAATATCTCGTGTTCCTTTGTTTCACAATAGAATGGTCAAAAAAGACAAATATGAAGAGCATAGAGAACTACTATATTAATAATTGGTAGTACAAAAAGTACAAAGTAGTACAAAAGTAAAACTACCGCAATCAGCACAATATTTTGTGCCGGTGGTTTTCGCCACTCATCTCCAAGTCTCTCTCTTTTGGCTTTGGCCTTCCACACTATTACTCTCTCAAGCATTACGTAAAAAAATTCACGTTTTGATCCAAGCTGATCTTATTTTGAGCCAAGTTATATTATTCGTTTGTTATTCGTTTTTCTCTTATACATATTGTGCGAGTGCAGTGATTGTGAAGGATGGGACGAATAGCGTCGTCAAAAAGAAAAGTATTCCCCAGTAAAATAAAATCGAAGAAGAGGAGTAAAAAAGTACCCATCAGAGCATCATCAGAGTGTCCTCAGTAGAGTAAGTAGAAAGTCATGCGTGATACAATTTTATAATTGGGTGAATTTTTCATTGAGTGAGCCAGAATTACTTATTTACGAATATATCAAGTATGTAGTTCTCTGGGGGCATCAGTGACGCCAATCGTTGGTTTTGAAGTATTTTTATACCACTCACGAGGGGAGTGTCGGTAATGTCCGACTCCGATTTTTTGAATGTCCTACATAGAAAAATATTAGACACGTGTCCTCCCGAACTTGCCAAAGGGCCCTACGGGGGCCCGAAAAAAATCCGAAAGCCCAAAAATTCGGAATTTTAAAATTTTGTTTTCAGACAAATATAATGTGTTTTTGCGAGGAAAAAATCCCAGAACCGTAGTTTTTGATTTAACGGAGGAAATTACACTAAAATACGTCCTTCCACGAACCAAACTATACCTTTGAACATTTTTAAACAATTAACTGCTCATCAGTTTTTATTTCAGCACCGCAAGAAACCACAATGTACAAGTTTTAAACGAAAACGGACACCACTTTTAATTTCCATCTCAATGAACCCCAAAAATGGGCGAAAATTCGCCTCTCATTATCATTTCGGGCGAGAAAACATTAATATATTGATGATGAAAACTCTTTTCGAGTTGACTTTTTTTTTAGTGTCATCTTATAAAGAATTACTCTCAATAAATTTGTCATGCATGTTCAAACATTTTTACGGCGCCAAAAAAATGTTTCTGGGATAGCATTTTAAAAATCACAGCGCCCCCTCAAATTGAGGCACAGACATGGACTGGGGCTCATTTGTAAGGTAATTTCATTGGCTTTCCAGGAAAAATAGTGAATAGGAAGGGTAAAGATCAATTCAACCCGTAAAAATATTTTTCCAACGAAAATTCCCGTTTTTAACAAAATCCACTGGGGGTCCCTTGGGACAAAAGAGTGCGATTTTGCGAAATATTTTCTACGGTAATGAAAAATGATTGAGAGTCATTTAGTAATGCATAAAAATATTGGGTGACATCCTTTTTGTGAAGCACCAATTCTAGAATAGGGCTCCCCCCAAAATCGACAACTTTAAAACACGTCGAAAAAATCAGCGATCAAACGGCGTCGGACATTACTGACACTCCCCCTGTCAGATGAAATAGCCTCTATAGTAGAAAATTGTGGCAGTTCCACAATTTCCATACAGACGAAAGATATGGGTGAAATGAGAATAAAAGTAATTTTTAATAGAGCAAATCACAATTTTTTTCATCCCTTATACAGTGATAAGTTCGCCAACGTCTACCCGCCCTTAAAAATAGGTTCGCCACCCCGTATCGTTGTGGACTCTTCGAATCCTCAAATATACATCAAAAGAAATTTTTTAAGCCACATTCGAAATTGGGTCGAATTTCGCCGCTATGCTGAATTTATTTCCTGTACTACGTATGAATGAAATGCACTTTACCCGACAGGCTCGCTTATGATAAATAGCAGAAAAACCCCAATTTCTTCACATGTTTAAGGTTTTCTCGATAAAATGCCAACAGATTCTGTAAGACAAGCATACCGTTGAAAAGAGCGGCATGCATGTCTTTTACGAGACCCGAAAGTCCACACTTATGGCGTTTTCCATTTGCATAAAATTCCGCTCCGGAGCCGAGCATTTCTACCCGCCTTCTCCGTTACTATATGATATAATTCAGGAAAGACGGGTGGAAATGCTCGGCTTATTCAAAGTGGAATTTTATGCAAATGGAAAACGCTATAAGTATGTGTGCGTGGGATTTAATCTGCTCGTATTGACAGCATGGGTCAGACAAACTTCTTCAATGGGTTCCTTTGGATATGATTAGTAAGCGTTTATTTGAGTTAATCAGCGATTTTTCGGCTGCAATGACAATTTTTTGAGGAAATAATGAATTTTATCTTCAAAATTGTTTTTATGACCAGCAAAATTGACATGCAAAAAAAGTCGCTCCGGAAGCTGGTTGTCGGATAGAGTGCATACGACGGGACGACGCCTTTCCCTTACTATTTATCACAATGCCCCCCCCCCCAACGTTTTCTTGTCCAGCCCAGGAAGTAGGATAATATATATCTACTACGCGTTATGAAATCGCTTAGCTACAATCCTCCCTTCCCAGCACTGTGATCCCATCGAAACCAACGATTGATGTCATCGTTCGCTTACTCAAAACATGCAAAACTTCACCAAAAGCATGATAATAATAATAGAAGTAATAATAGTGATAATATGTATACATGGGGTGAATTTCCATTTTTCCTAAGAGCGCCTAAGAGTGGCAAAGATTCTCCTTTACTGGAAGAAGAGTTGGATGAAACTCCATGCGAGGAATCGGCTGGTGACCTTCAATTCTGGTTCGACACTGAAGTGCGTGTACTATTTCAGAAAATTCTAGTAACGAGTAAATTGTGTTCCAGTTTGTCGGGAAGACGCGTGGTCGACATTGATCACTTTTTAAAACAAATGCAAAGCCTGAATCGCCATGACGTTCCATTCGATTGCTCCTCAAGCGATATGGACGTCGTCCAAGAGCAGCGAAACGGTCTTTCATCAGATTTAACTTTCAAATGTCGTTTGTGTGGTATTACGAAAGTAATAAGCACTGGATCTAGCGACTCAAGACACTACTCGACGTCAATAAGGCGACTGTGCTTGGCGCGTTGACGACGGGCATAGGTTTCACGCAAGTCAACGAGATTTTAAGCGTGATGGAAATTCCATTCATGTCGCCTACCACCTACGCTAAACTAGAATCGCAGTTAGACGAGCCGCTGAATGAAACCGCTGCAAAATCGATGAAAGAAGCAGCGGAAGAAGAAGCCAAAATTGCAAGATCCTTAGGCGACGTATAGATCACGACGGGACCCCCCTCGTTCCAGTAGTTGCTGACGGCAGTTGGGCTAAACGCTCGTATAAAACGAAATACAACTCTCTTTCCGGGGTGGTAAGTTTTCATGTCTTATTCCATAATTTTTTTTTTTTTTTAATTTTTTTTTTTTTTTTTTTTTTTATGGGCATCAACATCTAGGTTATTAGCCCTCTGAACCTATCTTCTCTTGAGCTAGCGGTAAGTAATATTTACATGAGTAATCTGTATAAGAACACGACGCTTTACCTTTTCAGTGATTCATACATTTTTGCCTTCACATTCATATCAGCAACCTTTCCTCTGTTGCTAGCCTTTTTACAGGTATTTGTACTAATTTTATTTTAATATTCATGTTTCTATAATTTATTTGTATTTTTTATTTAATTTATTTATTTATCTATATATATAGTATTATTTATATATATAGTTGTTGTTGTTATTATTATTATTATTATTATTAATTACATATATATATTTTGATATTTGTTTAGGCCGCTATAGTTGGTTATCGCACCAAGAAAACATTATTCGTTGGCGTGAGAAACAAGTACTGCTCAATTTGCGTGCAGCAGACTAATAAGTCACAGGAGCCATCAACTTCATCTTGTGATCCAGCACGAACACCCCTGAAAGACCACAAGTGCTATCGAAATTGGACTACCTCTTCATCAGCAATTGAGAGTGACATTATTTTAGAGGGCTTCCGAACAAGTAAGGCAATGTATGGAGTTCGGTACAACAAACTGATTGCCGATGGCGACAGTAGTGTGTACTGTAAAATAATAAATGCTCGCCCCTACAAAGGTACACCAGTAGAAAAACCCATTGGCTGCTTAAAATTGAGTAAAACTCTAATTCGCGGCTAAATTGGGGAAAAAACAAGCCGCGGCTATGAAATTGAGCAAAATCAGTGAATAGTCGCTCGGCACGCCCAGCTAATATTGAGACAACGCCAACTCATGGTTTCTTCGCGACTTGAGAAGAATCAGTTATCATAGAGAAAAATCAGTAATTCGTAGCAAACATGAAACCAAAAAGGTGTCAACATGAATACATCGTCATTTTAATAAGGAAAACTATTCCTGACATAACACGTCCTTCGCGACCCCCCTTCCCTGTGGGCGACACCTCAAGTTTTGAGGGCTGAAATTTACATTAAGTTTGTGTGGAGGACCCCACGATACTTCCATGTTCCCGTCGTTCGCTTACAACATGCCTTTCACATGAAACAATTCCGACACGAGTGATTAATAATTAAAACTCACCCATCAAAATTAATTAATTTGCCCTAGCCTGTCCTGAAGTTCTGTTCTCATAAAAATGCCAAAGTTCTAAAATTTGCTGGAAAGAGCTCTATGTCTCTCAATATTCATCCCATGTCAACGATTGATGCAATAATAACACACAAAAAAATATGAACACACAAATTCTAACGACGTGACGAATAATGAATTTTGTAGTCTAATATAGTTCTCTTTAACGGTAACTATCAATTTGAAATATTCAACACGATCAATGAATTAAATAATGGACACAATTTGATCAATAAGACACTCGCTAAAACTCGAAATAATCGAAGAGAAACGAATCTTCGAATACATCCTCGTCAATTTGTTTGAAAAATTAATTTAAAAATAACCAAATTGAATTTCGAAAAAATGGCCAGTTCATCGATGGGGAATTTTGTTGTGGTCATTTTAAGCCATCATGAGAGGAAATCGGACTAAAATTCTGGTAGGAGATAGGTTTGGGGCAAAAAAAGAGCTGAAACGCATTCCAAACCTTAGCAACTGTACCGCTCAACAAATCTTATTCAAATTTTAGCAGCGTCTTCTAGGAACCTAGATGACCATTTTGAACGATCGATCATCAAATTTTATAATATTCTCTTGGAATTATAAGGGTCCAACCATTTTTACTCCGAACACATTTGTTATAATATCTTCCAAATCGCTCAACCAATCGTTTTCAAATTTTACGGTGTACATCTAGAGATGAAGACACAACTTTTGAGCCATCACTCGTCCAGATCTGTCAAGAAAAAAGTGGACGACGGACGACGGAGGACGGACGACAGACGCCATACTGAAAATCGAGATTTAGGCGTTTTCGGGGTCCAGGAACACGAATCTGGTGTCAGCTAAAATTTTTTTTTTTTGCCATTACCAAACTTCCTTCCCTACGGGAACATGGAAGTAAAAATTGAGTGTAAGAATCACGTGCTCCGAAATATGGTCAATAAAATCAAAGAAATAGTGACAAATAAAAGAGCTGGGCCATTGCATCACAGGAAAATTGTGGGGGCGAACCAACTGCGCATGCGAATAGCTGTTTCAAAGGCAATCGAGTATCGGCAACACGAAGAGGGAGCAATGGAGGATAAAATAGAAAAAATACGAAAAGACATCCTCAACGTGCCAAGGCATGTGCTTGGTAGTCATGGGGCATGCGCAAGTTACTTTTGTTCGGGAGGCCGTGACGCCTCAAATGCTGGCCCCAATTATTTTTCGGAAATGGAAAAAAGTGAATTGGCAGAGCCGTTAAAGAACGTTTTTCTCGGTGTAGCAAGGCACAGCCGAAGTCTGATCCAAAATTTTACGTCTAATTGCGCCGAACAATATAATGCCATTGTCTGTAAGATGATAGGAGTGAAACGCTTGGACTACACTAGGCGAGGATCATATCAAAGGAGATGCGTCGCTGCAGCGGTATCCTTTAATTCGCCTTCCTTACATGAAAAAATTCACCGTTCGATCGCGAAAGGCAGCCCTGGTCATTGCGTGAAGAAGTTAATTTCAAGGAAGAGAAAGCTTACGGCGCGAAGACGGGCTTCAGAACAAGTTTCGCGCAAAGTCAAGAAATATATTAACTTTGGTGGCCAAGAAGACTATGTTCCTTTGGCATCGAAGCCTGACATGGACGACGAGGAATATGCGAGGGAGAGTTCAGTGTTTCTCGCTCAACTTAAAGAAGACGCCAAACGACGCGTCGAAATAGAAAATGCCACTAAAATCCGGACAACCAACCCGATAAAGTGGAAGGAGGAAAGAAGGAAGCGGCTTACCGCTTCCATGCAATTTTGGGGTCGTTTGCCGGAAGAAAAGTTCGCGAATACTGCCCGACTGGTCAACCAACTTTTATATTCGGATAGTATACATACAAAAAGTATGGAATATGGAATTTCCCATGAAGACGACGATCTCCGGGAAATAGAGAAAATGTTGGGCGTAACTATAAGTCCCTGTGGCCTTATGATTGATGATAAACTGCCATTTCTCGGTGCAACTCCCGACGGAATATACAACGACACTGTCGTTGAGGTCAAGTGCCCATTCTCTTGCCGAGAACTAACTCCTGAAGAAGGCGTTAAGCTTGGGAAAATCGGTTTCTGGAAGAAAAATGGAGAAATCAATAAATCCCATCATTATTACTACCAGGTAAGGCTTTTTTTTCGTATACGTAATACGTATACGTTTTTATGCGTATACGTGGGTTTTTCGTAATACGTAGTTATAGATCCATTTTTTACGCAGTGTTAGACTACACAGTTTTAGCCAGTCATAACTTTTTATATTTCTTTGCAGGTGCAAGGTCAAATGCACGTGAGCAAAACACCAAAATGCCTGTTAGCAGTCTGGACTCCACGACCACCCCACCTAAAATATGAATTCATCCAAAAATATGATGATTTTTGGAACAGCATGGAACCAAAATTAGTACATTTTTACATGAAAAGTATCCTTCCCGAGTTAGTGGATCCACGCAAAAACCGCTCCATGCCACTTAAGCAAGTTTTTAATGAGTGAAATTCCCAAATTCGAATCTAAATTGATTGAATTGGGTACCATTGTTCTTTTTGTACAAATAGATTCAGCTTATTTTTAAAATAAGTATCAACCGTTTGAACTAAAAACTGTGAAACGTAAAAAAATGTATCATTGACCCATATTTGGCACCATCAGAGACCTTAGTTCGAGTATGAATTCTCGCGACGATGTCGTGGTGTCAGCAGATAAATAAATCGCAACAGATGTCGTCTTCACCACAATTTGTATTATGCAGGTACATCAAACCGGTTTCACTCTTTACTAGAGCATCTTCAGTGATGTAAACACAATCGTGTCCGTTGTCTTTTTAGGCCAGTCCTAAAAAGACAACGGACACGATGTGGAGTCGACTCATTTTCTTCTTTTGCCAAGATTTCGCACAACACTGGGAAATAATAGGGGTATTCACGTCAACTTTCGTGCTGTTTGTAATTTCGTAATTGCGTTGTCATTATGTTTGTTACCAGGGAAATCAAGTTTCGAATGAATGCGATTTGAAAATATGCCCCGAACGAAATGAATGACATAATGATTCCAATTTCTATTTCCCTAACAAGAGACCTTAGCAGCAACGCAAGTACAAAACTACAAACAACACGATGGTTGACGTGAATACCCCTAATAACTTTATTTATTACTGTTTGAAATTACCGTTATCATCCTTTATATCTTGTTGGTTTTTCCCGATTAGGGTATTTCCCTGATTTACATTAAATTCCATCCGTTGTCAACGTAAATCACACCTAAAAATACGATGAAATAGGCTCTACAAATGTGCCTACAAAATTGCCAACACGAACCTACATACATAAAAATTCTAGATTCACTGACTGACTAGTGAGAATAAAGAGACTATCTTTTCTCGACCCAGAAATTAGTGAGTTTTAGCACTCTCCCGTTAAATCTTCCGGAAACTTTATTTTCAAATTTCAACCAATCAAATGTTTTGTAACCAAGCAACTACTGATTTATCGTTTGCGTTAGCGTTAGCGGGGGTGTTGCTAAAGGTCTCTATCAACTCCCTCAAGATGCCCTCAAGTCGGCGAGAGCGGTTGGAGCCTTGGAAGAAACCAAGGTTACTACAAGGAGACCACTTTGGACTCTCCCCCCCGCATCATCATTAGGTCTGCTACCTGTTGGAGAACTCTCGTACTAAAAGTCCCAACCCGGTGATTTTCAGCGCTCTCTCTTGGGTCAAGGTGTTCTGGCACGTTTGGTGGAGTAGAGCCTTAACATAGCGCAGCGATGGTGCAGCAGGCATGTTCTCAGGGTTAACCCTGATAAGACCACCCTTTTTGCGTTTACCAGGCGGAGGAAGCTGGCATTAAAGATAGTTCGACTGAATAAAAAAGCGTTGAAAGTGGGAAAAGAAATCAAGAGCCTCGGAGTTATCTTGGATCAGGGGCTCAAATGGACCTCGCATATCAAGAGGGTGCTGAAAAAGGTCACGTTCGCAATGTGGGCTGGTCGGAAAATGTTTGGCAAAACATGGGGTCTAAAGCCTATTGTGGCTGTACACAGCCGTTGTTAGGTGATGGCTCACTCTTATGGTGGCAGAAGGCGAAACAAGGGACAGTCCAGGCCTTGCTGAGTAAGTTGCAGCGCCAGGCCTGTCTTGGAGTAACGGGTGCTGTGCACTCGTGCCCGACAGCGGCCATGGAGGTGTTATTGGACATGCCTCACCTGTACCTTCATGTGCCGGCGACCACATGGCGGCGGTGAGACTGCTGCGGGCGGAGCATGTGAAGCGGGGTGTCCAGGTTGGGCACTTGCGTGTTCCGAAGGAAGTTGCAAGTAGTGAGGTAAACAGCCTTACTTTGATGTGGGTGCCTGGTCACAAGAGGTTTGAGGGGAATGAAATGGCTGATCAACTCATGAAGAGAGGATCAGAGATGCCTTACGTGGTCCCGGAGCCATGTCTCGGGGTCTCGAACTCCTTCATGAAGAGGCAGGTGCAGGCGTAGTTGGATGAGAGCCATCGTTAACACTGGGTTAGACAACCAGGTCTCAGGCAGGCCAAGCTTTTTGCAAGGAGATTAGAATAGTATGGAGATGACATCGAGGAAGGAAATTTTGAGGGTCCAAGTTATAGGGATGAAAGAGTTATCACCGCAATGTTTGTTAGCACCACCTTCACTCCATCGCGTCTTCGTCGTCCATGTTGTACTCCGATAAATTCTAGTGATAATAAACTGATCTTGTTTTCATTTCTGTATCGTTTTGTGCTTTAGCTTTTAGTGCATTTCATTCTGAAAATGCACTATTGGTCTCGTCGTGATGGTGGCAACCATGGGTCATGTCATGTTTTTTTCACGTTTCAGAACCTCTAGAACCCGAATTCAGTGGTCTCCAGAATTCATATATATGTACATGTCACATCCACTTGGCGAAATTGTCCACTTCATGAAATGAATGTCCATTTCACGAAGTGGCTTCACTTGCCGTAATTTAAAAAAATTACGACATCTGGACAAAAAAATATCCATTTCTTGAAAAGGAAATCGCGTTTGTCCAGTTGCTGAAATTAAGCTTCCTTACTACAAGTGGATGCACAACGTCATTTTTTAGCAGGTTTTTGAGAGCTCAATAAAATAACCTTTTTAAATAAAAAAAAATTGTTTCAGCATCAGAGATTTCTCACTTATCCATTTCACGAAAAGGATAATATTGTGCATCCACTTGCAGTAGGAAAGCTTGATTTCAGCAATTGGACAAACACGAATTCCTTTTCAAGAAATGGACAATTTTTTTGTCCAGATGTCGTAATTTTTTCAAGTTACGGCAAGCGGAGCCACTTCGTGAAATGGACATCCATTTCGTGAAATGGACAATTACTCGACATGGATGCGACATATACATATATGTTTAATATACAGGGTGAATTTTTGGTAGTGTTGCAAAAAAAAAAAAAATAGGCAAAAACTGCATGGAAAATGGAATAAAACGCGACCTTTCCGAGCGTTATATCGTGCACCGTTTAGGAGATTATGATTTTTTTTTGTAATTTCCCTTGAAATTTTGATTTTTTGGCAAAAGCTGTCAATTTGTCAGCTGTCACTTCATTAAAGTTCAAATGTGACCACAAGTTCTGAAAGCTAGGAAAAGTATCTTTTAGATTGATGTTCGTGTCACTTTGCGCGAGAATACTGGAAACACTCTTTTTCGATGCTCAAAGTAGAAGGTTTCAACGGTAGTTTTTTTTGAAATTTCCCCCTCCCACCGTTTTTTTTTTCGCACCTGCAAGCTATCACAAAAACTTCCGTATGATATAAGCTTTCTAATGAACCCTCACTTTTTTGAATTAGTCGTCCGGAACTCTCTAAAACATGGCCCGTTTTATAAAAATTCGTGATGTTTCAAACGGAAATTAACCTTGAGAACAAACGAAATGAAGTGACAGCTGAAAAATTGACAGCTTTTGCCAAAAAATCAAAATTTCAAGGGAAATTACAAAAAAAATCATATCTCCTAAACGGTGCACGATATAACGCTCGGAAAGGTCGCGTTTTATTCCATTTTCCATGCAGTTTTTGCCTATTTTTTTGCAACACTACCAAAAATTCACCCTGTATACAGGGTGTTCAAAAAATAGAGGGCAATATTTCGCCCGGTGATTCTGCACCTCAAATGGGTTAAAACGACCCCAACTGACCAAACTTCAATTCTCATTATTTTCCGAGATATTCAGGATTTAAGGCCTCGCCACACCGAACGCGAACTGCCGCGCGGACTTGTCCGCTCGCGGAAAAACTATGGTAACGGGGTATACCTCACCCACGTTGTCATGGTTTTTTGGCGTGCGGACTAGTCCGCGCGGCAGTTCGCGTTCGGTGTGGCGGGGCCTTTAAGTACTTTTTGATTTTGCCTTGCTTTTTTTTTTGGAAAAGTGGCCGTTGCATGGTAACTGGAGGCTCGAAGGTCGAATCTGACGGTACCATTGAAAAGAGCGGACTTTTTTCTACTAGAATTTAGGCATTCCATACCATTCTGTACCATACGCGCTCAGATATTCTGCAACAAAGTCAAACTTGTTCAAAATTCAACCTATGTTGACGATACTTTGAAGCTGGATTGTTCCTCAACAAGTACTTTCGGAGATGACATTTTTTTCAGAAAAGTTGGCGCATAGTATCACCATGAAAATTGTGTTTTTATATCGCCTTTTTATAAGGACTTTTTTCCAGAAATTTCATATTCGTACTCGAAAAACACGAGACACCTATTCATTTCTGACGTAGTTTTCTTGACATAAATCTCAAAATTGATGACGAAAAAATGAATAAAACGGAAAACGGGGGAAAAAAAACAATAACGCACACAAAAAAAGGGAAAAATGTACAAAAGAAAAAAAGGAGAAATTTTCATAGGAGAAACTCTTAATTTTCGTATTATTAATTATTATTATTCCTTTCAATATTTATTATCAAAATTAAACAAAAAATTATAATGCAATTATTAAGAAAAAAATATTTAAAAAATAGTTAATAAATAATAATAATAAATAACAATAATTTCAAAGAAAAATATCTTTGAAATCATTTGATTTCTTGCTTATTTTCCTGTTTTACTAATTTGTTTTATTATTATTACTATTTTGAGATTCTGTCTCTGACTGTCGCCAATTTTGAGATTTATGGCAAGAAAACTACGTCAGAAATGAATAGGTGTCTTGTGTTTTTCAAGAACGAATATGAAATTTCTAGAAAAAGTCCCTATAATAAGGCGATCTAAAAATAAAATTTTCATGGCGATACTATGCGCCAACTTTTCTGAAAAAATGTCATCTCCGAAAGCACCTGTTGAGGAGAAATCCAGCTTCAAAGTGTCGTGGACATGGGTTGAAGTTTGAAATCACTACAAATCACCAGTTGATTCCAGATGCATTATGTTCGGTACGATGATTTCATTTTGAAGTAGCCCTTGATTCCCATCAAGTTCAGCTTAAACAAACCCGGCAGCAAACAGTACGAGGAAGGGTCAAACATTAACGAAACAAATCATGGTCTCAACGTTATTACTCGTGGGACGGCTTAGGGTATCCGTATACGTAATGAAATGGACTCTTTCCGACCGCCAGCTGCCGGAGCGAAATTTTTTAGTTTTTAGCTTTATAAGTTTCAAGTGTGGAAACAGGGCATTTGTTGCATTTTGGGCAGCTCTAAACGCTCTGACTTTAATCGTAACAGTGGAGCTGCTTTTCATAGATGTGAAATTACATACTATTATTTTGCGTTTTTCCTTCAGATGGCCCGACGTGAGAGACAAGAGGACTTTGTAAAGCTTTAATGAAATCGAATAAATTGAGAGTGAGGATCTTGTTAAAAATGTGGCCCTCGAAGAGCCTCTTACTGAGCCGCGAAAGAGAAACTTAATAGGCATTCTTACTTCTTTAACAACTATTGTTTGTATGATTGTATTGTTTGAAACAATAAGGGGTAAGAACTGTGCACCTTTTAAACTGGAAACCTGGCCCCAACAGTTTTATAGCACTCTACACTTTGCACACATTGACGTATACCGGGAGTTATGCCTCTGGTCCTAGGCTTAAGGAAAAGGCTGTGCCGACAATTTTCTGTGCGTATTAGGCTCATTTACAGCCCGGTACAAACAAGGTAAGTCTTGGATATTTTATAGTAGAAAGTACCTGCTTTGCATTGATTCTCATATCCATGCAGGCCCATAAACCGCCTCGGCAACGAGTTTCGAGTCAGTTAGAGGCCTGTTGGAGCTCTGTCGATTTTCAAGACGACGTTTCACCTGCCAACGAAGATTTTAACTTGGAAGCACGCACGAAAGACGCTTCGTTTCTGGTACTTTTCTTTGTTCTACTGTATTGCACAAAACGTGCAGTTCCAGCTCCGTGTGTTAGTGATACGGCAAATGAGCCCATTCCACTTTCCGCTTCTACTAGTCGGCAAACGATCTGGGACGACCTGGCTCACCAAGACAGATGAGAACCGTGAAGATAAAGGGGAGCCTGGCAAAGGTGCCTTATCTAGTCTACCTACAGTGGAGAGACAGGATACTCCGAGAAATGGCACACCTAAGGGGCGGTTTCTGTCAGTTTCCGGATCAATAGGCCCTAGCTACATCCCTGGCACCGTATCGTCGCTAATCCGAATCCTGGTGAGTGGATCCCAAGCCTCGTGCGGGTCGTTTTTCCCAAGGGTGGGTGGGTCTTCGCAATTCACACTAATCAACTAGGTATGACCCCCCCCCCTCCCCCCACAGATTTTGATTATTTAATCCAGAGACTGCTAATTTTGAGACAGAAAACAAAAACAATTTCTTGTTTTCCGGTCGTTACCAGACGATATTTGGTCCCGGCGAAATTTGGTTTTTAAAAAAAAAAACAACCATTTTTCGGACTTGAACCTTTCACAAAGCCTATGTTCGGTGCTTGTCTCGCCCAGAGGCCAAGTATAATCATGATTTTGGACCTTTAAAACCCAAATTAAAATTAACGAAGAAAAAATCGCGTCCTTAGATCCTTCAAAATGCCAAATTTCGGAGTTTTTGTTGTTGGATTTCCCATTGTTGGCAATCATTTCATGTAATGGCTCTGGCTTGTTTCAGGAAACAATTTTCGCGGCTCTGGCTCTTTAAAAAGCCAAAAGGATGGTTTCTGTGGCCAAACAGACGGATTCCCGGGGCCCAATTGGACTTCATTTCATGAAAAATCCGACCTCAGAGTTATCATGTCCAGTTTTTGACCGCTTGGTTAATTTCTGGGGCTCTGTTTGACGCTAAGTTCCGATTTGTCCATCGTGAGGGTCGCATAATCACCATACGTTGGTTATCCATGAGATTTCAAAGGCTATTGATATTTTTATCTTTCACAAAATAAAAAGGCCCGCGTTGAACAAGAGGAGGCAGCTGTCCATCCTTGTACCCCTCCCCGGCCAAGCCCATGACTGGTACAAGTCAGTACCTATATTGTTAAACTTTGGTCTAGATGTTGACAGTCTGAACTGAAAGTGAGGCTGGAACCGCATCTTTGTTCTGGTACTATCAGACGCGCATCCAGGATTTTTCCAGTGGCCGGGGGAGCTCTGTTTCATTAAATTCCCTCTTCTCTATTGTAAAAATATTTGAGTGAATCCATCTCATGTTTTTCTCATTTTCATGCATTTTGTTTTTGTTCTCTACCTGAGGCTTCGCGAGGATTCAAGAACATAACCGCCCTTTTCCAGGTGGAAGATTCGACTTCGATAGCCCGTCTGAAGGAAGAAAAGTTGACGAAGCCCACAAGCATTGGAAAATCGAACAGCTAATGTCAAAGTCGAATGAAGATCTACCAAAATTATTGAATTGATCGATTTCGTGCATATTATATGTATTTGAGGTTTTTTGTATGACTCTGTTGTATTGGAAGATTTTATTTCGTTTTTGGATGCCTTTCCTAGTTTTCATTTCCGCTCTCTCTCTCTCTCTGAACAATCATTGTATTCGTTTTTTGGTCTGGAATAGCTGGCGAATTAACAATCAAATGATGGGCTCCAGGAAAAACGACCTCAGTCCACCTTTGCTACGAATGTATCTTGTGAGGCCACAGCTTGTTCTGTGCACTATACAATTTAGTTGATTCGATAAAAGCGTGAAGTGGCTTGAGTCCTTCAGAAACACGGTAAACAATATGCCGTACAAGGGAAAAACGCGCTCCTAAGGGAAGAAGAGGACTTCGTCCAGTCCGCCCAAGCAGCTGATAGTTGCCTTTTTCAAATACACGAATTTCTGGTCAAATTATGATTTTTGCCTATTTTCTTCCTCGAGTAAAAAAATACCTTACGAGTTGAAAAATTTTGAATTCAATTTTCTATAAGTTTAGTTTAAGTGAATTAAAGTCGTACTTCCCCGGGACCCTTCAAATTTGTTGTTTTTTCAACGTCACTCTGAAAATGCAATTCCGAAAATAGAACATTCAAATTGGAATATCGAATTCTGGTGTTAAATGTCCTGTTTCACAGCCACTTAATCGTATCCGAAAAAAAACATGATTAATAAATTACCAGTTTTTCGACCGAAAAACAAGATTTTGAGGGGGTGATTCTGTAACTTTAAAGAGCCTGTTGTAAAGTTCCTATCGAAAGTCACGATACTTAATTTTTCTTGTAAAAATCAATTAAATGACTTTTCGATAATAAAATATAAAACTTGCTCTGCAGTTGAGAAAAAAAGTGTTTTAGTTAGAAATAAAAGCGAATTGCGAATTCAATTCCTTTAAGTTTCAAGCTCACTGGACTGCCAAGTTCATTTCTTTGGATGACCTCGATGTTGTGGAGTTTTCTTCAGCTAGGATTAAAGCTCAAATGAAATTGTAATCTCCACGGTACATACCGGTACGTACCGTGGAGATTACAATTTCATTTGAGCTTTAATCCTAGCGGACTGCCAAGTGGTGCTATGTGGGCGTGGCCGAAGTCAGGCGCGCTCTCCTCTCTCCGGCCCCATACTACGCTATGCGTTTTAAGAGGCGATGTCTATTCCATTCTCTTTTTACTTCCATGGCTTTTTGTTACTCCAAAGGGACGGTCGGAGAAGGGCCTGATCTCCCTGAGTCCAGGAGACCTTAGGATCTTGGTGGGACTGCTAACGGGACATTGTGCCCTTCGATATACACTCAGACTAATGGAGAAGTCCGACACGGACATTTGCAGATTCTGCAACTTGGCCCGGAACCGGTTGCCGTGGAAACAGCAGAGCACGTACTGTGTGAGTGCGAGGCTCTGATGGGGCCGTTACGCTTTCACCATCTAGGAAGTGATGTGCTTCAAGCGGAGGAAATCTCAAGATGGCTACGCGGAATATCCTCAACTTCGTTAAGGAGTGGTAGTGCAGGACGCTTGGAAACTAGCGTCTTCCTTTGGCAGGGCAACCTGAGGGGACACCACAATAGATCTTATAGGTCGAGTTGGTAGGAGATGTTTCTTCTGGGCTTTCCTCCCCGTTTTATAAAAAAACAAAATAATAATAATAATAATAATAATAATAATAATAATAAAGTTTCGGCTTAACGAAGCCGAACCTTGTCTACAAAAAATTCAATGCATTTCTTCTGTCAAGTCCAACTTAATTTTAAGCCGAGCCGAGGTGGTTAAATTCACCATAAGAGACGAATTCACAAAGTTTGGTTATTGAAAGAGCAAACATCCGCGAAACTGGTGTTTTTGAGAACCAAAACGACGAAATTTGGTTTCTCCAGGAGCCAAATCCGTGAATTTGAACCCGTGGATTTTTAAAGAGCTAAATTTATTTTTCTGAAATCTGCAAAACGGATTCTAGAAAGATGGAAGGCCTCAAAATTTGAATTTCGAAATTTTGAAAATAAGCCGTGAAATAATCAGTAAAATTGGATTTTGAAGGGGCAAAATCCGCAACATTTGTCATTTGTGGAAGAGCGAAAATCTGCTGTAAAACTTGGGTTGATTGAGCCAAAAAAGTGAAATTTGTTTTTTGCAGTTCGTTTTTCGACAAAGTAGTCATTACATTTGGTCAAACCTGTGGAACTGATTTCAGAAAGAGCCAAACATGTGTTTGGTTTTTGAAATTGTAAACATCTGTGAAATGGGGCTTTGAAGGAGGCAAATCAGCGAAATTGGGTTTTCAAAAGAATGAACGTCCGCGAAACTTGAGGTTTGTAAGAACCAAAATGACGAAATTTTGGGTTTGAACAAACTCACACAAGGAATTTGGTTTTGAAAGAGTTGGATTAGTTTTCTAAATTAGTCACACCTACAAAACGGATTTCATTAAGAGCATTAAATTGGTTTTTGAATGTGACAAATCTGAGTTTGGTTGTAAAAGAGCGGAAATCTCAGGTGAAATTGGGGTTTGACGAAGCTAACATCACGAAATTTGTTTTTCGTTCGTTGTTTAACAAATTAATTTTTAACTCTAACCGAACCTGCGAAAATTTTTCTATGAAGTAGTACAGTAAAATTAGGTAAAAATCGAATAAACCCAGACATTCAAAAGAACACGACAATTTTTGGTGCAAATTGTTTGGTACCCTTCCCCCATCACAGCATAAAAAAGTCCCTACGATTCGGCCTCGGGTTTGCGAACAGCTATCGGTGGAAGTTGTACTTCGGCCGTTTTTCTGGAATAATTCTGTAACTATTGGGGTTATAAAAAAACGTACTAGACCTATTTGAAGGGCACAAGGGAACTGTTATGCGCGGTTTATACTCATATGTATGAAGGTACTATATTAGGTACCTACGTGCCATATTTCAATTGAAAAGGAGGGAGGAGCAATAATATAGCCCTAGCTGTGAAACCATTTCCGTCTGGAAAACACCTTTTCGAGTAAATTGTGAGAATCACAACCGCCGTATCTAGCGGATAGTTAGTACCTAATTTATTCATTATTTGTTGACACAGACTCGTATTTTCAAGTGTAACTGCCATATTTCCCCTTCCAGCTGTCATTATGGTAATTTTGACGACAAATCCTGAAAGAAGACACTTTTTTCATTAGGGAATGGTGCATCCAACGGCACAAATAATCATAAACCTTCTCAACAGACGTTGAACGTTGCGTGAAACAGCATTATTTATATTTTCGCTAAACTATCTATCGAAAATTTTGTCGGATAAGTTCTTGAAACGAAGGGCCCATTTTTGCTAAATGTTCTTCAAATGGATGCGTTTAGAATCCCTCCATACTATTTTTCTAAACGCATCCCGGCTTTCGATGAAATCGGTTCGCCAGAGAAAAATTTATAGGTATACCTATTTGCATAGTTGTTCACGCGGCTTCCACTATACCATGCGACTGAAGAAAAACACGAATGAGAACTTGTTGTGGCTTTTTTTGTGGACATCAAGCTAAGCCTAAAAGAACGATTAGTCTACACCGATGGTTTCAGAGATATTTCAGCAAATCGAACAAAAAAGCCCTCGAATTCAAATTCAAGCTCATGCAGTGCCAACACCCGACGTGTAATATTCAGGATTGTTTTAGGAAATGGAAGGAGGTGTATCTGAAAGAGATTGCACCAAACATTTATCAGTTTCTCCAGTTTCAGGCTCCAGCCAATTTTCCGTCAGCGGCAGAAAATTATCAGTTTTTGAGGGGTCATATCTCAGGAACTATTAGTCGTACGGAGACGAAATTAGGCTTAAATTGTCACAAATTTAGTCCATTTCAAAAATGCAAAGAGCGCCATCATCCGGTAGTTCCAGAGATATAATCAATTGAGTATAAAAAGTCAGAAAATTTCCAGTTTTTTTGCAATTTTCGGCGTGAAGCCGACCGATTCTTTGTTGGCACAGTTCAGATTCGGCACCCCAAGAAACATATAAATCCGTTGGCAAAACTACTTCTATACGTTTGTCCCGGCCAAATCCCCTATTGACTGGACTATAAAGTTCACTGAAGTAAAAGAAGTAATATCAAGTACAGTGCCACCACCCGACGTGAAATCTTCGGGATTTTACACAGTGGAAGGAGGTGGGTCAGAAAGGGATTGCACCAAACATTTATCAGTTTTTCCACCTTCCCGGCCTCGGTCAGTTTTCCGTCAGCTTTTACTTTCCTGCTTGTGTTTCAACCAGAAAACGAAGGAAAGAAAAAAAGTGGCGCGGAAGTTTCTTGTGTACTGTGTGCTCTTCAAATTTTGTCAGGTACATTTTTGTGTTAAAACAATGGTTCCAAAAGTATTTCTTAAGAACGAACGAAATAGAACTTCTACCAACATTTGCTCCTTAACCCGACGCGGAATCCTAAGGAGTTTTTTATGCGGCTGTTGATCGGGTGTAGCAGGCTTGCGATTTCGATCGAAAACGCACAGATAGGACACGCTAGATAACGCTCTAGACGCTAAACGCTGAAATCGCGTGACTCCCACTCACGTAGGGTCTTAATCTGATGGTACTTTAACTAACCAGCAACACTTTAACTAACCATATCAAACTCATCTTTCAATTTTTTGGTTTGGCCAATCAGCCAAAAATGACTTCTTTCGTATGGGGGAATAGCCGTTTTTTACTTTGCTGTGTCAAAATTACATAATCTAGAGCTCTTTGATCAGTTTTGGGGGTACGTCTATCGGTGAATTCAGGCAGGTTATTGAATTAGTTTTCTTTTTACATATAAAATCCCAATTCCTATAAAACTATAGTTTTACCATGTCAACACTAGTATCAAAACGAATCCATTAATGTCAAAAGGTCGTAGCCCAGAGAGTAAAGCTGAAATAAGATCACCCGCAAAAAATAGCTCCGCCAGCCAAAGGATCAACCATCAATGTCCTGGTGATTGTAATCTGTTTTCGGGTTCAAAATCTCCATTCCGCGACGGAGTTTTCTCGGAAACCGTGCGAGATATTAAAAATTCTCAAGGAAACTTCAAAAAGAGCTTGACATTTTTGCAAAACAAAGACAAAAAGAGTAAATATGAACAACGATCCACCGTTATTTAACCCGCGAAAAACACTCTTTGCTAGTCAGAAAAATAAACTTTGAAAAGATCACGAATCGAAGGAAACAGAGCAAGAGAAATAATGATTTCACAGGTAAACAAACTTATCAGTAATCAGATCACAGCCCCCAGCCGACCCCGCGTGGTAGTCTAACATCCCCTCCCGCCCCTCCGGTTCATCATTCATTTCTAAACATGTAAATTCGATTTCAGGACCCTGACCTTCACCTTATTTCCACATTAACTCGATTTAGCATTTCTACTTCCTTTTTCTCGCCTCATCCTCTCCCCACCCCCACCCTCTTAATCATTTCCATGTTCAAACGAGAAAGTTGTGTAACACGCTATAGTCCGTATATACACGCAACAACCTCATTCGCACCCTTATGAAAACAAGCAAAACATTTAGCTATCAATTTATTCACCTAATCTGAATAGAAAAGAGCTCGAGTTTTGTTCGTTCTCCGAGCGGAAGAAGGCGGGGCGAAAGAATGAACTATCACGCCCCGTGTGGCATAGTTTACCAATGGTATCTTAGATGCGGGTGAAATAGATTCCGGGGATCTACGAGCGAAATTAAATACATAACAATTATTAACAACACGTTTTTCATTTATCGTGTGGAACTTTCAGCCTAAAAAAGTGGGATTGGAAATGCCGCACTTCGCTTCGCAATGCTCACATCTTGAAGAAGATAAGGGATAGTTACGAAAATGTTGGACATTCGTGTCAAAAGTGGAACCTTCTAACCAAGATCGAGTTTAGAAAAACTCGAAAAGCCTTCCCCGCACAAGCTCTCCGAATCAAATTCATTTTTTTCAAAGAGGGCTTCTTGGAAAATCAAGAAAATTTGAGAAGCAATATTACAATGTTCTATCAAGTTTTCAATATTTACGATCGTTCATCACCTACCAATTGATTTACAATGTAATATTTATCCACCAATACTGTTAGTTATCGAATTGGGCTCACCTGAATGATCGTGCAATTGCCGAGGCGGTGGCGTCGAATGATCAACGGCGGCCAACGAGTACACTGCTCCTGGAAACGGATCCTCCAATTTGGGTCGTTTCTCGGGCGTCGACGACGTCGGCGCTTGACCCGCGGCCTGGCCTGGGGGAGCTCCACCGCCGTGAGCGCCGTGGCCCGCGGCGGAGTCATTGTCGACGAGACCGAGGATTCCCCCCAGGCCGGGCCGCAGCTCTTCCATCAATTTACCCTGACTCTGTCCGAAATTGAACTGCCTCGAGAATATGGCCGGAAATATGTTAAATTGCTGCTGCGGCTCCGTGACGGGCAGCTCGCCGCTGCAGCTCGTCTTGAAATCCATGCCCCCAGTTCTGACGGGGGAATAGAATTTTTTAAAAACCCCGGCCCCGACCTTGACTTGCCGCACACGAGAGCGAAGGGGGTGAAAAGGAAAAGGGGGGGTTTAAATTTAGTGAAAAACTCGTTTACCGGGCTATGTCTGTTGTAAAGACCGGTGTGAACATCATGACTGCAAACGAAAAGTGACTAACTTAGTTACCGAAGGCAGGGGAGGATGCTGGATGGAGTGGAAAGAGACTGCGCTCAGGTTCCCAACCCTCCCTTCACAAATATACCCCTCTTTGAACAACCCTCTTTTTCATTCGGGAGCCTCCACCGCCATTGTCGCCCTAAGGACATTCCGCCATTATTCTTCTGCCGTTCAAGACCTCTGCTTTTACTACTCGATTCTTATTACACGTAGCTTTTGCAGTCACATTGTGGACTGCAATCGAACTGAATGAGAGGGTAATCCTGAAACTATAGTATATGTATAGTATGTACACCGTTTTCAGGGTTTTACATTGCTTAAATTATTTTTTCCGCATCAATCACTAATAATTTAGTTTTCTTACGACTACAAAAAAAAAAAGTGGAAATCCCATAAATGAAACAATAGGTCTGTTCCAGTCTACCCTAGAACTTGTTTGGAACCATCACAGAATCGTCTTCTGCCAATAAAACGCGATGGATTTGTTTGTTGCTATGGTAAAATGGTTCTGGAACGGTTCCAAACGAGTTCAATGCGTAGGTTGGAACAAACCTAATAGGTGTCAATGAAAGATTGTCGTGTATTGTGCTGAAAAGTAACATACGTGTTAGAGAGGGTCTCTAAGTGGTGATGGTTGAAGGGTGGTCATTAAGCCAGGAAAAGTGGGTTTGCCTCAAGCGGAGGGGGTAAGGACTATAGTGATACTGATGCCCGAGACCTTTGGCTTGAAAGCTTTAATACATTTCGTTTTAAATTTCCTTTTTAAGACTCGATTTACAAAATAGATCCGTACGGACCTATTTATGGAGTTGATTGGCATTAACAATATTCAAGAGAGAGGGATAAGGCGTTAGCCTTCCTGGGTCAAGCACCTATAAAACCTGCCCTTCTAATTCTTAACTTTAAAAAAATTGTTGTATCATTTTTGTTTAAGGATGTTTTGCCCGGCGGCGTTCAATTTAATTACTAATTAAATTCATAGTATATTCATTAACCGAGACCCTGAGTGGATGATCCACTCCACTCCGGCGAGGTTCACGTGCATCGAGGTCCTTTCTTCCTTGGACTTATCGTGGTTGTCGATTAAGAGGCTGCCGTTCGCGGGAAAATTCGTGTGACACCTAAGAATGGGCGACCAAAACGCTGGATTCTCTAGGAGAACTCCTTCAACGGCTAGTCTTTAAACGAAAGTCCGTTTCGATTTACCAATTCTCCGTGTTATCGAACCCCACAATCCAATGCGTCTCCGAATGCCTCGTGTTGTCGAATGGTTGTCCACACCCGACGCCTCAGGCATAAGCCCGTAGCCAGAGAATTTCAGACTCAGAGTGATTTTGCCACCACCGATTTGTTCCACCGTGTTTTTGTTGTTGCTTGCAGAGAGCCGGGAGCAGGCGCGGATCAAGAGGCTGTTTTCGTTAGGAGCGGTTTCTTGTGCACATTTATTACGATGGAATGGGGTGGGGGAGTATTGAAAATGAGGAGAGGGTGTACGTATTGAAGGAAGGTCATTAAGCCAGGAACATGTGGGTTCACCTCAGGCGAGGTTCTTGACTCCTTAGCCAACTTGAAGAGCTTTTGGTCTCGTCGTGATGGTGGCAAACATAAGTCATGTCATGTTTTTTTCACGTTTCAGAACCTGTAGATCACGAATTCAGTGGTCTCCAGGATTCATATACTATACAGGGTGGAAGGGGATAAGTGTGACAAACATTTTTGGGTGATAGTAGGCCTCATTTGCGACCGAAATCACCGTATACACCATGGTCCGAAAATCAAAAGCCTTCGAGATATGATTTTTCTAACAATTTTTAAGACTCGCATTTTTTTTTTTTAACTAATGGCAAGAAACTCACATTCAATTTGAATTTTTGCAACTTTTGGTGATGGATTTGGAAAGAGCACACTATTTTCTGTCAGGATTAGCCATTTTCGATAGACGTTAACTATTTTATGTGCCCTTAAACGCGGCTCAAAGTCGTGCAAATCGAGGATTTCATTTTTTTCAAAAAAAGTCAGTCCCCGTTTGTCCTCTCTAAATCTGAGTGTACGGACAACCCGTGATTCAGAAAAACATCTTCAAAGTGTCCTTTACACAAATAATCATGAGCGTTTTCTTAGTTGATTGGCGAATTTTCGTCAGAAATGACAATTTTTTACAAAAAATAATGTTTTTTCTCTTGAAAATCGCTTGTTTTGACCTGAAAAATTCGATCAATCTTTGTGATATTTACACGCTAAAAAGGTAAAAAACCACATCCAAAGTTATCCTTGGAGTGGAATTCAATGTGTGCGCCTACCAAAGTATCAACAAATGTCGTCCCGGCAGCTGGCTGTCGGGTTAAGTGCATCACACTACCACAAGTTTCAACGTTTTTAGTTATTTAGCTACTATTCGGCATTAATTAACATTTCACTTTGTTACTCTACATTTTTATGGTCATTCTTGCTGAATAATCGCTAATTAAGTTAAATTAACGAAATTCGTAATTCGTGAAATGTAATCTGTCCGAAACCCCAGCTGCCGGAGCGACATTTTTTGTTACTTTGGTAGGCGTGCATAATCCGTTTGATTCAACGTATAGCTTTGGATTAGGTTTTAGTGCTTTTTATCACGTTAAAATCACAAAACTTGTTCAAATTTTTCAGGTCAAAACAAGGGATTTTGAAGAGAAAAATCATTATTTTTTCTAAGAAATCGTCATTTCTGACGAAAAATCTCCAAACAACTAAGAAAACGCTTTTGACTATTTTTGTAAAGGACACTTTGAAGATGTTTTTCTGAATCACGGGTTGTCCGTTCACTCAGATTTAGTGTGGACAAACGGAGACTGACCTTTTTTGAAAAAAATTAATTCCCCGATTAGCACGACTTTGAGCCGCATTTAAGGGCACATAAAATGGTTAACGTCTATCGAAAATGGCTAATTCTGACAGAACATAGTGTGCTCTTTCCGAATCCATGACCAAAAGTGGCAAAAATTCAAATTTAGGCCGTTAGTTTAAAAAAATGATGTAAGCCTTAAAAATCGTTAGAAAAATCATATCTGGAAAGGTTTTGATTTTCGGACCATGGTGTATACGGTGATTTCGGTCACAAATGAGGTCTACTTCCACCCAAATTTTTTTGTCACACTTATTCCCTTCAACCCTGTGCATATATTATTATTTATTGGTTTATTTATAATATTATGGCCGTTTTCTTGTTAGCACGATAACTCTCGAAGAAATCATTTTAGCGGAACGCGCTTTGGCACAAAAATCAGTAGTCATAAGACCCCGGTCGGTATTGCATTAGGGCCAAATCGGTCAAGGTGGTGAGGGGGGAATAGGGGTTGAAATGGTCAAAGAATCACTACAATTCACCAGTTGATTCTAGAAGCATCATATTCAGTACGTATACTCCATGTTGAAGTAGCCTTTGATTCCCATTTTAATTTTTTAAAAACGTCGAGGGGGAGTGGGTGGGGCCCCCGGGGTGGAAGTAAGTCTGTGATCTTGTTAGCACGATAACTCTCGAAATCCGAAAATCGAAAACTTTGTTGTGGGAGGAGGGTGAAATTTCAAAAAAATCGCTTAAATTCACACGTTTAGGTATTATAAAATACGGCACAAAAATTTAATATAACAAAGCCCTTGGAAAACTACCGAAACTTTTCGACATTTTTGAAGAGAGGGTGGTGAAAATAGAGGAAGAAGTTCGGCTTAATGAAACAAATTATGGTATGTATCAAAATTATTACTTCTGGGACGGCTTAGGGTATCCCTATGCAGAATGAAATGCACTCTTTTTTTATTTGAAGTCATTTCCCCTGTTCTTCAAGCAGAGAGCGGAGAGCCTGCCATAAATTATACACTGAATTAAACTTACGTTGGTCATGTGAAGGTATGGCCAGTGGTGTATGGCCAGTGGTGCATGGCGGAATCAGCCATTGGGCCAAGTTAGCATGTATTAAGCTGCACAGGTTACCAACTACCACACAGCTACCAACGCTCTCTCGACTGGGCGAATTTTTTGAAAATTGACAGCATTTAAAAATTATACGAAAAACGCGTGAGTATACGATTCTCGACGCGGGAAATCGGAAAATCGAGAAAGATTTTCAATCAGACGAGCCTTTTGGAAGGGTTCGTATTTTTTATCCACCGCTTTTGACCGCTGAGGCGGATGACCAGAATCGATGGCCAAGCAATCGACCCACACCTGAAACCACATCAGTGATCCACGTGAAACACGCATTTTAGAGACTTTAAACGGGCGCTGACGGCCACTCGGCTGCGTTCCAATAGCTGGAAGCAGTGAATGTGGAACTTGCACGAATGCACGATTTGGGAGAAAAGTAAACCGGTGAATTGGCACGTGGACAGAAGGATATCAACGGTGGTTGCAGCCCTATTGGTGCATTTGGTGATTTTTAAATAAATTTCAAAATTCCTCAAGAAGGGATGGATGGTGCTAGGGAAATGACGTCAATGGTCACTTATGAAGCATTTGAGGAAATTATAACATTGTTTGTTTACAAATAACAAGAAAAATTGTCCCCCCGAAAATGCTTCTTACCCCCTCTTCCCCACACCATCCATTTCAATGAATAACCTTTGACGTAATCAAATCCCCACTCACACTTTTTTAAAATTCGCTTTAAAAAAAATCCTTGATTGATTTCAATGTTTAATGTGAGCAATAGCCTTGTGGAAGAGCCCTCTTAAAGAAACTGAGTTTGAAAGATGTGCAAGTTCCCAATGAGGAAGTTTCACATATTCCAAGAATATTTTTTTTCGATGAGGCATATCAATCCTTCCGCGTAAATGAATAAATAAAAATGTAAATACAAAACTCCTCTTCCACTCGAACTAACTCAGCCGTCGCTTAGTTCGAGTAGAAGATGAGTTTTGTATTCAAATTGAAAAAAGCAGTCAAGAAAAAAAGGGGAGTTGTACTTTAGAAAAATTTAAAACCCTTCAGAAATATTTTTTATTTATTAACAAAAGTGGCATATTTGAAATCCCGCCAAAACGAACATTTTCCGCAACGAAATATCCCTTGTATTCTCTGTCCTTTTCATGCCTCTAAATAGCTCATCTGTTTATCCTCCATTATTCTATTATTGGAGAGCTCTAGCATAAAATAAGGCAAAGAGACACAACAAACCACTCACCGACAGCTTCGTTACAGGCAAATTTTGTTGCGGAAGGCGCATATAACGCAAACATGCTAGCTGGCATGTTTGAAATGACCTAAAACTTCAAAAATCGCGTATTTATTAACTGTTGGATTACTTTGCGAACGGATCACGATTTATGCTCTATTTTAGCATAAATAAACCTAAAAAAATAGATTTATGAAAAAGTTCTGACTGATGAAATGGTGATTTCCCAATTTTAGTTTCGAGTAATCTCTTTTTCTCAATTTCAACATCGCGATTTTTCCACTTATAGCTATGAATTATCGCTTTTTCTCAATTTTGACCATAAAGTTGCCTCCAGAAACGGCGAATTAGTGCTTTCCCAATTAATTTTTGCCGTGAATTAGTCAACTTTTCTCAATTTTAGCTACGAATGAGCGCTTTCTCACAATTTCAGCCACTAATTAGCTGTTTGTTCACCTTTAGCCATGAATTAGCGCTTTTTAACCTCATCTGCGGAGTTGCCTTCTGAAACCACGAATTGGTGATTAGTTCATTTTAGCTGCAATAAGTATACTTTCTCAAAATTTCAGCCAAGAATTGGAGTGTTTTCTCAATTTTAGCCGAGGCTTGGAGTTTTTTCTTTAATAGTACGTGAAGTAGAGCGTTTTTCTTATTTTAGCGTTGAAGTTGCCGCCAGAAACCGTGAATTGGCATCTTTAGAATTTTAGCTGTGAATGGGCGCTTTTCCTAATTTTGAGCCACGAATGGCCGCCTTTTCTCCATTTCAGCCGTGAAATAGAGCTTTCTCTCAATTTAAGCGGTTAATTAGGAACTTTTACATTTTTAGCCATGAATTAGCGCTTTTTCGTGATTCTGGCTATATAAGTTGTCTCCAGAAACCACGTATTTTTGACCTCTTAATAATAGCTGCGAGACTGCGATTGTGAGTTTTCTCTCAATTTTAGCCACTAATCATCAGTGCTTTTTCTCAATTCTAGTGGTGAATTAGCGAATTTTCTCAATTCTAGCCGTGGATCAGCGCATTTTCTCAATTTTAGCCGCGGATTAGCGCATTTGATTTTAGCAGCGGACTTGCCACAAAGGAGAGCACAATTTTTTTCTTGTAAATAGGTGTTAAAGGGTCATCATATAAAGCGCGAATGAGATGTAGTTGCTTCCTGTGACCGTTCGGGATCCGCGCCTGCCATGTAGATAGATTTCACAGGTGGGACATGGTTTCCCAACCAAGACTGCAAGGCCACATTTCAGGTGCGAATATCTCGAAAACTATGTCGAATTTTCAAAATATGCCTCGAATGAAAGTTGATGAGGATTTAATAATCTTCCATTCTGCATGCGGAAGTTTTCGTCGAAGACGCGATTGTTTTGCGTTACAGGCGAAAACCCCCGAAAAGCTACCTTTGAACACCTCCCTTCGTTTGGGGGCGGAGGTTCAGCTCGGGACTTTATTAGACATTGATCAGGGGAACCTCCCCTTCACATTCCCGCAAAAAAACAAAATCCCATATTTATTACCGCTCCAAAGCTTAAGGTGCGTTTACACTGAAGTGTCCCATGACACTTACGTCTCGACATAAACGAAAAGTGTCAGACATAAATTTAGATATCTTCATTGGAAGTAAAGACATAAATTTATTTACTGTACAAATTCTGATAAAAATTTCTGGAAGTTCGTTTTTACACCAAGGAAATTTGTGTCTGACACTAAATTTCAAGCAAAAAGTGTCGCGGGACACTTATTGGTGTAATGTAAACGCACCTTAAGATTGACTAGACTAAAAATGTTGATTATTACAAAAAAATCTCTAGAAACTGATGGTTTTACCTATAAATAATATGGCTCAAGGGTTAAAATAGAGAAGGCGATAAGTTTTCTTCTCTTTTTTCCTTTGTTTTTTTCATTTATTCAGTGAGAATTTAAGACGCTGTGTACTGAGAAGAAAACAAATAATGAATTGTTATTACCTCCTCCTAGGAGACTCCTAAACGATTTTATTGTTCATCCGTATTCGATAATCGGATGAACTTCCGTCTTTCACGCTCAACTTGCCCCGGTCGGCGGATATTGTTCGTCGTCTCATTTCCTGCAGGTTGACATCTGCCTCACTTCGATTGGCCGACAGTGACGATGGAGAAGGACCCTCCCTCTCTACATATGAGAGAAAGGATAGTGGGAGTGAAAAATATTAATTTCAGCCTGAATGGAATTTCAGCAAGAGTAATGTGCATGTAGACTTGGGAAATCTCTTAACTTTAATTTACCGATTTTTTTTACCTTCTGCTTGAAATAAGCATTTTGGAATTAATAAAATATTAAAGCTAATTTTTGGTAACAAATATTCTTCATTTAAGAGCTTATTAATATTTCATTAAAAGGCACCCCTCAATACCTTGCTAAGACATTTTTCTCAACTTTTTCAAGCTTTTTAAAACGCACCCTTATATTTGCTAGCAGTGAGACCTTTTATTTATTTATTTTTGCAAAATAGGTCGTGTGTTTTCCAACATTTTGCTTTTCCCCAAAGACTACAAACAGGTTCTCTTCCTCTCCATTCAATCCCCCCTCACTACCTCATCTTTCCGATTTGTTCAAAAGCTCCCTCAGCATCCGCAAAGCTTTTAGCTCTCTAAAACTTGGTGAGGGAAGGGGTTGTAAGCGTGGCTCTTGTAAGAGAAGGTTCGAGAGGTGGGGGTGGAATGAAAGAGACAGCGATCGAGTGAGTGTGAGTAGAACAGTGTAGGTACTAAGGTTGCTCTCGGTCACGGCATATTTACAAAGAGGGGGGGGGGGTTTGAACGTTGTCGATAAAGAACAATCTCTTCTTCTAACATCACCTTTCATCCCTTCGCCGCTCTCTCTTTAATAGTTGTTCCTTCACTCTCTCTTCTCATACTCATAGCAACAATTCCGCATATTGTTTGCTGAAGAACACAAAATCATCAATTAGATTTTTAAGGGTCGGGACTACAAAAATGAGGTTGGAAACAATTGAAAAACGCTGCAAATTTTACTCAAGGGTTTATTATTCATGAATGTAGCCAAGTCCGGCTTGAAATTACACACATTAAAATTACACATTCGGCTTGAAAATCGACACCCCACACCCCTTGATCACAAAACCTTTGAAAATTCCTATTTTGGACCTGCTTTCGGTTCATAAAATCCCAGTGAGTTAGTTGATCAAACTTATCAGCTGTTAGGACCAACTAGATCCCAAATGGAGTTCATGTACGAAAGAACGAGTTTTTTAGAGCAATCCTAGGGCAAGATATGGCCCGGACGGCGTACGGACATTTCAGAAATGGAATCTAGACATGTTAAAACGTACATAGAAAAAGTTTGAGGGTGGGTTGTAAACAATTTTTCCTGACCGAAAACAGGTGTATTATTCAGAATGAATAATAAACCAAAAATATTAGAAAATACATTTGCAGTGAAGTTTCGGTGTCAGGTATCTCTCATCAGAAATTTCTGATGTGTTAGTGGGGGACCACAAACCACATCTGACGGATTTGAGCTCCCACCGATATCATTCGGCCGATCACGGTTGATCTGTCGCCGTTTCTTGCCCACTAACGAGCAGATATTTCCATCCGATATCTCTCAGAAACACAAAATCTGCCGCAGATATCTGCTCGTGTTTGTCCACCTATTAACGTGAACATTGAGCTCTACCAAGTCAAACGATGGCCCCTCTGATGTGGGGGCTCAACTTTCAATTATTAGGCCATAAAATGTGGAGCAGCTCAGTCGCGAGGGTTTCTGCCTACTCCCATCCCTTCCTCCAAAATCCAGCTCCTCAAGATCACAAGTCATTTTGGTTTATTATTCATTCTGAATAATGCACCTATGTTTTCGGTCAGGAAAAAATGTTTACAACCCACCCTCAAACTTTTTATGTGTCGTGCGTTTTAACAAGTCTAGATTCCACTTCTGCAATGTCCGTACGCCGTACACCGTCCGGGCCATATCTTGCCCTAGAAATGCTCTAAAAAACTCGTTATTTCGCACATAAACTCCATTTCGGATCTAGTTGGTCCTAACAGCTGATAAGTTTGATCAACTAACTCCCTGGGTTTTTGTGGGCCGAAAGCGGGTCCAAAATGGGGGATTTCAAAGGTTTTGAGATCATAGAGGTGTGGGGTGTCGATTTTCATGTAATTTCAAGCCGGATTTGGCTACATTTATGAATAAAAAATCCATGTGTAACATTTTCAGCGTTTTTTCAATACATGGCTCCAAGCTCGATTTTGTGGGCTGAAACGGAGCGAGAAAGTATGTTTTTTCCCGGCTAGACCGGCAAAACACCAATTTCTGTTCTTCACTTGTTTTTATTAAATCATGTGGAGGCTCCCCTTTTAAGTAGTGATTTTGTTTACTAAAGCTGAAGCCCCCGAACAAAACGCCCCAAATGAGAGTACAATGCATAGTACATAATAATCATTCCTCTGTCTTATTCCATTTTTTCCATATTTCTTTTAGCCCAGTCAAACGGTAGGTCCACGTGGACAAAAATCGTGTCTTCGATTTTTTTATTTTTATTCTATGTTCTTTGGACGGATCTGAAGAGATTCAACAAAATTTCCTTATGCGTTTTGAGAAAATCGATAAAAACTGCTAATTTTTGGCAGTTTTTTCAGATTTTTGTTAATAGCTCCTTAAGCCTAGTACACATGCTGAGACTATTTGAGTCGACTCATGTATCGACTCATGTTCCGATTCATGTTCGGACTCAAACCTGATTCAACTTTGCAACAAAGAATCGAGTCCACCAAGGTGACTAAACTTTACTATAGGTGCCGCAGATTTCCCCCTGCCCATCGGACGGGAGGGGTGGAGACTGGCGTCACCAGCAGTCCTTTGCTCCCGATTGCTCACCCTAGAGCAGCAAAACAAGTTCATTTTGAAATTTACGGTTATGAATACTCAAAAATCACAGCCCAATAACAATTAATAGTGTACTGGGTCTAGCGCAAAGGCACTTGGGACTGCTCGTGACATAGATGAAGGATAGTAATGGCCGAAGATCTGCGGCACCCGGCACCATTGCGGCACCTATAGAAAGTTTTGTCACCTTGCGTGTCCACACATGTTTCAAATCTCTTCAACTGTTCATGCCCGACTCAACTCTCAACTCTTCAACTCTTCATGCGAGTTTCTATGGAAACTTAAAAATTTCGCTCTGGCCGCTGGCGGTTGGAAAAAGTGAATTTTATTTATTAAAAATGACTAAGGCAGCTGCAACTTAAAACCGGCTGTTCCGATCGAAAAATGTCAAGAAATCAAAGTTTTCAGAATTGAATTTTACATAAATGATAAGCATTGAAACCTATACTAGAAAAATCAGTGGTATCAGTTTTGTGACAAAAAACGCGAAAAAAGGCAGCCCAAAAACCACGTTTTTCTGCACATTTTTGTCAGTAGCTCGGAAACTAGTAGTCAAATTTTTTCTGTAAAAAACGATCTGAAAGCTGATTGAATTTTTATCAGACCTATTACATGAAATTTCATGTGAAGATCAACGTAAGGCAGGGCCAAAACGTCAAACAATTTGCAATTTGCTGCAAAACACTGGTTTTTGTCACATTTCGGCCTACAACTCAAAAACTATCCATCCGATTAAACTTTAAAGGATTTCATGTGAAAGCTCGTTAAATTAATAAAGACCCGATAAGTGGCAATAAAATGCAGTGAGAAATCCGAAAAATGAGTAATTTTCCAATAACTCCTTTCTTCAGCCGAATTTTTTTACCTATAACTTTCGAACGAAACCTTGCATTTATTTTTGAGTTTGAGCTGGTGAAATTTACAGTCATAAACCATATTTGCTAGATTTTTCAAGGCCCGAAAAATATTCTGTACAGAGCGATGAAAATAGGGTTCAATTTTCTTCATGCATTTCTTATGCTTACAGGTGGGCTGAATGAAAATTCCAGCTTTGCCCAACCCAAACTAACGTATACTACGTCAATTTCATTTTTTCTTTTTAATGGCCTCTGTTTTCACAATTGGCCAGGGCAAAAAATTGCCCCTAATTACCCCTAAATAAGGGGGTTTTGCAGTTTTTCCGGCTTGTATGCTATAGCGTCTCTCTTAGATGTTCGGGGGCTAGAAATTCAGATTAAGGACACCGGAAGACGAGGGAATCATATTGAAAAAATATATGTTACGTGTAGAATGGCAATAGACTAGAAAAAAACACGAATTTTAAAAGTTTATTCAAATTTCGTCATGTTGCCGGGGTCTTAACGTTGGGCAAAGTTGAAATTGGGATTAAGCACATCTGATAGTAAATTAGAATCAGTCATAAAACTTAGTCCCGGAGTTTTTTCCTCTGAGAACTACCTGCTTCCTGGATTATAAGTATTTATTGCCTTTTTAAATGAAGAGTCGTGAGAAAAATATTGTACTTAACTCGACTCGTGAATTTGTCTGCTCGTCTTTTTTAGCAGGCTCGGCCTCCGCCTCGACAGTCAAACCAAAGGCTCGCAGGAAAAACCTCACTTCCTCGTCTAGTTAAGTAAACTACTATCTTCCTGATAATTTTTTTTAGTGAACCAAGAGAAAGTTTTTATTTTGTCTCCCTATTCCTATTGTAACGTTAATAAGTAACCTGTTTTTTATTTTTTTATGCGCAAGACTGTCCAGCTCATAGAAAAAGAAAAGAGTAGGGAAGAAAAGCCCCCACTCCCGTCACCCTTAAAATAGCAGTGCTTTTTAACGAATTGTCTTGTTTGACGTGAGGCACGTGGCCTCAATAAAAAACATTAATAGGCGGGCTTGAGAGGGCAATGAGGAGGAAACAGTTGCTTGTTTGCACGTGTTGACAAATTGATTTTAGCTGATTTCTGACCAGAGTTTATTCACTCGCTTCTATCAATGGCTTCTTGACACATGTAGAAAACACACGTGCGCGGACCGTGACTGCAATGAAGTGGGTTAATTGTGTTGCACCAAAAGAGTCAAACATGCCCCTTCTCAACTTATTCATCTACCAATTTGAAACTACGGATATTTAGTGTACTTCATCACGGTCCCTTACATGGTGTGAGAAGATTTGTTTACATGGTATTATTGTAAGTGAAAAATAAGTAGGAATATAAATAAATAAAGAATAATAAAGCTTTTCAAAAATTATATTTTTTCCAGCTCTCGGCTGTGATCTAAATAACAAAGCCATCAATCGTTTTCAAGTGGGAGAATAATTTGTCTAAAATTGTTTGTATACAAATCATTTCCTCTTTTTAGCGTGTATCTTCGTAGTACGGGAGGCACAATTTGTCCAAATAGTCCGAACAATTTGGCCTTGTTTGTACATATAAATACTTTTTTTGACACAAAGAAGACGATAATATTGGTGTCGAACTTCACTGTCTTTTTTATTCACTTTTTGATTCACTGAAATAAAACAATGACGCATCAAAGAATCTCTTTGGCTTGAACAATGGAGGGTGGGGGGTCACCGTGACGTTTATAAGAGGCAAGGCGAGAGGAAGGCTCTTGTGAGGAATAGTTGACGACAGTTGTGCATGCCCTTGCAGAGTGTTCTCCGCGGGGGGGCCTTTCGAGTCAGCGGGGCAAGTAACTTTGTTACCATGACGTGGACCTTCAAAGCTTCCTCTTCCCTTATTCTTCTCCAACACCACATCTTCCCTTCACTCTTTCTCTTTCACCAGGCCTGTTAAAAGGAACCGGCTAAGTGGTAATGACGTGAAAAAGAAAGAGTCAATCGGTAAAACTGTAGTTTCTAAAATTCATGAGGGTCACTATAGGTACTGATTGGTAAAATTGACAGGTAGTTCCAAAAGGGCCTCTCAAAATCAAGCAGTTTTCATTTTAAGAAGTCACAGAATAACTTTCATTTTTCCGTTAATTCCCTCGGAAAATTCCTTGTAAGTAAGTGCCAGAGCACGTTTTTCTACCATCATCTCCCTCCTACCGCCTCCCACAAAAATGCCTCCCAGACGATCGAGTTTTAAATTCTACTCCCGTTCCAACCTCTCACATCCCGCCCTAAGCTTCTCTCCCCCATCGTTACTAAAACGATCTCTGAATACGAAATGCATCACGGCATTCACTGTTCTTCTATGTATCTTCATCGCCCCATTTTTACCAGTACCTCCCCCCTCCCCAACAAAATTCATTCGACAAAGCACGTACTGCACCTCTTCGTTTATTACTGATGCTATCATGTTGTGTGAAATATGTTATGAAGGAGAGTTATGCTGTATTGTCAGGAGTATGCGCGATGCTTATTTCCGCTGAGCAAGATCTCAGTTTTTATAAGATTGAATTCTAATGATTTTATTCGGTTCTACAGAAATAGCAAGGAGGCTGAGGGAGGGGAGTTCTTCTCCCTCTTCAAATATTTTCTCGGAATTGAATAGTCTACCTGAGATTATACTTGAGTTTCTGCGAGCAGGGAAAGGGGTAAAGTGAAAAGCCAAAGAGGAGCAAGAGCGACAGAGTTTGAAACTGACAGAGACGGAAACTCTGTGATTCCTAATTGGACAATTAACTGAGGGATGATACACGAAGTGGAAAATTGGGTTTAGACGTGGACGATGAAGAACGGGGTGGTAAGGGATAGACCCGAAGGAAAGGCGGGGAAGGCTAGAAGGATAAGGGAAAAGATGCTAATAGAACGGCTTAAAACACCTAAGGCTACAACCATCGTGTGAGAGTTGAGAGTTGAAGGGATAAAAGTTATTATGTAAGTTTACTGGGCTCGAGTAGAAACAAAAATTACAAGCGTGAATATGACGGCGATGCTGACTACCGAGTTCCATGAGGAAAATATTAAAAAAATACATTGCCTTCATTCCGGGTTTATGGCGTCAACTTTTTCAAAGACTTAACAAAAATTAATAAATTCACTTTTTTGACGTATAGGTACAAGGGAAAAATAGAGCAGTGGTCAAGTGAAAAATTGAAAAATCCATAGGCGCCCCACTTTCAATTCAACGGGTGTTCATTGAAATTCATGAAAGTCTATATCGTTACTGATGAAGTACAAAGGGTAAACAAAGATAGGATTGAGTTCTCTCACATTAGCGGCACAGTTGCAGGGTGTCAGGTGCCAGTTTCAAGCAGATGTGTGCCGAAGCTAAAATTGCTGCCCTCTCCACCCTTCATCCCCGTGGTGGGCGTGTATTTGTGTGTCGTATAGAGCACACAGACCAAAGGGATTTGAAAAGCGGTCTTGACACTGTATCTGTAATGACAGGTCACTCCTCCTCCCACCCCGCCTGGTGACAAAGGTTCATTATATCTATATGAAAGGTTTTCTCCCTTTTCGTGTTGAATAACCTCCTTTCGCCCTCTCGCAGATCCTCACGGATGTTTCACCGAATAATAGGCTATTGTACACATTTTTTTAAGGCCGCACAAACAATTGTTCAATGGTATATAGCGAGTGTTGAGGTGCAATGGTGCTAGAAACTGCTGGAGGAAGCATTATCGAAGCGTCATGTCATACTGTCTAGGATTGCAATTATTGAAGCGTTCATTAATCTAATTCTGGTGTGGTTATGTCTACCTCAATGTCAAATGCACTAACATGATCGAGAAACTTGGTCACCCTCGCGGCGTCCTATAGGTGTACTCTTTCTTCATCGTAAGAAGTAATATACGCATTCATGGGGTGTCGAGGCTTTTCTAGCTAATTGTGAGTTTACAGGAGCCCGTAATGGATGCCTCCGTTTGAATTTTTTTTTTTTTTTGTACAGCCGGGTGTAAAGACTTGAAATCCGCCCGCTGGGAGAGCCTTGAGCGGGCGACATGAGGTTCATTCCGCCCGCCGGGCGTAAAGAAAAATATCAGCCCGCTGCGTCTTCTTTTAGGTCTTTTGTTGTTTTTTTTTATAAATTGTTCCTCCTAATTTTGCTTTTAAATTGTACATTAGCCATAAAAACACAAAAATAAGCTCAGTAAATTACGCTGAGAGGCGATTAAAGTTCTCTCTGTATCAGCTACGTCATCCTTCCATTCGCTGGCTAGAGTGTGTTCACTTCAGTTTATTAAGAAAAACCATATGCCATGCGTCTGTGGAGTCTGTGCAACCTTTCAAAATGCTTCATTTTTCGAAGGAATTAATTTTATTGGTTGCATAGACGACTCCACAGATACATAGCAGATAGCTTCTGAACGGGGCTTAAAAGACTAGGTCTATTCGTTTGTCGTCCCGGACTACTCCGAGCAGCACGAAATTTTGTAACCTCGCGGGTTATCAAGTGAAATATCGCGAAAAAATAATGGAAGGTTAGTACTTTCAGTGCTAATAGTGCAGCTCCGGACGACAAACGAATAGACCTACTGGGTTTTATGATTATTATTATAATAATTATCGGCTTCACCTCGGGCACTTCCTGTCGCCCTCGACCGTAATGAGCATCATACCGCCCTTGGATCGTAATATACTATTTATTTTGCAAACGGCCAGTCGCCCTACTCGGCCTTGTCCCGCAAAAAAATTCTGGTGACGATACAAGCGTATTTGCTTTTCTATAGTATGTCCACTTAGGGGTAGACTCTCGCCCGCCCTTGAATTTAGTGGAATGCGCTTCCCCTTTGCCCCTTCTCCTAAAAATAACGCACCGGGAATAATTTTGGAACAACTGATTGACTGACTGGTTGATTTCTTTAAATATTTTTGGTGGAAGTGAACAAATCGAACTATCGAATTGAAGTGACAAGTTCGAGAGTCCATCACTAAGTGGACAGACTTTAGATAATATGGCTCACCTCGAAAGCCTCGTGGACTACTCCTCAGTATATTTTCACTTCCATAAACCCCTCCCACCGACAAAATTTTAGCTCTATCGAACTCAATATGGCGGACGGGTTCACTCGGTTGTACAGTTGCCTTACTATTAGGGACCTTAAAGAAAATTTAAACCTGATCAATAAACGTCCTATAAACCAAGCAACGCAAGTAAAGTAAAAAGTACAAAAATAGTTTAAATTGTTAGTAGAAGCGCATGGGGTTAGTGGATAAAGCATGCATAAACCTGTAGCCGTAGGAGCCTGCATCGTTTGTCTTCCCTCGTTGAGGTTCGTCAAAAACGGACCGGTTTCGGCTGCTCGCCATCTTCAGCATTTGGTTTCCCAATGGCGAGCAGCCGAAACCGGTCCGTTTTTGACGAACCTCAACGAGAGAAGACAGACGATGTAGGCTCCTACGGCTACAGGTTTATGCATGCTTTGTACGAAAATAATGTTTTTTACACGTGATTCTGAGTGTGTTGTAATGTAAACAGCTGTTCTTAGGACAAATCGTACGTGTATCTATTAAGCCGCACACACACATGCGGTACTTGCCAAGTAACTTGCAAAATATTCAATCAATTTCTAGCAATTGCCTAGAAACCAACCAGCTGAGAATTTCAAAAGTGTGTTGCTCGTTACTTGGCAAATACCGCATGTGTGTAACCGGCTTTAGGTATTTTCAGCGACCTACAAAAGCTACACAAGTTACAAATTTGTAGGTTGTTTACTTTGCAACATGTGTTCAAATGGTTTAAAAGCTACACAACATGAACATCACTTTTGTAGGTTTCGAAGGTCGCCCGGAAATACCTATGTATTTGCTTCCTTTATTCAAGTTAATTTATGCACTGTTTTGTATGAATTTTCCCGCTTCATTTGTAGTGATGTGTTGACTGTAGATTCGCTCTTTTACATTTAATATCATGAACGGGTGAGATAGAACACACGTCGTGGTCGCTGGTCGCGTTCAGCGCCATTTTTGATGTAGTTTTACCCAAATGTTTTCTCAACACATATACCCATTCACCCTGTATATTGATCCCATAGTCTCCTCAGTCTCCTGACCGGGATGAACTTGGCCTGACCACATGGCACGGATTATCCCCACGAGTACACAAATCGAATCAAAATCGTGGGCTTAATGAAACATTCAACCACAAAAACTGCTGAGCACCAGCAACTTTCTATTGTCCTAGTTGGATGGAATAAAAATCTTCGAAAGGATCCAAATCACCGTCAAAATCAGGCGCGTACCCAGAAAAAAATGTAGGGGGGGGGGCAGGTTGACTACCGTTGATTAACTTGAGGTGGTGGGAGGGCTGTAGATCACGTCTATCGGCTATCTGTACCAGAGGCAGCTGGTAACACAGATATGTTGGGGTGGGTATCAGGGTACGCTGTTATTCCAGGGAATGAGGAAGCAGACGAACTGCAGGACTGAGTAGGTACGCTAGTCCGGAACCAGTGGTAGGGGTGGCAGGGGACTTGGGGTTAAACGAAGCCCGCATGAGGCCGTTAAAGAATACCCATGCGCGCTTGGATGGAGTGGCACGCAAAAGCTGCTGCAAGGCTGCTGGGATTAAAGGCAATTAAAAGAAGAGATGAAAAGATTTACGACGACAACACAAAAAGTGGCTATTCGAATTAGGAAGGAAATAAACCAAAGAATAGTAGGTGTGTTTACAAGGCACTTTGCTGTGCAGAAACACTCACGGGGAGTTGGGGACTCAATTTGGGAGTGTAGCGGTCTGCAGGAGGAGACTCCGAGACATGTCATTGCGAATGCGATAGGCTCCTGGATACAAGAATTGCTATATCTTCCTCAGAGGGTCCGAGTGCTGGAGTTTCTAGGGTGGGAGGATAAGCAGGCGTGCTATCCCATCCGAGTCTGGGTCATCAGGGGCGAGGGTTCTACGTCACCCACTTCTCTTTCCTACTCTCCTAGGGGTTTCCTATTCACTCGCCGCTTCGTTTCATCCTGCGTTCTGGCTGTAGCTAACGTCAGTCCAAGTGCGTAGCAAGATGAGCGTTAGTCTTTCACGTAGGGCGCTTTGCTTAGGCAACTAAGCAAGGGTCAAATTATGTTTGGGACGAGTGCAAGGAACTTATAATTTTTTGTTATTCATTTTAGTTTGAACAATCCGTAAAATATTTATTTTCGTTCAAAACTTGGGTACAAAATTTGTTTATTCACCTTTTTTGGCACCCGCTAGCCCCTCGCTAGATCCAGCCCTGAGTTGAAGTATGGAAACTCACCTACTGGCACAGCTATCAGTAACTGTGGTAAGGCTCTATAAGTTGCTACGAGTACTGACAGTCCGCCATGTTTAGTCCCCCCTCCACACAGGGATCAAATAGATTGATATCTCTCATTCGCTGATCCGGTCATGTAGGTTACGCTCACCAGCCATCCAGCCAATCACAAGCCCTCCCCTCACTAAAGGACCACATATGGCGGGTATTGTCAGTACCTGTGTGTAAATATAGGTCCTCTAACTGAGGTGTAAGGTCTTCATTTCCGATTAAATTCCTTCCTTTTAAAATATACTTGTATGGTTCCTCCAATAATGGCAAATCTTTCCTTCGCCATCATGTACGATGGCCAAGTTCCTTTATTCGTATTTTTTATGAAAAATGGATCTGAGATTTCGGGGGGATCTATCCCCCTGACCCCCCCTGGATACGCGCCTGGTCAAAATGGATACCAAGTCTCCTTTTCATGTTTGCTGGTTTCTTCTTACCTATAAGGTTTGTTCCAGCGAAGTGCTTGTAACAAGTTCAGAACTTGTTCGGAACATTAACATTTTGTTCAGAAACCAACAAACAACAAATTGCGATTAAATTTCACCTACGTCTTGTTGGAACGCACCGAAGAGCAACGAGATCTTCTGTGAATTTGTCATTATGGTTATACCAAAGAAGGGTTGAATACTTTTGTTTTCCAGCCTCGCCTTTACTTATTTTTAGCTCTCTCACATTATGAACTGTCAGAGACTAGGAATTCACGAAATACCGGTGCGGGATCCGGGATCCAACATTTTCACTCGAAATTAAAAACAAAATCGAGTAACTTCAGTTTATCGCTTAGGAACCGAACCTACATTCCAATTTTTTAGTAAGGCGCAGACGCTGAATCGTTTACTCCTCATTTTGTGTAAACTATTCATGTTCAGAACATGCCCCAAAAAAGTTCTGTAGCTGTCGAAACAGGGAATAGTTTGTAATATGTTTTGAAATAAGCTTGCTGGACCGCTTTTTCTGTGTCACGCATGCGCGAGCAGTTCTGATCTCCTCGCTGGAACAAACCTATTATTGTTAGTGGTGGTTAAGTCTACTAACGAGAAAAAGTATTACAAGTTCAGAATTATCATCTCACTTTCTACAAAATATAAGATTGAGTAATTGTTCCTCGTGCAGTGCATGAACTTTATTTCCGGTTGCTTGCAACAGCAAAGGAGAAAACATATCACCTATTTCACTTAAATTAATCAAAGTATCGCCCAACAAGACTCAATATTAATTTTATTATTTAATTATCGACCAATAGGGAAAGTCACCAAAATACACGATTCAATTCAGTGCGACGTTTCGTCGGCCTGGTACGCCGACGAAACGATTCAGTCTACGCTGGTAGTTGCAGGTCGGCGTACCAGGCCGACGATACGTCGCACTGAATTGAATCGTGTATTTTGGTGACTTGCCCTATTGGTCTATAATTAAGTATTAAAAGTAAATATCACCTATTTGTTTGAGATTACCGTCACCACCTCAGTGTCTGAGTAGCTGCGTAAGATCCATTGATAAATCTTCGCTTTCTTATACAAGTTCCAAAACAAAAAAATGATGGACTGACTTTTTAGGGAGGGTGAAATGGAAAAATGTGAGAAGTTCGTAAAGAATATATAACAGAGTACGAAAATGATTGCTAGTAAAAGGGAGTTTCTCCTGAACGGGTAAATACACAATAAAAATGAGGCGGCAAGAGATGACGGTGGTTGTTGTAAAGGCACAATGATGATGGCGAAAGAGGTTCAGGAGGGGGGGGGGTAAAAAAGGGCTTCGGGGGGAATTCTCTCTTCGCCAAGTCGAACAAAACTGTTGTGGAAGGAGTCGGCCGGATGATTGGCCTGGAGGCGGGTCTCCGTATGGCCGCCTCCAGATCAATACAACTCTTGTATCTATAGTAACTGAATCCCGCCCACACGTAACGCTCGTTTTGCCTTTCGCCGAAAATTTTCTCTTTCTTCACTATTCTTTCTTCGTCTTATGAAGGTGGTGGGAGGGGAGACTTTTAAAACCTTCCCCAACTAAGGTTTTTATTTTTTCAAGTTTTGAGCTTTGTATATCATCATTTGTCAGAGCCTTAAAACATCGTTTTACTTGAGACCTTTCTTGTTCTTCTGTTTCGTCTTGACCAACGCTAAAATATCTCTGTCAGATTCCTAGGTGTAATTTATGCTCCTGCAATTTTCCGTGATGATTCAAAACAAATCAGTCCACTATACGTTTCACGCTATCTATACAGGAATAAAACGGAAATGAATCAATTTGCTATATTTTCAAGCCACCACAAAGAAACTTGGCCGAGAAAGTGTAAAAAAGCGAAACGGTAAGACTGTAAGAGGTTCTTTTGGATCTCATTGATGAGGAAGGCAAACGGAAGATGGAACATGAAATTAGAAAAGATGAGGGCACTATGGCAATATGATAAGGGGGGGGGGGAAGTTTACGGGTAAAGATATCCAGTGGCTAGGGGGCATGAGTTAAGAGGGTCGGTTTGTGTAGGTATACGTGAAGGTAAGAGGTTGGAGGAAGGAAATGGGAATAGCAAACGGAATTGAGTGTCCACCGAGCCACATCCGAACACTTGATATCCCCCTGCTCCGTCGTTTCCAACATGAAGTGATCTTTTAACCTCTAACAACTTTACACGGCTCATTTCCTCGCATCATTTTCTTCGTAATTTTCAAAAATAGATTAACCAAGTTTTCTCCCGTTCTCATACCACTCTTACAACTCCTTCCCCTGCCTGTTCTGTGGTATTTTCTACGCCATACTTTTCCAAACTTTTCCCCGCCAATCATTTCAATCGACGCTTACAGAAGAACGGGTATCCATTTCGCTTAAGTTTGGAGTTCCTTAGAATTGCATTTGCAAGAGAATTTAAGCATTACATCGCCGTCTTGATATGAGGCTGTTTCTCATCATGCAGGCGTTTTGGAGGCGGCTTGCTTACTATAGCGAGAAATGAGCATAGAACCACTAACAAACAATCAGGGAAACCGCCTCAAACTGTCACACTTATGGAGCATATGGTAGAGCAGTATAATGAACTAATAGTCGAATCCTCTCTCGGGGGGAGAAAAAATGAATTAGGTTCGTTTTTTCGCAAACCAAGGAGGGGGGGGGGACGTAATAGAATAAAAACGCTTTCCAAGTGGACTACGTTTCTTTGTTTCCGCACGTCAACAAAAAGTGAAGTTGCCAATCACTTAAAATGTTCGACCGTTCTCCCTCCAGTCTTTCACCGATGACAAAAAAAAAAAACATTTATGCATGGAGAGACGCTCGGCAGCCTGTTAACGCGGAATGAAGAGAATGTGCCCGGATGGAACACCCCCTCCCTCTCTCTCACTCTCTGGCGTGTATCCTATCACATACTATATGTACATGAAAGGCCTGTTGTCCTCAAAATAGGGGGAGGTGGGTTTTTTAATTCATCGCCTACCTCCTCACCTCCAATCAGGACCCTCTACATCAATTGTGGTAAACTCGTTTACCTGTGGTGAGAGGTTTCTGTTACACTCTGCCTCTATGATGCTTACAAGCACGCATCAAAGGCACTAACGGGAAGGCAGGGGAACTGTATTCAAACTGACAGGAACGGTAAGTTTTCCCTCTGTGAAACTAAAACAAAATACAATTTAAAACAGTGTAGTTTGAAATAGAAAAAAAAGAAAAGTAAAACTTCAAAGCTTTTCTCCTATTGAGAAACTTCGAAATGCAGAGGAGATTTGTTTAAATAAAATAAACGCTGTCAGAAACTTCCTACACTCTCAATCAATATGATAGAGGCCGAAGGATGGCGACAGAAAGGGCGTGAGGGGGTTCAGCCAAAGTGCAAAAGGAAGAGTTTGTAGGGAAGAGAGGTAAAAAAAGGACGGCAAAGATACAGTGAGAGTGAGAAGGAAGGGGTTTGGAAAATAGAGGAGCTGAGTGTGAGATAAAAGTAAAGAGGGAAGGAAAAGGATAGGGTGAGTGTGTGCGTGAGGGTAGTTTTCACTGGAAGGAAAATGGTAAGGAAGTGGTGGAGTGGTGAATATTCGGTGGATGAGGTACGAAAGAGGGGTAAAAGAGACGACTTACTTTGCTTCAAAAGGAAAGATAAGAAAGGAGAGGCTTACACACTCTAGTTCTAATGGGCTCCCCTTTCCTGGCTAATGGCCGACTTCTTCATTATCTTTTACTCCTTGAAGTGGCGAAACGTCCTAAAATATTACTGAGTTGAAGGTTTTTGCATAATCGCCGGATTTGGCAATGCGACGAGAAGGGAGGACAGATTTAGGTAAAAGAATACCGAACGTAAACAATGCAAGAGCATTGTTTGATAAGTCATTCGGGGATAATGTATTTCTTCATTAATTTTTAATACTAGGTCGTAGAATCTTCTTTGCTACTTGCTAGCACACGGGATTTAACTCTGGGGATGTACAAACAGTAGCGTGCCAACGCAGTGGTGAGGGGGCGGATCGCCCCGGGCCCGTGTTCAAATGGGGCAAGGAAGAAAAAAAAGCATCAAGTATATAGACGAAAGGGTTAATTTATTAATAAAAGCATGATGATGGAAAAATTGGGATTTTTAATATTTACACCATTGATTCGCGGCTAATATCTAGATCAAGCGCTCATTTGCCGCTAAAATTAAGAGAAATATTCCAATTCGAGGAGTCAGCTAGCAACTTTGCGGCTAATATAGAGAAGATACGCTAACCCCGAGTTTCTACTGGGCCTTAATAGGCGGCTAAAAATGAGAAGGTGCGCTAGTGTGCTAATCTTGGGGCAATTACGCGGCAAGACGTTTACGAAAACGTTGATATTCGCGGCTAAAATAGCTTAAAATCACAGCAAAAAAGAATAAAAAATAGCTATAATTGAGCTGAAATAAGGCTAAAAATTGAGAGAAACTCTAATTCCCAGCTAAAGTGTAGGTAAAGCGCGCGAATCAATTTGACAAAATCTGCTGATTCACAGCAAAAATGGAGTAAAAGCAAAAGTGGTTATTCGCTGCTAAAAATGAGAACAATCGAAATTCTTCAAAAATTAAGGAAAAGCCATGAATCGCGGATATTGCACCATGTAATTTGAAGCAGAAATTGAGAAAAAACGCTCATTTGCAGATGAAATGAAGAAAAAGGTTCATTCGCGGGTAAAGGTGACAAAAAGTGCTTTATTCGCAGCTCTTTATTCTAGCTTAAGTGGGAAAAAGTGTTAATTCACTACTGAAGTTGACAAAACGGGCTCATCCCCTGCAAAAATGAAAAAAAACGCCAGCTCACGTATGAATTGGACAAAAAACCTGCTAACTTGCGGCTAAAATTCAGTAAAAGCTCTAATTCGCAGTCAAAATTTGGCAATTTCCTTGAAAAATAGAGGGAACCCCTCATTCGCGTCTAACGTTGAGAAAAAAGCAAATCAGCGGATTTATTTGAGAATACCCGCTAATTCACGGCTAAAAATGAGAAAACCTTATAATTCCCGGCAAGCATGTAAATAAAGCGCACATTCGCATCTGAAATGGAGAAAATCGCTAATTTGCGTATCAATTGAGAAAATCCTCTATAATTCGTGGTTATAAAATTGAGTGAAAATGACAGTTCGTGGTTCAAATTAAGAAATAATTCGTGACAAAAATGGGAAAAAGAGACAATTTGTGGCTAAATAAAAGTTGTAAAGAGGTCAATTCCTAGTTTATAGAAACCACGGTAATTCGCAACGAAAAAAAAGTTTATTTAGAGATCAAGGGATCTCAGAGAGATTTCCACCCCGGGGCCGGGCCCCGGCAGGTATAGGTTCACCAGCGGCACCAGTGCTCAAAGCCCAGGTGGTTATACGCTGGCAAAGACTGGAGGGGCATCAACAGATGCAGCGCATGTGTCGCGCAGAGGCAGCGCATGTGTCGCGCAGAGGCAGCGCATGGCCCGTGGTTTTCAGAGGAAGAGATGAAGGAGGCGTTAAGGCACGTGGGTTTGGGGCGAGCACCCGGGCTCACCGGGGTGTCAAATGAAATGTTGAGGAGGCTGCCGGCGGATGTGGTTGAGGCATATCGGGGCCTTTTCAACCACTGTCTCTCGGTGGGGTACTTCCCAGTGGGCTGGCGGACGGCCGTCGTTTGGTTACTCCTTAAGTCACCGGACCGCTACCCGACGCACCCGGGTAACTATACAGGCCTATAAGCCTCCTTCCGTGTGAGAGTAAGGTGTTGGAGCGCCTGATCCTTGCCAGGATGGAGCCTTACCTGGGTGAGATCCTCCACCTTCGGCAATTTGGTGGGGTGAAGGGGGGGTCGACTGAGGTGGTGCTGGACGCATTGGTCAGCCCCGTGGGGGAGATACAAGGTGGCGGTCCTGCTTGACATTCATGAGTCCCCCGCCGTCCGGTCCGTCCGGTGGGTTCCGTCTGGTGGCTCAAGCTGTTGTTGGCGCTGCGAGAGTGGGGTGTGCCGAACCTCCTGTTTAGATTGGTGTCCTCGTACTTCGTGTCCCGTGGCTTTCGCCTCAGGTATGGGAATTGTGAGGTTGAAGCCGAGCTGTCCAGGGGCTGCCCGCAAGGGTCGGTGCTCTCGGCGGCGCTCTGGAACCTCCTCTTTGCGGGGCTCATGTGGGCCTTTCAGGAGGGGGGTTTCAAGAGGGTGGCTTATGTAGACAACCTGGCGGTGGTCGTGGCAGGGCGCTCCCTCGAGGAGGTTCGCCAGGAGATCGTGAGGCTACTGGCGGTAGTGGACGTGTGGTGCGGGGAAGCGCGTTTAGCTCTCGCCGTGCAAAAGACCAAATTGGTCTTTTGGGGAAGCCGAGGAGAGAGGGACGGCGCGGGTAGGCGGACCCGTTAGCCTGGTAAGGCATCCGCCTAAGGGAGCCAACCCCGACAGAAAACCGTGTAGGAGAGAGGCAAGTCCAGCCTCGGGAGGTGTGGCGTCCTCCAACGTATCCTAGCTGGGCGGCCTGTTCCCATGTCCAGAGGTCGTCCTATCCCCGTCTTTTTGGAGTGCCTTGGTCAGACCTGCCCACCTGAGCGGTGTCCCTCGTGGCTCGTTCCCGGCGGGGGGTCGGGTTCCCTGGGGTGGAAGCGATCGCCGGTTCGCCGGGCGTGGGTTGGTGGTGCTTCCCACGCGCCGCGGTTACCATGTGGGCCAGTCAAACCTGTGGCCTTACTAGGAGTCCCACCAGCGAACCGAAACGGTCACTAGCCAAGGGGGATTGCTGCCCTGGGGACCGTGACAAAACTTCGGTCGACCTGCAGCTGCCGGATGGCACCCGGATGGAGAACACTGCAGGCCGGTCGGGGGCCTTTCGTGACCATTTGGGGGGCCTGGCTTTCTCGTTCGGTGCGGGGGGCCGTTTCTTGTTGGGTGGGCTGACTGGGGGCACTCCAATCCCTTTCCTGCCATCCTTTTGAAAACTTTTAAAAATAATGATGAGTCGACAAAATATTAATAAATCAGCACCATCGTCGGAAGTAGGTGGTGGAGAGAGGGTTTTCGCTAACCTAGGGGGAGGTTGTGGTCTGTTATGTTCTTATTCATTTTTTAATTATTCATTTTCTGTAAAATAAGCATTCTCCCTTACTCCTTAACGCATAAGGAAGTCCCCGGCGCAAGCGCCTCCTAATGCCTCTTGCTCACCGTCCTTCAGTACGATTCCGGCCTCCTATTATAAAATAAAGTTTTCTAATTCTTTGCTCAAAAACAAAGTGTTATTATTATTATTTTCATTCCTTCTCCTTCGCCACCCAAACACAACATGGTCCGAATTCGCCGGCTACAAGAAGCAGCTTTGGGTCGTCACAATCGCTCACCGGAACGCCGATGGATGGCACCCGAAGGAGTGTGGGGGGAGGGATAGTACACCCATACATAGCTAGGGATGTTTTCGGGGGTGGAGAAGTCACAGTGGACGCGGGGGAGGAAGCGCTGTTCTCGACGAGGGAGCGCCTAATGAGGTTTGTCTTCTCCGAGGCGAGTAAGATCCAAAAAGTTCCGGGCCTGAAGGTGGTCGGCATGATCGATGAGGTTATCTCGGTGGCCTAAGGATTGGGTCGAGAGCTAGCTTGTGAGAAAGCACGGCAGACGAGCGTTGGAGCGGTGCCGGCTCCCGGGGCGGGGGACCTGCAGGCTGTGGTCAAGTTGGCTTTAACCTCGCTAGTGTCGAGGATGGAGAACCTTGAGCGGTGACTAGAGTCGGGTGGAGGGGCGTCGGCCAGTGGAAGCGCCTTGCTAAGCCCCAGGTCCGCGAAAGGAGCATCTGATGCCATAAGGATGGGGTTGAGCCCTGTGGTAGAGGAATTTGCTGGACTCAGCAGAAGGGTTGAGCAGATGGGGGAGAGTAGGGTTGAGGGTCTCGCGCAGCAGCTGGAGCCAGGCCTTGCGCAGGCAGTTCAGAGGGCGGTGAGCGAAGGCGTGGGAAGACTCCTTGGCTCAATACAGCTGGGACTGCAGAGGCTGGAAGAGTCTGTGGGGTCCCTTGCGAGCAGACTCGCTCTATTGGAGGGGCGTTCTACGGAACAGAGGACCCCCCAATGGCGGATATCGTTGGAACGAAGAGGGAAAGGCCCAGGAAGGAAGCCTCCCCGTCAGCTTCACAAGGCGGTGTGGGGAGTACCTTGGCCCAGGCAGGCCCATCACACCCGGCACCCGCACTCCCGGTGCAGGTGGACCGGTTGAGGAGGTTGGCTGCTGGCACTTCTGAAGGAGAAACGTCAGACGTAGCCTCGGACTCGGATGAGCCGGGGAGATGGTCGAAGGTTGTTGGGCGAAAAGCGAGAAGGCGGCGGGGTAATAGGGCAAAAGCCACAGTGGCGGCTACTGCGGAGGACGGCCAGAATAGTGCTGGGAAGGGTGCGAGAAGCAAAGGGAAGGGGCCTAAGAAGATGCCAAAGACCCTCGCCCAACTCCGGGCTGAGCTTAGGGAGGACCTGAGGGGCAGGGGTGGCCCAGTGGACCGTGGGACAAATGTCCCCAAGACCCTTGTTCTCAGGAGTGGCGAGAACACAGTACCGTTGGTTCGCCGTCTCGCATCTCTGCCATGCCCTGAGGATGTTAGAGGGGGGATAAAAGCGGTTCGAGTGGCGCGCACGGGAGCTGTTCTCCTTGAACTTGATAGGGACTGTGTTGTGGTGAAGAAGATGGTTGAGGTCCTGCAGGAATCGGGCATCAGTGTGACGAAACCGGTTGTCCTGGCCCCCCGCCTGGTGCTCCCCAACGTGCCAGCTGATTGGGAAGCGGACACGCTTTCCCAGAGGCTGCGGTCGCACTTGGGGATCGCTACAGAGGAGGAGCTTGGCGTGGTACCGATCCATAAAGTTGGTCGGAGGGAGGAGCAGCTGACCTCTTGGGTCGGTGAGGCAACACCGGCAAGGCGACTTGAGCTCTTGGCGAATCCACCTATGAGAGTGGGTTGGTTTTCGGTCACGCCGAAAGATCAGGTGGGGGTAACCCGGTGCTTCCGGTGCCTGCGCTTCGGGCACCCGGCCAAGACGGGCCGGAAAGAGCAGAATTGTAGGGCTACCCCTATTTGCGGGTGGTGCGCGCAGGATGGTCGCGAGTACCGAGAATGGCCGAAAAAGTCCGAGCCCGTGCGCTGCATCAATTGCGCGAGAGCGGGCCGTAGGGTCTCTCATGATGCCGGTTCTCCAGGGTGTCCCGCACTGTTGGCGGCCATTAAAGCTGTCATGGGTCACACCGATTACGGTGTCACACAGGCACCAGATAGGACGACGCCGCTGACAGGACCAACTGAACCGGCCGATAAGGCGTCAACTGTTCCTGGTGATGCTGCTCATCACCAGGAGGGGATAGTAGAGATAGTGACGGAGGCGATGGACACGATTGGGGCGCTTCAGCCGATCGATGGCCGTTAAGATTGGCCAACAGAATGTGGGGCACAGCAGCCTCGCGCATGAGGAGCTGTGGGTGGCGGTGAGAGAGAAAGGCATAGCCATTCTCCTTCTGCAGGAACCACACTGGGCGCGAGGGCGGCTGTCGTCCTTCGGCGTGGATGCTCGTACCATTTCTGGGGAGTTTAGAGAGGGGGTGGTGCCATTGGCGTCAATCGTTGTCCTAGATGGGCAGCTAACTGTGTGCGCGGCCCTTCCCCGGCCGACGCCCTTGGTGGTGGCGGTGGTGGCGTTAGTGGGGGGCCGGCAGCTAGGACTCATATCCTGCTACTGGCCCCCCTCGCTGGAGGATGGGACAATATTTCTGGCCGCCCTTGATAATGCCATGGAATCCTTATCAGGCATCCCAGTCGTCATTGGGGGGGACTTTAATGCGTGGGACCTTGCGTGGGGCTCGAGGAGGGGAAGCCCGAGGGGCGCGCAGGTGCTGACTTCATGTCTACGTGGGGTCTTGTGCTTGCCAACCAGGCTGAGTGTGGGCCCACCTTCCGCGGTCATTCGGGGGAGTCGTATATTGACCTTACGCTCTTGGGCGGTCAGCCACTCCCCCGGTTATGCTCGTGGGAGCTGACTATGGACACCTCAGCGGATCACTGCCTCGTGTCATTTGACATCATTGCTGGTGGAAGGGGCCGAAGTGGGAGTCACTGCACGTCACGCCGGCCTGATTTTCGGCGCGCGCGTTGGGGCGCCTTTAAGGCGCTGTCTGATCGGCTCCTACTTGAAGCCAACCTCACTGGTCCTGCCCCGGGGTTGTCGGACGTGGAGCTCGCTGACGAGGTGGTTGACACTTTGGAGGCCGTGGTGGTGGGCTCAGCGGACGATACTGTCCCGAGTACCTCCCGCTCTCGCGATGCGGCGGTCCCATGGTCGTCCACAGAGGTGGTGGACCTCTCTTCGCGAGCGCGTAGATTGCGCCGGGCACTTCAACAAACTCGGGGAATGGGCCGTGAAGCAGCGGGGCAACGCTATGTTTTTGCGAAGAGGGAGCTGAAAAAGGCCATTCGACGGTCCAAGCGGAAAGCCTGGAGGGCGTTTGTCGAGGAGGGCCTCTCGGAAAACCCTTGGGGGATTCCCTATAGGGTAGCCGTGGAGAGGATTAGATCTCCAAACGTCCTTCCGTTTCTGGAATCGTCGCAGGGTGGGGGAACAGTAGAGAATACGCTGAGGAATTTCCTCAGGCGTATCTTCCCGCGGGATGAACCTGATGGGGATTCTGTTGGAGACCGTGAGTTCGGAACGGGCGGAAGCGGCAATAGTCCCACGTACTGCGGCGAGTGAGCCGTTTTCGGTGGAGGAGCTTCGAGGTGCTCTCGGTGGGATTGCGTCGGGCAAGGCACCGGGTTTCAGCGGGGTGTGCCCTGAGATGCTCAAACATCTGCCCGACTTGGGCATACTTGGAACTTTACAACCGGTGTCTGGCGGCGGGGTACTTCCCGGTGAGATGGCGGGTTGCTGTCGTGATACTCCTTCTGAAGTCGTCCGACCGCGACCCGGCGTCTCCCGGTAGCTATAGGCCAATTAGCCTCCTGTCATGCGAGAGCAAGGTTTTGGAGCGACTCCTCCTTGGCCGCATGGAGCCCTTCATTACGGAGGCTCTCCATCCACGGCAGTTTGATGCAGTGAAAGGGGGCACGACCGAGGCAGCACTTGACAGCAGGGGACTGGGATCGGCAATGCCCGAGTAGGGGCACCTTCCCTACTCGGGCAACCCGGGCAGGGGCACCTTCCCTGCCCGGTTTCGGTCCATGGCGCAAGCCAGCATCCTGAGCTCTGAAAGATCCACCTCCACGTGGTGCCTCTCGGGCGCGACTGGCTGGCCACCAGTTCGGCTAACGGGTCGAGCTGAGTGATGGGACCGACTCTGCTGGGGAGTCCGGGCCAAAGATGGGGTACAGGCCAGGTAAGGGCCGGGAGCGGCCAAGGTACAGGCCACATCTTAAGGAGATCCCCTGAGAGAGAGAGGGACGGCTGGTTGTAGCCTACCCGGAAGTGCGTTTGGTGGAGGTCGGGCAGGGCCGTTGCCTTGGTGTAGCAATAAATAAGAATCGGGGTGCTGGGCCGCAGTTGGAGGTGGTTGGTGGTAAGTTAATTGGAGAGGGCGTTTGGCCTGTATAGGTAAGTCTACCAGTTTCGCGCCAATTATAACAGGGCGGTGGTGATCCCAACGCTCCTGTATGACGCGACATGTTGGTGGTACCGCCCGACCAAGGCGCAGCGGCGAAATGTCTGCATCCTGCAGTCGCAGGCACTTTTCCGGATGGCTAGGGCTTACCGGACTGTTAGCTCGGACGCTCTGCAGGTCTTGGTCGGGACCCCCCCCCCCGGCCGGTCTCCTGCTCAATGCGTGGGTGCACAGGCGTCGTCTAGCCCAGGACGACCTGGTGATGGTGCGGTGTCGGAGCGACCGGGCTGAGCACACCCACCTTCGGGTGAATGAGTGGGGAGAGCCGTGGGGGCTCCGACTGCTCGATCAATTAGTGATTGGGGCTTGGCAGGAGCGCTGGACTAGCGGTATCACATGACGCCGGTTGTTCGGGTTCTTGCCTGATTTCCGGACTCGGCTGGGGCGCGCCAAGTGGTTTAATTTTGAGCATGCCGCCACGTCGGTCCTGACCGGGCATGGCTCGTTCAATGGAAGGCTTTGGTCCATCCGGGGGCGGGACTCTCCTTATTGCCCCTGTGGTGTGGAGGAGGAGACTGCCGAGCATGTGTTGCACAGCACCCGGTTGTCGGCACCCGCTGGGCGTATGACCGGCTCCTGGCCTTCTCGCGCGCCTGGCTGGAGCGCAGGGGGCTAGGGCCGGACATGACAGGGGTAGAGCCATTGCCTCTGCCCGGATCGGAAACCGAGTAGGGTTACCTTCCCAGCTCGGTAAGGCCCTTGGTGCGCTCCCCTCGGGGAGGGTGCCAACATCCTCAGCCCCGCAGCCCACCTCCACGTGGTCCACAGCGGGCACGGTTGGCTGGTCACTAAACGTGGCAAAGTGGTTAGGGATTGAGAGATAGGGCCTACTCCGTCGGGAACTTTCCGTTCCGAAGATGAGGCGCAGGCCAGATAAGACCCGGGGACTGGTGAAGTGCTGGCCGAATCTTAAGGAATCTCGGTAGAGGGAAGGGGATCCTGGACTAGATCCACTGACCCCAGGGGGGTGAGGCACAATAATCATCTTAGGATTCCGTGCCGATGTACAATCCCCCTACCTCTCCTAGTGGTGTGGAGGGTGGTTGGCGTGTTAAAAAAAAAAGGGCTCAAAGACATCAAATGCCAAAATCATATCAGTGATGTCTGAGCCCAAAACCAATCAATAGAATTTCTTGATAGCTCAATAGAATTGAGCTATACGATTCAACTAAGATGTAAACGGGCCTTTACTGATCCTGCCTCCAGGGGCTGACGTACAAAGGGATGTTATATGGAATAACACGGGTGGTATCCACCTGACAACCATTTAAATTGTGATAGGATAACGCCTTGTTAAAATTATAACCCTCCTTCGTACTTGCCCCCCAGATAAGGTATTATTGTAATGGATCATTTCCAGCTAAAATCGGTCATCTTCGGTAATCTGCGGTCGTCACTCATAAACTTTGGCACTCGTCCGTAATCTTTGGCTGTCATTTGTAATAGTCGTTAGTCAGCTAACTCTAATTCACCATGGACCTGAATGTATGCTGTCTCACGTTCATCGGAAACATTGAAATGACTTGCCACCCGTGCGATACGGGTTTTAGACCTCGGAAGTAAAGTTATGTTTATGTTAATGATTATCTTTGAGAAACAAAAAAATAGTGCTGCTAAGTGAAAACGTCTGTGTGATAGCTGATTTAAAAGGTTTATAAGTACGTATTATTGAAAACCATAACGGCGATTCAAATGCTGCTTGAATCGCGAATGCAATTATTTCTCTCGGGATTACTTCAGGGGTGGAAGAGATTCAAACTTGTTTGCTGCTAGCGAAACAAGCGATAAGCTGATGATATTAAAAATCCTTCAAAAGATTCCCCATCAACTTCCGCGGAAAAGTAATAATAAATAAGCGCTTGGTTCGAGTTACTGTCATTTAGGCGAATCCCAATTGAGTTTCTATAGCGAGTAGGGGGAGGGGTGAGAAAGAAGAGTTCGTAAGAGGCCTGTTGAGAAGGGAGGAAGCGAGAAAAGGGCATGCCTGGATGTTGAGTGAAAACTTTTACGATCGGAAACGTGGACGGGGGATGAGGGGAGAACGCCCAAGGGACGGTGAAAAGCCTTGCCAGAGTTGCAGAAGATGATGAAGTGATGATGAGAGGGGGTTGCTCGTCGGTACGATGTCGTATCCCTCGCTTTTCTCCACTAACCCTACCCCTTCACTCCTTTCCTCATAACCACTCACGTTACTTCACCGCAAGTAAATTGAACAGTGCTCTGTTTTGCCTCGAGGCAATACCAGACAACAGGCAATTGAGGAGGAAGGGGTGTATCCTTCGAAGCATGAATGCATATTACTCGGGATAATGTGCGAAAACGAAAAGAGGATGGGAGGAATAGAGAGTCCTATAAACCGCTCCGTGCGGCAGAATAATCGGAGCTCTGGAAGTGGAAATTTATTGTCGCTTCATGGTTTATTCATCCGATCGTTTTCATTCGGTTGAATTAATAATTTGGCGGCGAGACTTGATCTAAATATGAATTAGAATAAAAAATTTGTTTTATATTTATTTTTATTATTTCATCACAGCAAATTTTACGAAATGTACATAACAAGTTGTATGTGTAATGCGACATTTTGTGAAACCAACCCGAACGTGGCAGAATCAACATAAAAGCAGGATACCCCTCCCCTTTCCCCCCCGTCCAACCCTCACATTTCTCAACGCAGGGGTTTTTTTTTTTCTTCCACGTGAGAGTCAACACGCTACAGTTTTTCCCTTTTAAAACGTGAACTGAAAGGCGGTTTTCCCTGCTGAAAAGAACGGGTGAGACATCTGGTGTCGCCGCCTCCGTACTACAATCTGTTTACCACCCCCGTATCGTATTATTGATATTTATAACAGTTAAGGACTCGTTGCCTTCGTTTGTTTCGTCGGACGACGAGGTAAGTTCTGTAATTTTTTCCCTGTCTATTTAAAATTACGTAGGTACTCGAATTTAACAACTTGACGCGAATCGTTTTCATTAAAAGGAAACATTACCCTCGTATTTACTTAAAGGTACTATAAAAAAAAAAATTGAAATATAATGCACTTCAAAGGGGACAAAAAAAGCTGGTGACGAGGGTGTTAGTAGTGAGTGGGTGATTATCGGCTAATAAAGGGGCTTGTAAAAGCGGATTTTCGAGGGGAGTCCTCCCTCTATGAATAGAGGTTGTGGAACAAACGAGGGGGAGGTGAAAAGTACATGTCGGCACCTTGTACAATTCACATATGGTGTCCTCCGCGGCGTTGTGACTGAGTTTTTAGCATTTGGTTTGAGGGAGGTTTCTCCTTTTTTTTTTTTTTTTTTTTTTTTTTTTTTTTTTTTTTTAAGCGAACAGACGAGCCCAACAGGGGGGATGGTTACAAGTGCCGCACCCACTCCACGTGTTCAATTAACCGAAGAATTTTAAGAGGGTTGAATATTGTCAAGTCCGGATCACACGATGCAATTTTTGGAGCGAATTGCATGCAAGTTTTTTGAAATCATCCGGTCACTATCAAGGAACAAAAATATGGCATCATATTATATGAAAACCTCGTGTATCTCAAAAAAAGAAAATTTTACACGACACGAGGTCAAAAATTGTTTACTCTGTTGGAAGTTAAGACTATACAAATCACCATTTTTCTAGTATAGTCCGAGGGTCGGTCGTATGGGAAATTACTAAAAAAATGCAAAATCAGACCGCATCACCATTTATATTATCCAGTTACGAAGTCATCATTTTTTAAATAAAAAAAGTGTGATACGAGGTAATAACATCATTGAGGGCCCTACAGAGCAGAAAACATATTTTAGGCCGGTATGCAGGTCCCAAAGTGGTAGCATACGAGGTTTACAGGCAGAAAGTACTATATTAAAAAAATGAAAACAAATTAATAGAGTTTTCCATTAACACAAAATTCTGCTCTAGAGCAGATCATTTCCACTCGTCCTCTCTGAATTAAAACATTTGTTATGGTCTGTCCACTTAGTGATGGATTCTAGAACGCGTTGCTTCATTTTGATAGCACGATTTGTTCATTCCCACCAAAAATATTTAAAGACCTCAACAACAAAACTTTTACTACGGGCACTATGATTACGCATAGACGCTACACAGTGATCATTTGTTCTAAAATTATTCCAGGTGCGTTATTTTTAGGAGAAGGGGCGAAGGGGAAGCTCACTCCACTAAATTCAAGGGCGGGCGAGAGTCCGTCCCTAAGTGGACAGACTATAATTGACAAGACGGGTAGAAAATAATTGCTCCAGAGCAGAATTTTATGTAAATGGAAAACGCTAGGTATAAGATACGAGGTTATCACGTGATGCCATCATCAACATGTTTTTAAATACATGCATGCAATATCGCGTATTGTGTCTACGGCTTGTTTAGTTCCGTTTGCCTTATTGCCTCGTTTTATACATCTCGCAAATGACGTCAGGGATAATTTTTTGAAACACCGGATTTCAGTGTTGAATGAAAGCGTGTGTCCCAACAAAACAAATATATAGTAATTCCCTCGACGTCGATTTTAAGGCCTGTTCAAAAGCTCCATGTTTTCGTTGTGGTAATTATTTGGGCGTGTTGTTTCATTTTCAACCAAGTTTTTGTCCTGAATACATGGGGCATAAGTATAATATACCGCTTCAAAAATTCTATTTTCGAAGTTCAAAATTATTGTTCCTCCGGTGAAAATGATCTTGTTATTGGAAGTTATCCCTCGCCTATTCATAAACTCACACTGTTTACACTTGAGTCAACTCACATTAAAAGTACAAAAGACCTTTCGTTTATGAATATCTTCAAATTTTCCAGTCGATTCATTTTTCCTCCAGTATAGAAGAGAGAAATGCTCATAGAAAAAAAAGGAGAGGAGAGGGTACCGTCGAAGAGAAAGCCTTCTCCCTCTGGGGTCCAATTAGTGGACCACTTCGAATCTATTTACAAGTATTGAAGGGTGGGCTGTTGACTAGGGGAGACGTGGTGTAGCCAAGAGAGACACATACAAGTCGGAGGGAGAGAGGGAGGGAGTGATCTTTCTCTATAACTAAGTCAGAAAATGAGTCAGTCTACAATCTGTCATCTCTCTTTGCAACTCCTCCACCCTTCCATCGCGGGCATGTACCACAGTCATATGACTGACAACTGGTGTGCCTTCCTACTCCCCCGCTGCGGAGGGAAGGACCCCCTTCAGAGCCCATTCATAGGGAAATTCTTTCCATCAACTCGACACTAATTTGAACGGGAGTGAAAAAGTAGTAGTGGTTGAGGGGTGTGCTTTGGTCTCCTATATACCGTCACTTCTTTTATTCCTTATTTGAGCCTGAACACGGTTTAAAATTCCTTATTTTCTCTTTCTCCCTCACTCTCTCTCTGTTTTGTTACTTTTCAGTTTTCACCTGAATTCAAAAATTTTCTACAACCTATATCAAAGAAAGGGGTATAGAAAGAAAGCATCGTCGCATAATAAAACAAGCTCCCCAACGCTAAACATAGCCTTGCAAAGTGACTCTTGAATTGATTGAAAGCACGCGTCATGACAGGCGCCGTCCGTTCCTTTACTAAAGCGTTATTGAAATGCTTTGACAGTTTCGAACAATCGGAAGGTTAATTGTGGGAAAGCTCGCGGCTTCAAGCATTTTACTATCGTGAACATCTCACTTTACGTCCTGCTGCGTTCAACAATCAATATACATATACTGCAACTTAGAATACAAAGTAAAAAAAAATTTCAGAAAGTTTTGAGAGTCTTAACCTCGTAATACGTAGGCTGCTAAAGGCACCACACCAATGGACTAGAAAACACCTCTCCCTCTCAGGGTTGCCTATTAGGTCCGGGGCAAATTGAAGCCACTAAGTATCCCACGCGTGGTTCATTCTGTAAAGCAAATAATTGAATTCCGTGACGCACATTGGTCCACTTCATTCCCAGCGTAGTTCTTGCGCGGGTTCGCTTGGGAAGATTTGTGTTCGCAACACAGATTAGTGGGTCGTGGTGAAGACGTGGCTGACGTTTTCAAAACGACGCGACGTCTCGGTTCATTGCCACTGAGCGAAGAAAATTACAAAAAAGAATGTTTTGAGAGATTGCAGTAAATAATGGTTATAATGTAAATATTGTCAATGGCATGATAAAAAAGAAGGAACACGATCTTTTATTAGAGTCGATCGCTCCCGTACATGCTGGAGGAAACAACGAGTTAAGTAACGATAAGTGGGTCTCTTTGCCCTATCTGGGAAGGATGTCCTTGGAGGTGGAGAGGATTTTGAGGAGAGCGGGTTACCGACCAGCCGGGGCGAATCACACAACAACAAAACCCTGAACCAAAACACCCCCCCCCCCCAGAAAACCTGATTTATTTGTCGAAAAAACTTTGCCGTTTCCCCCGCTTAGTGGCTGTCCACCGTATACATGATATAATAATTACTCGTCTGTCGTTGGGTTTTTAGGCAAGTAACGGTTATTTTTCACCCCTACGAATGCTTCTATATACTCTCCAGTAAACTGTTTATCTAGCACCAAAATTTGGGGTTTTGGCCTGGAAACTGGCAACTATTCCACTGGAGGGTATTAGCCACATGGGTATTAGCCACTACGGTTGACCATTCGAACGCTCAACGCTCTTCATCAAAGCGTGAGTCAGTATAGAAATGATCCGACACGTGCGAGGCTGGATTATCTACGCCTCGCCTCTTGTGCATATTCCCTGCCTGTGACGAGCACGTTATCCGGTTTGGCTGTGAGGTGTTTTACCGGTAGTCCGCGTGGAAGGTGCAGAAAGATACCCGAGATGTTGTGTTGTAACGACAGCCCTGATGTCCAAGGAAGAGGATCGATGCACAAGGACCTCTCTGGGCCGGTAGAAACCAGCAAAAACACAAACTCTCATTTTTGTCCCGTTTAAGGGGAGCGGCAGACGCCCTTTTGGGTGATTTTTGGCCAAGGCCGGTTGCGTTCCGCAATTTACCATTCTCCAAAGTACTCCACGTCCGGCGTAGTTCGAAACACTCTGAAAAATTTGCCATAACAATCGTCCATTGCGAGATTTTCTTGGTACTTGGCAATTTTTGCGAAAATTACCGCAATTTAAAATGGGATTAAACTGCGAAACTCGGGGTACCTATTAATATATGTATAATTAGGGTTTCGTTGGTCAACCAGAAACCCTTATAGCGACGTCTTCCAAAAAATCAACTATTGACATCAAAGTTGTATAGATATCAAGTTGCTTCGCTTGTGATAACGCGCGGTTCTCAAGGTCAAAGGGAAAATCGCTCCCGTCAGAGAGGTCTGGCTCCGCTAGCACGTCTATTTTGCAATAGCAGTAAATGAGTTCAACTGTGTTATTTTATGTTTTTCTTGTTCCAAACATTAATTAAATGCCTAATTTGAGAATTAAAATGAATTGAACGCACATTTAGGAGCTTAGGATGACTAAGTCAGTAATATTGGAATTGATATTGCAGCACAGAACACGGCTACCTAAAATTGCTAGCATTATTTTTCAAGTGTAAAATGTTATGAACATTACTTCTGAATCAAAATGTTGATAGTTTTAGATATATGACTCATCATTCGTGGGAAGAAAAGAAACACGTTTTTCATCCCGTGGGGCTCGTAGTCCAGCATAAATGCATTTATGTTCGAGCTCGAAAACGTAAGGCCACTACTTCTGCTTAAGTTATTGAAATTCGGGCAATTAAGGGGCCTTATTCTCCAACGAAATGAAAACTTTACTTAGGTAGAAAAATTGAAATCTCATTTATGAACTCTAGGCACGTATTCAAAGACATTTCTTAAACTTCAATTTCCCTAAAAAGCTGATCTGTTTTCCTACAACAACTGATTTGAATTTTACTTAAGAGAATTATTTCAACTTAAGTAGCGACTATGAATTCGGGCCCTTTGGCCCGTTCACAAGCTCTGTGCAATGCGTCTGTGGAGTCCGTGTAACCTATCAAAATGCTTCATTTTTCGAAACAAATTTATTCCCTCGAAAAATGAAGCATTTTGATAGGTTGCGTAGACACCACACAACGAAAACGTAGAGCTTGTGAACGGGCCTTAAAGAAAACTGAACGGAAACACACATGCTTTTTGAAGAAAAAAAAAGTTAGTGATTAAGGCCCAGCCACCCTATTCTGTATTTTTGCGTTAGCGAAATCAACAAGCCGAATAATTATAAAAAATCAGCTGAGAAATTTTGTTAACGCACGCGTTATGAGTTACAGAATAGGCCCGCTGGTCTATTTTATTTAAGGCCCGTTCACAAGCTCTATGTTTGTGTTGACTGAGATGGATGACGGTGTTGTTGTCTTGGTGCTGGAGGCTTCCTCGTCTTTACAACTTTTTTGGGTCGTTCTGAACACCCGGCAAAAATCCTGGGGATAGCACCCTTTACTAAAGACCATCTTTCTCGTGGAATTTTATGAATTTCCCCGTTCGGAAGTTTGGTCTCAAAATATTTCAAGATCAGTAGCGTACCGAAGTAGGGGCAAGGGGGGCCCCCGAAAAACTTAAAGATGGAAAAATCACGATCTTTAGGTTAGGAAAAACGTAACAAAAAGTTTGGAAAAAGCGCCAGTATCCGTGGCTAAAACTGCGAAAAAACGTTCATTTGTGGATTCTCGACGCAAATTCCGGACTAAAATGAAGAAAAAATTGTTCATTTCGCAGTGGATAGGGGCCACTTTACGAATAAAATGAGAACAAAAATTCTAACGTGCTGTTCTTTGGCCAAACTCGTGGCTGAAATGGTGAAAAAGGGCTAATTCAAAGCTTTAAAAGTAAAAAAAAAAAAAAAAAAAAAAAATTCGCCTATAATTGAAAACAAAAAACAAGAAAAAACGCTGCGTAGGGCTGAAATTAAGAGTGGGGCTTAAAATGTAAAATTCTCTACGGAAATTGCGAAAAACGATAATTCACGATATTAAGACAAATTATTAATTATCAGCTCAAATTATTTAAAGTGATGATGAAAAAAATCACTAATAAAATCGCTGCTAAAATTAAGGCAAATCACGAATGAAATTGATAAAAAGCGCTAATTAGCGGCTAAAATTCAACAAAAGGCTAATTCTCGGCCGAAATTGGAAAGAATCACTAATTAATTTGGGCCTAAAATTGAGTAAAATCGCTAATTCGCGGATAAAGTCTAGAACAAACAAGAATTTGCGGATACACAAATGAAAAGACCGCTAATTCAGTAGGTAGCTAAAATTTAGAGAAACCCTAATTCGCGGCTAAAATTTAGGAAAACGCTGACTCGCTGGCCAAATTTAGGAAAATGTGAACCCGTGGCCTCTGAAGGCAACTTCGGGCTTAAAACTGGGAAAATGCGCTAATCCATGACTAAGAGTGGAGACAAATCATAATGCAGAGCGAAGATGTTTAAAAAACTGCTGATTCTCAGAGAAAAATCACGGTGGCACGGCTAAAACTCTAGTTTGTTGCTCAAATTGAGGAAAAGTGCTAATTAGCTGCTAAAAAAGGCAAAACATCGCTATAATCAGCAAAAAAAATCGCTTTCAGGGAATTAAAAACGCTATTTCACATTTCGCTGCAAAAATTGAGGAACGCTCATAAAGTGCAGAAATAAATTTAATATGCGGTTAAAATTGAAACAATAGATAAACCCCAAATTAGCGGCTAAAATGTAGGAAAACGCTAATCCGTGGACTCTGAAGTCAACTTCGGGCTTAAAGCTCGGAAAAAGCGCTAATCCATAGCACCAATTTAAAAATAATTTCCTAATATGCTGCCATTACTGAGAAAAATCACTCATTAGCATGGCTAATTTGATTAAAAACGCCATTTGCAGTTCAAATCGGGGAAAAGTGTTAATTCACTGCTAAAAATGTAAAACATCCCAAATTTGGAGCAAAAATTGAGGAAAACGCCAATTCAAAGTCACGACCAAGAAAAATCGCTTTTACGGAATGAAAACGCTACGTCGCTGCTAAAATTGACGACATTTATACTAATTCTCGGAAAAATTGCAGAAAAATATCTAATTCACTGCTAAAATTGAAGAAATTATAATTTTCGGCTGTGGTTGAAAGTACGCCAGTCCGAGGCATCTGCGTTTTGTTCGGGGCTAAAACTGAGAAAAACGCTTCCATGTTTGAAAGTGAACAAAAAAAAAAAAAAAAGATAATGCTGGGCAAAAATCCACTAATTTGCGGTTGATATTGAGAAAAATCACTACTAGCCCGCCTAAAATTTAGAGAAACGATAAATTTTGCCACTTTTTCTCAAATTGGGAATAAGTGGTAATGGGGAACTTGCACATTTTTCAAAAGTTGGTGTTGCTTAAAGAGGGCTCTTCCACAAGTCTATTGCTCACATTAAACTTTGAAATAAGTCAAGGATATTTTTTTAGGGAATTTTTAAAAATTTTGAGTGGGGGTTCGATTACGTAAAAACTTACTAATTGAAATGGATGATGCGGGGAAGAGGGGGTTAGACGAGTTTAATGGGGGGACATTTTTCATGTTATTTGTAAACAAACAATTTTAGAGTTCCCTCAAATGCTTCACAAGTAAGTATTTACGTCATTTTCCCTCGCACCATCCATCCTCTTCTGAAGAACTTTGAACCTTTTTTAGAAATCTTAAAACGCACCAATCGGGTTGCAACTTCCGTTGTTATCCTTCAGTTCACGGGTCAAATCACCGGTATACTTTTCTACCCAATCTGAGATTCATGCAAGTTCCCCATTCGCTGTAAAAAAGGTAAAACATAGCTATAAGTTGCAGCAAAAATTGAGGAAAACTCCAATTCGCGGCTAAAATTGAGGAAACTCACTAATTCGTGGATAAATTGTGTAGAAAAAGCCATCATTCGTGGGTAAAATTGAAAGTATTCAAATTTTCGACTGTTAGTGAAAATACGCAAATTTGCGGATTCTGAAGGCAACTTTGTGGCTAAAATTGAGAAAAACCGCGAATTCATGGCAAAATAAGTGTAAAAACATCCGCTACTTCCCGACTAAAATTGAGAAAATATCCAATTTGCAGCTTAAACTCTAATTGGCGGATAGGATGTATAAATACCAAAATCCATAATTTGATGCTACGTAATAATTTTATTTCTTGCTTATTCAGTGACTCAAGGGGCCTCATAGAGAATTCCGCCCCGGGTCCGCCAGTGTTCAAGATGTCCTCTTCTTGAAAATGAAGGGCACAAACTTTGTCTTTGAGAGTTAAATCCCGTTCGGCTTGTGGGGTTGCAGAATTCCATCCAGTTAGTTGATCCTACGAACATTTTTCATAAATCAAAAACGAAAGCATCATAGGCATTAGGGAGACGTGGGCGGTGGGGATCTGCGGGATAGGGCTTCAGTTTCCATATACATATTATAGACGTCGTCGGGAGGTAACAAGGGGGGGGGGATGGAAGCAAGAGCCCAAAAATGAACACAAATAACATAGTTTTTGGTATAGGTGGTCTGAAACAGCAGGTTTGTTCCAACATCCCTAGAACTATAGTTGAAACACATTCTAAAGAAACCTAGAAATCATTAAAACGAATTTGTTCTACTTGTAATGTGTGTATCGTTTCCAGAGATTATGATTCGCTGCTGAGGGCAAATGCTTCATATTCGTACTCAGCTCATCATTGTCTACCCAATGGAGCTAGTTTCACGACTATGTTCTTCCGGTTGACTGGGACTGTCGCCAGCTCTCGGTCGGGAATTCCTAATTTACTGACCCTGAGTTATCTTTACTGATCAGGTACTTAAAATGCTCAGATCGAGGTTACATTTTGCATACAACAAACCAGACGGGTTTTCCTCAGAGTGTTTTCTCTACTGACCAGGTACTGGTAATGGCTCGAATCAACCTAAACTTTTGCATAGTTTTACGCGTGGGTCAATACGACTTGCCCTGAAATTTAATCCCGATCGGTTGAGGGAAACTACGGAAATCCTACTGACCAGGTACTTACAATCGTCGTTTTGGCCAAAGAGTAAATCGTATGCCAAATTTCAGCTTGATCCGAGTAATTCAAGTGTCCGGTGAGTAGAGAAAACCCTGGTTAGTAAATTAGACACTCCCGGATTTTCCCGAGTTTGCCAGAAGCCAGTTGAGATCAAATTTTAGGGCGAGTTGTATTGACCCACGCGTAAGTTGTTTGTGCGAAATTTCAGCCCGTACCGTGCATTGTAAGTACCCGGTCAGTAGAGATAACTCTGGGTCAGTAAATTAGGCACTCTCCTCTCCATCTAACAGTGATGTAACAGGCCGTGCTTAGAAAATGGTATTTCAGAAAATGAGCTCACAGTGACTTTTAATTCACACAATCATGTTAAATTGCCTTGACATTTAAAAAAGTTTAAAAAAATCACTGAGGGATTTTAGTGCGTGTCACTGTCACGTGCCGGTCTAGTATAAATTGGTCCCTAGAAATTGTGAGAATAATATTTTTATTTTTGCCGAACAAAATTTTCACGTCTCTATTTTCACTTGTCGTCACTAATAGCGTGAATCAAGCTTAAACTGGCGTTACCGACAATTCCAACGTTTCCTAGCAAGAAGAAGTTTTAAAAACCTTACTTTTGGTATTTTGAAGAGAGGGGGGTGCTGCTTTTATTTTCCTCCTTCAGTAATTTCCTGTTATTATGGTACCCAGTTGTACACTGAGGTACACTGCAGGTCATATTTCTATGAAATACAGAAACTTAATGAATATAATGAGTAATAATAGCGAAAATAACAAAATAAAACCAACTTTCCCTAATTTTTACACCGTAACCATTACATTAATTAATAGACGCGCTGTCAGAAGTAGCGACGTCTGGCGCGAGCAAAACGCGGAACTTTCCTTGAAACCGCTGTTTTGTACAATGATAAGAGAAGAGTGAAGCAACTTGGTAACTATACAACGCGTCGCGCCGCGTTCTGAACTTGCAATTTTGTGGCGAGGGGTGGAATAAGTTTTTGTTAGCTCAAGGACAGCAATGTTCTAGTTTCATGAGCTAATATGAACTAACAATCTGGGGTAACATCTGACCGGTGTCACTTGCCTTGTTTTCTTTATTGTGGCCGATTGTGGCAGTGAGAAAGAAAATTATTAAAGTAAACCCAATTGAAAATTGAAGGATACCCCAGGAGGTCGTTTCACTTAGCCGTCACATGAGCGCTGGTGCATTTATGAAAGATGTCAATACCACGAATTTTTATATTTATACATATAATTTTTACAATCTGTAGTATTGTAAAACCCTCCGATGAAACATTCATTTCCGGGCTCGCCACTACCATCAACCTCTATAGCCGTCTCAGCTTCGTGATTTTAAGCTTTTCGTACATGGTTTTTATGGTAATCGAGTAAAAACCCCTCTTTTATGAATGAAATAGCTTCACTTTTGATTTCTTCCCCTCTCCCTTAGCCAACGAAGCTACGAAATTACAAAGGTTCACGTGAATACCCTTCATAACTAGTTTGGGTCGGCCTGCAACGTACCCTGAAGGCTTGATTTATAACGACCGTATAATTTCGGTCCAGCTCTAAAACTCGTTTCTTCTTCTTTCACATTTTCCACACGCTTTTATTAGCAAACTCTTATTAGCAAGCTCTTATTCATCACGCTTTTATTAGCACGTTTTATTGTTAGCACGCTTGTATTAACATTATTTTATTAACACGATTTTATTAATAAGCTTTTATTAACACGCTTTATTAACAGTTTTTTTATAGTAACACGCTTTTATTACCTCACGGTTTATGGAGACCTTTTTAACAACTAAAATGTACAAAAAGGGAAGGTTCATGGTAGAGTTGTGATAAAGCACACATTTGCGTCTAAAATGGAGGGAAAACGTCAATTCACGCCTAAAATTGAGAAATGGCGCTCATTAAACGGCATGGGCACAGGCGAAACGGGGGACTGGGGATGTTGTGGCTAGGCGCCATGGCCGAGTTCAATAAAGAACGACAAGATGTTGGGGGCAGGGAGTAGCTAATATCGCGATATTTAAAAATACAAACCTTCAACTTGGGGTTTGAATCGTCCATACCCGTGAAATTGGGCCTTTTGGCGAGACAAGACCGACATGTAGCTGCAGATATTGGTCTATAGTTTTCGGATGACTGTTATATACACCTGCGTCGCGCCGCGTTCTGAACTTGCAATTTTGTGGCGAGGGGTGGAATAATTTTTTTTTAGCTCAAGGACAGCAACAAATTAATGTTCTAGTTTCATGATGCGACTTAAAGTATGAAACAGTGAATGAAACGTGATTTACGCTGTGGCTTTACACCTTTCATGGGTCAAATACAGGTACTTTTTTAAGGGATGAAATTAGAGGGGGCATTTCAGACAATACGTAGGCAATACAGATTATGGTTTTCCGGTCGTATATTGAAAATAAAAGAATTCGGGGTCCTCAAAAGTTTGAATTCATGAAAACAGAATGTTCAAAGGGACGCAAGAGAAACAATTTATGCAACACAACGATGTGATCATATAGTGATGGCATATCAAAGGGGGAGAGGAGAACGCCTCTCCGGTTTTCAAAGGGACGAGGTGCATTAAGGGATTGTCGTGCTCTGCAAGGCAGGTGGCCCATATGCATCATAATAACAATGAAAAAAAGAAGGCGAAATGGAAAAAGTACGAGGGGGTCCTGCGGGATCACAGAGAGATAGCCTCAATCACCCTCTTTACCCTCAATCTCTTTCTCCTTGTTATCATTACCGCAACAAGAATCGCATAGTAATTATCTATCCGAATGGAATAAATAAGTGGGTGGGGGGATGCGAATGGACTATATACAAATGGCAAGTCTTAGATTTTACGATAAGGTCGTCAGAGTCAACAAGTGTTTTTGACGAAGGGGGGGGGATTATTTTTTTGAAATATGGTTTATGTTTGAAGTTTCGATAAAGATTTTAAAGCACAAAAAACCTCTCTTGACCCCTTCTCTTAAAGTACCTAGCAAAGCAAACAAATCTGTCACATGTCCCCTCCCGCTCTTCACAGTATCAAGCCGCCCCCTCCCTCCCCAACTGATTTTATTTCCAGTCTCGGCGTCAGGTTTCGATCCCTTGTGCATGCCAAATGCATGAGAGAAATGTCGAACATATGAATATATAGGGACTGTAGAGCTCAAACTCGGAGGGAAAACTCATGCATTTTTTACAGTGTAAATTGAAGTTCCACTTTGAATCACTGAACGAATTTCCAAGTCTCGTGGACATCGGGCCTGAAATAAAAGTTAGCCCTTAGTTTAACAACACTTTTCCTTTGAGAAAGTTTAAATCCTAGACACAATTACACCCGGCTAAAACGGTCTCCGAGTAAATCCTTTACTATAATCATTCGGCCATTTCGCACTGGAAGATCAATCTCGGACCGAGTGGCTGGCTCATTAGTGGAGTGATTGACAAACAGAAAAGGTGAAGACTCGTGACAGCCCCACCTGGTGCGTGGGACCCACCATCACAGCGATTTTAACGACAAGATTTATCTCTTAATAACTGTTGGTCCTCCTGTCCGTCGGGACATCTGCCTGCCGACAATCCTCCGTCCCGTGACAACCTCAATGGGCCTTAACAAATCACCCACGTGGAAATCATTACGGTATTTTTCGCGGAAAATTCACAGGCTGATATGAGCGGGTTAGTGGGGGCAGGGGTTTCCATGTCAACCTGTCTCGAGCGTAATATTGGAATTGTATACCCATCACTGCATAAATTATCTTTCGATACGTACGCAAATCAAAGCGAGAAATGTGTTTCTGACCAAATTAAAAGCTGATTTTAATTGAAACGTGAGAGTTTCAGGGGAGGGAGAGGACGGTATTATTAAGTGAGCAAGAGCAGAGATGACGATGATGAGGGGGGAAGGGATGTTTGCGAACGATCACATCGAGTCTAGTTAATTATCGTGCTAAGTTGATTAGCGAGTTCCCGAGCTCTCGACGTCCCCCCTCCCAATCTTCCCAGCTCATGTTTTCACCCCGCCCCCTTCCTTCGATCACATCCATCACACTTCTACATTGCATCGACACTTGTAACGCTCACGCGCAAACGTTCACAGCTTTTCCCCCTCTCCTTGTCCGAAAATTCCCTATTCCATCCTCATTCCATTCACTTTCTCTTCGCCTGCTGTGTAAGAGAATTGGAAAATGGTGGAAAGAGGAATAATTGTGGGGGGGGGGGGTGTTGCGGCATTTTCGAGAAGAGAGATGTACGGAGGGGAAAACGAAGGGATGGATCCCCATTTTCACAAAACATAAACCTATCCCATGCACTTACCCGAAAACCAGTTGTAAGGGTAGGCTCGATAATTGAAAAGTAAGGTCCTTTTAGAGTGGGATGAAAAAGACTGGAGTTCTGAACAGGGGAATATTAAATTTAACGGTGAAATTGCTTTGTTACTGTCAATCGAAAACTAATCGACTGTATAGAAACACATTGAATATTTCCATATGTTCCATCGTTTATTATACGACCAACCTTTATTATACGCCAGAGCAGTCTGGACCCGCTCTTACTGTAAATTAAAGTGAGAAATCTGTACGAATCATGATGTCATGGAAGGGAAATCCGTAGCTGATTAAGACCCGGGTCGACAATGTCCGTTTCTATAGCGGCCAAATCCCACAAAATTTGTGTTTTAATGAGCCAGAATCACAAAAATGCTTTGATCAGAGCGTGCTAAACCCGCGTAATTGTGGTTTTGAATTAGGAAACCCAGAGAAATTGGGGGTTCGTGAAAAATTCGCGAAATTTTGGGTTTTAGCGAGTGAAATTCGAGATATTTTATTTTTTAGAGATCCAGACATCCAAAAATGTTTTTTTTTGGTGAGAAAAGTACAAAAAATTGGGTTTTAAATTATGCAACGCTCGCGAAATCGGTTTTTCAGAATCAAACAGCCGCGAAATTTGTATTTCAGCAATAAAACAACCGCGAAATTGGGGTTTCTTTAGCCAGAATCGCGAAAACGGGTTTTTAGCGAGGAAAATGGGTGAAATGGTTTTTAGAGGGGAAATGAGCAAAAATGGTTTATAGTGAGAAAAAAAAATGGGATTTTAATAGTTCGTCAAATCCGCAAAATTAGTCTCTTTTAATCTTTTAATTGGGTCATCAGGTACCTATACCTAAAAAAAATTGATTAGTAAATTAATTAAACTGATATTATCCGGACGACGATGGAAGGGCATAGCCCAACACGATTCGAGTTTCGAGAAAAAATGGCTCTCCGGCGGGATTTGAACCCGCAACCTCTGGATTACCAGTCCAGCACGCTGCCATTTGCGCCACGGAGACGCCTATGGGAGTCGTACTCCGAGGGATAAGCTAAGCCGAACCCCACCTAGGTCCATTGTTTCTCGAAACTCTAGGCGCTTCTCCTGATCGGTAAACCACGCCGAATTTAATCTTATCTAGATGTTGTTAGATTGATATAATGAATAAATGCGCCACGGAGTTCCGAGAAACAATGGACCTAGGTGGGGTTCGGCTTAGCTTATCCCTCGGAGTACGACTCCCATAGGCGTCTCCGTGGCGCAAATGGCAGCGTGCTGGACTGGTAATCCAGAGGTTGCGGGTTCAAATCCCGCCGGAGAGCCATTTTTTCTCGAAACTCGAATCGTGTTGGGCTATGCCCTTCCATCGTCGTCCGGATAATATCAGTTTAATTAATTTACTAATTAAAATGCCGGCGACAGATTTATTCATTATATCAATCTAACAACATCTAGATAAGATTAAATTCGGCGTGGTTTACCGATCAGGAGAAGCGCCTAGAGTTTCGAGAAACAATGGACCTAGGTGGGGTTCGGCTTAGCTTATCCCTCGGAGTACGACTCCCATAGGCGTCTCCGTGGCGCAAATGGCAGCGTGCTGGACTGGTAATCCAGAGGTTGCGGGTTCAAATCCCGCCGGAGAGCCATTTTTTCTCGAAACTCGAATCGTGTTGGGCTATGCCCTTCCATCGTCGTCCGGATAATATCAGTTTAATTAATTTACTAATTAAAATGCCGGCGACAGATTTATTCATTATATCAATCTAAAAAAAATTGGCTAAAATTATTTTATAATGCAGACCCACAAAAATGTCTTTATGGCGAGAGTAATCCGCGAATTTTGATTTTAGAAAGCAAAATCCGAGAAAATGGTTTGTTAGTGATCCAGACCCGCAAAATATTTATATATTTCTTAGAGAAAAATGTTTCGAATTAGGGAAATCCACGAAATCGGTAGTGACCCTGTACGATTTGTACCTACTTGATTAATATTTTATTTTTAGGGCTTTTGCTTCAGGGCCTGGGCTTTTTAGGGGGCAAAGTATCATGTTTTTAAAATAAATAAATTGCTAGGTGTGCAATTTTTCATGATAAATACAGACAAAAGAGCTCGCTTATGGCTCTATTTTCCAATTTTTTGTTTATTTATTAATATGAGAACACATAAAAAGGCCCGGGTCGACCAAGGAGTAGTGTGACAAGCCTCAATAGACCGTCTGAACGTATTAGCCCAGTGATTTTCAGCCTTTCCATAGTCATGCCCTCTTGGACCATGAAAACTTATTGCACCCTTCCCCACCCCATTGTAATGAATCATGTGTTTTTTTTTGTTTTTAACAAAGTCATATGGAAAACCAAGTCCTCAGACTCGAGGAAAAAAATGTTTTTTATTTTGGGTTGGGATTTTTGCTCCCGTTAAGCATAAAAAAGGAGAAAACCCGCCAAATACAAAAATTATTATATTTATTTTCGGTTTGAAGTTGTAGCGTGATATCTATCTTGATACCATATGTTTTTTCCAACACTTAACTTTTGTATAATTTTTGAATTTAGCGGGTGATCTACTTTCATAGTAGAGCCTGAGTAGAGCAGCGCAACGTATCGGGAGCAAAAATCCCAACCCACGAACCGCTTCATTTTTTTAACATACAAATAAGACAAAGTTTAATGACTTGGTTTTCCATATGACTTTGGTTTTTAAACAAAAACTTGTTCATGAATTAAAGACCCGAATCCATCAAAAGCATCGTTTTTGGTAAAACAAGCACAATGCAACGAAGGGATCTACTGATCACCTCGCCTGTCTTCTCACTGAGACGCACTTGTTTTTGGCCACTCGCGGACGTCGACCCCCCCTCCACCGTACGCTGACCGCACTTGGCCTCTCCGAGTCGGAAAAGTCGACCAAAACCAATGGCAGGGCAAAACGCTCATTTTTGACCACTTTCATGGGGCAACGACAGCCCCTTTTAGTGCATTTTTAACGGGACCGACTGCATGGTCTGACGGCCTCTTGGACAGCGTAAAGAAACAAAAAAGTGACGCTCCTGAAGTTTCCGATATATGTATTTTCAAGGTGGGTCTCAACCTTATATGGACATGGAGACAAGTTCACGCCTCCCCCCCCCCCTAGAAATCGCATTTGCCATAGGGGGGGGGGCGCCGCTACTTATGCTAGTTACACTTGATAAGCCAAGACGTTTTATTCGCGGCAAAAATAGCTTATTCATGGGTAAAATAGAAAAAAAAACGCTCAAACCGCAGCGATAAAAGCGCTAATATTGAGCGCTTATTGAGAGAACGCCGCAAATTAACCAAAAAAAGGGGGAATCGTCGTTATTCCACAGCTAAAATTGAGAGAAAAAATCACATCTAAAACATTGAGATTATGGGCCAATTGGCTCATTGACGGCTGGAATGAAGGCAAAGCACTATAATATGTTTCTAAAATTGAGAAAAGGCGTTAATTCATTACAAAAATTCAGTAAAAGCGCAAGTTCACTGCTGAAATGGGGAAATCTTGCTAATTCAACGATGCGACGTGAAAAAAATTGCAAATCCCCATTTTAGTGCTAATTCGAAGATGAAAGTTAAAAAAGGCGCTTAATCTCTCTGTCAGTCTAATTCTGATTGGGTTGCGAACATTCGCGGATAAAATTTACGAAACCCTATACAGGGTGTTCCAGGAGGAAACGACAATACTTCCACATGTTGTACTACTAAGTAGGGCGAACCAAAATGACTATATGGACATAGGGTCGGAAACGCTTTGTTTCAGAGTTACAGGGAATTTAGTGTTTTTTAAGCCAAATCACCTCTTTTCCACAAAAAGCGGTCTTAACAGACTAACCGTTCAACATAGAACAAAATAAACTTCATTTCTGAAAAGAGCACAAAATTTAACTTTGGAAAAATCAGGAATAACACATTAAAATCGTCTTTATGTACGTTTAGTTATTTTTGGAAAAATCGAAAAAGTGTTACGTTGAATTTTCGTGTTTCTTTCAGAGGCGAATTTCGCTCAATCTTCAGTTGGTCGGGCATTGACCAATTATTGTAAAAACAAGCTCATTATGTGAGCTTTCAATTGACGTAAGAAAATTGAAAATCGGTTGAATTTTTACTGAGATATGACACGAATGGTTCGGAAAAACAGTGTAAAATCGTCAAAATAAGCCATATTGCAACTGTCAGGTAAAATCCCCAAAAATTGTTTTCGACGTCAAAATAACCCCAAAATTCAAAGAAACAGTTTATTTAAGAAAAATCAATGCACCATGTCCATCATCATCATCATCATCTCCCACCACTTTCACTAGTAAATACTCGTTTAATTAGTTTTTCAGGTATCCTTCCGTGATTATTTTAGTTCAAAATTTATTTTTCTGGTACAAATCATATCATACGCGTGAATCACTACAATTATCATACAAAAACGTCTGAAAAATAGCGCCAGACGAAAACTAGAAGGAATCAGACCAGTTAATTTGTTTAATAATTGATTATTTGATAGTGAAAGTGGTGGGAGATGATGATGATGATGGACATGGTGCATTGATTTTTCTTAAATAAACTGTTTCTTTGAATTTTGGGGTTATTTTGACGTCGAAAACAATTTTTGGGGATTTTACCTGACAGTTGCAATATGGCTTATTTTGACGATTTTACACTGTTTTTCCGAACCATTCGTGTCATATCTCAGTAAAAATTCAACCGATTTTCAATTTTCTTACGTGAATTGAAAGCTCACATAATGGGCATGTTTTTACAATAATTGGTCAATGCCCGACCAACTGAAGATTGAGTGAAATTCGCCTCTGAAAGAAACACGAAAATTCAACGTAACACTTTTTCGATTTTTCCAAAAATAACTAAACGTACATAAAGACGATCTTAATGTGTTATTCCTGATTTTTCCAAAGTTAAATTTTGTGCTCTTTTCAGAAATGAAGTTTAATTTGTTCTATGTTGAACGGTTAGTCCGTTAAGACCGCTTTTTGTGGAAAAGAGGTGATTTGGCTTAAAAAACACTAAATTCCCTGTAACTCTGAAACAAAGCGTTTCCGACCCTATGTCCATATAGTCATTTTGGTTCGCCCTACTTAGTAGTACAACATGTGGAAGTATTGTCGTTTCCTCCTGGAACACCCTGTATAATTGCCTCATTTCTGGAGACGACTCCGTCGTGAAAATTGATACCAAGTACCCAGAAGCGCTAGTTCATTGCTGAGTGTGGTAAAATCGGTATTTCGCGGAAATCATTGAGAAAACGCGTTAATTTGTGGCTATCATTGAGAAAAAGCGCTAAAATAAAGGAAAAGCGCTGATGATTCGCAGAGAAAATAGTGCTATAATTGATGTTGTTAGTAAGATGGCTCAAACTACGACGGTTAGTAGGCATGGCATGGCGAGCAGCTGAAACCGGTTCGTTTTTGGGGCGCACCTCAACGAGGAAAGACTGACAATGTAGGCTACCTACTTCTTCAACTTCATGCATACAGTGTTAGCTATAATTCTCAGTTCAAATTGGATCAAAGAGCCAATTTGATGCTAAATTGCAGTAAAATTACTGTGATTCGCGACTGAATAAACGTCCCTTCGCGGCAAACATTTGGAAAAGTCGATCATTCATGGGGTGGGACAGGAAAAAAATGGCTATATTTAGAGGGTAATCATGAGAAAAAGCAATAATTCACGGCCAAAATGGAGGAAGAGTGCCTTCTCACAACTCAAAATTATAGATGAGTCGCTAGATCACAGCTAAAATTGATTAAAATATAAAGAGTGACCATTGGTAGCTAAAATTTAAGAAGCCCCAAATCAGCGATTCTGAAGATAACTACGCCACGAAAGTCGAGAAAACTCCATTTCACGGTTCCTGGAGGTAACTTTTGCAGATCAAATAATTGAGTGAATCAATCTTGTAATTGACGAGTTCTCAAAGCACTCATTTCTCAAATTCAAATTTATCATAATTATTGTGTGCAGTTGTCATCAGCCGCATAGTACACGGCTGCACCGTATACGGGGTCTGTCTAAAACGCGGATCTGCAGATCGGCACATCTGCAAGATTAACACCTCGCATCTGCAGATCTGCAGATTAACACCCCAAATCTGCAGATTAACACCTAAAATTCCGTAATTCAACGAAAATGAGACTTCAATTGAAAAATAAGTAAGTTAAAGTAGACCAATAATAGGCACAAAATTACCGATCGTATTTTAATATGACAATAATGAAGCGACACACTAGAACAATCACTTTTACTTCATTCGCTCAGACTTCAATTGCATGCAACAGCCAATCATACCATTTACAAAAATTTGCTTAAATTTTGACGCTTCCATGTAAATACAACAGGCACTTCCCCCCTTCCACGCACATCTGCAGATTCATAAAAGCCTGCAGATCGGCCACTTAGCGTTAATTGTTCAGTCTCAAAATGCACACAAAAGCCACTCCAACAATTTGAGATGATTCACCTCAATTTTGACCTGTCCTGGTCAGTACAACTAACACTTCCCCTCGTAGCGTGCAGATCTGCAGATTCATAAAATCCTGCAGATCGGCCACTTAGAGTTAATCGTACAGCATAAAAATGCATAATAGAGCTAATACAACAATTTAAAATAATTCACCTCAATTTCGACCCCTCCTTGTCCATACAACAGGCACTTCCCCCCGTAGCGTGCAGATCTGCAGATTCATAAAAGCCTGCAGATCGGCCACTTAGCGTCAATTGTTCAGCCTCAAAATGCATAATATAGCTAATCCAACAATTTGAGATGATTCACCTCAATTTTGACCCCTCCTGGTCCATACCACCAGCACTTCCCCCCGTAGCGTGCAGATCTGCAGATTCATAAAATCATGCAGATCGGCCACTTAGAGTTAATCGTACAGCCTAAAAATGCATAATAGAGCTAATACAACTATTTAGGATAATTAACCTCAATTTTGACCCCTCCTTGTCAATACAACAGGCACTTCCTCCCGTAGCGTGCAGATCTGCAGATGTTGTATTGACAAGGAGGGGTCGAAATTGAGGTGAATTATCCTAAATTGTTGTATTCGATCTATTATGCATTTTTATGCTGTACGATTAACTCCAAGGGGCCAATCTGCAGGATTTTATGAATCTGCAGATCTGCACGCTACGGTGCGAAGTGCTAGGTGTATTGACCAGGAGGGGTCAAAATTGAGGTGAATTATTATAAATTGTTGGATTAGCTTTAGTATGCATTTTGCGGCTGAAAAATTAACGCTAAGTGGCCGATCTGCAGGCTTTTATGAATCTGCAGATCTGCACGCTACGGGGGGAAGTGCTAGTTGTATTGACCAGGAGGGGTCAAAATTGAGGTGAATCACCTCAAATTGTTGGATTAGCTTTAGTATGCATTTTGTGGCTGAACAATTAACTCTAAGTGGCCGATCTGCAGGCTTTTGTGAATCTGCAGATCTGCACGCTACGGGGGGAAGTGCCTGTTGTATGGACAAGGAGGGGTCGAAATTGAGGTGAATTATCCTAAATTGTTGTATTAGCAATATTATGCATTTTTATCTTGTACGATTAACTCCAAGGGGCCGATCTGCAGGCTTTTATTAATCTGCAGATCTGCACGGTAGGGGGGGAAGTGCCTGTTGTATATACATGGAAGCGTCAAAATTTAAGCAAATTTTTGTAAATGGTATGATTGGCTGTTGCATGCCATTGAAGTCTGAGCGAATGAAGTAAAAGTTATTGTTCGAGTGTGTCGCTTCATTATTGTCTTATTAAAATATGTTCGGTAATGTTGTGCCTATTATTGGTCTACTTTAACTCTATTTTTCAATTGTAGTCTCACTTTCGTTGAATTACGGAATTTTAGGTGTTAATCTGCAGATTTGGGGTGTTAATCTGCAGATCTGCAGATCCGCGTTTTAGACAGACCCCCGTATACGTAGCATAAAAATCACTGTACATAATAGTGTGTACATACCGCGCGTGAATGCATTCAAGTTTTTGTCTGTTTCTTTGAGGGGGCCCGACTTCGAAGGCCCTCCCGAGCCCGGATTTTCTTTGGACGGCCCTGTTTGGCTTAATGCTTCTTCTACTTCTTCGGAAGTTGTGTGGCTACTAATAATATTAGAACTAATATTAATAATATACCAATAATAACTAATTCGGAAAGAGAACAAAATCCTGTTCCTGAAACCACCGTGAAAATAAAAAAATGTCGCTTGCGCGCGGCTATTTCAGCCATGTGAAAAGTTAAGAAAGTAGTTTTTTCAAATAGTACCTGATAAATTTCACATCAGTATCAATCAGCTGCTAGTGCACGCATCGACGGGCAAAGTTGTGGAAAACTACCCCGATCTGTGTACTTTCGAACGGTGTCATGATATAGTTGAAGTTTGCAACCCTCCGACTTTAGCAATCAAGTTTAAATGCAAAAATACGTAAACTTGCTTTGCTTTGTTAAAACAAGCAGAATAGGTCAGGGTAAATGTCCTTTCCCTGGAGTATTGCGTTCCTAATAGCATGCTCCTCTCAATGCCTGAAGTAAGGATTCAATTGACAACGAGGTTTTCCATGTATGGAATGTGAGTTGAGGTGGTGGATGAACAGCGTTAGGGTGAAAATTATGGACATGTCACCTTATCAGATTCAGCCAGTACCCGTTATACACTCATATCTCTCATTCACGGAGTTCATTGTACATCGTTTTTCCCACCAACTTGTATGAGATCAATTTACAGTAACAACCTTAAGTTGAAATAACAACATAACATCATTTAATCAATTGTTCAAAAATTCCTCCCCCTTGTGGACACTCGGACGCTCTTTTCTGTAAAGCTCTGATGGCTCGACTAATTTCGGCTTGTCGTTGTCTGATCGATTCAGAACACACCACAACTTTGTTGATCAGCTCCTCGCATTTGCTGGGCTTGTATTCGTATACCATTGTCTTCATCCACTCCCAGAGACAGTAATCGAGGGACGTTAGGTCATGAGACCTCGCAGACCAGTTAATTGGTCCTCCTCGCCCACAATCTGCTGAGCTAAGCTGATTCTGATGAGATAGAATGGCCAAGTCCCCGTTCAAGTCCTAACGTAGCAGCTCATCCACGGCGTCTCTCATGGTGAGCCTCACGTAGTGCATTGAATTCTTACTCAGCAGCTTGGCGTGAAATGAAGGATTTCCGTACTCTCGGGCTTGAAAGGATGATTTGCAACTCTCAAGTGGTCCTTGTTTTTAGGTCTGAGGATGACTATGCATAGTTGAAACCGGTCACCGTATAATAAAGAACTTGTGGGTGGAATCATCAAAGTTGTGTTAACATGCGAAACTAGCTTCTGAACGAATTTTTGCAACTTTCTTTCAAAAATCACGCGATGATGTTAACGCACCAAGATTAGGTTAAAAAATGTAATGAAACCAAGGTCTTTTCAAAATTGTTGAAAGGGGGGGGGGGTATTTCTGGGATGGTTTAGGAATCCGCATATAATTGAAATGAGCTTACTCTTTCTGACCGCCCCAGCTGCCGGAGCGATTTTTTCCCCAGCAGAGGGAAAACGACTATGCTCACAGCATGGTTGCTGTTCTTTGTCTGTTGTACCGAAGCGGCGACCCCTCTTCGAGGCCCACACCATCCAAGAGGACCACACAGTCACTATCACCCCCGGTCTGATGGTTCAAAATTGACGCAAGACGTTGAACTTCTGCAAGATGTGACGTAATAATCTCCGTTTAGTTTCCGTTCTGGTCGGAGCTTTCCCAAAAACTAACAATCTCTCCCCTTCTCTCTCCGAAAATAAAATCACGCCTTAAGTCACATAGAGGAGGATTTGGGGAACACGATATCAAGACAGGACATAGAGAAAATGACATCCGAGGAAAAAGAGTTCCATTATTTCAAGTAAGAACAAAAGTCGATTTTGTGCTGTCCCTTAATAATATCCCGGTCCTTTCTATTTCCAGACTACATGACTTTGACAATAACACAAAACTGGATGGACTAGAAATACTACAAGCGATACGTCATACAATGGAACACGAAGAGTCACAAGCTATGAACGACGGTACAGTTGAAGTACACATGGAAGCACCTCAGGACTTCGAATATTTCATTGGTATGGGTCACAGCTTGAAAATATAAAAGCAAGAATAATGGAGCGAATGTTGGGGGGGGGGGGTTGCAGAACTAATTGATCTTGTACTAGCGGAGGACGACACTGATCACGACGGATATTTAAGCTACGTCGAGTACGTTGTGGGGCGACAAAGAGACTCGCACAATAAGAAATCGCTAGAGCGAAGCTCGGTCTTTCCATCCGCATCTGCTTAAATGTAGATAAAATAAAATTGTATAAATTAAAAATTCAAATACGATCCCCTTCGATATGAAATTTCCAGGAAGTAGCATCGATAACCTCTGAAGCCGGCCCAAAGGATCTAAAATGCAGTTTAGGTCCCGCGAGGGAGTCGCAGCAAGAGTGGCTAAAAATAAATGCATTTTTAATATAATTATGTATTTCAAACAAAATAACAAATCTTTGTAGAATTTGTACAAAAATAACAAAATAACCTAACGGTACGAAACCGATTGGACGTACATAGCGACAAGGTTTTTCTTAATCGGTCGAGTGAAATTTTCTCAGCGCCAATTTGGCAGCGGCTAACTTCGCTTCCCGCTTATTGTTTCCAACGCCGAAAAACGAGTGGATTTCGTTGTTGTGGTCGATTTCCACACCAACAATGACTCTTTTATCATCCGGAATAACTCTGGAAGGCCTAAAAAGTGAAGAAAATAAAAATAAATAAAAATGGGCGATTTTGAAGTAAAAAAAAAAAAACACTTACAAAAATCTCGGTCGTGGATCGGGGAATTTTTCATAAAGAAGACGAACCATGTTTTTTGGCACATTTTGTGAGAATTTATCTAAAAAGGTTTAATTGCCGGGTAATAACGATTCGTTCGAAAGAATTAACAATGTGACAGCAATTACTTATTTCGTGGTGCATCAAATTGTAGAAAACTTGCCAGACTGTTTTCAAATCTTTCCCGCTGTCTAAATACACGGCGCCAGCGAGGGACTCAAATATGTCGCCCAGGCATTTAGGAACTTCTACAATAGCCGCTACCGATATATTACTCATTTCATTTTCATCAAGTAAAAATAAAATCTATAAAAACGAAGCAATAGATTTATGAGTTTGTTTATGACAGCAAAGAAGATGTTTCAGGCGCTTACTTCTGGTCCAACAACGTGTTTCCTTTTTGCTTGTTGTTCTACGAACTTGGCGATCAATTCGTTCAATTTACAGGTTTGTGAGTTCAAAAAAGTATGAAAACGGTTGCGGACGGCCAGGCAGGCGAAAGTCACGTTGTTGACAAGAGCCGACCGAAGGTCAGTGAGCTCGCCGGGCGTTAAATTACCGCACGTTTCGAAAATGTGGTTTGTAATGAGGAAGTCTTAAAAAAAAAAAAAAACCAAGGTAAGAAAGGTGGGAAGGGAAGTTTCAGTTCAGAACCATCTCACGTGATTAAAACTATCTTTTATATAATTAGCTACTTACCGAGGACGGCATCACCCAGAAATTCTAGCCTCTGGTAACAATTGGTGACTCCGTTGGTGTACGACGAGTGAGTCAGTGCTTGAAGTAAAAACGCTCGGTCTTGGAACTTATACCCCAGGATGTATTCGATTTCCTCCGGCTCGCTGATAAAAGAGCTGGGATCATACGGTGGAAGGCCGGGGTCATTTCTTATGAAGAGCGGCGACGGCGTGGGCTCATTAAGGAGGTAGTTTGAGTTGGCTAGTTCCTTTGGAAGAATGCCGAACCATCGGCACATTTTGAGACCGCCTTCGATACCATGGGCCTAAAAATTCACAAAATCAAAGTAAAATGATAATAAGTCACGTATTCACAGGACCTTCATCTCAAACAAAATTAATCACAGTTAAAATTAACTGCGATTAGTTGCCCATGGCCTTCCTTAAAGGCCTATTTACACACACCAGTGCAGTGAACGACACGTGCCCTGTCCGTGACACGTCCGGCAAGTAAAATGTCATTCTCCAACGGAAATTGAAGGGGCTCGGTCTCGGTGCTCTCAACGGCGACGGCACGGGAAAACGAGATTTCTTTCCGAATACATTTTCCAGCTTCACGTTAGGGTCGTGGAGGAAGAAACGCACTAGAGGAGGCATCAATCCTGGCAGCCCACGTAAGGGAGCCAGAAATAACCTCTAGTAGGTGTGGCAAGAAATCAAATTTATTCAATCATTTGAAATTTAGCACGTTTCGCACTGGTCAAACAACTAAAAAAATATATTCTCTTTTCACAATTCCTCTGATACCTGCCGGACGGAACGCTGACCATTGTGAACAGAAGTACTTTGCGATCACGGACGAAAAATTTCACGTACTGGACACGTCCCGTTCAATGTACTGATGTGTGTGAATAGTCCTTAAGAAGGCTAATCACATGTAGTGTTCGCCAAAAAACGAGCAAAATATTAGGGGGAAAAAAATCCTCCGAGGACGATGGCGAGCTCCGACAACATCCTTTTCTTCTGATGGAGGAAAGTTCAAAAATGGAGACCAAACACGGGAAAAAGGGGCAAAAATCCACGTTTTTGGCAAATTTTGGAGCCGAATCATCAGGAGAATAGTATGTGCCAGCAGCTTATAGCGAGGGTAAAAACGGCGGGGGGAGTTCTATACCGGCCTAGAACAATCTAGGGCATTGACCATGGATCCTCCTACTTTTTGTATCTTCACTTTGACCCTTGACCCCTACTTTTTGTATACCACTTTGACCTTTGATTTTGCCCCTTACTTTTTGTATCTTCACCGCGCTTCGACCCCTGCTTTTCGTGTCTATATTTTGACCTTAAATTATTGCCGCACTCAGCACATCATTTTCTCCTAATACGATAGATCGAACATCCGTCACTGCCAAGAAAAAAATTGTGTGGGGAAACCCACTGTACTTCCGTGTTCCTGTTTTTCGCGTTTTATATAAATTAACAAACCATTTTTCATGTTGTCACGCCAAATCGTTCTTGCCCAACTGTGCTAAAAACGACGATTTTGACTACAATTGTTGCCGTTTTTTAGCAGCGCTGAAGAAATTTTGCGCGAGGAATCCGAAAAAAATAGCTCGAAAAAATTCTGGACCCACTTGTTTTGAAGTTATGACTGAAAACGGCAATAGGTTCGGGAGGAACATGTCTGCTAAATTATTTTTTGTTCAAAACAAAGGCTAGATTTGTACATCTCATACAAAATGGCCAGATTTTCATTTTCATGCATTTTGTTCGGAAAAGAGTGTCCAACCGACGGCATACCGAATACCACTTTTTCCAACATTTCAGAGGTTGTATATCACGAATATGATGTCATATCGCAGTAGAGCAGCGAGGGGGATACGGGTCCAACCCCACCACCCTCCCGAGGGCCTTCAGTCTCTTTATCCCTTCTTCTAGATTTTTTCCCCCAGCCGTAAGTTTGCACTCATACAAAACACTACCGGTTTCATTCGGTTTAATTTTTCCACCCGTCCTGTCTATTAAAATACCTTTCAATTGTATTGTAAAAATATGAACAAATCACTCAGACAATTCATTCGTTACAATACATACGACAACAACACTTAGCTCGAGCACAATAGAATAAAAATTCACTCTCGAACTAGCCTAGATTTGTCTGCATAGTCTATAACTGGAAAGTATAATGTATGCTCCCATATGAATTTCTCCCTCGTTCTGACTCGAATCCGTATCTTCCTTCCCAAGTGCAATCGCTTCGAGGTTTTGTCACTCCTCATCTGAGTTTCAGGCGTCACCCTCTGGAGCTCCGTCGCTACTTCCCTGTGTCCCACATCTCTCCCCCTAACCGCCCATTTCCCATGGACCTTCAACCCATAACACGTTTCCATTGCGCGCATCTTGAACTCCAAATACAGGGGTCACAGCCGAAGCAACATTTCCATTCCCGCCCCCAGGGCCAGCTTTCCACCAAGCCAAAGCCCCATACAATATTCTAGGCCTAATTATACCTAAGTACAACCTATAGGTATTCAATTATATCAATATGTTCAAGGTCACCCCCAAATATTTAGCTTCTGCCACCCTTTCTACTTCTCTACCATTCATCCTAATTGGCCCACACCCTGCTAATTTTTTTTTTTTTTTTTTTGTAAAGAGCGTGAGCTTGGCTTTCTCCGGGTTTACCGCAAGTCCTTTGCCTGCACACAAGTTATTCATCACATGAACAGCCTGATTCATCATACCATACAATGTGCTCATGCCCTTCCCCTCACCAATATCACTACATCGTCCGCAAAGAACTGGCAATACACCCCCTCTCTCTCTATGCTCCCATAACTATCGTAGGTACTTGATTCCGAAAAAAACAAAACCAGAATATTTGGAACCCCCCCAAGAAGCTAATCCTGACTGTGCTACTGCATCTCAGACTTTAATTTTTTGACGAACACGTGTGTTTCCTTTCCCTCCGGGAACATGGAAGTAATTCACAAATTAAGAGCCGTATAAGTGAATATATAGGGTGTTTCGCAACCAGTCGTGAATACTGAAAGAGGTGATACAACAGGTGATTTAGAGTCGATATTGTTCTTTACGACTTTTTCGAAAACCCATTCGTTCCAGAGATATCGATTAAAATCGATATTTTTGGACATTCGTTACTTTTCCTCATTTAAGAGGGCGTAGCGCCGATACAAAAGCAAAAAAACAAAAACTAATCAGCTCGTTGGAAAGAGCGCAAAATTTCCTTCAAATTTGTGTGCTGAAATAGGAAAAATACCCCCTCCAACGATAATAAAATTAGCCCAGAACTTAACGAAAATCCTTTTCTATTTTTTTCCGTTACTATTCAAAGCGTGTTAACTTTCGAATGGGTTTTCGAAAAAGTCGAAAAGAACAATATCGACTCTAAATCACCTCTTGTATCACCTCTTTCAGTATTCACGACTGGTTGCGAAACACCCTGTATACTCAGCTTAAGTGACAAAGGACCTAATAAGGACCGTATTTAGAATTTTTCCTTAAATTTAAGATCTCCTCAACACGCTTCGAAACAGATGGTAATTTTCAATTCAATAGACCGTATTATCTTTCAGCAACTTGAGTTAAGGCTTTAGTATACAGGGTGTTCACCGGTGGCGTTGACTATATTGCACACGGCGAAAGTACATGCCAAGAGCTGAAAAATTTCCCCTTTCACTTTTTGAAAATCTCCAGCCGTTACCGAGATATGATTTTTTGAACACTTTTTATTAAGAAAATCAGTTTTCATGAGAAAAATACGTTTTCTCGGGTTCTATGTGGTGCTTGTAGAAATTGAATGACAGATTCGGATTCTGCACAAAATTTACCATAAGATACAATGCGATTCGTTTTGGAATTACCTGGGCACGCCCATCATTCTAGGCGTCAAAAGTTTTTCGTTGCACAAAGTGAGATTTTTTGCTAATTTATTCTCTTGATTTTCACTAGTGAGAAGAAATCGCAGGTGACGCACCTGTACTGTAAAAACATCTCCAAGCTGTCAGCTTTCGAATGACGTATCACAAAATCAGCTTCTGGATTATTTTTGCCGTCGGAATCACCTTTCTTTTAAAAATATTGACACTCAATTTTGGCATCACTCTTGAATTCTTTGGACGAGGTTGTACTGGTCAGTTGTACCAACCCTGTACAGCGTGGATTTTAGAGTTGCCCAAACGTAGAAAGCTGTTAGCGTTAGGCCAGGGCTCCTCGCTAGCCACATGACGAGACCGTGACGCCCAATCCACCGGTCTTCAAAATTTTCGTTCATCCATTCCACGATGCTTCTTCCGTTATGGGAATCATCCCATGTGAGGGGGCAGTTATGGGCATCAGGACACCCACCCATTGGCCACCGCATTGAGTAGCAGCAGCTGGACTTCTTTCAGGTGAAATGGATGCCGACTATCTTTTTTGAGGACTTTCCAATTCCCATACACTTAACGAAGCAGAGTCTTCCTCTAGCATCCAGAAGTTGACCCTAGGTCTGGATAATATGCCTATAAAACCTGGATATAGGGATAATTGAAAATTGGATACCTATCCCACCAATTTATCCTCTACGTGTTTTTCGATTTGAATCGACTTATTGAAGATGCCCCTCACATTGTAAGCCGTCAGCAGAAATAATGGTGGATAATGTACAGCGTCCTGCTCATAGTGGAATAATCAAGGACTAATTTTGGGGTCAGCATGAGGAAACATGATCTGACTGGTCCATGAACACTGTCCACATCGTGGGCTTGTTTGATGAAGATCTCTCGCAATAAGAACACAAGAGTGCCGCTCATGCATAGTCATGATACCTGATCTTTCCGCCTCCGGATCCCTACGTTTGGGAAACAATGAACACTGTCCACAGCGTGGACTTTATTGATGAAGATCCCACACACTAAGAAGTAAGAATACAAGATTGCTGCAGGATGGCTGTGAGGCATAGCTTATGAGATTAACGAGTGGTTTTTAATTAACTGGCATTGGGGCCTTCTGGTATTTGACTCAGAGGGTGGTTTTTTTAAAAAATAAAGCTGATTTTGGTGGCCAAAATAAGCCAGAATCTCATTTTGGGATACGTAATTCGAAAGCTGCCTGCTTGGAGATGTTTTTAGAGTACAGGTGCGTCACCTGCGATTTTTTCCCACTATTGAAAATCAAGGGGACAAATTAGCAAGAAATCTTTTTTTGTGCAAAGAAAAACTTTGACTCCTAGAATGATGGGTGGGTCAAGGTAATTCCGAAACGAATCTCATTGCATCTTAGGGTAAATTTTGTTCAGAATCCGAATCTGTCATTCAATTTCTACAAGCACCACATAAAACCCGAGAAAACCTGGCTTTCTCATGAAAACTGCTTTTCTTCATGAAAAGTGTTCAAAACGTCATATCTCGGTAACGGCTGGAGATGATAAAAAAGTGAAAGGGACAATTTTACAGCTCTTGGCATGTACTTTCACCGTGTGCAATATAGTCAACGCTACCGGTGAACACCCTGTATAAGATCTCTGACTCCGACTTGAATATGTCTTTTTCCTGGCACTCGAATACCACTATGCTCCAACTCGTAATTGCTCTATCTCTCTTTAAACAAGACCCGGCGCCCTAAATATTCGAAAACAGAACGAGAGCTTGAAGCGCACTAAGATTCTCTTTTCCCCTTCAAAGTTCACTTAACCGACAACGTCGAATGACAGCAATGTCGAAAGTTTACAGTTATGAACGCATTGAAGAAAAAAAAAAAGTTCAAAATTGCGTCTACTTACCAACACGTAGACTCCAAGAAGAGCCTCGACACAATCAGCGACGACTTTATCGGCGACTGTTTGATGGCCAATAAGATCCAACGTCGAGCCATTGTCATCGGGTTGCTCTATGAAGTCGTTCACTTTTTTGTGGAAATCAACCATGGTCGAATTCTTCAAAATACCGGTTCGCCTCTCTCTGAAGAGGAAAACAGATGATCGTTAAAACGCGCAAAAGGCAAATGAGGAGTTAAGTGGCTGCGTACTGACTCGTCACTCGTCCTCAGTTCGTAGAGCACGCTCGGCGACACCCTTAAATCACTAACCAGCGCTTTCAACGGTCTAGGAATTGTAAACCTTGGCATATCCCAATCGTTCGTATTGAATTCATTCATCTATGAAAGGGAGGTCGTCAAGAATGGGAACCGGATCCCTTTAACCACAACTTACCTTGATTTTCATTCCCAGCCTGGCTTTGGCGTCACCACAGTAGAATAAATTTCTATTTCCAATCAGTTTGCCCTTGATAGCTGTCAATTTTCCCTCGTCCTCTTTAGGGAAGGCCGTGAAAAGAGCCAGGGATACGACGAATTTTAAAAACGAGTCTCCTAGCGTTTCTATCCGCTCGTAATTGACTATGTCCGCTGAGGATTTGGCGGTAAGTGCCTTAAGAGAACAAACATCAGAATTAATCACAAAGTTACTTCGATATAAAGAGTTTAAAAAGTACCGTTAAAACATCTTTTAACTCGGGCTGGTGAATGTCGGAGTAGTTCTTAAGAACTTTCAGCGGCGGTGGATCAATGAGCACCCTTTTCTCTCTTTTCGCGGTCTTGAGTTTCTGGAATGTGTCAACATGCATTTTTATAATGCCTCGGTAGAATAAATAATTAGAATTAAAATTAATCTAATATTATTTGACAGTACCTATCGAAAATCACAACTAACAAAACAAGTCACCGATATTCGCCATGGACTCGCCAGGACTTCATGGTTGAGAGTATCATTTCGTCTAAAGTCTGTCCACACTCTGATGGACTCACGCCCGCCATTAAAATAATCGAATTAGCTTTCGCTTTGCCCCTTCAACTAAGTCTACTAAAAGCTTTTCTAATCTTCACCGTTATTTTTTGGGACTAAACTCGTGGTCGACCCCTCCTCCCACCCACTCAAACAAAGACTTGACCTTGCGAACGATTACCTGATAGGTTTTTTTAAAATGGATTTTTACCTTTATTTTTGGTGGGAGTCGACAAATCGATAGATCGACATGATGTAACCCGTTCGAGAGTCCATCAGAGTGTGGACAGTGTACAGTTGTGTTAATCGTTGAGCCGCTTTACGATAATGTATCCAATTATCGAGAGTGAACTCACTTTATAGTGAAAACCAATTAAGCTGTACACTCACAGCGGCTCACTAAACAACTGCAACACGAGCTCGATAAGCAAAGGCACCATCGAAAATTCGAGACTATAGATCTCGAAGATCTCGGAATTCAATAATAGCCCTGTTCGTTTACCGTCCGGACTAACAGCACTAAACGCACTTTTTTGGCGTTGTTGATCTCGAACTGCTCGGACAAGTTCGGAACTGACAAACGAACAGAGCTAACGTTAATGATTTATGCAAATCACCGGACACGGGTGACTCCTATCGAAAATTAAAAAGCAACTCTACCACTAAAGCGCTCGGCTAGAAAACATTGGTGATGAAAAATGACGCGAAAAAAGAAAAAAAAGGTAACATACACACGAGCAGCAGAAGCGAAAGATATTTAACTGCTGCATGAGCAGCATAGTTTCAGGAGATGGTAATAAGTGCGTCTTGGGTATCCAGTTGCTCTAAACAGGAACACACAAAAATAAACAATAAAATAAAAGTAACAATAGGTAGGTACTATTGGTTGTGTAACACATTGGTAAAGAATTGCGAAGGGTTAAATGCTCTCCACGCGCAGCAATGCCACACGCATCCAACGTTGGAAGCGTCATTTTACACGGTTTTACACTGACACGTGGTCTTACACAGGGAAGGTGGTGAAGAATAATCACAACGATAACGCGGGGCTCACAAACGGATTAAGAAGACGGACGGAACGGGTGCGGGATGGAGTGAAAACTTCGGTTTTACTAGCTGAGGTCTAGGCGATTGAGCCCTGGTCTGCCAAAGGAGGGCTATCAAAATCCCTACACCCATATTTTCACGGACAGTCAGACTACCGTCAAGGCACCGATGACGAGCTCTAGGCTCGTATGGGACTGCCATAAGTGTCTGTCAGGGGGTGCCTAGGTTTACTTCCTAGGCGAGGAAACTCGCCTACCTTTACTACTTGCGAAAATAAAAAAAAAGTGTTTTTCGACTCCAAGGGATACGATAAGAATCATTATGAAACACGGCGCGTGAAGAGGAATGCTTTAAAATGGAATTGATGTCGATGCTCACCGAAAAAGCACTGTCCACCGGTGTCTTGAGAAATTTCTCGTAATGGACAATCGCAAGCGAGTCGACTCTATCAATAAATCTGTCGATGTCGAAAGGCTCGTCCTGCGGTCTCCACGGATAATCGTTCACCGTCAAAGCTTCCATTCTCGACTGGAGTAAATTGGTCACTTCGATGGTGCTTTGAAGGGATCCAGCTACATCGTCACTCTCAGATAGGGAAGCTTTCTCAACAGCCAGTGGACCCCATAATTTATCTGTTATAAATAGGATTATTACATTATTATTATTATTATTATTATTATTATTTCTCGTGTTAACTCTAAATGCGCACTTTCAGGAAGCTCCACCATCCCCAGACCAGTTTCCATGGCGATTGAGCGTCTCAGCTCCTCAGCCACGAGCAGCTGCGTCACTCGATGTAGCAGACTAGGTAGCAAGGTGGATTTCAAGGCGTAAGCAGACGGGATTTTGTGCACTACACACAGTTCGGGGATGAATTTCTCGTTGAATATCTCCTCGTCGATTGTCCGCTTTTTCGAAATTCCAGGAATGTACCTTTAAAAAAAAATGTAAAAGGATTCAAGATTGCACTACAAGATTATGTGTGAAAAACGTTTTAGCCTTGAAAACAGCTTAAAAAGGCTTGAATTCCAATCACAATTCTTAGCATAAACACCGTTGATACTTGAAACTGTTAGCAAGGCTCAAACAGATTCCGTTGATTCTTTCCCTAAACGCACCTCGGACAGAGATAATTCAACTTGTTTGATATAGCGCGGACCTCAATAAGAGGCTGACTTTTATCCTGCACAGTCTGTTTGTGTCTCTTCTGGTAGTAAGTGAAATAATTCTCGTAGTTTTGACTGGGAAATTCCGACATAGGAGTTTCGTCAAAAGTTACTTCAGTGACTATGTAACGCTAAAAGGATAGGAGAGGATGAAGGAAAAACAAATAAAACAGAAAATTGGGGGTTAGAATATTCGAATAGACAAACAAAAAAAGTATACATTTAGCCCCGACGGATACGGCCACGCGCAAAATAGATGAGAGTCCCTTACGTAATTGTCTGATATGTTACCACGGTACCAAGGCTCAACAACTTTCATATGGTGGCTGTCGTTTGTCACTCTCATGGCACGATCCGTCGGCTCAACAACTGGCACTAGCAAGGACTCCTGAGAGTGAATTACTTCCCAATCAATTTCGAATTTATCACTTTTTTCTACAAAATAATAAATTTAGTGTTGGGCCAAACGGAAAAATGAGAAGTACTAACCGTCATAGATGCAGGGAGAAATTACGTACGAATGCTCTTTGTTCTCAATGTCTCTGACTAAAAACTGTTTCCCCTTATTCATACGTAACAGTTTTTCGAAAATGAACGTGTGAAAATCGAAGAGAAGATCCAGTAAGTTTTTAAACAAACGAATTTGAATGTAATTGACTTTTACGTCAACGGTGACTTCGCCGACTTTCATAAAAAGCGGGAAAGAGCATATCTTCAAAAGAGGAGAAGAGAGGGCATTGAAAGTGGGCTCTCGAGGATTAGTTAAATTCACTTACCTGAGGAAGGGGCTTCGAAGAAAGTAAGGCGAATTGCTGACTAGACTCAAGGGCGGAATAGAACGCTAAATCCCGAGTGCAGTCGATAGGTTCGAGAAAATTTGGTTTTGTAATCAGTAAATGAACATAAACCATTGAGCTTTCGGTAGGCATACAGTTAAATAGACAACTAGGAACCTGTTCAAAAACAAAAAACACGTTTAATTGGAGAGGAGAAGGGGAAGGGCAGTTGCAACAAGAGGAATATGCTTAGTTTCACGTCACGTGGGGTTTTTGGAAAATAATGTTAGTTTCACCAAGCTTCGAGCGAATTTGAGTTACAAAGTTTTAGTGTAACAAATATTTAAACATAACATACCCGCGATATGTGATAGACAGTGGCAAGTCACGGGGTGGTTTTTGCCCCGCCCCCCCGAGAAGATGAAGTCTATGATTGTCTTTCGAGAGATTTTTTTTTTCATCTTTCAACAAAGGACTGTTGAACGGAGAGCTGCGAAGATGATGTCTCCACCCCCCACCCTCAAACAATTAAACGCCTAAAATGACGCATCAATTTTCTAGTCCGTGTAAAATTAGGACCCGAAACTTGCAATCATGCGGATATTCAGCCGGGAAACTTTCAATTTCCTGGCTATCCGACATCCTCCAGGCTCTGTTGGAGCCGTCTAGCCTGTTTGATCCACCGCCACGAAAAATACCCCAAAACTTGCAAGTAAAAGGTCTGTTCCAGCAAGGTGTTTGGAACATGTTCGGAGCAGATGGCTGGACATTCAGCCAGCAAACTTGTAATTTCGCTCAATTTAGGACCCGAACTTGCAAACTCAATGTTTGGCGCAGTCAGGGCCAGTCAGCCCAATGTCCGGGTTCACTACAAAAAAAAAAGAGGGCCTCAACTTCTGCAATTTCCCTTGAATTGTCATGAAACTTGCTCAATTAAAGGCATCTCCTTAAAAAACCAGGAAACTTCCAATTTCGCGGTTATTTGCCACAAAAGAATGGTGTGACTTTGCGACTATTCGTGAGGACCCTGTCGAGGTCGGCTAGCTTGGGTTTCACGGTCACTAAAAGAAAATCCCCGCGACTTTAATTCGCGTAATTAAAGACCAGGAAATTGCAATTTTGACCATATAAAGACAGGAAACTAGCAATTTCGCCGATTTTTAGACCCGAAACATGCAATCTCGAATTGCATGAACATATTTGCCAGGCTTTGACCGCCTGCTGTCAGGGACCAGCATCCACGGTCACTAAAAAAAAAAAAAAAAAAAAAAAAAAAAAAAACAAGAACAAAAAAGAACTTTCAAACTCGCGAAGACGTGAAACGGGCAATATTGTGTATTTCAAGCAGGAAGCTTCACTTTTTTCACTTATAGTCCTGGAGCCAGCCCCGAAAAGGTGCATGTATTTTGTCACAGGGTTTGAAGATCGGAACTCATGGCCCATGGTCCATTGAGTGAACGTCTGCCATCCCAAAGCGGTTGCTCGCCTTCAGAGCAGAATTTTATGGAAATGGAAAACGCTATGAGAATCATATTTTCACAGTTTGAAATAACCTCAACTTCCGCCGCAAAAAAGTACGGCTTCCGCACTAAGAGGCGTGAGAAAAAGTGTTTTTTCGTGGTCAACGTCCGTAACATACCGGGAAAAAAGTAGTCAGTTGGCCTAAAGTGGCGAGAACAGACGAACATGGTTTCTGATACATTTCGACCGTATACCTGCAAAACCTCGTAAGTACGATTTATTCAAAGAATGAGGTTTCGAGTTGATCTGACGAAACTGAGGCTGTTGTTGCTTCTCTGAAAGTTTCATATCGATAAGATAAGAAATTCCAACGATAAAATCGATTGTCCGAGAGGCTTCAGAACGGTGGTAAAATCCTTTGTATGTCCAAAAACTATTCTAGAACGCTTCTTATTGAACATTTTGGCCCTTCCATGATTGATTATTGAGGAAATATGCATCTTTCTTCATAACTAATCGATTGCATGATTTACAAGAGTAGAGAGCCAACACTCTCCATAGTTTTTTGTCTGTACTGTAAAATTTTGAGTTTTGAACATACGAGGTTTCGCAGGTACACGGTCGATTTATACTCAAACGTCAAGCAAGCTTCCAAGGCTTTCGGAGGTCGACTTTCTTCCAACACTGGACTAATTGATAACTGACACCGTTGAACCCTCAATTTTTGGGAAACAATGAAATGACAATGTTGTGTCTCTGTTACGACGGGAAGAGCAACGGAAGACACAGCAGTTTTCTCTGGATTCACCCTTGAGAGACATCCCACGAGCGCTTTATCATTTATTTATTGGTACTCGCCAGCTCACCATCACCATCACCAGGCAGTTTCCGTAGCTGGTTTCGAACAACGACGATTTGCCCCCCCCCCCCTCTTGAGTCGATGAAAGAACGTGAAATTTCTAAGTACAAGTTCAAAGTACAGGTAATAGTCAAAGTAATACAGTGATGCGATGGAGTGGTTTGAAAGGTGGGGTGGGGTATGGAAACCTGATGGGGAGAATGACTGGAAAATTGTTTCATAAAAAGAAAGAGTTAATCAGATTTTGTGGTGGAGCCCCTTTCAAGATAAAATTCTAGATCCACCACCGGCTACTAGAAGAATATGAATAAAAATCAGCCCACTTACTTCTTTGTCATACCGTCTCTTCGACTTCTTAGTTCCGGAATCTTTTTTGTGATCCGTTTGTATCCAATTAGGAAAAAGATTTGTATCGTCCAAAAACGTCGATTCATTACCTCGAGGCAATAACCGCATATTGAGCTCGCCGGCTCTATGCAGGAGTTTACAAGCTTCGAACGCCGCTAGATGTTTAGCGGTAATTTTATTTTTACACGGAGGGCCCTGAAACATAATTCAAGATAAATATAAGGGCGAAGGAAAAAAGCTGAAAAGAATTACCCCAATTAATCCCTTAACGGAACTGTCTAATGGCAGTCTTAAAAAGATCTGATATTTGCCGTCGACTTCTTTCAAGAACCATTCCACTGTGAGCTTACTGAAACTATCCTGTGGTAGCGAGCTACAGTACCTGTAAATAATTAGAGGGTCGAGAACAAATTAATAGGTATGTTTGAACGTACCGTTGAATCATCATCCTGGGTACATTCACAGTTGGAGTCACGGATTCGATTGAATTCGACACAATATCCGAAAATTATTGAGTGTAGTTAGGAAAGGATCACAAAACGTACCTATTCAGTAATGATATTGCTGATATTGGTAGAAGCTTGGCTCCGTCGGGAGGGTAAGGGTCGTAGGGTTCATACTGCGAAAGCTCCTCACTGTCAATGGGTTCTGATTCTCTCATGAAATCTTTAAAATGTAACGCCTTGGCAGAAAAATGAAAGTAAAATGAAAGACCGATAAAAATGCTTAATTGAAACAAAAAGCAGACTATCCCCTTCATCCCCCAATTAAAACATTTTCGGCAGAGTTCCGTAAATCGACAAATAAAGGGAAAAATTACGTTTTTCAGTTCGTTCTCAACTTTCGCATATTGATCGTAAGATATCCTGAATTTATCGTCGTCCTCACAGACGAATAGAAGGTATTTACTCGACTTATGGCGAGCTCGCCCTTTCGATTGTATGTACGATCGAACTGTTTTCGGAAGATCAAACTTGACAACGTAATTACAATTTCTTACATCTATGCCCTCTTCAATAACGTCTGAAGCGACCAAAATATTTGTTCGAGACTGATTGAATCTAAAAGAAAGACAGGAAAGAGGTCAAGCAAGTATTTTGATGAACAAAATTTGAAGAATTGTACTTCAATAGCGCGGTCATGTTCTGCTTTTTCTCGAAAAGGCACTCCCGTGAATCTTTGTACGGATTATTGGCGAAACCGGTGATATAATCCGGTTTTATGTGAGCGAATTCTTCGTATTTCTCAGCTAGATCCTGGAACACGAAAAAAAGTCGAAGGATTGAAAACACTGACTGGAAGGAAAATAGTCAGAACAGGGAGAATGAACATACCGATAGAACGTAATAAAGTACTCTCGCGGTTAATCTGAATTCTACGAAGATTATTGATAAATCAGTCGGTTTCTGTTCTTTGATAATTTCGAATAATTTGCGAAGTTTAGGCGTCGCGAAATAGACAATGTGGTTCCCGTCAGGGCAATTTCGTTCCATAATTTGTTCAATTTTACCTCTATCAGAACAAAGAACGGAAAATTTCGGCTTACAGAAAACGCGTATCGTACAATAATAAACACTCACCTTAGTAGATGTAAATCCGTAGTTAAAGCACTGAGCATTAGACCTAAGTTTCTGTCCTCAAGAGAAAGTTTCACTCTCTCCAATGTGACGATTACCGATAGAATTGCTTTATTTGCTCCATACATCCCTAAATTGCTCCCGATTTCCTAATGAAAACAATACAAATATAGTTAATTTTTCTTGAAGGTTTGAGACCGTAAATTAATACCTGGACGTTTTTCAATAAGTTTCTGATTTTTTTTCGGCTACTTGGCTTCGTTGAGTAGCGAACAGCACCGTTCTCCAACTTTTCGTTCATTTCTTCCAGGTCAGAAATTAATTGTACCAATTCGAGACGACCCTCTTTGGGGTGCGTCCACTTTTGGAATACTCTGTCCATGAGGTCGCAGGCCTCAGCGGTTAGTTCACCAACATTAAGATGGATGGAAGATTTGGGATATAACACGAATTCCTCCCTGGGATTAGTGGAAAATCTAGGTAGAACGACAAAATTGTTGTCAGAAAGGAAAATTATTTGCTGGACCGTCGAATTAAAAATAAATGCAAAACAAAAGTTAACCTTGCCAATAATTCACGGTTTCCAGTGAATGCTATTTTTGAATCGAGCGTGTTTTCTAGATTGCTTTTCTCGATTTTAACATTGGCGGGACGACAGTTGCTATTCAACAGTGTCGCGGTCAAACCGAGGATACGAGGTCGCTTTGAAGTTTCTATTAGTCTGTAGAAATCCATTACCTAGACAATCGTTGCTTCAGACCGCCGATCTTCGAAATATTATTGCTCAGGAAATACCTTTTTCATGGGGTGGTTGTTCGTCGCATGGTGACACTCATCCAAAATTAACAAATTAATACTCTGGAAACTCACGTAATTGTGTTGCAGCATGTCGAGTAAAATTTGACACGTCATCACCAAAACCTAGCAAAGAATTGAAGGTCCATTTCCGCAGGAGTTAACACTTGAAATTACAATCGACTAACTTGGTTTTCTTCGAGCTCGAAGTCCCACTTTTTCTGATCCCAAAAATCCACTCCAGAGTCGCCGCTGTATTCACCCACTCTGTAGGGAGAGTGACAGCGAACGCTCTCCGCTTGTTGATGCACCAACGCAACCGAATTTACCAAAAAGAACGTCCTTTGGCCACCTTTCGAGTAGTCCCTTTATCGACCGAAAGTAAAACTAAATTTTCAGTCTCTGCTTTTAAATAAAATGGGAAAAATAACTCACATTTCTATCGTTTTGCCCAGCTCTTTGATGAGCATTGTGGCGATAAATGTTTTTCCAGAGCCAGTAGGCAAGAACACAATAGTGTTTTGTTTCAATGCAATTTCGAGCAATTCAGTCTGATATTCTCGAGGAGTAAAATCTCGGTTTCTTTCCTCCCTCTCGGAGACGTCGTCGCCGTTTGACACCATATCGACGCCGCCTGAGAATTGTAAACAACAAATCTGCCCAAAGGCCAACAAAACGCAAATCATTTTGAATGTTTAATCAAAGGCAGAACAGAGGACTAACAGAAAGGATACAATCGCCTCCCCCTAATGGTTTTGAACTACAATGTGCATTCAATTTGAGTATTGTAGTGGGATCTTCGGGACGGCTTTCATTTTTCGCCATACTTCTCGGACTTCGGTGACCGGGTCAGATAAAAGTCAAGAGGCTAATTCGTGGGTAAAAGTAGAGAGAAAAATTAGGCGACCAAAACGCCAATTCTCGAATAGAATTGAGAAATTTCTCTAATTCGCTGTTGAAATTGCGCTAATTCACGGTTAAAATATAGACAAACGGCTAACTCACTGATAAAATTTAGATGAAGCGCGCCAATTTGAGGCTGAAATTAAGAAAACTGCTAATTCTCACGGGTAGATTGGAGAAAATCCGCTAATTCTCTGTTAAAATTAGAATAAAACGCTAATTCATGCAAGAAACTAAGAAGACCGTTCTTTCGGGGCTAAAATTGAGAAAAACGTTAATATTCTGCAAAAAGTGTGAGAGGTGCAGCGCTAAAATTTTCCGTCCACTGGAAGCGTTTTGAAGCAGCGCTACAACGCGCGACATCCCAAAGGCTCAAATTTCATGTGACATCGTCCACTGCAGGCTCAACTGTAGTGAATTCAATTTAAGCCTTTTTGCGTGTACGCTCGCTGTCGCGCGTTGTAGCTCCGCTAGAAAACGCTTCCAGTGGACGACCGGCCTAACTCAAAGCTGAAATTGAGAAAAACACGAATTCGCGAGTAAAATAGAGAAAAACGCTAATTTCACGGTTTAAGTTGACAAAAATGCTAACTCGGGGGTAGAATGGAGAAAGAGCACTTATTCGAAGATAAAATTGAGATAAACGCTACAAATCACGCCTAGAATGGTGAAAAAGAGCTAATTCGCCGCTAAAATGGAGGAAAGCGATAATTGGCAAATCGCGGCTAAAATTGAGAAAAATTGCTAATTCGTAGATGAAATTGAGAAAGTGCACTCAACAGCACACTTGGGAAATTCGTGGCTTAACTTGAAAAAATCGATAATTCATGGCTAAAAATGTACAAATAGTCGTACAGTAGTAGAAATTCGCCAGGATTGCTTGAATTTACAGGTCAAAACAAGCGATTTTGAATCGAAAAATCACTCTTTTTTCTAAAAAACTGTCATTTCTGCCGAAAAATCGCCAATTAATTAAACAAATGCTCATGAGTAATTTTGAAAGGGACACGTTGAAGAAGTTTTTCTGATCCATCGAAAGTCGATAGGCGGAGATTTAGTATGGACAAGTGGTGATTGACTTTCATTGAAAAAATAAAAATTCCTGTTTCGCAAAACTTTGAGGAGCTGCCGAGGACACAGAAACAGCTATTTTTTGACGAAAATGGATAGTCCTGGCAGGAAAGAGTGTGCTCTTCCCAAATCCATCGTCAAAATTTGTAGAATGTCAGCTGGGAAGAGAGTTACTCGCATTTTGCCCAGGAAAATGATGTTATGCTAAAAAGATGCTAGAAAAATCAAATCTCGAAGGGTTTTGATTTTCGGACCATGGGTTATGGGGTGTTTTCGATCACAAATGAGGTCTAATTTTACTCAATTTTTTTCTTTACACTTAAACCCTTCTACCCAGTATATTCAGGGAAAAGTAAAGCATTCTCTGGTTCATATTTATACGCGTCTAGCGTAGCGTCGTTTGGCTGTCGTTGAGCCCAAACCAAGCACCCCCGATTCTTCCAATCCGGTACAATGTTGTTCAACCTGAGTCAGACATACATTTTGGCGCGAAGGAAAACTCTCTATCAGCTCTAGTTGCAGAGTTATAAACAATTTTAATTTTTGAGGGTGTGGTAGGCTGTGATTGCAGGTGGGCATTGGTGGGGACTTGGTCTTAAAATCTTCCTAAAGGCATGTAGAACATTCCTGCCAAAATCGACCTCGAAAAGTTGGGTAAAAATACAAGCTTTGGTGACCAAGATTTGGGTGGGTGCTAGTAGTACTCCTTCCCGCTGGACAACATGGATATCCCTTTTGGGTCATTGTGAGGTCTCACAGAGGTCACCCACTCCAGTTGAGGCTGAAACATCCTATGAAAAAGTTGATCCTGTCGTAGAAAAAATAAATCGTTCTCTGGTTCAAATATGTCCTTCATAAGTTCGTTTGGCTCTCGTGGAGCCCAAACTAAGCGCCCCCGGGTCTTCCGGTCCGATACAAAGTCGTTTAACCTGAGTCAGATGCACATTTCGGCGCAAACGGAATTTCTATATCTGCTCTGGTTGCTAAGTTATGTAAAATTTAATTTTTCTTTGGGGGTGGTAGGCTGTGTTTGCAGGTGGGCATTGGTAGGGACTTAGTCTTGAAATCATCCTACAGGTATATAGAACAATCCTGCCAAATCGCATTGCTTAATGATTATTTGCAAAGTTGATGTCGTTAACTTCCGGGCTAGATTTAGGCCAGTATGCTAAGTCGTTCCTCGAAATTTCCTCGACTTCAACCTTCCTCGCAAACTGTAGAATCACATGTTATGTAATTTTTCCAGTTTGTGAGGGAGCTTTGTGGTTGAGGAAAATTCGAGGAACGTCTTAGGCCCGGCGCACACTAGGAGAAAAAAGACGCCGTCGCGCGCGTCAGCGTCCGACTCGTGCAGTAAAAACACATAGAACTCTATGGGGCCTTTCACATTGGACGCTTACGCGAGAGTCGTCTCTTCCCCGAGAAAAGACGCCGACTCGTCTTTTTTCTCCTAGTGTGCGCCGGGCCTTACGGGCCTTAGATACTAAATACTCAATAACCGCATTTCCACCATTTTAGCCACTATAATTATCTCGTTTACTCAATTTTAGCCGCGAATTATCGGATTTTCTCAAATCAATCCGCGAATGACCGTTTTACGCCATCTTATTTAGCTGTGAATCATGCAACGTTTTTTCACTTATTTAGCTGCGAGTCAGCGCTTCATCACTAATTTAGCCGGAAATCAGTGTTCTTCTCACTTTTAGCCGCGAACCAGCGGGTTTCCCATGTGTTTCCGCGAATCAGCGCTTTTTGTGCCAGTAAGCGTTTACTAAATACGCTCTTAGCCACTTCTTAGCCAAGGGAAATTAGCGTTTTTTTTTTTTAAAAGTTTAGATGGGAATCAGCGTTTTATCACAATTTCAAATGGGAATTGGTAGATTTCCTCAGTTTCGGCCGCATATTAGCGAATTTTCGCAAAAATATCCGTGAATTAGATTTGTCTCCATTTTAGCTGAGCGTATCATGGCTTTTCTTCAGTTCTTGCCGCGCCCCGCGCTTGTGTCAATTCTGGCCAAGAATTATTTCTCAAATTTAAACGAGAATTACCACTTTTAGGGTGCGTTTATTAATGCACTTATTCTACAGACAAAGCTGGGATAAGTCTGGTTGCTATGGGCCTTTTGGTAAACAGTAATGCAAAGTTATCCGAGGGATTGCTATTCCATGAGAAATCCGGTGATTGATAAACCCACCCTTACTCAATTTTAGCCGCATATTACAGCGGATTATCTCATGTTGGTGCATGAGTTAGCGTATTTCTCTATTCTACCTACCTGAATGAGCGCTCATTCTCAATTTTAGCATCGAATTAGCACTCCTTCTCATGTTGGCCTGCGATTGAATGCTTTAACTCTGTCATCAGGGACTTGAGTGGTTTTTCTCAGTTTCAGCCACGGGGTTTCTCAAATAGATTGAAGGAGCGTTTTAAAATAACTTATCCTCAGTTTTTGCCTCGAATTACCGATTTTTCTCAATTTATCCGAGTTGCCCCGATCACACCACAACCGTTCTAACCACAAATTGCTCGAAGCACATTTCTGCGGCGACATTGTGGTTTGAATAAGCCAAAGTCCCGACATTTAGTTTTTTAACGAGCCATTTGTTCATTCGCAGTAGCCAAAATTATGAAAAGAACAAAAGCCATTGATTTCTCATCAAGCGTAAATCGCCTAAATTTGTCTTTGAAATAGCAATTGATTGTGAAATTGGAGTTTGAAAGACCCAAACCCGCGAAATGTTTTTGAGAGATACAATATCACTGAAATCCAAATCCAAAAATGTTTGTTTTGAAAAAGCTAAATTTGGGTTCAAAATAGCCTGCAATTGCGTTCTTTGGTTCTTGAAAGAGCCAGACGCGCATGAATAGTCTTATGTTATATAAGATATTGAGCGAAACCCAAGACCAATCGTTGGGTCTCATTTTTCGACAGAATGTTCTGGGGCTAAATTTTCAGATTTTCATTTCAGTTAATTTATTCATTTTTTGCAGATTCAAATCACCTGTGACACCATATTCACTCAGAGACTTGAGCAGATTTCAGACACTGCAATAAGAGATCCGTGTTTTGGGGACTAGCCACACAAAGCGAGCCAGGCTTTCGGGCTATTGGTTTCTACAGGGTGTTCATGAATTACCTGGACAGAAGAAAACCAGTTATGGGGCACATCATTTGCCATCGAAATTACTATTTGGAGTTTTTGGAAATTCCGCCTTGTTTCCGAGGTATCACACATTTTACGATTTTTTCACTAATTCCCGTTTTTCCCACTTAAATGCTTGCCATACGCTCATAAAATGGTATTAGCCCAAAACTAATCAGCTCATTGGAAAGAGCACACAATTTTCTATAAAATGTGTCATTTTCGGGTGAAAATTATTTTCGTACCATTCGTGAGAGGAGCCGATTTACTAAAGAAACCGGTGACTCACATTTCCAAACATTTTTCCGACGCGATTTTCACCTCTTCGCCACTGGGAAGAAAAAAATTGAAATCAGTGGAAAAACTTCCTTATTTTGTAAGCTTTCCAATGATGTACAAAGGTTCATAGTTACTATATTTTTCCGTTGAGATATGAGCAATAAACTTGAAAAATCCAGTCAGGAAACGTGAAATTCACGCATTTCTTCGACTTTATTTTATTACACAAGGAGACATTTTTTTCTTCTTTTATTTTATTTGTGACTCAATTATTCATCTTTCATCTTCTTAGTCAATAATTCAAGTTCCTCTCCCCTCTGAAAGAGACCCCCACCACCACTCATATGAGTGCCTACGTAATTATTGTAGGGGGAGGGGAGAAGAGTTCACGAATCGAGCTTAAATTATTAATTAAGAAGATAAAAGATAAATAATTAAGTCAAAAAATAAATTAAATAAGAAAACAATAGTTCCTTCGGTTATAATAGTACTGAACAAAATAATGATTGAATTCCACGTTTTCTGACTGGGATTTTTCAAGTTTTTTACTTATATTTCAACGGAAAAATACTATAAGCGTAAACTTTTACACAGGTCTTGTACAAAATAAGGAAGATTTTCCACTGATTTCAAATTTTGTCTTCTCTATGGCGAAGAGGTGAAATCGCGTCGGATAAATGTATGGAAATGTGAGTCACCAGTTTCTTTGGTAAATCGGTTGCTCTAACGTGTGGTACGAAGGTAATTATCACCCGGAAGTGAACACATTTTAAAGGAAATTTTGTGCTCATTCCAATGAGCTGATTAGTTTTAGGCTAATACCATTTTTATGAGGGTATGGCAAGCATCTAAGTTGGAAAAAAGGGAATTAATGAAAAAATCATAAAATGTGTGATATCTCGGAAACAAAGAGGAATTTCCAAAAACTCCAAATAGTCATTTCGATGGTAAATGGTGTGCCCCATAACTGGTTTTCTTCTGTCCAGCTAATTCATGAACACCTTGTATAATAAAATTAATAAATTAGGTTAATAGGATATTTGGGAGGGGGGGGGTGAGAATAAAGTTTACCGCCACCCCCCTCACACAGGCATAAAACCGAGCCCCTGAACTTGCACCCCACGAGTGTGGTTGAATGGAAAACAACGCTTTAAACGTTATGATAAGTGTCCACTTGAGACAAAATCTCGACAGCAATCGCACGGGGTGTCCGTTTGAGACCGCATTCGCTCTCGAGACTGATTTGTGAGACTTGAAAGCAGAATTAGGGCCGGCGCACACTAGGAGAAAAAAGACGCCGACGCGCGAGTCGGCGTCTTTTTTCTCGGGGAAGAGACGACTCTCGCGTACGCGTCCAATGTGAAAGGCCCCATAGAGTTCTATGTGTTTTTATTGCACGAGTCGGACGCTGACGCGCGCGTCGGCGTCTTTTTTCTCCTAGTGTGCGCGGGGTCTAAGTCACGAGACCAGGGGCCGTATTCCGAAGCCGTGTGAAAATGCCGCAAAAAACGGTTGCTATGACGGGATAATGTTATTTCTTATTCGGCGTCCTTGGATCCCGCTTGTGGCATTTTATCCCGACAACTCCGAATAGGCCCCCAGTAATATTTCATGCCCACTTTAGACTTCATAGGTGAGTGCACCTAGTAGTGAAGTGGTCGTTAACTTTGTACTGGGACTGATCCGCGGCAATCCCTTGCTTTTATAATCGCCTACAAGCAGTGGCGTAGGAACGGGGGGGTACAGGGGACAAGTGAACCCCCCCAAATTCTGTTGGGGGGGTACACCCTATGTATTTGTACCCCCCGATTTCAGGTCTTTTTGTATACCTTCAAATGAAGTACCGTACATTATTATTGTTTTCCTTTTCATTTCAGTACCTCCCTACATTATAATTATCATATTCGAGAAAAGGTACCCCGCATTAAGGGGGGTCAAAAGTCCCTTCACCGGGATTTTTTCGGAAGCAGGCGATAATCATTTGGGACCAAAAAATAAAATTTTTATCGAAGCGCGTTTGTCCAAAATGGGTTTTCTTACCGAATTATCGTCAAAAACGTCGTTTTTGGCCATTATTTATTATTTATTTTTCCCAAAAACGTTGATCAAGGAGGAAAATGATTCATTAATTGTAAATATATTTACTATGTGTGACAGTTATAGTTGTGTAGGAACAAGATTCGTGTGAATCTGTTTTCGGGAAAAATAAATAATTAATAATGGCCAAAAAACGACGTTTTTGACGATAATTCGGTAAGAAACCCCATTTTGGACAAACGCGCTTCGGTAAAAAAGTTCTTTTTTGGTCCCAAATGATTACCGCCTGCTTCCGAAAAAATCCCGGTTAAGGGACTTTTGACCCCCTTAATGCGGGGTACCCTTTGCTCTCAATATTCCATTGTTCAGCCAATTTCGCATACCTTGCTGAACTTTAAGGACCATAATGAATTGTTCGCGCAAGACGGAGGAGCTGAAAATGGGAAAGAAGGGGTAGGCTGAGTAAAGTTTGTAGGGGTCTGCTCCTATGTGGAATTTATGGGTGGGGGAGGGTATTTGCCTTTCTATGCAGGGTTGTACAATTTAGGACCGTTGGTCGGGGGGGGGGGGGTCACTGAATCCTTGTACCCCCCCGAAATTAGGACGTTCCTACGCCACTGCCTACAAGATAAGCAAAAAGCGGAATGTGAAAAAAGGAATAGTCCAGTTAATGAATGATGAAAAACGAATGGAGACGGTCAGCTTATGGATTTTCTATTTTTTTTTTTCTTTGTTCGGGCTAGTTGGGAGATAAAGATACTAAAAGTCCTAAGACTACCGGGAAGATCACTTGTTTTGGCTTTTCCTAATTATGTCACACCCCTCACTTCGTAGCGCAAGGACTACTTCTTAGAATAAATAGCTGACGAAATTGGCCACAACTTTTCCCCGGGAACGTCTTTTTATTCCTAGAAGTTTCCAGCTAACATGATTCGGGAAAATTGGAAAATTTTGTTAAAAATGCTATTTTAAGCAGTTTTTCTACCCGTCTACCAAGTGGTCTTCAGCTCCTTAGAGCTAACAGAGTTAAGGAATCGGCGATAACTGGTTTTGTCTCCAAAATTGATGGACTCGTGGTAACAGTAGGGGCTACTAACTACTGCGATCAGAGCGCCAACAAAGCTTTGGTTCTTGGAAAACATAAAGGTCTCGTAAGTAAAATCTGAACTTGAGCAGTCTACGCATCATAGAAAAAAAAAGGTTTGAGAAGAGAAGTAACTCAACGTCAAAATTATGAGACGAAACTGGCGTATTTCGACGAGACAGTTTGAGCTTCATCCAACATGATTTGACAGTCAGTTTGCTTCTTTGCACTTTGATCTCCGGGACAGGTCTTGTACGGAGAAACAAACTCATATCCCAAATTGAATCGAGTGGTTTTGAGTGATTGGCTAAGCAAAATGCTGCATAGAATAATTAAAAAGTGAACGAGACATTAACAAGACTCAGCGTCATTACAAATATGACGTGGTGTATTCAAGTCCCCTTTTATCCGAGAAAAACCGAGAATGGATTGTTGGCATTGGATAGATGCTTACTCAAGTTTCTTACACGAAATATTCGGACGGAATGATTTCATGCCAAAATAATGTCGTGTAATTATAATAGTTCAACAATAATTATTATTATTTGAATATTTGTTCACTACTTACGGAACTATGGGAATTACAGGACTATGCACTGAGACTGACCCTGACGCTTCTTTTATCACTGCATTCCCCCCTACCAATCAGGCAATCACACGATTGCACATTTCGCCGGTAGTTCATAACTAGATCGAAAGAGAGCAGCAGCTGCCACCAGAGTAACCTAACCTTCTCTCGATGAAGCAAATTAACGGTTTCTTTGGAAAAAAGTGGTTGGTTGGTGTCGGTGCCGTTCTTGTTTTGCACGTGTGTTTTCTTGTGACTTCTCAATATGAAAGCCAAAGGAGAGGTGAGAATTTCAGTTTTGAATATTTTCAATCCATGGAAAATTGCATTCAATTAAGGACCTCGACTATGTATAAATCTTTTATGTATTGAACAAGTTCCATGCCCTTCCCCTGACCCGCGTGGCCTAACCTATTCGTGGATCGACTCGCTTTACTTTAGATTTCTTCTACTAAAATTGTCTATAATGTGGTACGAAATTTGAATTTACATGATTTCAGTTGAAAGAATTCGAAGTAATCGGCAGGAAATTGCCTACCGAGAAGGAGAAAAAGGTACCCTTGTACAAGATGCGGATCTTCGCCCCGGACTTGATCGTGGCTAAGTCTCGGTTCTGGTATTTCTTGAGGCAACTCAAAAAATTCAAGAAGACCACCGGAGAAATTGTTTCTCTGAGAGAGGTGAGTGGAAGTTTTAATTTATTATCAACTTGCTAAATCTTGAAGCGGTGAGTTCTGATTGTTGCTTAGCTTTACTAAAGTGGGTTGTTCGTGCACTGACATCGAGATTTCAGAAAGCAAAACATTTGGGCAAACTTATGAACAGTGTCGGAAAAGGAAGTTGGTGTGGATGGGAGGCGTCATCGGGGACGCCAGTTGATTCTTTTCTTGGACTTTAGTTCAATCTGTGTAATTTTGAATGTTTGATAGAGGCCAGATAGGCTTTCGCAGGCGCAGATCCTGGGAGTGGCTAAGGGGGTTTGAGACCCTTCGCCACGCCAGTAGTCAGTTTATCCTTTTCAGGCCCAAATAGCGGATTTTTGTGCGGATAGCCATTGAGAGGGCGCGAATCGTCAGTAGCACCATATTTTGGGCGCAAATGGCCAGTTTGGCCATTTTTAGGGTTTTTTTTCAGAGCATAAATCGTCAGTTTGGACATTTAAGGACCCGTGTGGTCAGTTTCCGTTTTTATAGCGCGAATGGCCGGTTTGCAATTTTTGTAGCGGGAATTGCCAATTTAGCAATTTTCTTGACGCCAATGGTCAGTTTTGCTATGTTTAGTGCATGAATCATCATCTTCACGATGGCAGACGCCTAAACATCGTGAGCACGAATTGTGAGTTTGACTATTTGTTAGGGATCGTAAAGTCAGTTCGGCCATTTTTGGCGCGCAAATAGTTAACCTAATTTGAAGAGTCGAATGAGGAACAATTACATTTTTTTTTATTGGCCTAATCGAAAGAGGGGACAAAATTAGGAAAAACGATGTACTTCGTTTATTTTTGCGGTAAACACAGGATTTTTAATGATTTTTTAAGAAGTTCCAATTTTGGGGTTCTGATAAAACAGGGGGCCATGATAGTGCGGGGGGTGGAGCCATGCTTGTGACGTAACTCGCTAGCAAACAACTCTCCGGTGTCGGGGCTAGATGCCTATGTATAGGTATTTATTTGTGCCTTTGTGGTACATATTTATTTTTCTCGTGAATTTTGAATAAAAGAGGCATGTAGACGATCTTTTTCCCGGCACTATATTGGTGGGTAACAGATAGAATAGTTTTCGTCGGTTTTGTTATTGTTTTTGCTAGCCATGATTTTCTCTGCACGAACTGATGACTCCTCATTTCAACATGCATTAATGTGACAACAACAGAATGTTGATGCGAATTAACGAATCAATAATTAATAACTGTGAAATGAGCGACTACAAAGGGAACTACAAAAAGTATTTTGTGCTAATGTGCAGGAGCACAACGGTGAAAAACACCACGGCAAAAATGTTTCACGCGGCAAGGAGGGTATTCCATCTGCCACTTCCTAAAACCCCATAGGTATGACTGTTGTTATGATCATTTTGACGTAAAGGCACGTTTACATGTTTCAATCTCATTGCTGTAATGCTGTCATAGATTCGATGAAATTGAAACGTATACATATACCTTCCGTAGACTTGCTCCATAAATTTCCGATTAAATGTGATCCCCGACCCATTCAATAATACATATACCTGTTATTGCTTGGAGCAATGAGAACCGTGATAACGTGCCCAAGTATTATTCTTGAGCTCTTTGCACAAGTATTTCATCAAAAGTCTCACGAATGCATGATTATTACATGATTGAAGTAGACGTTAAACTGAAATAAAAGTGTCAAAATGCTCAAGTAATCAAACTTTGCCTTCCTTGTTGCTACAGATGTCTTGCGTTCAGACTCAGTTATTCATGTACTTCGCGCAGAAAGAAACAGACTTTGAAAACTACCACCTAGTCGAAATGTTTCAATCTGAACGCCGAACTAGTTTGAAGCAAACGACAAATCCTTCATTCATTAGCCCTTTTAGTGCATTTCATTCTGAAAATGCACTATTGGTCTCGTCGTGATGGTGGCAAACATGGGTCATGTCATGTTTTTTTCACGTTTCAGAACCTCTAGAACACGAATTCAGTGGTCTCCAGGATTCATACATACATATATACATGTATATATATAATATTATGGCCGTTTTCTTGTTAGTACGATAACTCTCGAAGAAGTCAATTTAGCGGAACGCGCTTTGGCACAAAAATCAGCAGTCATAAGACCCCGGTCGGTATTGCATTTGGGCCAAATCGGTTGAGCGGGAGGGGGGAAAATATGGGTTGAAATGGTCAAAAAGTCACTATAAATCACCAGTTGATTCTAGAAGCATCATATTCGGTCGTATACTCCATGTTAGAGTAGCCTTTGATTCCCATTTTAATTTTTTGAAAAAGTCGAAGGGGAGGGGGTGTTGCCCCAGGGGTGGAAGTAAGTATGTGGTCTTGTTAGCACGATAACTCTCGAAGAAATCAATTTAGCGGAACGCGCTTTGGCACAAAAATCAGTAGTCATAAGACCCCGGTCGGTATTGCATTTAGGCCAAATCGGTCATGGTGGAGGGGGGTAAATAGGGGTTAAATGGTAAAAAAATCACTATAAATCACCAGTTGATTCTAGAATCATCATATTCAGCACGTATACTCCATGTTAGAGTAGCCTTTGATTCCCATTTTATTTTTTTGAAAAAGTCGAAGGGGAGGGGGTGTTGCCGCCGGAGTGGAAGTAAGCGTGTGGTCTTGTTAGCACGATAACTCTCGAAGAAATCAATTTAGCGGAACGTGCTTTGGCGTTCATTCTAGAAGCATTATGTTCGGTACGTATACTCCATGTTATAGTAGCCTTTGATTCCCATTTTAATTTTTCGAAAAAGTCAAGGTGGTGGGGGTGGTCCTTCCGGAGTGGAATTGTAAAAATAGCGTTGAACTTCACTAGTTCATCTTAGCGCTCTAAAATTCGACTCAATAATCCAATATAACAAAAACCCTGTGTTCCATTGAGATTTATCGAAAACTTTGATGGGGGAGGGTGAAATGTGGGATGAAATTTCAAAAAATCGCTCAAATTCACACGTTTAGGTATTAATAAAATACGGCACAAAAATTTAATATAACAAAGCCCTTGGAAAACTACCGAAACTTTTCGACATTTTTGAAGAGAGGTTGGTGAAAATAGAGGAAGAAGTTCGGCCTAATGAATCAAATTATGGTATCAAAATTATTACTTCTGGGACGGCTTAGGGTATCCGTATACGGAATGAAATGCACTCTTTCCGACCGCCAGCTGCCGGAGCGAAATTTTTACTACCGAAATCACAGAACGTTTGAGTTCCGAAACGAGTGTTCAGGGGCCTTATTCTCTAACACGATAGCAATCAAATTTCGATTGCATTGTTGCTATCCATCATAGAAACGTTGCTATTCGGCATTCTGCAATTTTAGAAACAATGAATTTGTAGCAACGTTGCTAAGGAGTATTTCTTTAGTAGGTTATTATAGTAGCACCACAAGACTCTGTTGCTATATCGACAAATTCGATTGCAGTGTTGCTTTCATCTTTATCAAACCCCGTTATCATTGTGAATTTTAACTTTCCTCGGGCTAGCTTTTTTATTCAAGTCTGTCATGGGATAAGAATGTCGAAAGTTTCTTATCTCAGCTCGCGCTTCTGATCTTCGCCATTCTGACTTCCGGCGCAGCAGCTTGTGGAGGATCAGCCCACAGCGAGAAGTATTCTAGCTCGAAGTCTCAGATGAGAGTGTTGTGTGGTCGAGAAAGCCGCTAGTCCTGTCTTGAATGGTTTAGACGTCGGCATTTTCATCCATGGCATTCTCATCAATTGTTCGCTCTCATCTTCGGGAATTTTCCTCGATCCTCGCCTCTCAATCGTCGTGAAGAGGCACGCTGCTGATTTCCCACATTACTCGGGTAGATTCTAGCTACTAGTGCTTGATTCTTCGTGGCTACTTGGGCTTGAGGATTCATAGTACGCTCCCGCTATAGACTAAAGAAACCGCACGTTTACACGTGCTACGTGATATGATCCTCACTGCTGCCTTATTTACATTTTTGAACTCTCCCTTAACGATATGAAAAACAAGCTGTTGGCAATTCAATGTAAATTTATTATTTGACAGCAATAAAGGCAATTTTAAATTGAATTTACAGACGTTCAAATGCGTATTTTATTTTCTTTCAGAGCATATTTAATGGCTTGGTCTCCTCCAGTATAGTTCTTTGGTTATTATTCCGAAGTCGATTTTCAATGTTGCTAAATCGGTATTCTCTAAAACTGCAATGCGGAAAAGCAACAAACAGATTTCAACAGTTCTACCATAGCAACATTGCTTTCTAGGCAACGTGTAAAAGCTTCGATGTTTTACAGAATAAGCCCCCAGTAGATAGTTACGTTGCATGAGAAGGTTATGATAGGAATAACCGTATGCGCAGTAGAGAACCTATAATCAGACAGGTAAAATCACAGACGCCATGTTCGCTCTGATCAATTATCAGTCTTGTAAAATCCACCTTTTGTTGATGTTTTGTGGATGTCAACAAACCACCCCCCAACCATTCTTATTAAAACTGATAAAAACGAACATGGCGCCGTATGCGTCTACTCGTCTTTAAAGGTTCCTTAAATACAGCTCTGTTAATTTTTTCATAGGTATTTCTGTGTGAAATGAGCCTATTACGATGCTGTAGAAGTGATAGAAACTTCTAATTCGAATACCCGATAGTTCTCATTGCCAGTTTTGTTTTGCCATTTTTAGGGCGCAACTAGTAAGTTAGGTAGAAGGTGCGAATCATTTTTGCCAATTTGGGGCGCGAATATTGCCAGTTTAGCTGTTTTTATGGTGGGAATATTTAGTTTAGCTATTTTTGGGCAGTGATTGTCTGTCAAACCGCTTTTAGTACGCTATGCATGGGCGTAGGCCTAGGGCGGCAGTTGCTCTCCCATAGACTCCAAAGTGTAGCCGTGGTGGGGCAGCTGCCCACCCCAGGAATCCAATATACCATAGAAAAAAAAAACGATGTCTATGGGGTCGGACTGGATGGGTTCTAAAGACTTTCTGGTTTTTCGTCGTTAGTAAAACACCTGTTCAAGATCAAAAGTAATCCTCAACGTCGGGTAACTTCTTTCCAGCTATACCGTTGTTTGATAATTTATTCCTGCGCTGCCGTAAACGCTCGGAGATTGTTAATGTGGATTTGAGTGACTCCACGACCCCCCCTCTTTTCCAACTTCCGAAAACTTCTGCCGCCACGTTGTAAAGCTTCTAACAAACTGTACTTTCAAACTATCTCTGATCAATTCATAATCTTTTCAAAATATTGCCCCGGCCAGCCTCGTCCATAATTGCAGATATTTTTTTTCCGGTTCAGATCCCAGAGAAATCTCCTCTGAAAATTAAGAACTTCGGCATTTGGCTTCGTTACGACTCGAGATCCGGCACTCACAACATGTACCGTGAGTACAGAGATTTGACCGTTGGCGGTGCCGTTACTCAATGCTACCGAGACATGGGTGCGAGACATCGGGCTCGGGCTCACTCTATCCAGGTAATACCCACCTTCTTTGCCCTTGTCATCTCTTGTTCTTTCATGGACGCTTTTTTATTTCTTTCCTAGATCATTAAAGTTGAGATCGTTGCAGCTTCGAAGTGTCGTCGACCTCTTGTGAAACAGTTCCACAATTCGACAATTAAATTCCCACTTCCAAAACGTATCCAACATAAGAGGACAATGCCCTTGTTCTCTGTCAAAAAGCCGAGGACTTACTATCTCTAAGCCTAGAATATCCTCGTGTTTTTATTTCAATAAAAATGTTTATATTGAAAAACTAAACAGCTACGCTCTACTGGATTGGAAACCTTGATTTTACAACTTAACAAACGGAAAGCGAGATTTATTTAATCAGTCAACAAAGCCGGGGTCGTTGAAATTCGTTTCATTGTTTTTGGAGGTTTGAAACGATTCGCTAACCTTTCAAAAGGGTCGACCGGGCAAAATACGTATAAATATATGCAAGAGTAATATTCTTTCCCGAAAATACTGGTATTAGTAGTCGACTTTGTAGCTAACGCATGTATCCATTTTGTGCAATGATGTCGAGAACGAGCGAAGTTTCAATTCTTCCGAGTTAGCGATAAAAGCGGGTTTCGTTTCGTCCCATTGATCGGGTACTTCGAGGTCCTTAGCTGTGTAGATGAGCACGTCGAATGAGCCTGACAGGGCGAACGGGTAAATAAGGGATTTTCTCGATTATAATGATGATACTTACACGGACAGTCTAGTAATGGTAGAAAACTGACCGTCGAGAATATCTGGCGAAGGACGTCTCGAATTTCATTTTGAATTATTTTCAATTCCTTCGTCCCCATAGGCTGACCCTCTTCGTCTTTGGCGTTACCAAGTGGCGCTTGATACTCCAAATTGAAGTCCCACCGCTCCATTGTTTCTTTCGTATTTATATTGGTGAGTACCAGGGACATTTTCTGGATTTTATTCTGAAGCAGCCATTCTGGGGAAATAAGTAACGGAAAAAACTGAAAATAGTATTATAGCTCAGTCATTGAGATCAGCTAAGTCGCAGTTAGCCTTTTGCCCCAGAACAAACGTGATAAGGTTCAGAGGTACTTGGGGAAACGATGGGCGGAATCTGGCCAGACAGAGCAATTTCATTCAAGATTCTGCATCTAAATTGGACAGTTTCTTGATCATGCAAGCAAGAACTCAATCGTGCCCTTTCACAGACCCCCTACGGTATTAGTATCTCGATATAGTGCCAAATATTTTAAAAGGCCCAACCACAACAAACGAGGATCGAACATACAAGGAAAATTGTTCGTCAACTCAACCACTCCCAGAGAAAATGGGGGGCGAATAAAAAAAGAAGGGAAAGCGAGGAGATACAAATGTGAGGGAAAGCAAATCACATTATCAAGATCCTAGAACTAGGAAGTTGGAAAATGACTTATTTTAGTATCAATTAGAAGTGCAACTACCAATGTCTGGACGGAAAAGCAAAGATCGGGCGAAATTGTGGTTTGAAAGAGCCAAACCAAAGAAATGTTGCTTTTGAAAGAGCATATCCCACGGAATTGAGGGTTTAAAAGATCAAAATTGCCTGAAATTTGAATTTGATGGAGACGAATGCGGAGGTTTTCCGTTTGGAAATCCGTGTAACTGGCGTTTGTAGTGGCCAAAATAACAAAATCTGGCTTTTTGAGTTACCCAAATCCATTTTGGATTTGGAAAAAGATAAATTATTAGATTTCGAATTAGTCAAAACTGCGAAATAGATTATAAAAAGAGCTAAAGCCACGATATTTTGTTTTTGTAAGAGGAAAAACACGCGATATTGGTGTTTGAAATGGCATCAATTCTGTTTTGAAGAAGACAAATTCATTTGGAAAAAAAGCGTGAATTTCTGTGGCGACATTGTCATCTGAAAAGGCCACAGTCATGACATTTGGTTTTCAAACGAGTCAAATTAGTTTTTCGCATTAATGAAAACTATAGAAAGAGCTTATGCCATGAAATTTAGTTTATCGTAAATCGCCGAAATTGAGGTTTGAAAAAGAGTTAAATCCAAGAAACTTGGTTTTCAGAGTTCAAAATCACTAAAATTTGGTTTTGAACGAGCCAAATGCGTAAAATTTTGTTACGAGAGGTCGAAAACTGGGTTTAAAATAGACTCAATTGCGATATTTGGGTTATGAAAGAGCCAAAAGAGCAAGAATTTGTTTTGAATTAGACATTGAGCCAAAATGCCAGATTTTTTGGTAGAATGTTCGGGATTCTGGGGCCGTATTTCCAGATTTTTCGTCTTAATCAAATAGCTAACACCAAATTCATTCAGATTCTTGAGCAGATATCAGACACTGCAATACAAAATCCGGTTTTTTGGAAACAATAGTTAGTGGGCTTTTGAGCTATATCTTTTTTTTATAAGAAAATAAAGAAATTAGGCGAATACATGTAGCATAAGTGTGGCTGGAGCGGATGGTGAGAATATTTTACCAACGCCCCCGTCACGTAGGCCTCAAACCGCCCCTGACTACAACACTGATCCAAAAGGCAAGAAGAAGGCCCAAACACAAAAGTTCCAACTACAAAAAGCTGTAACCCCAACATCACCCAGTCACGAAAAACTTCAAAAAAGCTCCAATCCACAGTTAAGCTACAACTACAGCGAAAGCTCCAGCCACAGTTGACGGAGGCCTCAAACCGCCCCTGACTACAACACAACGCCTTCAACCACGAAGAAGGCACAAACACATAGCATTCACAAAAATGACCCTTCCACAGAAAACACCAAACACGAAGAGCTATATCACTCAACCTCGTCCAAGGCCCTCCTCTTCTTCTTGAATTTGAAAAACATTCGCCCCCTCCTTTCCCTCTCTTAATCAGTAAATGGTTCGGGTCACCCGCCCCCTCTCGCTCTCGGACTTAACTCTGAAAATTGTTCCGGTCTTCCTATCTACATCTTCATCTGGGGTTTCCTCGAACCACAGGACTTTTTAGGATATCCAAATCAATTCCTATATTTGAACAAAAACAAAAACTTGAAATCTAGCCTAGAATTCAAACAAATGACAAATAACCAGCAAAACTGTAAATTATCCAATAGCAAAACGCAGGTTTTCTGGAAAGAGTGAGTAGAGCCCTTGCAAGTTCGGCGGTAGGGTCATGGGGTCAATAACTGGCACACGGCCGGTACGACGCGACAAGCCTGAAGTCCAAGAAAACCTCTCGACTGGGCAGCTTGGGTGGAATTTAGAGAATAGACTGAACCCAACGGCCAAGCAAAACTCTCTTCTTTGGGCTTTTCTTTCAAGATACACGAGTATTCAAGGGATTCAAGTGTCCCCGAGACACAATTAGGGGGGGGGGGGTCCACGCATCAAAATACCCTCACCCATTTTCAATTGCGTACCGGTACCGAGCTTTGGCCGAGTTATGCCAAGGTGTTCACTGGGACCGCGAAAAATTCGACGCATTCGTGCTTCAGGGCTATTAATTGAGGGGCCACGATCCCCGAGAAAATTTGTGCGATTTCTCTAAAAACGTGCGCGAATTTTCAGTGCACGAACAGCCAGTTTGGTCATTTTTTGGCGCAGCAAGTCAGTTACGCCATCTGCAAGGTGCAAAATGAGAAATGATAGGTTCAACTATTTTTAGGACACTGTTCACCTGCAGTTTAATCGCAAAGGCTTCGGTTTGGCGTGATTAGCCAGATAAGCAATTGTTCGGCGTGAGAGTAGTCAATTTATCAAGTCCTGAGGGTGCGTGTGACCATGGCAGTGAGGGGAGGGGGTCAATCAGTTGGTAGGGTGGGGACGGCCCATGGTGCCGAACCATGGCCATTTTTTTTGTGTGAGAATTGCCATTAACACTACCTGTAGCCTCTGAAAGGCGCACATGATCAGTTTGGCCATTTTTAGCGCGTGAAGCATGAAAGTACGAGTATGACATTTTTAGGGTGTCAATAGTCAGTTTGGCTATTTGTAGGGCATGAATCTTGTCAATTTAGACATTTTCAAGCTGCGAAGGCTCGTTTTGACGCGCTAATTTTCGTTTTTTCATTTTAAGGACAGGAATTATTTGTTTGGCCTCTTCAAAGCACGAATCGTCAGCTCAACAATTTATAGCTCACAATTATGTACAGAATCATTTTTGCCAATTTTAGGGCGTGAATGCCCTAAAATTGCTGTTAAGGCCAATTCTATGGCGCTGTCAGCAGTATGACCATTTCTAGGACGAGAATAGTCAGTGTGATATTTTCAGGGCACGAAACGTCAGTTTTGTCATTTTAGGGTCAGTTATGCCGTTTCTAATGCGGGAGTTGCCAATTTAGCTACTTTCTAGGTGCGAAAGATCAGTTCGGACATTTTCTGCATCACATTTCTGGCTCAAAATTGATGCCCGGCAGTTTTTCCGATTACCTAGCTTGCCGATTGCTTGAATACCCATTGTGTCCATTTTTAGGGCGCATAGTCAGTTTTGCCCTTTACAGGGTGCCAAGGCGAGAAGGTCAGTTTGGGAATTTTTTGCGTGTGAATGGTCAATTTTGCCTTTTTTGGAGCAGGAATCACCTGTTCACGCATTTTCAGGGTGAAAATTGTCAGTTTGGACAAATTTAGAGCGGGAATCACCAGTTTGGCTGTTTTTCGCGAACAAATAATCAGTTGAGCTATTTTCAAGGCGTTAAATTGTCAGTAAATGGTCAAGTCAAGGCGCGAATGGTCAGTATGGCCATTGGACGATTTTGCGATTCACAGGACAGGAATCATCTTTTTAGGCTTTTCTTGGGCGAACCGTTTTTTCGCGCCGTTCAACCGTTTTTAGGGCGCCAATAGTTCGTCAGACTAAGGCGCGAATTATCAGTTTGGTCATTTTTGGCACGCGAATGGTCAATTTAAATCATGGGGGGAATCATGATCCTTCAGGAATTTTCAGGGCCACACAAATCGTTTCTTTAGCCATTTTTAGGGCCCGTGAAGTCAGTTTGACTATTTCAAGGGCACAAAATAGCCAGTGTTCAAGACGCGACTCGTCAGTTTTGCCATTTTGGGGCGCGAGTATAGTCAGCCTATCACTTTTTCATGGCGGAAATAGCTAATTTAAGGCAGCGAAGACTGTCAAGCCATTTTTAATTGAGCGAAGCACAAAATTTGGCACCTCCCCCTCTCACGTCGAGTAAATTCTGAATCTGCGCCTGGGCAGTGTTATAAATACCATTGATGCCATGTACAGTTACCTATAGCGGGGCTAAATAGCGAGCTTTTATAGGCTTTTATCTGTTTTATTCTTTTGTTTGTTTGTTTCTTGTACTTTAGCTTTTTTATAGTTATTTATTTTATTTATATTTTTTCATTTTTTGTTTTGTTATTTCTTAACTATGCTGGGCTGGAGTACCCTGGGAGGGGTTCAGACCCCCAAAACCCTCCCCATGGGCAAGCCACTGCACCGAGTACAGTCCTAATACATAAAATCAGACCGGTTGGAGCTTTTTAACGCGAGTTATGGGCTGGTCCGCAGAATTCGACATGGCCCAGTGCGCCGGGAAGGTGGTCAGAAAAATTACTGGGTCGCAATCACATTTTGATGGCTTGTGGCTCAGTGTCTGTGCTTACCAATGGTGCCCTCACGATCCAAATGTTGAATCTCCAAAAAATAGATTAAAAATCGCCAAAATGTCAACTGTTTTTGGTTTATTATTCATTATAAATAATACACCAACGTTTTCGGCCAGGAAACAATTTTTACAACCCACCCTCAAACGTTTTCTGTGTACGTTTTAACACGTCTAGATTCGAATTCTGGAATGTCCGTCCGTCGTACACCGTGCGCCGTTACGGCCATATATCTTGCACTGGGATTGTTCGAAAAAACTCATTCTTTCGCACATAGACTCCATTTGGGATCTAGTTTGTCCTAACATCTGATCCGTTTGACATTCTCCCGAGAGAAATGGAATGAACCGCTGGGAAAGCGGTTACGGGGGTGAGGGTGCAATTATTCCACATGAAACACTAGGGTCAGCAAATGGCCGGGTTGTAACCAACTTTTTATGGCTTGTACTGCCACTGGAACATAGTCCAAATACAGAAAATCGGCCCGGTGGGAACACCGTAACGCGAGTTAGGACTGGTCCGCAAATTAGCCGGACCCATGATAGGCTCTGTTGAGAGTCATTCAATAACCACAGCCGGAGACGTCAAACTACATCTTAGAAGAGATTCTGCTCATTGCATCAGGCTTTTTCTCCGGATTCTCCATTTCTTAGAGAGGCTCTCCGTTGAAATGAACTTACAAATTTGGACGTACCTTTCATTTGTCCAAGAACCGATTGAAGGAATTCGTTGATTTTGTCATCGGTGGACACGAGTATCCTGAGACCAAAGTGTTCTTCGGATCTGAAGCTTTCGGGAGGGTAGATTCCTCTTTGGTATAGTATGCTGTTTATGCCGTATTCTATAAATAAAATTACCCAAAAATAGACAAGAGGTGAAAGTACGTTCATATTACAAGAATAAACTCACTAAGGTATTCAGTAATTAGTTTTGCTGAGCCTTTTAACGTGATGGCATTTTTGGATTTTTGCAACTGCTCTGTCATCGCGGATGACTTTTGGAAATGTTTCGATCAAAATTGGTCAAATAAATATAAAAACTTTGTAATAAGCAATCAAAATAGAAAGCGTAGGTACTCTGCTTGATGATCTTATCACACGTTCGCGGTCTTTTCTTGACCAGCGATCCAACCAACTGTTGATTTGGCGTTTTACGATGAAAGGGATGGCAAGACAACACTGGCCAGTATCTCTGGACCCGTGAAGCTGTCTCGTAGTATCAGCTCATCTGTCAACGTTAACTTTTTCAAGAAACCGAGTCTAGTCAGAGATCAAAAAGGAAAATATGGTCGCTCTCACCGAAGAAGTTCTCCTGGACGAGTATACGACCATCGTCGACCGATTAAGAAACATGGAAGTGAGCAGTCTTAAACTGGAAGTTCTCAAAACCAAGTACCGTATAGAAATCGGTTCGGTGCGAGCCTCCTCCCAGGTCTATAACTTGGGGGATTTGATCGACATCCTAGAAAAGAGGGATTTTCTGAACGAGTACGCCGTTGACGTGCTCATCGAAATCATGGAAGTCGTCGGCTGCGACGACCAGTTTAAAATGGAAGTGAATCAACACCAGGCAAGGACCTGTGGTCTCACGAGAAACTATACGAGCCGTCCCGAATGGAATGATTATTGCGAGATGAATAATTTTGAAATCTTGGGAGATATTCTTCCCGAAGAAGGTAGGTACTTGGCTTTACACAATGAATCCAATAGACCGTATAATACTTTGTATAATTTATTTTGTAGTCATACGAATTGTCAGTGAGGGCATCAATGAATCCTGGGAGAGCTTAGCCGAACGTCTTGGTATACCCGAAGGTGACATCATCAGAATTGGTTCCATTGACTCCTCCGACGTGCACAAATGTCGTGAAGTACGGTTTTCGATTAAGGCGGAAGGGTGTATTTCCCAAGAAACCATTTAATTCATCCCAGAATTTCAGGTTCTCAAATTATTCGTGGACACGCCTCGAAAGTTCACGAAAAGAAGTGAATTAAAGACCGCCCTTTCCCGAGAACGACGGAAGGATTTGCTACGACGCATTAACCGAGTGTTCGAGTGTCTTCACTGATGGGAAATGGGGTGTGTAAGCGGAATATGAATTTCGAAAAACATTGGAGTATTCCGTAAATTAGAGGCGAACTCGGCAAGGAACGGATATTTTTGAGTTTTTCTTCACACTTAAGTGAAGATCTCAAAACCTCATGACAGCCCACAAAGAGCTTATATCATAGCAACATTAATGTTAATGAATTACAACTTTATTATTTACACAAGGGACATGGTTCGAACTAGCATCAATCTATCCCCACATAAGTCTACTTTTTAGGTTCCTTCGAGTCAGTTTTAGCTTTCTCAGCAGCCAAAATCTCAGAAGTAATGCCGACTTTTTGAAGTTCATCAATCAGATCTCCGTTTTGGTGCATTTGCAGTAGAATATCACAGCCGCCGACAAACTCGCCGTTAATGAAAACTTGAGGAATCGTGGGCCAATTCGTGTATTCTTTGACACCTAGTGAATAAGAGACCAATTTTTAGAAGCTGGAATTCCCTTTATCTTACGCAGACATTGTACCGTTTCTGATGCTATCATCGGCGAGAACGTTGTGGGAATCGAATTTCACTCCGTGCATTCTCAGAATTTGAACTACGGCGTTACTAAATCCACACCTAATTGATCACACTTAAATCGAATCATACGGCTCGGACTTCTGCGACACATACCTGGGTTCATCCGGTATGCCTTTCATAAAGACGACCACTTTGTTCTTTTTCACCAAGCCCTCGATGTCCGGTTTTTTGACGGCCGACGAAAACAGACGAACGGCTCGAACTCCACCGTTTCTCAATAAGAAACTCATGTTTATCACAATTCTATTTTGTCTTTAAATTCGAAAATAACATTGCACTATCCAAAATGAGATTTTTATCACGGTAACGAGCAACCTTCTCAAAACTTTGAGCTAACTGGTGACGAATTTCACCGCAAAGCCCATAGCGCCACCTGTCAAATCTTCCCCCTCCACGTTAACCAAACAGTTCCCAAAACAGCTTTGCTCATGGCGGATGTGTTGTGTTTTGAAATTGAACTATTCGGACGATTAAAGTTGTTTTTGTGAATATAAATCGGATCTTTTTCTTTGATTTATTGTGGTAAAAGTGCGGGGGTATTTGAACGAAGGCAATCCTAAGTCCCTGGGAGGCCTATAAAAAATCTAGGAGGCTGGAGGGATGTGAGCCACTTCGATAAATTATACTTTTCAAAATATCATTCTTGTGAGTATCTTTGGACCACGAACTAATGTTTGTGTTATTTACAAAAATGTATGCATCATGTAAGTTCCTGTCAGTAGTTGAACCTTTTGCTATTTCAAATAGCAGCAGTATCGCATCCTCTCCGGTACCCGAGAGTCGCGGTCAATCTTAATCTTAACCCTTTCAAGTGGATCATTTACTTTAATAATAAGATTTAATAAGTATATAAGATTTAATAAGTATACAGGGTGGTCGGTTTTGAGATGCAAAAAAAAAATTGGGTAATAGTACACCAAAAATGGGATAAAAAAGTCCTATTCGGATAGTGGCCTATCTCTTTTTGCTTTCGAGTAATGATTTTTTTAGTGATTTTTAGGCGCAACTGTATTTTTCGCCGAAAAACTGTTTTTTCTCAGCTTCTACTTCACGTTTTTCCAAAAGTGATGGCAGTTTCGTAATCTACGGAAAATTTTCTACGGGATGAACGCAAAATCAATATTCTAAATTGTCATAAACGCCTAAAAACGTAACGTTTTCGTTGCGTTAATGCAAAAAAACCAAGAATTTGACTTCACAAAACAATTTACTGTGTCACCAAAAATGTCTTCACACGTTGTCAAACGACATAAAAACTTCTCCGTTTTCCCAGCTTTCCAACGGTGTACTCGAAAGTGGAATTATCTTCCTCCTTCGACGAGAAAATTCGAAAAGAAGCGAAAAAGTCATACATTTTGGGCTAAAAATGTCAATAATAACAGGTGCGAAAATTCAATTGTTTGGCTCTCTTTCTTGAGAAATCCAAGCTCTGGCACTATAAAAATTAAAATGTATTGCATTTGAAGAATAAACAACAAACAAACAAATTAATAAAATGGACGAAGAGGTGTGCGAATTTAGGGCGTCTGTTGGATTTTTATGGGGTCTGGGCTGGGATCGTCGGAGACCGAAATCACCGTCTTGCTGGAAAATAATTTGTTCCCTCAGCTCTGGGTCCATTCCGTCAAGAAGACGTGGCAATTCGACTTGCAGGAAATGCAGGTAGCCTTGCCCCGTTCCTTCAAAGAAATGTGGGCCTATTAATCGGTCTCCCCGACTCATAAAAAACCAGCAGACGCACTAAATTCGCCCACCTCTTCGTCAATTTTATTAATTTGTTTGTTTGTTGTTTATTCTTCAAATGCAATACATTTTAATTTTTATAGTGCCAGAGCTTGGATTTCTCAAGAAAGAGAGCCAAACAAATGAATTTTTGCACCTCTTATTATTCACATTTTTAGCCCAAAATGTATGACTTTTTCGCTTCTTTTCGAATTTTCTCGTCGAAGGAGGGAGATAATTCCACTTTCGAGTACACCGTTGGAAAGCTGGGAAAACGGAGAAGTTTTTATGTCGTTTGACAACGTGTGAAGACATTTTTGGTGACACAGTAAATTGTTTTGTGAAGTCAAATTCTTGGTTTTTTTGCATTAACGCAACGAAAACGTAACGTTTTCAGGCGTTTATGACAATTTAGAATATTGATTTTGCATTCATCCCGTAGAAAAGTTTCTGTAGATTACGAAACTGCCATCACTTTTGGAAAAACGTGAAGTAGAAGCTGAGAAATAACAGTTTTTCGGCGAAAAATACAGTTGCGCCTAAAAATCACTAAAAAAATTATTACTCGAAAACAAAAAGAGATAGGCCACTATCCGAATAAGACTTTTTTATCCCATTTTCGGTGTACTATTACCCAATTTTTTTTTTGCATCTCAAAACCGACCACCCTGTATAAGAAATCAAAATCGAATGGACCTAAGTTGTTCCAATTCCGCTCTGACGCAAGTCACTTGCGTGAGTTGTTTGTCCTCGAGTCATATACCTTCGGGGGAGGAAATTATTGGAACACTTTTCCCGCCCATTAGGGCCTGTTCAGACGGTAGTCATAGTCACTGACCCGTCAGTCGTCACACCGTAGGCTGTGTGACTACCGTCTGAACAGCCCGTTGTCAGTGCGTAGTCACATTCTCCTCACTTCATATTTTGCATTATAATGTATAATGTCACATTCAAAATTGATTTACTAGGGATTGTGAGATTCCCTAGGTAAAGTTGACTTTTCCTGCTCGTTTCAGTCGAAGTTAGTTGGAGCCATTCACTGTCGACTTTGTGTAGGGATTTGCTCTGTTCGTTGGCTGCTTCCAGTATTGCAAATAAAACAGAATAAACAAAACACACTTCCCCATGACAACGGCCAATTTTACTGTACTGGCAGCAGCCACCGAACAAATCGGGTCCTCCTAATTTGCGGACCAACATAAAGAATTCTGCGGACCAGCCAATAACTCTCCGTAAAGCGTTCCGACAGGGCTGATTTTCGGTAATTATACTTTACTCCGGTGGCAGTACAAGCCATCAAAATTTGATAACGATCTGGTAATTTGCTGACCCCCCTCTCCCCACACCGCAACGAGTTGAATTCTGCGGACCAGCCCATAACTCTCCGTAAAGCGTTCCGACTGGGCTGATTTTCGGTAATTATACTTTACTCCGGTGGCAGTACAAGCCATCAAAATTTGATAACGAACCGGTGTTGCTGACCCCTGAATTTTGCAGACCAGCCGTCCTTATGCGGATCAAGTAGACTTGATCTCTCATTCGTTGCTTCGGTCGTGTAGGTTACGCTCACCAGCTATTCACAAACCCTCCCCACTCTAAAGGACCACATGTGGGGGTATCGTCAGTGCTTGTAAGTTGTATGTAACTGTAGGTTCTCTACCCCTTGCCTACTATTCGATTTTGTCTCCGATAGTGGAAGGCAATCGCTTCACAACATTTTGGACCAATATCCGAATTCACTGGAATTAGGCAATTTCTTTCAAATGTCATACCTTGTCATCCCCCTTCAAGTTTTTCGAGTTTAGGTATAGCGCAATTGGCAGTATGTGTTATCCTATTAATTTTTATTACTGACCCCCCCCCCCACCTTTACTAATGTGTACTGTCGGTTGAGTTTGAGCCCAACTTCATTCCCTACCCCAAGGTCACCTCACCTCGCCCCCCCATCAATTACTACCTACCTACCAATGACTAGCTACCTTCACGTCTCACGTGAAATATTTGCACCGAATATGATGCTTCTAGAATGAACTGGTTAATTGTAGTGATTTTCTTTACCATTACAACCCCTATTTTTCCCTCTCTCCTTCGACCTATATGGCTCAAATTCAATACCCCCCGAGTTCTTATGACTATTCGTTTTTGTGCTGAAGCTCGTTCCGCTAAATTAATGTCTTTGAGAGTTATCGTGCTAACAATAAGAAAAAGGCCATAAATAAATGTAACATGCAAATAACCAAAGACCAGTGAATTCGCGTGAAACGTAATAAAACATAACATGATGCATGTTTGCTACTTGAGATCAGTAGTGCCTTTTCAAAAAGACATGCACAAAAATCGCGGTCCTCAAATTTAATTTTAATAAAAATCAAATTCAACTTTAACACAAGTGAAAGTGATATTGATGGATCTCTAACGCCCGACCACGCCTTAATTCAGGGATCCACCGGGATGCCAATTCAGAGTGTATAGATTCAAACGAGTGACCGTAGTGGCGCGAAAAAGCGTAGAGTGACAAGTGATGGTGTATTTAAAAACTACTCAAGATTGAACTTACGTTCCTTTCGACCCGATGGGCTTGAGGTCACGTGATCAAGCGTATTCGCGCGGGCAGGTCGCGAAGGCACGGCTCCCCCTTAAAGACCTCGCAGAACGTCAGAAACCGAGGGCCATGTTTATAAAATCCCTTAGTGTTGTGGATAGCGAGCAGTTCCCTCAAGAATAAAGTTGACGCTACATGGGCATTGTCCCTCGCTCACTCACCGAACGGCGAATTACCCCGGACCGAGCGCTCTTTTTAGGCCGTTACATCACCCCCATCTAAACGCCAGCGCACATAATATAGCCTGCTCCACCTTGTGTGCCCGGCTTGGCACCTCTCCTTCGGCCGCAGCCCTCACCCTTCACCCACGACGTTCACTGGTGGGACCCACATTCAGGCACGCACAAAGGGCAAGGTCCAGCTCCTCGACGGCCCACACATAAGGGCAGCTTCCGAAATACTCTCTTCCAACGACAATGGCCTATGGTGGGGGGAGGGTCGTTTTACGTTACGACGAGCAAGGAGGCCGGCTGATGCCCTTCATGAAGATAACGACCCCGTGTCGTCTCGCCCTCGAGATCCTCCTATGTGCCACAACACCTCGGAACGCTTCACGGGGAATTATGGGCTGGTCCGCAGAATTCAACTCGTTGTGGGGTGGGGAGAAGGGGGGGCAGCCAATTACCCAATCATCATCACATTTTGATGGCTTGTTTTGCCACCGGAGTAAAGTATAATTACCGAAAATCAGGCCAGTCGGAACGCTTTACGGAGAGTTATGGGCTGGTCCGCAGAATTCAACTCGTTGTGGTGTGGTGAGAGGGGGGTCAGCAAATTACCGGATCGTCATCAAATTTTGATGGCTTGTACTGCCACCGGAGTAAATTATAATTACAGAAAATTAGCCCAGTCGGAACGCTTTACGGAGAGTTATGGGCTGGTCCGCAGAATTCAACTCGTTGCGGTGTGGGTAGAGGGGGGTCAGCAAATTTCCCCTATCATCATCAAATTTTGATGGCTTGTACTGCCACCGGAGTAAAGTATAATTACCGAAAATCAGGCCAGTCGGAACGCTTTACGGAGAGTTATGGGCTGGTCCGCAGAATTCGTTATGTTGGTCCGCAAATTAGGAGGACCCGAACAAATCTACCGTCTTCAATCAACTTTGAATGAAACTAGTAGTAAAATTCAACTTTACCTAGGGAACATCAACAAACCCTAGGAAGTCAACTTTGACTGGAACATAATGCATACCTATAATAAATTTTTCGGTGTCAAATAACTCATTTTACCCAAAGGAAGTAGGACAAAAAGCGTGGGTGACTACCGAGTGACTTGACTTCCGTCTGAATAGAAACGCGAGTCTCTTTGTAAAGTCGAGAGAGTCAAGAGAGGATGACTACGTCCCCTCCTGACTACGTTAGTCCACAGCGCTTCAGTGTCTGAACGGACTCTGTAGTCTCAACGCAATTTTAACAGAAGCGCTCTCCCCTCGTGACAACCGCAGTCACACCGTAGGCTGAGACTACGTAGTCAGTGACTACCGTCTGAACAGGGCTGACGGACGATCGTGCGCCTTTTTTGGGAATTGGGTCTTCTCCTGGCTTTGGTAGATTGGAATAATTATCACAGCCAGGGGGGCAAGTACGAAGGGGTATTATAATTTTAACACGGCGTTATCCTACCACAATTAAAATGGTTGTCACGTGGATACCGCCCTTGTTATTCCATATAACACCCCTTCGTACTTCAGCCCCTTGAGTGGATTTAGAGAGGGCTTAGGGGGCTTGAGCCCCCTCTTTCGGGGCAGCGCGTGACGGGTTCGACAGCGGATGACTTTCAAACTGGCGATGCATTTGTAAAATCCCCTTAGCCATGTGAAGGGCTCCAGGGAAAAACAACCTCAGTCCACTTTTGCTGTATGTAATGTTTCTTTGAGGCAATTTGGCAGCTTGTCCTGTGCACTAAAATTTAGTTAATTCGATAAAAGCGTTAAGTGGCTTGAGACCTTCAGAAACACAGTAAAAAATATACCATACAAGAGAAAAACGCGCGCCTAAGGGAAGAAGGGGGCTTCAGTCCAGTCCGTACAAGCAGCTGATGGTTGCCTACTCTTTTCTAATATACGAATTTCTGGTCAAATTATGATTTTTGCCTATTTTCTTCCTTGAGAAAAAAAAAAAAACCCCTTACGAGTTGAAAAAATTTGAATTCAATTTTCTACAGGGTGTTCCAGGAGGAAACGTCAATACTTGCACATGTACTGCTAATAGTCCAGTCAAATCGTATAATAAAAATACCATACGTGGACAAAAATATCGTCTTTGATTTTTCCACTTTATTCTATGTTTTTTGGGGTGAGGAACACGAATCTGAAGAGATCCAACAAAATTTCCTTGTGCGTTTTGAGAAAATCGCGAAAAACTGATAATTTTTGGCACTTTTTTTAGTTTTTCGCTTGCAAATGCTCAATGACGCATCCTACGGAAAATTGTACCCTGTTCTTTTTTGAAGAGCATCAAGTTCTGCGTCGAATCGTTCTTTCATTTGTCACAATTGACCCAGCCGTTTCGGTGGTATTGACTTTTTTGAAATGGCCATTTTTAGTCGCTTTTGGCAAAATTGTGTGAAAAAATAATAGTATATTATGCACCTAGCCGCGCACTTTCGCGGCGAGGTCAATATACTATTTTTTTTTGAATGAAGTGAAAACTAAGGTGTAGAAAAAACCAAATCATTTTATTATCAAAATTAGAGACTAATTAATGGTCTTTTGGGGTCTGAATGTAGAAGGTTGGGTTATGACGTAGCTCAGGACCCTCTCGGCAGTTGTCTCCCGATTTTCACAGATGTTTAAAAACTCCTTTGGATGATTTTGTTTTTTACCTTTTTGTCAGTATGAAAGTGCAGTTCGGAGAATCACTGCTCGGAGTTATTGGAAAATTACTCATTTTGCGAATTTCCCACTGCGTTTTATTGCCACTTATCAGGTCTTCATAAAAACGCCATACATGATTCCTTATAGGAAATTTAACGAGCTTTCAGATGAGTTCCTTTAAAGTTTAATCGGATGGATAGTTTTTGACTTATAGGCCGAAATGTGACAAAAAACGTTTTTTTGCAGCAAATTTCAAATTGTTTGACGTTATGGCTCTGTCTTTTGTTAATCTTCAAATGAAATTTCATATTACAGGTCTGATAGAACATTCTCTCAGCTTTCAGATCGTTTTTCATAGAAAAAAATTGGACTACAAGTTCCCGAGCTACTGGCAAAAATGCGCAGAAAAACGTGGTTTTTGGGCCGCTTTTTTTTCGCGTTTTTTGTCGCATAACTCATACCACTGATTTCAATGTCGCATTAGTAGGTTTCAATGATTTTCACTCATGTAAAATTCAATTCTGAACCACTTTGAATTCATTACATTTTCCGATTGGAATAGCCGTTTTTAAGTTGCTGCTGCCTTAGTAATTTTTATTAATTTTAACAAAAGGGGCTAAAAATGACCATTTCAAAAAAATCAATATCGGTGAAACGGCTGGGTCAATTTTGACAAATGAAAGAACAATTCGACGCAGAATTCAATGCTTTTCAAAAAAATGAGAGGGTAACATTTTCCGTAGAATGCGTCATTAAGGAGTTATAAGCAAAAAACTGGAAAAAGTGCCAAAAATGAACAGTTTTTCGCGATTTTCTCAAAACGCACAAGGAAATTTTGTTGGATCTCTTCAGATTCGTGTTCCTCACCCCAAAAAACATAGAATAAAGTGAAAAAATGGAAGACGAGATTTTTGTCTACGTGGAACTACCGTTTGACTGGACTATCAGTAGGGCGAACCGAAATGACTATATGGAAATAGGGTCCATATGGTGGAAAAGAGGTGATTTGGCTTGAAAAACACTAAATTCTCTGTAACTCTGAAACAAAGCGTTTCCGACCATATGTCCATATAGTCATTTTGGTTCGCCCTACTTAGTAGTACAACATGTGCAAGTATTGACGTTTCCTCCTGGAACACCCCATATAAGTTTAGGTTAAGTTGACTAAAGCCGTTCTCCCCCTGGACCCTTCATGTATCAAACTCAAAAACTAATTTCACGCCGTACAGTGGCTGGTCAGCTTCATCACGAAATGGTTAAATTATAGGTCTGTTCCAACAAGGTGTTTGGAACATTTTCGGAGCAGATATGCTAAGGGACCAGCCAATAAAGTTCAAGTTGATTACATTCTATTGGCTGGTCCCATGGCAAATCTGCTCGGAATGTGTTCCAAACACCTTGCTGGAATAGACCTTATGCTAGCTCATGAATCTGCTAGCCCATCTGCAACATATTCACACCAGCACCGGGACCACGAAATTACCTATTTATTCTGTACTCGGTTAATTGATGGTAAATAGATGATTTTCCAGTTCTAAACAATTGTGTCCCGGGTGCCCGGTCGTTCAACCACGAAACAGTAGCCGTGACCTTCTAAATCCGATTTATTAGCCAAAATATTGGCGTTTCGACCTCGTTCAACCCTCTAATTGCTGGGAGTTCTTAATTTAGTCTAGCGTATAACTTCCCTGTTTCTGCACCGATCCTAATCAAGCTCACTGCGTGGCGTTAGCTCATGAGACAGTAAAAGCTGTCCAAATTTGGTTACGGTCTAATACGTTAAGAGTCGAATTTTTCGGGAAGAGGGTCGCCAAGTTGTTGAACCTAACCATATTTGGGTAGCTTTTACTGCCTCACGAGCACAACACCGCGTAAGTATTTAGTTTGTGTCGGATCGGTGCAGAAATACTGTTACTGCTGATCACTGATAGGCTGGTCAGCAAAGTTCGATTGACTGGTTTGAAAATTAAATATACATATGTAGTAGTGACCTGTACGAGGTGACCCAACAGTAGAACGCCAAAAAAGCCAAATTCGAAACATTTGGTTATGGAAAATCTCCTGCAAAATCAGGACATTGGTTTTTTTTACCGTTCGTCTGCAGCCAAACTAGTTTTCATCAGGCAGAAATCCTCGAAATTAGATTTTAAAGGAGCCATTCCACAAAAATTGGCTTCTGAAAGAGCTAAAGTTCTTAAAATTGGGGTTTGAAAGAGCACAACCCACGAAATTTGGTTTTTGGAAGAGCAAACCCCAGTAAATTTGGGTTTGAACGTAATGAATCCGCCAAATTTAGTTTTGAAAGAATTGGCGAAACTGGTGTTTGTAAGAATCAAAATTGCGAAATTTGGTTTTAAAAAGTGCCAAGCGTGCAGTTTTGAATCAGACTGTGAGCCAAATTGTCGGGTTTGTCGCTCGAATTTTCGGGGGGGGAGGGGGGTGAATTTCCGAGTACGTTGTGAAATGGAGGCAAGTCGGAGAGTGCTGTGATTCAGTGTGTGAAATGTGAAATCACTGAAATATTATTCGGAGGGACTATCCGCCACGATCCCCGCCCGTAGCGCTCAACCTGACCAGACAAAATCAAGTCTATGAGGAGACCCGGCTCACCAGGGATGACGAAAACCGTGCGAAAGCGAAACGTGGACTGGGGACGTTGCTGCCTTAGCTGTGCGCTTACGCCGCAGCTTTGTTTAGAGATGAACGTCATCAAAGATGTTAGGAGTTAGAACAACCAGACATTGCAAGTAGAGACCGGAAAATAGGACAAAAAAGAACACAATTTTGACGTCTCCCCGGTCACCTGAATAATGAGCCTGGACATGCCCGCATGCTCTACAAAGTAGGACTTGTGTGGATGTAGGACGTCCGGTCACCCAATAACTTCGCGACATGAAATTAGGCGGGTGTGACTCATCGACTAAAAAACCAACGTTGCCCTTTATTGTTCCAAAGGAGCGAGGAAAGCAAGGAAAGGCTCAAGCAACTAATCACGATCAACTTTAAAAGAGATCAATTTTGTTGGTGAAAATGGGCCTTAGCATATGGGTCTTAAGCGGGCCACACACGATCAAACCTGCTTGTCAAGCATGGTTTGTCAACTTCGCTTGGCAAGCAGGTTTGATCGTGTGTGGGGTCATGTTTGAAGGTTTGACGGTTTTCAGTCACTGCTCTGGGCCAAGTCTGGTTGCTATTGGCCTTTTTGCTAACATTCATGTAAAGTAATTCGAGAGATTCTTATTCCATGAGATATCCAGTGATTGATAAACCCATCCTAAATCACCAGTCTTTTGTTTTGTTATAGTTGTTGTTAAGCCCGGGGCTTCACACACGAGTCTTGCCGTGCTAATAAGAGTGAATTTAATAGTTTTTTGGTTCGTGCAGTCTTTACTGAGAAACTTGGTAGTTTTGTTTCTTGAATCATCCGTTTCTCGAATGAAACTTGATTATTTCGTGCGGCAACAGTGTGGGGTTCAGATCCTTTAGCGACGATAGAGAGTATGTTAGGGGTTGATATTTATACATAATAACGTCAAACCTCATGCATAATAGCCTCAAACTCATAAAGACCAAGTACCAATCCTTCGCGATGTCTCAAAAATTGGCAAAAGCCTATCCGTTTCTCTATTCCTCTGCTAGATCACGAAGGCCGATTTTTCGGCTTTCAGTGGCAGGAAGGGAAAATGCTTTCTTCTTGATACAACGTAGGAGATTTCAATAATTTCGGTTTAATTTATTTTTCAGACATAACCAAACATGAATTACCGAAGCATAGGGAAGCGGATTCGCATGGACGAGCCGCCTCCCGAGTACGAGACTCCCTACCCTATGACACCGTCCGACCAACACGATCAACATGATCAAGAGCCTGCCTACACACCGTACAGTGGTTACGGCAATGATCACGGCACCCCAGCTCACACTCCCAATCATGCGGCTATGGAAAGGTAATCAATTTTGTAGCGAATTTTTAGTATCATCCACTCCGCTAATTTTTGTTTTTTAACTACTTCAGTCGCCATGAGTTGTATTCAGATAATTATGAGCCCGCTCCAACGAACGTCGCAAGTATGTACCACGACCAAAGTGCCAGTAGCGGTGGGGAAGACGGAAGCTCGGCTTACGATCCAATGGGCACTCCGATTCATCATTCGAACGAGCCGTCTCCCGTACTCACAGGACGCGTTACAAGAGCTCGACTGAGAAGTACGTCGGACAAATTCTTCCTCGTTTATTCGGACTAGAAAAAATTAAAATAACGCGCTTTACAGATGCGAATCAACCGACACCTCCTCCTGTGATGTCCGCTCCTCCGCCTACTAAAAAGGTGGCGGAAGAGAAAGTGACGAAAAGACGCGGTCCAGGGCGACGGAGTTACAATGATGGTCAGGACGAAAACTCGACGCTTTACAACATTATTAGAGTGGCAAGGACGTCCCTTCAGGTAATTTTGTGACAGATACGCTTTGGGAAAGACCTTTGTTCTTACGCCCTGCATTGTCGTACCTCTCTAGACGGTTGTTGATGAGTGGATTGAAGCGTATAAGGTGAACAGAGATTCGGCATTGCTGGCTCTGATGCAGTTTTTCATCAACGCTTCTGGGTGTAAAGGAAAAATTACCCAAGCGATGGCCGCAAATATGGAGCATGCTGCTATAATCAGAAAAATGACAGAAGAATTCGACGAAGTAAGTTCTTTCCTTATTTTATTCAACAAATTTTCTTAATGTATACAATGGGATTCAGGAAAGTGGAGAGTATCCCCTAATAATGTCAGGTCAGCAATGGAAAAAATTCAGGTCGAATTTTTGCGACTTTGTCGGTACACTGGTTAAACAATGCCAGTATTCTATCATTTACGATCAGTATTTAATGGATAACGTGATTTCCTTGCTGACTGGTCTTTCTGACTCTCAAGTCAGAGCCTTCAGACACACGGCTACCTTGGCAGGTAATTCAATCATGTTTATGTCGTGTTCCATCGGTCTAAACCTGTAATTTTTCTCTAGCTATGAAGTTGATGACAGCGCTAGTGGACGTGGCACTGGTTGTATCCATTAATTTGGACAATACGCAAAGGCAGTATGAGTCGGAGAGGCAAAAAACTAGGGATAAAAGGGCAAGTGATCGGTTAGAAAACCTATTGACGAAGCGGCAAGAGCTCGAGGAAAACATGGAAGAAATCAAAAACATGCTCACATATATGTTTAAATCAGTATTTGTTCATAGATACAGGTATGGCGTCATTCTTTTAGGTTTTCATTTGCTAAAAACTAATAATTACTGTCCGTAGAGATACGCTACCTGAAATCCGAGCTATTTGTATGGCTGAAATCGGCATTTGGATGAAGAAATTTCATCAAAATTTCCTCGATGATTCCTATTTAAAATATATCGGTTGGACGCTTCATGATAAAGTAGGAGAAGTGAGGTTGAAATGCCTACAGGTAGGTGATAATTTTTGGAGTTTTATTGTTTCTCGACGTCTCATTTAATCCAATTGTTAAAGGCTTTGCAACCTCTGTATGCTTCGGAGGAGCTGAAAGGAAAATTGGAACTTTTCACCAGCAAATTCAAAGACCGAATAGTATCAATGACATTGGACAAAGAATACGATGTAGCTGTTCAGGCCGTTCGCCTAGTTATAAGCATTTTGAAGTAAGAAAAATGATACCATTAGTTCGAGCCTCCGGTGTCAGAACTTTTGAACGTACATTGTTCATTTTACAGACATCACCGAGATATCTTAACGGATAAAGATTGCGAACACGTGTACGAATTGGTTTATAGTTCTCATCGAGCCGTCGCGCAAGCGGCTGGAGAGTTTTTAAACGAGAGACTGTTCGTTCCCGAAGAAGTCGGCTCCATTCAGAGGACGAAGCGTGGAAAAAGGCGTTTGGCTAATACTCCGTTGATAAGGGATCTCGTTCAGTTTTTCATCGAGTCCGAGGTACGTTCGTTCATTCATTTCATTGTTCTCTGTAATATATGAGCTTTATTTTAGCTTCATGAACACGGTGCCTACTTGGTTGACTCGCTTATCGAGAGTAACGCCATGATGAAAGACTGGGAATGTATGACGGACTTGTTGCTTGAAGAGCCGGGGCCAAATGAGGAACCGCTCGACGACCGTCAAGAGACGTCTTTGATTGAAATTATGGTTTGTTGCGTGAAACAGGCGTCAACGGGTGATGCTCCTGTTGGTCGAGGACCGAATCGTAAGGTACGATCGACGAAAGTCTTAATTTAACGACCAATCTAACCACGAACTTTGAAATTAAAGCAAGTTCCTTCGGTGAAAGAACTGAAACAAGTTCAAGACGACAAACAAAAATTAACGGAACATTTCATATCGGTTTTGCCGAGTCTTCTCGACAAGTACAGCGCAGACGCTGAGAAGCTAATTAATCTCCTAAGCATTCCCCAGTATTTCGAACTAGATGTGTTCTCCTTGACGAGACAAGAAGCGGTTCGTAATCCTCGAAATGTGGCCACTTAATTCCGAACGCGTCTGAATTTTTTATTTTTCAGAATCTGGACCAACTTCTAAAAAAGATTCAATCGATAACTGCCAAACACCACGACACCGAGGTTTTGGAAACGGCAGCCAAAACTTTGGAGTACCTGTGCACCGAAGGCCACAGTATTTATTCGAAGTGCGACGTTCAACGGGGCACTCTTATCGACTCTATAGTTAACAAATACCGTGAGGCAATGGACGAGTGGAATTCGTTGATCGAAGGCGTAAGTTTGTTTTTTCGAATTATTTTCTGGTCTAGACCGCAGTGAAGACGGTCATCCCCTTGCAGTATTCTTTGCCAAGTATGGCTATAGGAGGATTATAGGCTGTGAAGGCATCGTATGCCAGTGGTGGTGGGCTACAGGTATCGTGCTGCAAGAATGAAATTCTGTGGTGAAGATGAGATGGCTACCAGGACATAGGGCTGGCGTGGGACCGAGAAAGCCGACGAGCACGCCAAGCTGGGTGTGGGCGTACCGTTTTATATATGTATAAACCGAACATTGCGCGACATGTAAGATTGGGAGAGATCAGGACACAGGCCAACGATCAGGCTCTGAGGCGGTGAAGGACCGAACCGGGATGTAGGCTGGTGAAACTCAGGCCCAATGAGATAACAACACCGAGGCCTCTTGCGCTGTTGAAGGTGAAATCGTAGTGGGAGTGTGTACGGGGCACCATGCGCTCTATAGGCAATTGTCCGGTTTCTTTTTTTGGTGAAAGACGAAATCACAGAATTGAACTTTTCGTGTGTTATAAAGAATAGTGCTCGAGTTAAATGTTTTGCCGAAATTTTTAGTGGCTGAAAAAATAATTTTGGCAGTCCGGAAAATAGGTAGAAGTCAAAATGTCGGATGCACGTCCATCGTGATCGCAATTGGTATCATTATTTCATGTTGTCCTATCTTCCCTAGGCTGAAACTCCTGACGCCGATGAAACGTACAATGTTGTGAACAGCTTGAAAAAAGTCTCCATCTTTTATTCTTGTCACAATCTGGGGAAGTGGAACATTTGGTCGTCGCTATTCAAAGACGTTGAAGACGCAAAGGACGGTGTAACGAGCCTTCCGAAAGAGGTTGGAATCTTGCCTGTCGATTTCCGTATTCTTTCCTATATTTCGTATCTTTTTACGTGGTATGACTTTTTCAGGCCGTAAAATATTCCATTGGTGCCTGTTTTTTCGCTGTTCTGTGGGACTTACAACGAGTTATCGAGCTTATTGAAGGTGGCAGCGCTGTTGACGATACCATCATTGAAGTGAAATCTAGGTATGGACTTAATAGCTTCGAGCCTCACATTTTTATTTATTTAATTTTTTTATTTTAGGTTAGTTATGTTCATGGATGTGATGAAAGCCATGCTTGCCCAAGATAATTGTTCTTATAAAGAAGACGTAAGCCTATTATTTTCTGGTTAATTATGTTTACATCATAAACTTACATGTTATAGTTTTCTTCTAATTTAGGCCTATTTGTCCGTATGCGATTTATTGATTGTTTTCTGCAATCAGTTGTATACTAATCAGTACGACAAGCTCGGTGGACTTGTCCACGAGCCTGACGCTGCCCTAAGTGCGTCCCTAATCGACTTTATTCAGAAGAACGTGTTTAGCTATGAAGAGGATGGTGAGTCACAACCATTGAATAATGATTAACTTGTTACTTGTGTATACTACGTGTGTGTCCGATTTTGTACTCTTTGCTGCTTGCCTAGATCGTGTACAATACGAAGGGCATTCTTCGTGGGTACCTCGACTTTTCTAAAAGTTTTATTGGTTGTTTGGTGAACAGGGGAAAACCTATTGTTTTTTTTTTAAATAGCTCGTATCCCAAAGGTATTGTTCCTGGTGGTGCAACTCTTCTCAGCCCTTCACTTCTTTATGTCTTCACGACCCTCAAAACCGAAACAAAAATCATAATCGAGTTATTTTACGTTTGTGTTTTCTTCTTGGTACGAGTGCTGCGCATACTTTTTTTAAATTTCCCCACCCATTCCATATGCTTCAGAAGCCTTAGATGAACACTCTAAAATTGCCGAACTGCACAAAAGAAGAAATTTTCTTGCTTCGTACTGTAAGCTCATCGTGTACAGCATTCTTCCCACTTCGGCCGCAGCTGATGTTTTCAAGCACTACGTCAAGGTAATTTTTCTTCATAGATCCCTGTTATTTGTTTGCAACTAACGGAGGAAATAAAATGCTAATTTTTAGTCGTACAACGACTATGGAGACATCATCAAAACAACAGTGGGAAAAGCCAGGGAAATCAACAAAGTGAACTGCGCTAGGACGATGGTCTCTGCGTTGACGTCGCTATTTAAAGAACTGCAACAGGGAATGAGAGGGATTCGACTTTCTAGAACAATGGAAGAATTTACCAGTCTTAAGGTGAAAATAATTTCCTTGCAATTTATTCTACTAAAAAATGCTAATATAGATCCCCCCTCTTCACAGGAATTAGCTAAAAGATTCGCGCTGTCCTTTGGACTGGATGCCGTTAGAAACCGTGAAGCGATCACAATACTCCACAGAGAGGCTATCCTTTTTGCTGTGAGCTCACCCGGTGGAGACGCCGAAGCTGACCCGACGGGACCGCCGCCCAATCTTCCCTTTTTGGAAATTCTCACCGAATTCACAAATAAATTATTGAAACAAGACAAGCGTATAGTGTGAGTAATTGTCGTCGGTCAATATCATCAACGATCTACTTCTGTTACCTGTTTTGACGGGATTCTATGCGTTTGAACTTTCAGACTTGGCTTCTTAGACCGACGAATCTCAATGGGAATGCCGTCGAGTCGCGGAGAAGACTGGCAGCCCTTGTTATTGTACAGAAACAGCTTGGTTCACGGTGAAACGGATCAACCCATCGTAACATCAAAACGAGCTTATTCTCGTAAGAAAAAAGAACCGCGTAAGTATTTCCCTTTGCTTGGAATAGTTTGGGAGAGACATGGGTGTTTGTGTCGTTCGAACCTTAGCATGCTGCACTTATGTTTCAGTTGAAGATGATTTGGGTGATGAAGACGAAATGAATAATTCTGACTCTGAATTCATGCCTGGGTAAGTGTTACATTCAACGATTCTTTTTTCAATGTCTAAGTTGAATTAGGATCTCCTTAATTTGCTTTTATTAACGCTTCATCTACAATTTATGTTTGAAAGAAATATCAGGGTTAGCCTAGGTAGGGACAAAAAGAGTTAACATTGACTTACCAGTCGAAGCACTGTTTTTCTCACAGATACTGTCGCTTCTGGGAGTTATATCTGAGTACAATACGATTAGAAAACAAGAATCTTTTTCCAATTTGTTGATGAAAATCGTGGTGTCATTAGATTCATAAAAGTTCGCTCCTCCAGGGAGACGAGCCTCCGTTGTCCCCATAAGATCACGCTTTGTTCACAGCTTTGTTTGAGTTCCTCGAAACAATTGTTTCAATTGAACAATTCATCTTCATTGCGAGACAATATTTTAGGCGGACTGCTCGTACACCTTTGTTCAATAGTTGTAGGGCAAGAGACGTTAGCCGCCGTGTTTAAATTGGTTCGTTACATGCCCCGGCCCAGGAAGAATCCAAACCTCTCTTTCTTTTCTAGACAAAAGAGCTTTTCCATTTTAAGTCGTCTCAATTTCTTGTGAATTGTATTTCCCCCGTTTCCGAGCCTTCATAATATTCTACCCACTGAAAGCATCTTATGAAGTGTTCATCGCAGCTCAATATAATACTTAGGCGATTCCCCGTGCCGTCAAACCCCAAGATACACAGTTTAGTCCAATTATAAAAATTTTGACAATTTTTACAAAAATCGCTGAGGCTATGGCGATTAGGCGATATAGGCTTGGTGATTTTAACAATTTTGTTTCATGCTTCGATTTGAGTGGACGTGGTTCACAAGTCTTTTAGACCGGCGTCAATTGCGAAATGCGTTAATAGCGTTTCCCATTTGCATAAAATTCTACTCCGGAGCAGTTCATTGCCACGCGTATGACGGGTGGAGCTGAAATGCTCCGTGGCAGATTTCTGTGCAAATAGAATACGCTATAAAACTTGCGATGTCGTTGGCATCGCTTGACTTTTTCGAAGTCCTGTTAAGTAGCGGACCTTCACCTATTGGGGCCCGGGGTCTTACAAATTAGCATTTTTTCTCACTCCCCTCCCCACCCCGCGCGAACTAGCGATTTTTCTCCTTGTTATCCTCGAATTAGAGTTTTTCTCAGTTTTTAGCTGCCGATTAGCGCTTCATCTCAATTTTAGCGGTTTTAGTGTTTAATTCAAATTCACCCCTCTGAAAGATGAAACGGACCTAGGGAAACTCGTTTGGCCACAGGGACTATGCAAAGGTTATTCCAATTCCCCCGCCCACAAATGGGCAGCCCTTCCCCGGCGTACAAACTCTTTGTCCTGGTCCGGCCAAAAGATCGCTCAGTGTTCGCCCCATTCATTAGCCCACATCAACCTAATTCGATCATCGTCGCGAATGGAATGCTCAATCGTGGCGGTGGCTCAATCTGGTACAAGCAGAGAAGTTTGTCTAGCTCATTTTGTTCTCGTGGCAATCCTGAATATTTCTTAAGGTTGCTACAAGCTACTTGACGTGACATGACGTGAGAACACGCTGTCCCTCTTGTGATATAAAATTCCAGCATGTGCCTTTTTTGTTGTGGGAGCACATTGGTGCTTGGTTGGTTGCTTGTCGGAACACTGTGAACGTAAACAAAAGCCTACGCTAGAATTTTGTATCACACGTGTCTCCACGTCACATCCGACTGTCTGTGGCAACCTTGACGTTATTTTTTTGTAAACAAAAACCCACCTCAGCATGAAGTGGCTCGATGCTTTAATATTTCGTTATGTTAGTTTCGTTTAAATGAATTATTGCTTATCCAAAGACCCGCGCGACCCCTTTTTTTGTTTTTTTGTGGGGTTATTCAATGCAATTTTTGTTTCATTCAATTTCTTTTTTTTTTGTTTTGTTTTTATTGCAGTCGCTATGCATGAAATAAAAGTAAAGAAAGAGAAGACAACAGTAAACTTATCTTTTCTTAGAGCAGTTTGTTAGTCATAGAAGACAATGCCGAAACCAAAAAATATAAAAATTAAATAAAATGGAAAGGCCAACTCAACTTTTATTTTGTATTTTCATCAATAAAATTGTGTTTTTAAACCAATCAAAATTGATTATCCCGCCCCCCCCCCCAGCCTCCGAAATGAATAACCCGTCTACGATACTGCCCTCCCCCTCCCGTTCTTGATTGCATGCGTGAAGTTTACGTGATTACTGCATGATTTTTTATTGTATTTTAATTGCATGTCCAAAGCATTTACGAGTTACTTTTTGTTCGTTTCTTTTTTCTTCTTCTTCTTCATAATCTTGGTAGGGACAGTGGTGGCTAATAATTATTTTTTCAGGCAAACTCACGTGGAGCAGCCCAAGAAGAAGAAGCACCCACGGATGAAGTAAGTTTTTTTTCTTATAAATAGTGAAAGTTTTGGGTTATTCTTTTTTTTACTTGTTTTCATAATTCATGGGGTTTTTAAAACGGGCGAAATGTGTACAGTTTATTTTATATTTTGGGTTTGGCAAGGTGATGGGGTAACTTCACTTCCTTTTCCACATCCTTACCCCTCACCCTCTGGACGGTCCACGCTGAAGCAAACCCAATGGAAAAATTGAACCTAATAATGAAATGAAATAAATATTTACATAAGAATGTCCCTGGGGACTCTTAACGAATCACCACTCAACAAAACACCCCCCCCCCCTCAACCCAATCACATAAGAATATTGAATCGGCCTTCAATAATGTTGGCTAATCTCGTGCCTTCCTGCCACCGTCACCCTTGCACGAATTTCCCCTCAATAGACGGCAAGTGTTCAAAAATGACAGATCTGGTTCGCCTACATCGAACAGCGAAGGTCAGTTCAACAACAATCAACCGTCCGACGCACCTATCAACTATTCGGCCGACAATTTGAACGCGTCGTCGTCGAGGCCGCAACGTCAATGCGCTCGATTTAGCTTTTGCTATATCGATAATTTCTCCGATGACGAGAATTAAAAGTAGTCATTTCTTCAACCCTCCCTCCTACCCCACAATCACGTAATTATCCCTTTTTATACTTCCAACGCCATAAGAAATTGTTTTTTTTCTTCTTTAAATTGTTTACTATTTTCGTTACGTTAAAATTAAGAGCACAATTGTAATTCGTTCTTATGTTCCTTGATCATGTCTGAATCATGCTAGTTTTGTGTCATAAAAGGATTTTACCACGGAAAAATGAGACTGTGCAATAGTTCATGTACGCTAGAAATCTTTTCATGTAGGTAAAGTTAGTTCTCTTTAAGGTATTCGCTGAATGTTGTGTTATTTTGCTTTTAAAAGGTATACAAATGTTAAATTAAAAAAAAAAAAAACAGTTCGTAATTAGTCCTTTACCCTTTAGTCAACTCGAAAGAACAATTTTCTCGACGATGAACATACGTATGTATGAATAGCGTAATGTAACTGCCTACATAAGAATGTTAGAATGGGGGGGGGGGGTCGAAAATCCGTTTAAATTTTCGGACTTCAAATCCGCGGAAAAATTCGTGCGGCCCCTAAAAACAGACCCAAAGCGCAGGAATCACAAAGAATCCCGAACCGGTTGAAGAATCAACGAACTGGTGTGATCTAAAATACGTTTCAATTTTTCTGATTCCCCGCGTCGTAAAAACCACAGGATTCGCAATTTCGTCCGATTTTAATTTTTGGCAATTTTGCAAAATTCTCCCTCAAGTGGGCTATTTGCACGAAGTATTTCGTTTTGAGTCGGACACGGGTTTACGAGTCTCTCGGAAAGTGGTAGATTTTGCGGAATGAAACAGGCCCCGACCAATACGCACCGGCCAATTAGTTCGAGTCAAGACCGGGACAGCTAGAGTCGAGCCTCTTCCTTGTTCTTTGGGGCTGTTGATTTCTGTGTGCCCGCCGTCAGCGGAAGAACTCGTCTATGCGAAAATCCGTTTCAATTTCAAGTTTCTGACCAACCAGCGCGATTTCACGTTTCAGATAAATAATAAATAAACAAATTATAATGATCGCAAAAAAAGTTTAAATTATATTCGTTTTTTTCAGTTAGACGACAGAGAAGGGAGAATTTCAAAAGGCGTTATTATCCGCCGTTTTTGTCTTTTTCAAATTATGTAGTTTTGCTATGAAGTCAGGCATGGAGAGCTCGCCGTGAACTACATTGTCCCTTGTTCTAACGTTGACAGTTCTACCGGTTTTCTCTTTTTCACCCACGACTGCAATGGATACGTAAGTGAATGACCGAGGATAATTAATAGATGCTGCTGGCATGGCGAGGAAGGGGAATAAATGATACGCACCAAGGATGAAGTTGTATTGCGCTAGTTGAGCATTTCGGACCTTTTTATTCAGCGTGTCACTAGCATCTATATCGTACTCACAATGAAATCCTTCTTTATGAAGAATATTTTTAACCTAATTACAAGGAGATTTTAATATTAGGCAATAATATGTAAGTTTCAACCACAAAGGTACCTCGATAGCGTAGTCATCGAAGTGAGACACAACAGGAATCACCATTACTTGCATCGGAGACAACCAAAACGGCCACTTTCCGGCATAGGACTCGGTTAAAATAGCGGTCATTCGTTCGACGGAGCCGAGAATAGCCCGGTGAATCATGACAGGTCGCACTTTCTCGCCATTCTCACTACAGGAACAAGACAACTGTAGAATAGTATTCAAATTCGCTATTATAAACCAAAAAGCTTTTACCCGATGTAGGACAAATTGAATCGGATGGGCAGTTGAAAATCGAGTTGAATCGTTGCACACTGATGGGATCGACGAAGAGCATCTTGAATGGTGATATCGATTTTGGGGCCGTAGAAAGCACCATCGCCAGGGTTTTCTTTCCAAGGGAAACCAAACTCATCCAGACTGGCCGCTAATTGCTGGGAAATTCGGCTGTATATAATAGGGGAGGAGGAAGCGCGTGGAATGGTGGAAATACATACTTTTTCAGCCCGGTTCCAGACGTCGACCTCTCCTAAAAAGTTGTCGGGCCGAGTTGATAGACACAACTGGAAGGTGAAGCCGAAGACACCGTACACGTGTTGTAAAAATTTTAAGGCGGAAGTGATTTCTTCCCCAATCTACCAATGAAAGCACTGTCTATTGCTAATTGCTCCGAAAAAAACAACCCTTTTATAATAAATACCTGAGACATGGCACAGAATATGTGCGCGTCGTCCTGGACGAACCTTCTAACGCGAGTCAATCCCGTGAGGGCTCCGGACAATTCATTCCTGTGAAGGACGCCAAAATCGGCCATGCGAAGAGGTAATTCTCTCCAAGATCTAACTCGATGGTCGAATATCAAACTTTATGGAGAAAAAAAAAAAAAAAAAACAGTTTGGAAAAACAAGAGGACAATTTGTGAAGAGGGGGCGGGGAGCTTACCAATGGCCTGGACAATTCATGGGCTTCAAAGCGAATTTCTCTTTTTCCGAATCGAATGAAAACATGTTGTCCTAAGGAAAAGCGAGATGCTTATCAATCTAAAAATTAACAATTTACAAAAAGCATCCTCACAGCGTAATGTTCCCAATGGCCAGATGTCTGCCAAAGTTTAGCGTTGTAGATGTTAGGAGTGACCACTTCTTGAAATCCCCTTTCTCTGTACTCCGACTTGATAAAATCTATCAAATTGTTATAAATTATAGCGCCTTTCGGTTGGAAAAAACATGACCCTGGGCTCAATTCGTGAAAGAAAAACAGTTCTTGCTCCTGGAATAATTTTTAAACAAAATTATAAGAACGACACAGATTTAAATTAACTTTCTTTTACCTTGCCGAGTTTACGATGATCTCGTTTGGCCGCTTCTTCCTGGAATTTTTCCCACTCTTTCATTTGTTTCGAGTCAGGAAAGGAAATGCCGTAGATTCTTTGAAGAGACTCAGCGTCCGCTTTGCCCTCCCAGTACGTTGCCGAGCTCTTAGTGACTTTCAGCGCTTTCACTTTGCCCGTGTTTCGAACGTGAGGGCCTCGACATAAATCAATGAGCGGCCCGCACCGGTACACGGTTGTCGTAGGAGTATCGACTTTTTCTTTCAGGATACGAACTTTGAACTCGTTATACTGGGCAGGAGAAGAGGGCAGCAAGGATTTTTAGTTAACTTCATCTATATGGAGCGGGGGGGGGGGGTATTGGGTTACTTTGAACATCTCTAGAAGATCTTCTTTAGTCATTTCTAAACGTTCGAAAGGCTGTTTCTCTTTGACGATCGTTTTCACCAAATTTTCCAACGTAGGAAAATCAGTCTGTGAGACCTGGTACTCCTGGGTGAACATATCGTAATAGAAACCACTGTCGATGGGAGGGCCGTAGCAAAGACAACCACCGTAAACACGCTCCATGGCTTCACCAAGTATGTGCGCTGATGAGTGCCAAAACACGGCTTGCGCTGTTTTTCCAGCAAAAAAATAATTACACGATGAGAACACTAAATATCGGTCATTTTTCAATATTCACCTTCAGGATCATCGAACTTCAGAAGTTTCAACTGACAGTTTGAAACCAAAGGTCGGTCTAAATCCCACAAGGTACCGTCGACTTTAGCGACAACTGTGTTATCAGCCAGGCCTTGACTGAAAGAAAACGAAAAGTTATGACGACCAATGCTACACTTTTGCCGACTTCGCGTCACTCCTTACCTGATTTGTTTGGCGACGTCATAAGGGGTGGTTTTCCAAGAAAACCCTTCCATGACTTTACCATCGGGTAGAGTGACTTGAATAGGATGACTCTCCTTAGCTTGAAGCTCTTCCTCATATTTTTTTTTCAGTTTGTCCCATAGAACCAACCGATCCTAGAAGCGATAATACGCGTCTAAAGAAAAACCAAGTGTAGGGGGGGGGGGGCTCTAAAATTCCTTACTTGAATATACGAAGGCCAAGGGTTCAGTTCGGCAACTTTTCGTGAAGCCGTCTTATCTTTTTTGTCATCTTTTCCCTTACAGGTTTTTTTGAGTTCTGGCTGTAAAATTATAAAAAGGAGTCAAAAATTAAGTTTACCAGTTTTCTCTCGGATTCTAGTCAATGGGTAAGACACTGCAGAAAAGTGCGATAATTCGAAAAAAGTTAATAGCCTGAGTAACATGCATCGGACAGAGTTAGAACTAAAAAAGTGACTATACACACTGCCACATTGAACAAAATCTGGCTAACCTTCACTGAACCAGCGGAACTCGCACTGGTTGTAATGGTTGCCATTTGGGGGAAACAGGGCTGACTCTGTCGCGTCGCCTCGAACAACTGTCGTTTGGATCCAAAGCTCTCGATATGTTGGAACCACCGAGCGACATGAGCGTATTTCGACAGAAATGTGCACGAAGCCGAAGGACGACTTTTAAAAAATAGATCGAAAATCATCGCGTCAGACGCGGACGGCTCATAACCCGAAACGTAACTGTGCTCCGCAAGGTAGGCGTCGAGAAGCGGAAGGATTTCATCGGAAATCATACTTCAAAACGATGCCTTCATTTAAATATTATTCAATCTGTAAACATATAATTCGGAAAATCGATTAGACTCCGAAATTTAAAAAGGCCACCTTCAAGGAAACAAGATGCAGAGGACATAACTCGTGTATGTAGGTGTTATAACTACACAATCAGGGCTAAATCAAGGGATAAATCAGGTCTACACCCTTAACTTTGATCTCCTGTAAAGAACACGACAGATTTACCAAAAGCTCGTGTTTTGGTCCAAATCTTGGCCAATAATGCCCCAGAAACCACATGAAAAACGCGATGTTGGCACATTATCACCAAAATGTAATTGTTCGTTCAAAACAAATTAGCCAAATAATTCGCGTTCGGTTCTTAACTTATTTTGCCTGTTCCTGGTGCAGAACGCACTATTTTTGGACCAAGCATTTGGATTACGAGGGTAGACTTTTCATCAACAGGGGCCGTGCTGCAATTAATTGTCAGAAGTGATTAGTTATTTTCGAGATCAAAAACGTCGGTTTTGTGATGAAGTTGATGGAACTCTGCCTCATTTCAGAAGGAAGTCTCCCCTCCCTCCTATTCATAGTCGATAGCTTTTGAGGGAAAATCACTTCAGTGTTTAAATTGTTAGAATTCCGAGGTCTAGTGAGTTTCCAGCCACAGAATTGCAAGTTTTATGAACGAGTACATACATTTTTAGCAAGTGGGGGGGGGGGGGTTACAGCCGAATTTACATCTCACGTAGCACAGTAAATAGTCAGTTCATAGTCTTTTCACAGTACATAGTCAGCAGCCTGTGCCTCGCTGTTCTTAAGCTTTATGAATGTATTTGTCTAGTAGGCTCACATGTTTTAAATTCATTTGTTTGAAAATAATAGGTGGGCATACACGAGCAGATATCTGCGGCAGATTTCATGTTTTTGACAGATATCGGTGGTGAAAATTTGTTCGTTAGTGGGCAAGAAACGACGACAGATCAACCGTGATCGGCCAAACGATATCGGTGGGAGTTCAAATCCGCCAGATGTGGTCTGTGGTCCCCCACTAATCAACCGATTTCTTAAGAGAGATATCTGGCAGACATATATCGGCCGATTTCGAATCGGGCGTCTCCCCTTAACGCAACGATTTGACCACCGAAACTTCACTGAACATGTATTTTCTATTATTTTTATCATATGTATGGGTCAAGCTTTTTGCTCCCTCTACTAGTTTTCTAACTTCATATCTGCCACCGATCTCAAAGATCTTTCGAACCCGACCGATAAATGAAATCTGTCAGAGTTTTTTCCACAAAAATCTCAATCTGCCAGATGTGCCCCCACTAACGGGCAGATTTGATCGGGTAACAGATATCGGTCGCAGATAACTTTTGTACGTTAAGGGGCGACGACCGATCTCATCGTTTGCTCTAGATCGTTAACGATATCTGTTGAAAATTTCGGCCGATCAAATCTGTCAGAATTATCTGCCCGTGTATGGGCCACTAATGAATGAAGCAAAATTTTCCTCCACATTCTGAATTCTCTGGCTCTTCCATGACTGACAGGAGCTTGACATTAGGAATAATCCCTTCACTCTCACAAAAACATACAGAAAGCGTGCCCTACGAATGATCCAGTTGGCCCCAAAGACCATGCACATGCTAGTCCAAGCATGTCCACACATTTACATTCAATGATCGTTATTCTTCTAGCTCACGTTATGAACAGCTATGAGTATGAACAGCTCAATTTCGCCAGTGGACAGCGGTGTTGTAACACCCCATTCTGGTGAGCTTCAGTGACATCTAATAACGCGACTCATGTACAGAGACCTAATTTACACAAATATTCCCTCAAAAATGCTGACATCAGCCAAAATTTCCTCCCCTTAATAGTTACACCAGGAGCACGTTTCTAGGGAAGTTCTCCAAAGAGAATGTTTTGAAAGAAGAAGCTTACCTCAGAGTGGTTATTGGCAGCTGGATCTCCCATCACAGAAGGAAATTTCCGTCCCGAAAGAAGTTCTTCGGCGGACTTGGAGATGTAAAAGAGGTAAACGAAAACGCTGAAAAGTGAAATAAGCAAGACGAAGTCGGCGTGGCAGCACTTTTGGCTAATTTGCGAAAGCGAAGGTTGTGGAGGTACAGGTAGTAGCACGTACCACGAAGCATTATAACCTTACTATAACCATAAAGAAGGGGAAATTATCTATTTATCAATTTTTCCTCTTAAGCGTAAATTTCCCAAAATATCTTTTTGAAAAAAGTAAGACTCTATTTTGTGAACACTTCGATAGTCCAGGGTGCCAGTGAATTAATCAGAATGTTCAGGACGGCTGCCCTTGCACGTAAGTTTATTTGTAGCTACCTACAAATTTTCTATGCCGTCATGTATTAGGAGTGGAAATGACAAAACATTGCTGTTTCTCGTTCATTTCTTCTGAAAAACGAACGTTTGACGATGAAAGATCATCATTATAGATCAGAGGCTCGTGTCGCAAGGCAGATAATGAATTGACTCGTATAACGACTTTGTGTTGAATGTTCATCGGAAGGGCTATTCGTGAATAAAGCTTTTAAAGGGAGGAGGGCCTTATTGCAGAGAATAGTGGATCGTCGATCTCTATTTTTTCCAATTTGTTGACAGCTATCACCAATGGATGGCTTCAGCCGTCATCAAAAGGTGCCCTCTCGGTTCTCGGCGGATCTTACGGTAAAATGTTGGTCACTACCGATTCAGCAAAAAATGCCGAAGGTAAATGTGCCATTTTTGATGATCGGTACGCAAATTATCTTGAAATTCGTTGGGTTTCAGGACAAGCAGTGGCTAAAAGAGAACCGTATTCTCCACACCCGAAACCTAACAATATGGTTGAATTCGCACTGACGAGATTGGACGATTTAATTAACTGGGGCCGAAAGGTGAATCCCGCTGCGCACTTTTATTCCTCTCAATAAGGGTTGCCTTCTGCCTTCTTTTGATTCCTGAAAACCTGTGTGGGAGCTTTTACGGTACGGTAAAGCTCCTGGGCCTCTACCATGAGCTTCCGTTAAAAAATATCGCAAACGGTAACTAATGACGTTTCATCGCAAATAGTGGACCCGTAGTAATACTCAAAAAATTGCTGAGCACTTGGTCAGCACTTGAATGAGGTTTTGTTTTCAAGACATGTAAAATAAGAGGGAAGGATTAATCGTGTTATAAGTAATTAATTACTTTTTTGAGTAACACAATCTCTAATTATTCTTTATTACGCCGAATAGTTTCGGGGCTGTGCACCCCATTCTGAAAGCATCCCCAGGCCGAAACAAATCTCTTTGTCACGTGTCAATCACACAAATAATTCCACCAATCCTGCCGACAGACAGTCATCAAGGAAACTTGTTTTGCCACTAAACGCTTTAAACACAGCGATAATCATTCAAGACCGGGAGCTATTCCCTCTCAACTCAATCTAATCTCTGCTTTTCCCACCGCTTCACGTATACATTGCCAAAACGTTACTATACGGTTCTACCCCAACACTCCAACTGGAAATTGACCGCCCCCCCCCCATATGCAATTTCTCTAAAACCCTCAATTTTTCACAATTATTCTCCCGATCCAACAATACACTGACGTCTTTAAAGTTAAAATTGCAGTTGAAACTAGTCGGCATAATAAACAATAATTTAAGAATGTGTTACTCAAACAATTAATTAATTACCTAAAGTTATTTAACATTCACGAAATAATTAAAATTAATCGTGTTATAGTTTTACAAGAAGCCCATAGTTTTACAACGGACCCATTGTTATAACGCCATAGATACCGCAATTGGCGGAATTTTCACGGCAGCTCATCTTAGTCCCCCTGTCCTGCAGCGTTTAGCAGACAGTTTTTTAGACAGCGTTTAGCAGTAGTAGTTCGTCGTGGGAACTAAAACCTCGCGCACAAAACTTACTATTCATCCATGACACTGCCAATTTAGCCCGAAAATGTTACTACCAAATCGAAAATTGCGTTTTATCTCCACTATTCTGCGTGATCGGATTATTTGGTCTGCAAACATAAATTTGGAGACAGTAAAAAAATGTGGGCATAAATCACCATTTTTTCAGTGGAAAGGATCAGTCCCCCCACTAAAACTCAGAATTTTCCCAGGAAACTGCCAATTTCGCTTTAAAAGTCCCATTACACTGTTATATTGGTTTTTATTTATGGTCAATTATTTCGCCCCTGCGTGACAACGGGAAAATATTGGAATATGACTTCTCGGTCTTAAAATTGGCAATTGAGTCCTAAAAAGCATTAGAAACTTACTGAATCCACTGAACCAATACCGAGTACCTTGAAGTAATGGTTATTTTCATGGCTGTTTGTTTGTCAATCAGAGGTCGAAAGCATGACATCTCTCATTATTTTATTCATTTTGCTCACGAAACATACCTTTTTGGTCACTATCGGCACAGGGTTCGATATGGCCCCTGACGTTTGGCCTGGCCTGCTGTGCCGTTGAGATGATGCACATGGCGGCGCCTCGCTACGACATGGACAGATACGGCGTGGTGTTTCGAGCGTCTCCGCGACAGGCCGATGTTATCATTGTCGCTGGAACACTCACGAATAAAATGGCGCCCGCTTTGCGCAAAGTCTACGATCAGGTAAATTAATTTTGACGGCGTAATTTAAAATATCGTGTGATTCATTTTTGATTCGTTTCATTCGCTTCTCAAGATGCCCGAACCCAAATGGGTGATTTCAATGGGTAGCTGCGCAAACGGTGGGGGTTACTATCACTACTCGTACTCGGTGGTGAGAGGTTGTGATAGAATTGTACCCGTCGACATTTATGTGCCAGGCATGTATTTAGTGATCTAAAGCCTTTTTCATGATCAACATTAATTAAAACCCAACATTTTATAATAGGATGTCCACCAACAGCGGAGGCGTTGCTGTACGGCGTTCTTCAGTTGCAGAAGAAAATCAAACGTATGAACACCTTCCAAATGTGGTACAGAAAATAATTAGCCCCCCCCCCCATGTCTATCCTTCTGAGATTTTATTAGCGATTGTAAATAAAAGTTACATTTAAAATGTTTTTGGAACTTGAATCGCCCTTTTTAGCAACTACTCATCGACATGAGTTCGGATTATAATATCCTGTTATAAACTGTCAATAAAGTGGCACCATCAAGTTTTTTTCTCGATGTTTTATGCTTTCAGTAGGCCTGTTCTGTATGATTTCAGTGTTCCTAGGAATATCCTTTTCCACCCGTCCGCTCCGAATTAAATCATATGTTGATTGGGAGGATGGGTGGAAAGAGACAGTGATAGTGACAGTTAAAAGTTACAGAACGGGCCAACCTGGGGGCCTATTCTCTAACTTCGAAGCAATAGCTTTTTCGCAGTCATATGTTTATTTCATTAATTTTCTTCAAACAAATGAATGAAATAGACACATGGCTGGCGAAAAAAATTTTGCTTGTTGTTAGAGAATAGGCCCCCTGGTCTCATTCTCCTGGCAATATCATGGTCGTTTGGTTTCTGCCGTCTTGCATTCCTGGCAAGTAGATCCAGGGCAAAGCCCAGAACAACATGTCTCCTAGTACACTCCAGATCTTACACCTTTAGGTTATTCGGTGTGGCGCTCAGATGAATTACTCCCCCCCCCCTCTTGACATTGCATCAGATATGGCATTTTCCATTTGCATAAAATTCAGCTCTGGAGGCGCGAGCATTTCCACCCGTCGTCTCCGTTACCATAATATATTATATAATTCAGAGAAGACGGATGGAAATGCTCGGCTCCAGAGCTGAATTTTATAGAAATGGAAAACGCTAATAGTCAGAAGACCGGAAGGGTAATGATGCAATAACCAATAACCCATTTTTAAGGCCTAATTACACCGAGTACTGTGCCGAGACCGGGCAGAGGCAAAAATTACATGTTCGTCACTCGGCCGAGTAATGTCTGTGGTGATTGTACACACCAGGTTTTTCTGTGACTAACATGTGACTTTGTCTCTGCCCAGTACTCGGCCGAGCTACTTGGTTGGTGTAATTAGACCTTTAATTCCAATAAAGGAAGTAAAATAACAGACGTTTTGATTATTTAACAACATATAATTATTTACATTGCTTGCTATGCTTCGCTAAGTACTTGGTTCACCATTTTATTTAAATCACGTCTCCTTTTCTCCTGGACCGATTTAGCAAATACGCTCGCGTTTCTAGTTACCTCTGTCGTTGAAAAGCTTTTCTGTGCGTCAATTAAAGTGTCCGACCCTCGTTGGTACTTGAATACAGACCAAAGAAAATCCCAGAAAGAAAATTCTGGCCACAGAACGCCAGCGAAGTGTAAATAACTACAGGAACCCTGCAAAATATGGTTTGCTTATATTTTCAAAGCTTAATGTGATGACTCCCATTTGTTACCTGCCAAAGTAAGAAATCGCTCAGTCTCGTTTCTCCCGAAGTTCGGATGATGAGCTCGGGAAAGTATAAGTGTCTTGTGTAAAGTAACCTACTCAAAAGCCCGACACTAATGTCTTTTTCCATTAGCTCGCCATTTTTCAGGCCTTCGACGGCCGTGTCGACGACTTGGGCGATTTCATCCTGGCCTACGGTGGATGCGAAATTCTGTAAATACCGGTCATTACGTTGAGTGATGGCAAGGACACCTACCAGTGTACGAGAATGCTACATTAAGCAGTAAACTATTATGATCTATGGTTGATAGCTCAGCTTCAGCGGCCAGCTGCTGCAAATCAGGGGGGAGATAGCTTTTGTTTCCAATTATTTTAATTCGAAGCCCGTACTTTGCAAGTTTTTCTCTGAAAAGTAATAAATTGGTCTAAGAGCTTAAGGTTAGTTTTAAGGCCTTCAAGGCTAGTTTTCTCTACTTTTCTTCTAAAATCTTTCGAAATTTTTCCCTCGCCAAATTCATGATGGACTCAACCTCATCGGTACTCCTTTTGAAGTTTTCAATGCTAAACGCGTATACGGTCACTTCCTTGACTCCTAAATCCAGGCACCACTGGAGGACTTCGGACAATCTGTCAAATCTGTTGGGCATTTTCGCTATACTTCGACCTTAATTTGATCAGTGATTTCAAGAGGCCTGACCCTTTCGAATGACCCTCAATCTTTTCGACGGAGTTCTTTCGTGCAAAACGTCTGTTGCCGTCCATAATGAAAGCGATATGACGTGGAACTGGGCCGCATTTTAAAATTTTCAAAGCTAACGTGCTGTACCAGGGAAGATTGCCTTCATTGATCCACGTCATTATAGAAGACGAGGATGTCTTGCTGGAAAATAGAAAGCGCAAAATTCAGTCCACGGAAGAGCATTGCAACACGAGCTCCGTGAATTATAATAATGGAACAGAGGAGGGGGTAAGATTGCACACGGAATCGAAGCTCACAGCAAAAATCAGCAAAGTTAAACACACTCATTCTTCTTCGAGGCTTACCAGTCAGAAAAATTAACTTTAAGGAATCAATGTTCGTTAGCGTTACTCAATTTCTACCACTAAAAGCTTTTCACTGCGTCAAATGACAAGACGTGACTTTAAATACACTTTTAATAAATACACTAAATACGACTTTCATAGGGGCATATTAAGCGAAAAAACACTCATAGAAAACCACGTAAACATTGTTGATAGTAGGGTATCAGAAAGGTGGCCGTGACTGATAATAACGAAGAAGAAAGGGGTGACTAGAAAAAGGCGCGCCGGCCTATGCGCACGCATCCACTAAACAGGAACATGATCGTGAGCTCTCGTCTCTTGAGCTGTCCACTTGTTGATCTTTCAACACGTCACATAGGTAGTGGCGTAACTAGGGTACATGATATAGGGCGAAGAGCTCCTTTTGATGAAACAGGGGGCTTATTCTCTAACTCCGAATCAATAGCTTTTTCGAAGTCATATGTTTATTTCATTAATTTTCTTCAAACAAATGAATGAAATGGACACATGGCTGGCGAAAAAAATATTGCTTGTTGTTAGAGAATAGGGGCCCAGAACCGACACATTTATTCAAAACATGTGTAATTTCAATTACAATAAGATAACATAATTATTCTGAATTAAACCAATAAAAATTGTAAAAGGATCGAACAATGTTTGCCTTAATCGGAGAGAAAGAGACTTATCTCATCAGTTAAATTTAGTTCGCTGTCGCTACATTCAAAATCCTCCTCATCTAAAAAAAAAAAAAAAAAAAAAAAAAAAAAAGGAATTAATTCAACCAGTTTAGCACATTCAATACTCCCGAGTCTGTACCCGGGTTGCTATCCAGCGTTAGCTGATCTTCACCGACGGTTTCCTTCTTCTTAGCCTTTCCTGTATCCTGACCGGTATCATCCGATTTGCCATATTTCGTGTCGCTCTTCTCTTTTTTCTCATTCTCCTCATTCTCTTCGGAGGGCCTCGTAACTTTTCGATTTTTACTTTTGCTTTTCCCTACAAAAGAAGAAGGCTAAATGTGAAAAATTTCGCTCCGGCAGCTGGCGGTCGGAAAGAGTGCATTTCATTTCGTATACGGATACCCTAAGCAGTCCCAGAAGTAATAATGTTGAGACCATAATATGTTTCGTTAACGTTTGACCCTCCCTCATACTGTTTGCTGCCGAGGTTGTTTAAGCTGAACTTAATGGGAATCAAAGGCTACTTCAAAATGGAATCATCGTACCGAATATAATGCTTCTGGAATCAACTGGTCATTTGTAGTGATTTTTTTACCAGTTCAAGCCCTATTACCCCCCCCCCTCCATGTCGACGATTGGCCCAAATGCAATACCGACCGAGGTCTTATGACTACTGATTTCTGGGCCAAAGCGCGTTCCGCTAAATTGATTTCTTCGAGAGTTATCGTGCTAACAAGAAAACGGCCATAAGCTTTTATATATGTATATTATATATGAATTCCGGAGACCACTGAATTCGTGTTCTAGAGGTTCTGAAACATGAAAAAAACGTGACATGACCCATGTTCCCCACCATCACGACGAGACCAAGAGTGCATTACCAGAATGAAATGCACTTAAAGGCGCCGGATTGAACAGTAAATGAAACGGTGAGTGTTATGACTCACGCTAACCTTTGGCACTTTCTTCTGCTTTGGGGGTGGGCTTTTCCTTTGGTCTTGCACCTTGTCTAACGTATTTGTCCTTTTCGGGGACTTTCGTTGGAACTTTACCTAAGTAATGGAAAAATTCATTTAAAAAACTCCAAGAAAATTTATGAATGTGCGCACTGATGTGAATTCACATGTATTGTTTCCACCTTCGAGTTTCTTAGCATCCTGGCATGATTCCTTCTTTTTAACTGAAATGACCACTTTTGTCACGTCACAGTTTAATATATCGAGTGAGTGAGAAAATAAATACTTGCCTGTTTTTGTCCTCTCGCTTTCGGTTGGGGCTCCATCACTTTTAGAACTCGCCCCGTTGTTCCCCTCAGGAGGTAAAAGAGGACAATTGTCGTCTCTCGTGGCAGCTCTACTTCTCGTTGAATAACAGTGCCCCGCAGCTTGTGCTCTGGGCTGAACTACATAAGTAGTGTCCAAAATCGACGACGGCTTCGGCAATTCGACCGTAGCCGCTTCAGGCATCCGCGTTCTTTTAGAGGCTGTCGGCTTCGGCTCGTCTGTTAGTTTCAGAGCCCGAACTGCCGTCTCCGCCGCTTCTAATGAGATTCGTTGTGACTTCGAGGGCTTTACTTTTTTCCCGCCGTTGGTTGTCTGTGTCTCCTCCTGTGGCGTTGATTCGGAAGGCGCTTCGTCGGTTTTACCAGGAAGGTCACCGCCTTTCTTCACTTCCACTCGTTTTTTTGGCATGTTACTATATAATTCGTAAGATGAAATACTACAACAAGGCGTAAGCTCGAATCTGAACTGGATTTTTCTCATCTACCCGCATTTAAAATACTGTTTAAAGAAAAGGTTGAAGTTCAGTTCAAAAGAATAGTAGGTAACTGTCTGCCCGTTCAAAGTGTAATATATGGAATAAACAATTGGGGGAGGGTTGAACATTACGAGCTTCAAATACTGATTTTTTCATTTAAGATTGTGAAATATTCAATTTTGTTATTCCCAACCGTCTTAATTTAAAGGTGTCTAGTCAACGGAGATATCGTTCGACCAATCAATTTTATTCTTGCTACTTTTAGCCCCCATAAAAACACTTGAGGGGAATTTAATTTTTCTCGTGAACTTATGCCCACCTACTAAACATTTACCTATTGCGTTCCGATTTGCGTACGCTGGTATAACAGCTGATTAACCAATTGTTCTGACCGATGTGATTGTTTAATTAAGCAAATACTCAGCTTGAAAGAGGCGACTATGAAATTCATAGACGTCTCTAAGAGTAGTAGCAGTAGTAGTAGTACACTGAGAAAAAAACACGGCTAATATTAGCAGTAAAAAAACGGCTAATAATTTGCAACCGTGTATAAAAGGTAAAGTTAGCCAAGTTCCAAAAACTAGGCTAAATGAAATAATTAGCCGTGTCCGACGAGTAGCCGAGTGGGACTCGGTTGCAAATCTATTAGCCGAGCTGTTATTTCCTTGGCTAAGTCAGCTGGTTAATGTAGACTACCAATCCAACCGAGTCATACTACTTGACAAGCAGAGGGTAGTCGGCAATATTAACCGTCACTACTCTGCAGATTTTCCACAATATTTGACTTTCTTGACCGGCTTGGTTTGTCTGAGATAGCCGTGTTAAGATTGGTAATTTAACCGAGTGTTCTGCCAAGATGGCGGAGTTAATATGTCAGTATTGACCGAGTCCAGTTGGGTATTTCAGGAGAGTTATACAGCTAACGCAGTCGAGTCATATGGAACTGTCACACGAATAGAGACGGCTGATTCTGAAGTGTAAGTCTTTCAAAAAGGCCGAGTTGTTACGGCAACATTGTACTAGTATGTTTGCTTCACTAACCGCACTCTCTAGGTGCAATTGACCGATTAAACTATGTGATTTAGCCTTACCACTCGGCTAAAATAGCATTAGTAACCTGGCGTTGACGGCAGTGAATTACAAAGAAAAATCTGCTAAATTTGCCTTGAGTACGCGGTGAAACTAGCTTGAGTCAAACGGCTTACTTTTCCATCTCGGCTTACTTGGAAAAGTCAGCTGATGACTCCAGGCTAGATTCTCACATCCTCGAGTCAATTAAGCATTTCTTGCTAATCTCCCGTCGCCAAAACCATGTTATTGATGCATGTTTTTACCGATATAGCTGCACCTGAAACTTTACCAGACAAAAATTATATAGGGTATTGTGAAATTAACAAACAAAATTAAGGGACGATTTATATTTGTTAAAATAAAATAAAAATAAAAAATACATAAAATGCAACATGTTTTTTCGGTTTACGAGACATGGGTTAAAATTTTTGGTTTCGTTCAAGGAGCACAATGAATCGCAATAAAAATTATGAATAAGAATTACCTTCTGACAACAACTCTTTTAATCTTCCTTGTTGTGCTTTTTGTTTTTCGTTGGCCGTTCTCAATTTTTCTTCGGCCTGTTAGATTATTTTTGGCTCGTACTTTCGCAGGCCATGAAGGAGTGCCGAAGGGAGGACACGAGGATGTAACTTTCTGAAGTCTTCTTCAATCTAACATCGAAAAGAGTCCTTAGTCAGGCATATGATCAGACAAGCGTGAAAGTGTCTGCTAACAATTAACTAACCAAGCGAACGGCAATATCTGGCACACGAAGAATTGACAATTTGTCCAAATAATCAGTTATCGTTGGTAGCGATCGATACCCCCTTTGTTCTCACGATTTTTCTTTTGAGATTGTTTGAAAACTCGGAAATTTGGCTTTGAAGACGTGGGGTTTAGGCAAAGTTGGGGGAGGTTCAGCTCAATGGGGGGGGGGGCTAAAGCCCCATTAGCCCCCTGCTGAATCCGCGCCTGCTTACAACGTTTGCTGACACACAGTTTCCGGCAGTTGCAATGTACAAATCCCTGGGAACTGGCTCAGTGGCGTAGGTAGGCATTTGTCCTGGGGGGAGGGGGATTAGATTGAAATCTAATCCCAATCACATAAGGGTAGTGGACGCAGAGTTGTTGGAAGGGTGGGGTAGACTTAAGTCGTATTGCTTCCCGAGTGTTTTTTGGCCGTTGTGTTTGGCCTTAGAGGTGAAGCGGTGCGTATCGATACTGTTTGTTATTGTATTTTCCTTTGTTAGCCGGTTTTTAGTGCATTTCATTCTGAAAAATGCACTATTGGTCTCGTCGTGATGGTGGCAAACATGGGTCATGTCATGTTTTTTTCACGTTTCAGAACCTCTAGAACACGAATTCAGTGGTCTCCAGGATTCATATATATATAATATATATAGGGTGTTTCAGGAGGATTCGGCAATACTTGAACATGTTGTACTACTAAGTAGGGCGAACCAAAATTACTATATCGACATAAGGTCGCAAACGCTTCGTTTCACAGTTACTGAGAATTTTGTGGTTTTTAAGCCCAACCACCTCTTTCCCACAAAAAGTGGTTTTAACGGACAAACCGTTCAAGATGGAACAAAATGAATTAAATTTCTGAAAAGAGCGCAAAATTTCACATTAGAAAATCTGTAAATAACACGCCATAATTGTCTTTAAGTACGTCTAGTTATTCTTTGAAACAACGAAAAAGTGTGACTTGGAATTTTCGTGCTTCTTTCAGAGGAGAATTTTGCTCATTCCATAGTGGGACGGATATTGCTACGCTTCTGTAAAAACATGCCCATTTTGTAAGCTTTCAAATGACTTAAAAACAATTTCAAATTGGTTGGATTTTTACTGAGATATCACACTAAACGTTCGGGAAACCAGTGAAAACCGTCAAAATAAGCCTCATTGTGCCTACTAGGGGAACATTTTTTTCAGACATCACAATCCCCTCATGTTACAAAGTAATGAACTAATAATGAAAAAACGATGGTCAATGTCAATGAACATCATCCCCTCCCCATCACTTCCATAAGCAAATAATTGTTTAAAATTATCTGATCAGTTTCGTACTAGCTCGTCATCCGTCACCATTTCTCAGGCGTTTTCGAATGGCAATTGCGTTTATTCACGCGTATGGTGTGAATTTTTACCAGAAAAAACAATTTTGAATTAAAATAATAAATTATGGAAGGCAAACTGTCAACCAATTCCGAACGATTATTTCATAGTATGAGCGGAGTGGATGGGTGGGGGTGATCATGATCGGTATGAATCATTGATTTTTCTGAAATTATTTTGATCCATGAACCTCAATGAGGTGATTGTGATGTCTGAAAAAAATGTTCCCCGATGTTTTCCTAGTGGGTGCAATGTGGCTTATTTCGACAATTTTCGCCGATTTCCCGATCCTTTAGTGTGATATCTCAGTAAAAATCCAACCAATTTCAAATTTTCTTACGTCATTGGAAAGCTTACAAAATGGGCATGTTTTTACAATACCGTAACAATATCCGACCCACTACGGATTGAGCGTAATTCACCTCTGAATGAAACTCAAAAATTCAATGTCACACTTTTTCATTTTTCCAAAAAATAACTAGACGTACTTAAAGAAATTATGGCGTGTTATTCTTAGGTTTTCTAAAGTCAAATTTTGCGCTCTTTTCAGAAATGTAATTCATTTTGTTCTACCTTGAACGGCTAGACCGTTAAGAAAGCTTTTTTGGGGAAAGAGATGGTTTGGCTTAAAAAACTCAAAATTCTCTGTAACTCTGAAACGAAGCGTTTGCGACCCTATGTCCACATAGTAATTTTGGTTCGCCTTACTTAGTAGTACACCATGTGCAAGTATTGCCGGATCCTCCTGAAACACCCTGTGTATATATATGTATTTATAATATTATGGCCGTTTTCTTGTTAGCACGATAACTCTCGAAGAAATTAGTTTAGCGGAACGCGCTTTGGCACAAAAATCAGTAGTCATAAGACACCGGTCGGAATTGCATTTGGGCCAAATCGGTCAAGGTGGAGGGGGGGAAAACAGGGCTTGAATTCGTCAAAAAATCACTAAAAATCACCAGTTGATTCTAGAAGCATCATATTCGGTCCGTATACTCCATGTTAGAGTAGCCTTTGATTCCCATTTTAATTTTTTGAAAAAGTCGAAGGGGAGGGGGTGTTGTCCCCGGGGTGGAAGTAAGTGTGTGGTCTTGTTTGCACGATAACTCTAGTAGAAATTAATATAGCGGAACGATATTTGGCACAAAAATCAGTAGTCATAAGACCCCTGTCGGTATTGCATTTGGGCCAAATCGGTTGAGGTGGAGGGGGGGAAATTAGGGGTTGAAATGGTCAAAAAATCACTATAAATCACCAGTTGATTCTAGAAGCATCATATTCGGTACGTATACTCCATGTTAGAGTAGCCTTTGATTCCCATTTTAATTTTTTGAAAAAGTCGAAGGGGAGGGGGTGTTGCCCCCGGAGTGGAAGTAAGCATGTGGTCTTGTTAGCACGATAACTCTTGAAGAAATCAATTTAGCGGAACGCGCTTTGGCACAAAAATCAGTAGGTATAAGACCCAGGTCGGTATTGCATTTGGGCCAAATCGGTCAAGGTGGAGGGGGGGAAATAGGGGTAAAATTGTCAATAAATCACTGTAATTCACCAGTTGATTCTAGAAGCATTAGATTCGGTACGTATACTCCATGTTTGGAGTAGCCTTTGATTCCCATTTTAATTTTTCGAAAAAGTCAAGGTGGTGGGGGTGGTCCTTCCGGTGTGGAAGTGTAAAAATAGCGTTGAACTTCACTAGTTCATCTTAGCGCTCTAAAATTCGACTCAATAATTTAATGTAACGAAAGCCCTGGGTCCCATTGAGATTTATCGAAAACTTTGATGGGGGAGGGTGAAATGGGGGATGAAATTTCAAAAAGAAAAAGCTTAAATTCACACGTTTAGGTATTATAAAATACGGCACAAAAATTTAATATTACAAAGCCCTTGGAAAACTACCGAAACTTTTCGACATTTTGAAGAGAGGGTGGTGAAAATAGAGGAAGAAGTTCGGCTTAATGAAACAAATAATGGTATCAAAATTATTACTTCTGGGACGGCTTAGGATATCCGTATACATAATGAAATGCACTCTTTCCGACCGCCAGCTGCCGGAGCGAAATTTTTTTAATTTAATTTTATTGTGCTTTTGTTAATTATGAAATTATAGGTAATGCTGATGAGGGGCACCGGGAATGGGCCCGAAATGCATTCTTTAAAAAACACCATGGCTGTATGGTTCAAAAAAAAAAAAAGTTTATGGTCTACAAGATTGAAATCTCGTAAGAGTGAGGGGAGGGGGGTAATTTCACATTTTAGTCATCATTCCATCCAGCCAGCACACTCTTGAATCTAGACATCTTGCTGGTCTCATCATAGCCTCAATCTCTCAGTTAAGGGCGATTTTTGGAATCTACCCGCAAGTTAGCGCTTTTCTTAATTATGGCCGACTGTATTGTTCTTCTCAATTTCAGCGGCAGATTAGCGGTTTTGCCCCACCCCTTCTCATAGCCACGAATTTGCTAATTTTCTCAACTTTAGCAGCAAAGTATCTTTTTATCCCGTAAGCGATGTTTCTTAATTATCAACGAGTTTTGGCGTTTTCCTCAATTTTAGCAGCATATTACAGAATTTTTAAAATTTTTTACCAGGGGATTAGCACTTTTCTCAGCCACGAATATTACAGATTTTTGTCTGATAGAGGGTCCGGGGCGAACCCCCCCCCCCCGTATCTCGGTACACTACTGCGTTGTGTCTGAAGTTCAAAGAAAAAGCTGGACGTACTCGGACCTTTTCGGGCTGCTTTAAGTCCAGAAAATCTGCTTGACCTAACTTCAACGTGAAACGCTCATTTTTGGAGATTTTATGGGTACTAATGCTCCTTCGTTCGTATACTTGTAGCTCTGGGGGGGGGGGATCTATCCCCCATATTTCCCCCCCTCCCCCGTACCTACGCCCCTGACTAGCTGATGTAACGGCGGCAATGGAGCGCAAGTGGGGCAGTGTGAGAAGGCACGTCATTTTCGGTGATAAAGTTCTCCTCACACTGCTGGAACTCATTTCGGGCGAAAAGTATACCCAGGATGCCAGCTTTAGTACTAAGTTTATGGAAACCATCGTGATCGATTTTTAAGACGACAGCCAAAACGTTACGAGGTGCCAATCTTTCTCTGTCCACGTCAGGGATTCTGAAGAGGACACTTTGGCCAACATTCAATTTGGGAAATAAGGACAAGCACGCTGCGATCGGACAACGTACTTTTTCCCCCTTCGGGACGGGATCAACTTTGATAGGCCAATGTCCAAAATTCCAAAAAGAGTGGCCGACGGAGTCGTTTTCGTCGGTCCGGACCCGATTTCCGAGTTTTCATAGTTTTCATCAACTTAGCCACTCTTGAGGCCATAAAACAGCTGACGACGCCGACGTATACGCCTCCTTGAAATTTAACTGCTATTTTTGACATTTCATTTTTCCTGCTTTTGTATACAGATTACAGGTCAGGGTTTTTGTAGTAGTAAAGACCGTGAAATTTCAATTTTTAGGTGAACCAGCACAGCGAAATGTGTTTTGAATGAGCCAACTCCGCGAAATTACTCTTTGAAATGAATCAACAAGCTGGACATTTCATCTCTGGGGAAAAAAGGTGTGACACCCCGCGTAGTTTGCTTTTTTGGAGTGCCATTCAACCCACCTCAATTGGTTTCTGACTTAGCAGATCCACAAAATTTGGTTTTAGAAAAAGCCAAATTGTTTTGGAAGTGGATTTCACCACCTCGGCTTAACGTTAGTCTTAACTATGCCATGTTCACAAAAAATGCAATGCATTTTTTCCTGAAGTCCGACTCAATTTTAAGCATCATTAAAGGTAAAATTAGCTCAATTGAAGTGAATTAGTCAAACCCGCAAAATTAAGTTCTACAGGCGTCAAATCCGTGAACTTTGGACATGGAAAGTGCCTAACCGCAGGTATATGCGTTCGGATTTCGGGTATTATTGATGCGCTGAGGGCTGGCTTTGGGGGCTTCTAAAGGAAATTATGTCCATCCATTCAGAGCAGTTAAATAGGTACTGTTGAAAAAACACTGTTAATTTATGTATTACAGTGCTTTCTCGATTTCTCCTGTCCGGCGTTTCAGTTTTAAGCCGCAATTCCTCTGAATGCGCATTGTTCGTGAACAGTGATTGCAAACGTGCATCCCGGCGCGTGAAGTGGAAACACTCTAATATTTCCTCTTGACTCCTAGCACACAGTCAAAACATTAGGATACAAATACATATTTTTATTGTGCTGCATGGGGCCCTCTCGTTCTTCTCATGAATCCTTCCTTCTAGTTATAGCAATTCTCTTAAAACGAGAGTAAATGAAGATCCGAGTACCAAGCGAAGGGTACGACTTAAGGTATTTGTAAACCTCTTAGTACTGGCCGAATCCGCGCTTTGGTGTTCACGAAAAAGAGGTGTCGAGGAATTCGGTACCTGCAAGTTTTTTGTTTTTTTTTTAATGTTAAAGAATCTTAGTAGAACAGGCACCCTATTTTCCCCCTTGGTTTTAAGAAGCAGTTAAATATTTATTTGATTGCCCTCCTTTTTGTACATTTGCGGAAATGGCCGTTTCAATAAAGTTTGTTTCTAAGAAAAAATCAGCCGCGACGATATTGAGTCTCGACCACCATTGATCTCGCCTGATCCACTCGCTTAAATTTCGATTGACCCGATGAGCCATCTCCCTGAGACTTCCTGAATCGGCGAAATTTGAATTTTTACAATATACAAGTCGTGAGTTAAATGAAGGATTACGAACGCAGGATTGGAATACCTTTCGGGTTAAAAAGTAAATCCATCGTCCCAGGCGTTAATTGTGCCATAGCTGCCCAAAGTCCGCCTCGAACGATCGTGTCGTTGGCTATGCATTGAGCTAGAAATGCTTCGAGATCAGTCACGGTCTGTTTGTTACCCCAGGCTTGTTTTACTGGCGGCCAGAGCCAATTGTATTCTGAGGGGGGAAAAAAAGATGGGCATTATTTTTTTAATTTCATCGTCGTTAAATTTACCGGAAACAATAGAGCTTTCGCCGTAAGATATGATCACTCGACCCGGCCCTTCAAAAATTTTCTCGAGGCTCAATTGATGAGCAGAATATGGGATGATGTAGCGACCAAACTTGTCTTTTAAATAAGAGACGAGCGATTCGTGACGATGTTTTCGTTTACTGAAACCTATGGGGAATCTGTGAAAATCGATTATTACGATTTCATCGCGTGTTCTTTCCAAAAACTTGCTCAGTTCATCGAGCAGCGGAGCCAATAATCGGATTTTAACCAAATCGTGGTTAATCCAAAAACTGTTGAAAAGAAATGTATCGTATAAAACCGATTGAGAGGGTGGTGGTGTGGCACAGAGGCAAACCAAAGTTCATCCGAAGTGTTCCCTTTTTGTGGGTAGTACCCGATCCGAAAATCAAAGTAACGAATGCCATAGACGAGTTGTGACCATAGTGGCTGATCTTGGGTTAGAAGGTAGCGGCTTGCGGTAGTGACGTCACTCTGAGAAATCCGTTTCCCTCTTTTATAACAACCTGAATTGTGAGTTCCTGGCAAGAATATTGTATTAAAATGAAGTCGTCCCAGGGAGATTCTAACGAGAACCACGGAGAAATAATGAAACGTTAGATTGTATTAGTGTCTTATTTCACCCGTATACCTGTTGTCGTGCATCCACGTCGGTCGGATTTTCAAACAGTTGACGTGAATCATCGAGCCACTGTGGTATCCAGCCACCCAAAACCGCAAGCAGTGGTCACCGGAAGCTCCCGGTCCGACTGCGTCTAAATCCCACCCATTTGGAAACTTGGGGTTCTCCAAGGACACGTTTGTTTCAATGAATCCCGTCCGATAAAACTTCGTGTCGAACTCGGCCACTTCTGAAAGAGAATTTTTTTAAAAAAAAAACCGATCCCTTTAAATTACAACGGCACAATTAAATAAGAAGATGCCGGATGGAGAGTAGGTACTTGGTGTGTTAGAATTAGTAGCTGGATTTTCATTGTACACAACGACACGGTCAAAAAGTGATGGCTCAAAGTGGATTTGTAACTCTCGATCAGTGAGGCTGCTTGATCCTTTGGCGTCGTCTTCGGTGAAAAGTGATGAGACTGTGATGTAAAGCGGCGGGTCCGGCAGTAGTTCGGTCCGCGAATATCCCGTTTGAACGCAAACTGCGAGGGGGAAGACAGGAATATCAAATCCACAGGACAGGATCTACCAACTTTTCAATTTCCATTTTCGAACCGGAACTAATTCTATGTTAAATTATTCAAGTACGCCCATTGGCCGAACGATCACGTTTCGCCCTCAGGACATAGGATTCTTTTCGAACTCATTACTATCCCTATGTGCTTTATTCAAGAGCACTATGGGTGGGAGTAACGGGGTCACTTCGCAGGACCACAAGGTATAAATTTTACGCTTAAGACGCAGGTTAATCATCACACGCTCAATCATCATCCTTAATAACCGCATGCAGATATCGAAGGATACAAAATAAAGGGGGGGGGGGAGAAGTAGCAAGGCTCCAAACTTCACTAAACGCTTAATTTCTACCTGTCACTTTTTTGCTAGACGTAGTTAATTATACTCATACCGCAAATCAGGAACGTATGCCATACGTGTATATACATGATTCTAGGAGAGGTCATCGTCGCGAACTGAGACGTTACTAAAGCACTCTCTTTTTTTTCTTTTTTTCAATTCGTGACTATTTCATTAACAAGTAAGTAGATAAGTGATTTCTTCCTTGAGACTCGTCCTCCTCCTCCTCCTTCTTTGGTGCTCCTGAATGGGCCTTTCGCCGTCTCTTTGTCGGCCGCATTAAAGGAAATACAAATAAAAAGGTCTGAAGCTGTATTTCTCGCCCCGTCCAATAGAAATATAGTAAATATTGACGAAATTTCTTCTCTGTGACTACATTAGCACTAAAAGTATACATTTTCAAAATTTAGTTCTAACGGCCTGAAAAAAACAAAAAAACCAATGACTCAACTCAAACTGGGGGTGATTTATTACCGAAGGATTTGAAGCTATAATCCTTAGCTCTGCTCTCCCACTCTTCTCTTGATCAAATGATTTATTTCCAGCCTACATTAAGGCACTATAAAACACGAGTACGGAAACACGCAAATCGGCGCCATACTTTGTCCCTCATACGATTATAATTAACACCTGGGGGCTTATTCTCTAACTCTAAAGCAATAGCTTTTTCGAAGTCATATGTTTATTTCATTGATTTTCTTCAAACAAATGAATGAAATAGACACAAGACTGGCGAAAAAAATATTGCTTGTTGTTAGAGAATAGGCCCCCAGGTCTCATTGATAAGTGAGGTATTTTTATTTATTTCGACGGCATTCCACGTTTGTTTTTTATTACGATGACAATTTTTTCATTCAGTTTACCCTAACGACTGAGGGACAAAATATAGCGCTGAAATCCGTGTTGCCGTACCTGTGTTTTAAGGAACATTGTACCTTACCTACCTATATTAGAGAACCTTTAAAACACAGGTACTGCAACACGGATTTCAGTGCCATATTTGGTCCCTCTCAGTCGTTAGGGTAAACAAAATATCATGAATGAAAAAATTGTCATCGTAACAGCAAACAAACGCGGAACGCGGTCGAAATAAATACAAATATCCTACTTGTCAATGAGATCAGGTGATAATTATAATCATATGAGGGACCAAGTATGGTGTCGATTTTCGTGTTGCAGTACTCGGGTTTTATAGTGCCTTACCTACATAAGGAATAATTGTATGTATATCAACTTCTCTTAGGAAATTCCCAATTCTTGGAACAAACTGATTCAGGTAGGTACTAAACGCTTCGGAGAAAAGGGTGGCGTTGGGATTACGATTGAATCTAGACCCATAAATTTGAAAGAAAAAAAAAAAACAACAAAAAAACAACAAAAAACAACAACAACAACAACAACAACAACAACAAAACGTAGCACACTGCACACTGCTTCCTCAATTTTCCGGTAGTTTCCAACGTGATTTTATATTGGTAATAAGATTTATTCGACGCCAGAATCTTGGAAATTGGGCCGCCGCACATCACGGGCTACAAAAAATCGCGGTGATTACAAAATCTACTATTCTGCTCAGTTCCAAATGGCACGATGCGTCCTTCGAGTGCACACTGGCGCTGGCCGATGACTGAAGTCGCATTGGAAGCGTGCACGATTAGTGTGAATCGGGCTTTAATCGTGGAAAACTAATGTAGGAGAAACAATCGAGCTGATAATAACGCAAAATAAAAATGAACTTTATTTCTCTCTAAAAGTAAATCTTTAAAGGGGTTCGGGAAAATCGAATGATTCAGACATTCGTATGCGGATGATCATAAACTTTACATTGAGTTCGTTCTGCCCCAGGGGTGGTTTAATGCCTGCGTGACGGGCGTGGTGGTAAACGTTCTTCCCCTTACTTATGCAATCGGCATAATTTCTTAATTTTCTTATAAAAAACAATAGCCCGGAAGCCAACTGTCTGCTGTTCCCAAAAGCCGGATCTTTTATAGCAGTGTCTGAGATCTGCTCAAGTGGTGTTAGGTGAATTGGATTTTAAAAAACAAAACAAAATCTGGAAATTTGGTCCCAGAACTTAGTACGTTCCGTCGAAAAACAAGACCAAACACTCGCGCTGCCCTAAGTGGGCGTTGGTTTGGCTCAACATCTGATCCAAAACGAATCGTGTGAATCTCTGACTCTTTCAACAAACCAAATGCCGCAATTTAGGCTATTTTGAACCCAAATTTCACTTTTTCAAAACCAAATGTTTTAGATTCGGCTCGTTAGAATCCAAATTTTATGGATTTTTAAATGTTTTTTTAAATTTAAAAGGAAATTTAAATGTTTTTATTTGTGGGCGCGGTCCCTGGAAGGTCTACTAGCTGTTGTGGTCAGGAGCGCGGAATAACTGGAGTGGAAGCTAGAGCTGTGGGACTAACAACAAGGCTGAATGATTGGAGTGAACGGAAATTAATAGAAAATGATGAAGAGGAAGAATTGAGTCAGATGGTTTCAAAAAGTAGAGATTGCCAAGAATAAAGAAATCGGGAACGGACACGAGATAAGAGTTGGGTTATATTACCTTTCCTGGTTACCCCAAATTTATTACAGTACTGAGTGTTTTATTTATATTTACTTAATTTTAACGTTCCAAAAGTTATTTTATGAGCTGAAATTTAGGTCTATTGTAAGCAATTGATCCACAGACGGTGATAGTTTCTTCCGGGTTTCAGTCACTGAGGCAGAACAGAATGTGTATTCCCCACATCGCTCGGCCAAGAAGTCTTGTTCCCATGTTACTTGGAAAATGAATTTTGACTAGAGAATCATCAAAACGTGGTCTTTTTATTCTATAATACACAAATGGCGTTTATTCGACCGATCCAAAAAGAACGAAATGCGAACTACGCGTTTGTTGGGTGCTACTCGAGGGCTGGAAAGGACCGTGTATCCTTCTTCAGATTCTTTTCCAAGCATCAGAGTGAGGTAATCTTCTTCAGCACTATAAAAGGAGCACGTGGACATTCTACGTTAAGCATTTCCCAACGCTCTTTTCACACAAACACGGTTTCACGAGGCCCCCGCGTGTAATCCGCGTGAATGCCGCTTTCTCATCGAACCAAGTAATATGTACCGCACGTGTATAAAGGTGTACGTGGTCAATACGCGGCAGCCAAAACCGCGCCACGAGAAACCTCGTATATGTGAAACGAGCCTAACGCGCTAGTTAAAAGTTAAGCCACTTCAAAATTGACGGGATGGCAACGTGAAAGGGTTTGAAATGAAACGATTGCTCTGGTCCGACTACTGTCACGACAGCATTCGCATTTACGTTCCCGTACCGACAATAAATTGTGAACTGACCTTTTTTCTTGAATAACAACGGAAAACTCACTCTTGTCATCACAAAGCCCTTGTCTCCCGTATTCCGAACTCCCAAAGTACTACTAAGCCACTTCTGTCGACGTGTTGCGGTTTAAGTGATTTCAAATCGCGAAATTCCTCTTGTGTGAATGCTCTCACCACGTCAACGAGGTAATTTACATTACCCAAGCTCGACATCGCCGGGAAATGACGGGCGTCTGTAGAATTTCCACTAATGAACCTTTGTACTAGGAAGGACACTACGATTGAAATAAGTTGCCCGATTTTTATTGATGACAAGATGTCAAATGTTGAGCGATAGGATACTCACGAGCAAGGACCGGCACCGATTTATTTTCATTTTTTTTAGATAGCGGCGATCCTTTCTTCGATAATCCCCCAGCGTAGTCACTTAAGTTCCATTTTACGTAATTTTGATGCCTACAAAGCCATCAAGACTGAGTTATTGAAAAAAAAAAAAAAAAAAACAGATTTGCAGCAAGCTTCCAATGTAGAACTTAGATGAACAGGGCAACCAGGAATAGATAACAATGCAATGCCAACTCGATCGTAACCTGCCGAGTCCTTTCCCAATAATAGCGTGAAAAGAAAAGTAGCATTAGTGTCCGTGGAAAATGGTAGTCTACCTTTTGCTCTTCCACATATTGAAAACCAAATTTTCGTGGGTTTGGGTATTTTAAACCCAAGTTTATGGTCATTTGCTCTTTCATAACCTTTATATTGTACTTGGCTCCTTCACAACCCAATTTTGGAGATTTACGCTTGATGAGAACCCAAATTTCATGGCTTTAGGTTTAGCTCTTTCCATAATTTTGGGTACTTTCTACGAAATGGCTCATTTGAAATCCAAATGTCGTGACTTACGCTCTTTCAAGCCACAATGTCGCCGCGGAAATGTGGTTCGAGCAATTTGTGATTGCAACCGTCAATTTTTCGTTGATCGAGCACTGTGAGGTTCAAGCATTTAGTGGTTCAAGCATTTTGTGGTTCAAGCGTTTTGTGGCTCGAGCATTATAAGGTTAGGGTAGTTTGTGGTTAAATCATCGTTTTTTCCGTATTTCGTGTTTCATGCTTTATGTGATTCGAGTAATTTGTGGTTGGAACGTTAGCGAAAATTTCTTGGTTCAAGCATTTTGTGATTAGGTAATTTTGTCTTTCAAACATTTTTTGGTTCAAGCATTGTGTGGATTGAGCATTTTATTCTGGTTCAATATTCTTGTGGATAAGAGCATTTGGGGGTTCGCGCGTCTTGAGTGGTTAAATCAACTTGTGGTTAGACAGTTTTGTGGTTCAAGTATTGCGTGGTTCCAGTTGCAAAGCGGCGAGAGGCGGGTCGTCCTCGGTCACTGTTCAGAGCCGAGCTGTTCGGAGCCCCCAAAACCTTATAGATGCAAAAAACAGGGGGTTTCAGATTTTAAATCATTGATTCACGGCTAATATTCCAAATATTGAGCAAGTGCTCAATATTTTGCCACTGAAATTAACAAAAAATACACAAATTTGAGGTATCTGAAGAAAACTTCGCTGCTAAATTAGAGAAAATCCGCTAGCTCTAACGGACCTTAATAGGCAGCTAAAATTGAAAAGACGTGCTAATTTTGGGGCAAGTATACGCGTGAAAGAGTTATGAAAAAGTGCTTTCGCGGCTAAATGGGCGAAAAATCGATAATTCAGATCAAAAGCAGCGGAAAAAATACTAATTAGCGGCTGAAATTGGAGAAAAACGCTAATTCACAGTCATAACTGAAAAAAAGCGCGGATTCGCGGCTATGAAATTGGGACCCAGCTAATGTTGAGGAAATACCAACTCATGGTTTCTCTGGGCAACTTCACGAATATAAATTGTGAAAAGTGTTAATTCCTGAAAATTCAAGAACAATTTTGAATCGCGGAAATTGAAGGAAAAAAGCTAATTTGCGTAACTTTTTAAGAAACCGCTCTAATACGTGACTGAAACTGAGAAAAATTACTAAAGTCCCGGATAAAATTCAGTTAAGGCTCTCAATCGCAGCTAAACTTGAGAAGGAGCACTAATTCTATGCTAAAATTAAGAATGAGAGCTGATTCGCAGGTAACATAGATAACAATGCCAGTTCGTGGAAAATCCGCTAATATGCGGCTGAAATTGTGTAAAAGTGGTTGAAATCAAGAAATAATTCGTGGCTAAAATTGACACAAGGGCTTATGCGCCTAAAATGAGGCTAATTTTTTGTTTAGAAAACGCTAATTCGAGGATATATTTGCGAAAATTCGCTCATGTCGATTTGTGGACACCATCATCCTTATTGTCTAAAGTCGAGAATGTTATAGTGCCATGGAGAATGGTAATAGTAGTGCCATTCATCGGGCGGAAATTATCCCAACAGAAATGCCGCGTATGAACAGCAGTCGGGCAACACAGAATTCTAACACACATTTTTTGGGCGCTTTGCAACTAATATTAGCAGTTTCTGGAACTCGTCAGAACGAACTAGTGGATTGGAGGGGGGGGGGTATTATAGTCACTGGATATTTGTAAAGTTTTTGATCATGATCCACTTCTATTACTACATAAATTATCATTTTTACATGTTTCCTTATTGTCCCTTTTTCTCTTCTATATTAGGAGAGAATACAGTGCGATGCCGCTTTGAGGCGAAACAGTCACACTGAAGACGCACAAGACTAATTTAAAGCGTTATTCATCCGAAGAGTTTTGACGTGTACGTGATTCGAAATATTTATATCGTTTTTCGCGTTTTTGAAAATTAAGTCGAGAAAAAAACAAAACAAATCAAAACAAAACCAAACCCACTGGTAACGTATTAACGGCGAGGAGAAAAGCAAATGAGAATGACAATGAGTGGAGAAGGAGGTGTTGCGCAGGGATGAAGAACTGGTATGAAGGCGCGAGAAAAAAAATTGAATTGAAATAATTCATTTCACAACGAGAGAGGAAAGTGGAACTTTGCCCGCGAGTTGTCGTAAGCTCACGAGGCGCCAGCTGACGAGTCGGGTGAAGTTCCACTTTTCCCAAGTTGTGATGTGAACGATATTTTTCGCGTTACCAACTTGGGGGGAAAAATATTAAATAAACAAAAAAGTCAAAAACAACATTTTGTTTTTGTACGAAACGATAAATCAAATAAAAAAAAATTGATTTAAGTTACCCAACCAAAACAAAACACACCGCATTCCACGAGAAAGCGAAGGCCACACAAGGAGAGAGGTTCCCATTTTGCTATCTTCCCGAAGGTGAAGGGTAAAGAATCACTGCTGTTTATGCCTGAGTTTTCAACTTTTCATCACAGCAGTGAGGAAAACTATGTTTCTCTCTTGAGAGACAAAGTTCTACTTTCACGGGGAGGTTATGGTGAGGGAAATACCACTTTTTTCACTGGTAACGCGAAAAAGAAATTGAGCACATTTTTGGTCAAACAAAAAGAAGAGGAATAATAACGACAGTGGTGGCTGTGAAATCCGGAAAATAAAACTAATTAGAGAAGAAAGTCGGAGAAACTTAATTATTTCATTTTTTTTCTCGCTCTGTACGCCTACTCAAAAACAACTAACGAGACAAACATAAACATCCTACATTCGCGTGTAATAATATGTGAACCAACAGAAGAACGAAGGATTATTGTTTGCTGATCAATACAATAGTGAAACTTTATTTCTTTTGGAACAAACAGAAATTTATCTATATTTTTTGCAGGAATAAGAACGAAAATAAAATAAATCCATCGAAACAAATGTGGAAAATGTGTCTTCTCGCTCTCAACCGATTCAAATCAAAAGCAATAACGGATAATATATTTTTCAAATCAACCACATTCTTGAGGTTTAATCAATCACTTCGGCAATGAAGGGTCATTTTTTCAGCTTTTCAGGGGAGAAAAGAAAAAAGACGCATTATAGTGGCAGGAGGTAATGGAAATAACTGTCACACGATCCGTCAGAAGCTTTGGGAGGAATATTAAAACTAAAATATGCATTGTTTGTGCTACAAATGATGACAATGGCCATGGCGGAGTAACCCAATTTTGTTTTAATAGCCCCTCCTTTCATCCTGTGATAGCTGAGTTGAATATAGCTGTATAGACAGGCACCGTACGATTTTTTTTATTTAACGTCGGGCACACGGCTTTTTAAAAAGGCGCAAACAAGGTCTCGGCTCACATTATTCTGTGCCAAGTCGAGGCACCATTTTTAATTTTTAGTCATTTTTTAATAAGGCGATTGTGTGTGTGGAAGAAGACCGAATTTACTTTTCAAAAATTCACTTTCATTGTTATTTTCTTCTTATAAGAGAAGCCATACTCCCCCTCAACCAACCAATCATCTTCTCTTCTTATTTTTTCCAACAGTTTCAAGAGATGCCCATGCAAGTGAATACGCTTTCCTTTTACGCCTGCAGTAACAAATGGCTTGTTGAGACGCTTCGTAGTTGCGTTCCGGTTTTTGCTTTTATGCAACGAGAGGCTCTCAACTTCCTCTTTTCATCCATTAACCAACACTCGTCAACAAGACCATGTCACGAGATTAAAGATGGACGAATTTAGCTGGCTTTTGTTTTCATTACTCTATACAGGGTGTTCCAGGAGGAAACGTCAATACTTGCACATGTTGTACTACTAAGTAGGGCGAACCAAAATGTCATAGGGTCGGAAACGCTTTGTTTCAGAGTTACAGGGAATTTAGTGTTTTTTAAGCCAAATCACCTCTTGTCCACAAAAAGCGGTCTTAACGGACTGAACGTTCAACATACAACAAAATAAACTACTTTTCTGAAAAGAGCACAAAATTTAACATTGGAAAAATCAGGAATAACATATTAAAATTGTCTTTAAGTACGTTTAGTTGTTTTTAGAAAAATCGAAAGTGTTGCGTTGAATTTTCGTGTTTCTTTCAGATGCGAATTTCGCTCAATCTTCAGTTGGTCGGGCATTGACCAATTATTGTAAAAACATGCCAATTATGTGAGCTTTCAATTGACGTAAGAAAATTGAAAATCGGTTGGATTTGTACTGAGATATGACACGAAAGGTTTGGAAAAACAGTGTAAAATCGTCAAAATAAGCTACATTGCAGCTGCCAGGTCAAATCCCCAAAAATTGTTTTCGACGTCAAAATAACCCCGTAATTTAAAGAAACAAATTATTTAAGAAAAATTAGTGCCCCATATCCATCATCATCGTTATCCCCAACCACTTTCACTAGTAAATACTCGTTTAATTAGTTTTTCAGGTATCCTTCCGTAATTATTTTAGTTCAAAATTTATTTTTCTGGTACAAATCATATCATGCGCGTGAATCACTGCAATTATCATACAAAAATGTCTGAAAAATAGCACCAGACGAAAACTGGAAGGAATCAGACCAGTTAATTTGTTTAATAATTGATTCTTTGGTAGTGAAAGTGGTGGGGAGATGATGATGATGGACATGGTGCACTGATTTTTCTTAAACTATTTGGTTCTTTGAATTATGGGGTTATTTTGACGTCGGAAACAATGTTTGTGGGATTTTTCCTGACAGTTGCAATATGGCTTATTTTGACGATTTTGCACTGTTTTTCCGAACCTTTCGTGTCATATCTCATTAAAAATTCAACCGATTTTCAATTTTTTTACGTCAATTGTAAGCTCACATAATGGGCATGTTTTTACAATAATTGGTCAATGCCCGACCAACTGAAGATTGAGCGAAATTTGCCTCTGAAAGAAACACGAAAATTCAACGTAACACTTTTTCGATTTTTCCAAAAATAACTAAACGTACATAAATACGATTTTAATATGCTAATCATGATTTTTCCAACCTTAAATTTTGTGCTCTTTTCAGAAATGTAGTTTATTTTGTTGTATGTTGAACGGTTAGTCCGTTAAGACCGCTTTTTGTGGAAAAGAGGTGATTTGGCTTAAAAAACATTAAATTCCCTGTAACTCTGAAACAAAGCGTTTCCGACCCTATGTCCATATAGTCATTTTAGTTCGCCCTAGTTAGTAGTACAACAGGTGCAAGTATTGACGTTTCCTCCTGGAACACCCTGTAGAATGAGTAATTCCACGGATAAGTCAATTCTTATCTATAGAAGGAATAAGGATATAACCTCAGTAAGTGTAACTCAACGGGCCATCTCCCCACTAAGCGACTCTTTACGCTAATGAGTCGCTGGTTGACGCAAAACGGTGTTTGAAGGAAACAAAACTATCAACCTTCATGCAGTCTGGCCGGAAGGTTAATTGCCTCTGGAATCCACAAGATTCATGGCACAAAAAGATCATATTGAGGTGGAATATAATAAATGGAATAGTCAAGAGAAATTTTGAATAATGGGAACACATGATGAAACATCGATAATCAAGAAGAATTTCTGTTCATTGTTGCCTGTATTTACTTCTATGGAATCTGCGATTTGATCTTACAGTTCGAGAGAAGAACAAAATTAAATAATGTTGAGGGGAAGAGGAAGATTCCGTATAGAGCTCCCTTAAGGATCTGATGAATCGCGAAGGAATGGGTCAATTACGCATCATTCATACACGTTCCTCGTGATAGTTGGTATTGCATTTCCATTATGTAGCCAACATCACACACTCACACTCTCCCTCCCACTTAAACAAATCTTGTCTCACCAGGTAATGAGTCAGAGATTGATTGCCTCCTAGCAAAAAAAGGCAAATCAAAAGACCGTACAGATCCGAAAAGGCTGTGAGGGTTCGCTTATACATTCGAGAATGAAAAGCAGAACGCAGGTAGGCGAGGAATATATCAAGCCGCATTGCAATTTCGTTAAGTATACAAGGGGACTTTTCGTTTTAATAAGTATAATAATAAGATAAGATGACGAGGGGAGGGGACGATGTGTTCACTATTCTGAGAGGAGGGCCAAGGGTCGAATGTGTCATGTCCACCCGGTTTCAATTCTAAAATTGTGGCCTGAAACCATCAATGTTTCAAATGAAAACGAACTCAAACCTCTCTTGAACATTGATATTCGGCGTCATACTTTTATTACTTCCTTTGACGACAAATGGAGGAGTTTTAATTATATGATGTACGTGCTTAAAATAGCGGATACTCATGATCTTACCGTTTTAACCGTCTGATCATGTGAGTCTCTTAGTGGTGAGTGGTGGGAAGGGGTGTCATTCGGTATTCAGGGAAGAATTAAGTGCGTTAAGTCAGTTTAGATTACTGATTTATAATAAAGTCATAATTTCATCTTCGGGGTTGAACTCACCCTTTCTTTAGCTGGAGTGTTATCAGCAGTGGCGTAGGAACGGGGGGTACAGGGGTTCAATGTACCCCCCCCCCCCGGTTTGAGCCTGGTGGGTACAGCCTATGCATTTGTACCCCCTGATTTTGTCTGACAGAGAAAAACCTTGAACCGTTTTTCCCTCGTTCAAAACACTCCACGGTTCTTGTCCATCTGGAAATTTTGTTTAAAAATTCCATTATAGTTTGGTCAATTACGTGTTCTGCCTCCGTTGAAAGCCAATTTCGTGTTTTTGCTTTGAATCCTCCTGAAGACAATTTCGTGTTTTGGCTTTTTCAAAACCCAATTTTTTTATTTTCTGCTTTTGTTGTGCTTCTCAAAATGCCAATTTCGTATTTCGGCTCCTACAAAAGCAAATTTCGTGTTTCGGCTCCTTCATAAGCCAATTTGTGTTTTGGCTTCTTCAAAAGCCAATTTCATGTCTTGGCACCTTCAAAAGCCAATTTCGTGTTTTGCCCCTTCAAAAGTCAATTTAGTGTGTTTGGCACCTTCGAAAGCCAATTTCGTGTTTCAGCTCCATCAAATGTCAATTATGGGTTTTGGCTCCTTCGAACGCCAATTGCGTGTTTTGGATCTTCCTGAAGCCAATTTCGTGTTTCGGCTCTTTCGAAACTGAACTTTTTATTTTGGCTCTTCCTAATGCCAATTTCATGCTTTGGCTCCTTAAAAAGCCAATTTCCTGTTTTGCCTTTTTTAGAACCCAATTTTGTGTTTTGGCTCATTCAAAAGCCACTTTTGTGTTTTGGCAATTTTGGTCATGTTCTAATTAAAATCAGTGGCAGAATAGTGGAACTAGGATCAGTGGCCGAGGCGGTGGGAAGAATTAGTGGCCTCTTCATCAACCCCCCCCCCCCATATTTTTTCTTCTCCTTTATAAAATTCGGGTCCTTCTTTCGTCTGGAAAAAATCTGGTCACCCTACCTATAGCCCTAAATTACCGGCCCCTACCTATAGTCCTAAATTAATTCTATATCGAAGATATAGAATCGCGCGTGTGCCGTTAAAATCATCGTTTTTCCTTCTCACGTCTACGTTTTTTGACAGTGGAAGGGGTTAAGGTTGAGGGGGGGCGACGTGGTCTTCAGTACGTCCGCATTCATTCGATTTATTTAATCACTGTTTCCAGCTCACGTACCTACGTGTACATTTTACAGAGGGGGGGTCTTGTGCCAATGACGAAGCGGCGCGTCTTTTCTTCTTAAACTATACGCTCCCAACTCCTTGTCATACTCGATTTGAAGTTAAGATTCCTATACTACGCTGTGACTTTTCATTTTCAAAAACACCAGCAGTATTTCCTATAACTGGAATAAACACAGTTCGTTGCTATTTTGTGAACATAAGCTAGCGTAATTTGCTATTGTTCTCAATTTCACGATATTCCGTGTGATAAAAGAAGCTGATCCATCGTTCAAGCGATTCCTCAAACGTTATTTCAAAAAATTAAATAAAAATAACGTTTTGAAAAAGTAACAGATTCGTTTCAGTAAATAAGATAATATACAATTGTGTTTGTACTATTATTACTACAATTACTTGCTAATTGAAAGTTCGAATGTCTAGCCCCTCCATTGCTCTTTACCTACATCACCGAAGTGGTTTTTCTTTTATCTTTCTTTATTTTAACTCTATTTCAGAATCACTTTTGTTGCAATTTCTTGGCAGTGCTCAGTAAAATGTTTTAAACTTTTTGGCTGCGCGTGTAAGTTAATTCTGTGGTAAGTGTTTTTATAGGAAGTGTTACGAAGTTGTTATTACATGCATGACCGCAGGATTGTAATGATGTCATTTTTGTAAGAATGAAACGTTGGGATTGAATCACGTTTTTAAACATCTTGATTTGTGGTCCTAGGTCGAAGAAATCCGAATGGTTCTATGCACAGGTACAATGAGAATTTGAAAGTTTTCTGATTGTCTTCGGGTCTTCCAGTGACTGAGAAATTTCATGAAATAGAATCCTCCTTGACTACGGCAGAAAGATTCCAATACCTCCCCTAAATTTTCATGAAATAGAAGTGACGAACGAGGGGAATTCCCCATAAAGAAACCATTAAAGAACCATACAACTAAATCTACGCTTTCTCGTACTCCGTAGGAACTTCCCTGAATATTTTTCGTAGAACTCTATTAAAGGAGGGCGAAAAAAAAAGAGTTTCTTAGTACTCCACCCCCTCACTTCACCACACCCTGCCCACCACGTCGTTCCAGATCGTCGACTTTCCTACAAAGAACACGGCACCCACCCCACTCTGTTTTGTATTAAACTCGCGGGGGGCAAAACAACAAACTCGCGGAGAGTATCATCCATCCACCCCGAGAGTTGGGGAATCGCCGGGAAGCTCTTCAATCTCACTTGTGACATCGAGCCAAGTTCTTTATAAGTCTCCCCCTTGTCGCCCTTTTCATCTAATACATATTCGGAGTTTTTATTAAGTGGAAACTGTCTTGCGGTCCTTACGAGTTTTCAGGCAAATTAAAACAAATTCAAGTAAGTACCTAATTTTAAAATTTTTAAGTTCCTAATTTTTTCCATCTCACATAATTGTTCGCTTTCTTCCAAACCGGCGTATTAAATTTATCGGACCGAACGAATCAGCCCCCCTTCACTACCAATGTTCAGATCGGGTATTTATTCTTATTCTGTATTTCACAGCAGGGCACGGGATTGGAAAGAATAAACTTGAAAAAGTGGCTCCTGTATTAACGGAATGTGTGAGAGGAAAGGGAAGAAGATAAAATATAAATATTACCAAATCACAAATAATTTAGTACCAAAGTGAACTCGGTTGATCCGCTCGCATTAAAAAATCAGAATTTTCCAGCATAGACGACAACACGTCCAGTTTTTAGGATTGCTTCAATACGAATAAAATCTATAAAATTACAAAACAAGCTGATAGTCGTTTACCGTTTCATAAAACAGAATCAAATTTGCTAACCACTTGACCTAATCTGAAATTAATTATCACTACATTTACGACTTACAATTACCAAAAAAATGGATTAATGCGTCATAAAACTAATTACCTCGTCGCCGACAACAACTTGGCCTTATCTTTACATGCACACGTTTTTCTAATTAAGGATAGGTGTTTAAATAGATCTTCATTATTAACAATTTTTTCGCATTTTACGTAAAACTCATGCCTGTGTTATGAATGTATAACTTCATGTTGATAATATAACGTTGTTATGTTTTTTTTTGTTTTGTTTTTTTTTTTTTTTTTTTTTCATGAGCTTGAAACTTATCTAAGCTGTCCTTATATGAAAAGCATGACATTGACTGTCTATTCAAGTGAGTGTGTATTTTTTTAAAAACGTTTTTCCATTGAAGTTGTCTAGTGTGCATATCAAAAAGAAGGGGAGGACAAGAAGAAATGTATTGCCCGTGTATTTGACAGAACCCGCCCGCAATGATGACTTATATGAATAAAGACGGAATCGCGGAAGTAAACCAGAGCTTTTCTTTAGTGTAGCTTCGTCTCAATGGTTTGTTGTATGATCGTGAGTTTATCCCTGCCTCAGGCTCTATCTCTTGTTCGGGAGCTTTCTTCTCAAATCCTTGCATGATGATGGGAGGCTTTTCAGAGAGAAAAAAGTATTTTTTTTCATTGTTCCAGTTAAAAATGTGACATGTGTGTGTGTGAGAGATAGACTGACAGGCATGAGGTAGGTACTGAAACTGAACACGGACCAAAAAACAGAAAGAAAAGAAAGGGAAGTTCCCCAATCCCGTCAATCCCTCCCCCCACACACATAGTACTGCTATTCACAAAATGACCCCGAAGTATCACCCCCCGAGCGACAGGAGGACGAATCTGCTGAACTGACAATGAGATCACTTTTGCCAAATTTTTCACAATAGTCCTGTCTGAGCCGAACTTGCGGTTTAATGGTCCCTCAGGCTAAATCGGAAAATGCTATACCGATAACGCAAAAATCATAACTCCGAGCGGCCTCCAGCACCCTATGAAGTGGTCAATGTGAGCGTTTTTCCATTGTCGTCGGCGCTTTTCGCCGATTTTCCCATAGCCGTATAGAATTGGCCTATATCGAGGTTCACGTTTTCGAGCTTTGGGAGTTCAGGGCTAAGTCGGAGGTCGGCCGGGTGACCGACGTTAGCGGCTGAAAAACGATTCGAATAATAGTTTGTTTGCCGTGTATGAGTGTATGGTCCAATTAAAAAAGGAAAATACTATGTAGTGAAATTAACGTGGGTAGTAAAATATGATAAACCGTCAACTTCCAATGATAAACACTTGTTCACGCTCTTCGAGAAATAGCTATTACAACAAAGCAGACGGCACTCCATATCTCGCGACTCCTTCCTGTCAAAAAAAAGAATAAGACAAATGGCCCTGGCGATCACTGCAGTTGCGTTGGACCGTCTTGAATTTGAGCAGACGGGCGGAGGGATACTTGGTCTTTCTGCAGGTGCCAATGCCAATGCCATGTAAGGGGGAGGGGATAAAACAATCATGCCAAGAAATGAAATCCATTTGATTACCAAATCAACTTTCTTTGCCCAGGTACGTAAAATGTTTGGTTCAAAAACATTGGAATTCGTAAAACCTCATCCTACACCCATGAAGCTCTCCAATAAGTGCTCGGCTCAGTTCAGGACAAATCTCGATTTCAAGAATTAGAGTGGAATATTAATTTCAACCCAGCCTAATACTATAAGGGGGGGGGGGATTCACAAAATGCGTTCCTCGGTGCTTACAAGCAATGTGTCTTGAGTGTTCGTATTGAATAAATTGGGCCTGATTTGAGGCTTCCATTAAATATAGACACTGGCTTTTCCGAATTTTCCAACTTATTATTCAATAATACGTGGTCCAGTGGGCTGCGATCAGTCATTCGGCGTTTTAGACGTAGCTGGGCAGTAGAATAGCAAATGATCGTTTTTGCAGCGAGGAGTGCCCCCATATGAGGTGGTGGTCTACGTATACGTAGTGTGGTCTTGCGAAGAGACCTCATGCGACTTCAATATTGTCTGACGTGCCCTGAAGTGTTTAGGTTCCATAATTTCTCACTGAACTATCCGATTTCAGTGTTTGCAGAAGAATTCGATGATTTTTTTCGGGCATGCAATACTAAAGCGATATTATAGCCTTCGTAGCTTTCCTCAGACATGATAGGGTTAAAACATTTCAGAGGGTTCCACTCATATCACGCTTCGATACGCGGTAACGCAGTACGTAGTTCTACACTTTCTCGTGCGTTGATTTGTGACTGTACAGTGACACTGAGTAGTTTGGAAGGTCTCTTAGCCACGTGGTCTATTTGTTTTTCTTCATAAGTGAAAATGGAAAATTCCCAGCAAAACGAAGATTCACCGTCAACCGAAGCTTTCAGTCAAAATCCCAACGAGGACGTTTTCTCCAGTTACATGCCCTGCAGCGACGGCCGCGTATTCTACAGTTCCAACTTTTCACAGTTTTATGTTGACCCGTTCCAGACGCAGCTAGCACCGCCGACGCTTACAGCTCCGTCAGAAATAAACAACTTGGCTTCGGGGGGAAACGCGAATCCTTTTATTTTTGAGGCGGCTAGAGAGTTCGCCGAGTCGCCTGAGTATGAACTCAAGTATAGAGAGTCGTGCATGCGAGACGTTCTGGCGTTCTTCGCTTGGCGAGTCAAGAAAGATGTAAGAGAGATGGCCGGACACGTGTACAATATCGCCAATTCTTACGACGAGCAGACTAGGAACAATGCAGTGGCTTTGGATCTACAGCGTCGCAAATATCGGCTTTTGATTCAACTTCAACGAGAAGTGGTTCGAATGATGATGAAAATTGCAGGTCATCGTGTCGGGTGAGGGGGGGGGGCTTTAACCAATGTTTAAAGTAAAGGTTGGTTCTTAAAGTTTCCTTAAATTTTGTTTCGTTCCCGAATAAAGTTGTTTTCTTACATAGTTATTATTGTATTTTTGACATGTAGGATTCCCTTAAAGCCGTGGCCATATTGGCCCGAGATGGACTTAAATTAGGCGCGGGGGGGCAGTGGAATTAAATTTTGTAGCATTGGGCCAATCTGGACACAAGTGTGATCTTGCCTTAAGGCTGACTCACATGTCTCAATATATCGTTACTGGAAAGGCAAAGTATCGTAAGCGCCAATTTTCGTCAATTTGAGTTTTTGGGTTTTTTAGATTCTATGGCACGTACATGTGCATAAAACAACAACAAAATAAGCCAAAATTGGGTTAAAACTACTTTTTTTTAGCTTTGAAATTTGGACGGGAAAACGTAAGCGCCATCAAAAACATCGTATCCACCCTCTCAGCCAAACGTAAACGACATGAGACTCCCGCTTGGGATCATATGCGCCAAAATTACTGTCGCTTACGATTAATTTCGTGGCGTTTACAATTTCCCTCAAGAATGACATTTTATCGTTTTTTCGATATGAAATAGCTTTCTCTTGGTGCTATGACGTCAGTGCTTCGGAAGAAGATAGTGAGGGCCTTGAGTTGCGATAAAAAAAAAACGCCAGGTTCATGCGTACCTCAGCCCAAACGCAGACTTTTTGTGGTCGTTCTGGCAGGAGGTGCCATGTTTTTCATCCTTATTTCCCAGTTAGGTGTGTTTTGGTCTTATTTTCTGTGTTAGCCGTGGCTTCCATGTCCTCAAGAGGCAGAAAAAAAAAGAAAAAAAAAAAAGAGGCAAGCCGCATTGGCCAACGTCCCAAAACCTCTCCTCGGCGAGGAACTGACCAAGACTCGGCCAATACCGAAGTGGTACCTAAGTTTCCACATTTCCTCAAATAAGGTGTACAGTGGCTTCTAAGCGATCAATCGGATGTCAGTTATCATCAATCATTTCGTCGGAGTTCCTCAAATGCATAATAATCCATCTCGATTGTTGGGCCGCGATTATGAATATGGCCCCGAGTGAAGTGATGCTGTGTTTTCCTGCTTTGGGGGCACGTCGTATTAGGAATTTGAATTAATAACAAATAAATTCTCCCCTGCCGTACTAGATTAAAGAGACCTCATTTTTTAATTGTCAAAACTTAATTAAATGTCTCTTCTTCCACTCTCACTTTTTCTGGACGTCGAATTCATAGAGACTTCTCACAAATTGATTTTACCTTTAAATCTTTAAAACCAACCATGGAATGACAATACTGTATTTTTCTAACGCCTTATCTTGCGTTAGAAAAACGCTCGTCTGCACCGAGCCCTACAGTGCAGTCAAAAAACTTTTTTATGAAAGGCTCCAAGCGGGTAAAACTCGTCCAGCCCGGAGACTTGGTTCAAACATGTTAAAGTAGAATAATAGATCCGACTAGTGCCGAGTTATTGCAGAGAAGGGGAAAATTTGTAAAAATGCCTAAATTTGAGATGTTTGATAGAAATAGAATGGTGGTTCCTAACGTATTTGTGAATGCTGGTGATTGATTTGGTCGAATGAAAGCAAAATCAAGTCGATAGAGGGCCAATAATTTCCGCGTCATGTGAATTATAACTTGACAAGTTTCTGATGGACCCTCAGGGCCCAAATTTCCAGATGGTTCTAGGAACATCTGTTTAGAAAGTTAACTGAATTTACCACTTCTTTCTGTCCATAAGAAACTTGTCGATCTATAGTACTAAAAATACTTGTTTTCACCCATAAAGTTGCGACAGTTTTAAATTTGATGAAAATTTCAATGGTAGACCGACGTTACTGTTATTTCTTACGTATTTTTCAACGTGGAATCTCACAAATCTCACTATAGTCTTCTTGAGTTAAGACCAAAAGTGCACAATAAAACCTGGTTTTTGGGGCTGGAATAGCAAGTACTATCTTCTGGCGCTTGAAAAACATGTAAATTCTTGGATGAGATCAATGAAACTCATTCTGTCCACGTATTTATACAACAAAAATGCAACCAACACCAGGTCACTATCATTGATAGCTTTCGATGCACGCCAAAATTGGTGACTTTACTGTTGTAATTCTTAAAATAGGGCGTGTAATGCGTTCAATTATGTTTTGTTTTTATGACTTGCCATAGTCCACATAACAAAAAAACGACTATTTTGTTTAAATTTTTAAATAAATTTAACCCTCCTCGGGAAAACGTAAGCGACAGTGAGCTGATTCAGCAAACGTATCCACCTAAATCGTATCCACCAAATAACAGAAATGGTTTTCCCATGTTCGATCGTAAGCGACAAAACATGTTTAAAAAGTATTCAATTTCCACAGCGTGACCCATTTCTAGGCAATACTAGAAATTGATTGAATATTGTATTGGAAGGTATTTGGCCGATATGGACACATGTGTGGCCAAGCTTCTAGGTACGCCTGGACAAGATTTGCCCTCCCTTGCCTTCGCTATTTTCAAACCCACATTCTTGATGCCCTACCAATGCAATGGTAGCCGTATTTAAAAAATTAAGATTCCTGTCGTGAATAATGAAAATACATTATTTTGACCTATAAAATATCCGTAACGGACGTAATTAATTAAGGTGTTCTCTTTCATCGATTTTTTTACGTGTTTACCTATGTTTTTTCCTCTCCATGTTTATGTTCTAAAAGAAACGCTAATAATCGTTAACCCCCTCCTCTTCCTGCATTATTCGCTTTTAGTATATTATCGTTCTTCTTCAAAACTATAAAGCCGGAGCGTATATATAAACTGGGTGTTTTCGATCTTTTAACTTCTATTTATTTGCGCGTGCCAAGCACTGATCGCTCCTGGGCTCACTCAATTTGTGCGTGAAGCTGTTGTAAAGCAGACATAAGGAGGCCTATAGTATACTTCCATCTTAATCATAAAATATCAATCTCTGTCTTGCAAACTAACCGCAACCATCTCGTAAATACTCAATTTTTAGCGAATGGCCACCCATAGTGTTTGTGGGGGAACTGGGGGCTTTTTGTACATATGTTGAAGTAATAAAATATCATTCAAGCAGCGATTTAATAACGTTGTGAAACAGTCTTTCGAACGAGAATAAGTGGACCGCCCTCAAGATGCCGGTTCGGGAAATGTACGAAGGGTACGTATAAAACTTCGCATTTACCCTCTGTTTATACTTTTTCTGAAAAGATGGGTGGTGTGGATTTCTCGGTTTATCGCGTTTCCACATTTCCGCCTTTATTATACTGTGCGCCGCTTTTTATTATGTTTGTCTTGACTTTTGGTTCAATTACAACCATAAAACAGAATGAAGGAATTGCAAAACTTTATAGGGAAAGGAAAGGGTGCTATAATTTTTTATGTAAACAACCCTTTCGAGATTTGTTCCAAAGTGAGAATGTTGCCGTTAATGGGTTAAAAACCTTTCACGATATGTCCTTTGTATACGGAAAGGCGATTTCCTTTTACATGGACGATATTAATTAGATGGTTCAAATTGCAATGGCATTTCTTTGACCTTTTTATAAGTTTAGGAACGAGTTTTACTGCTATGGATAGACTATACTGAAGGTAAAATATCACGATCGATATAATAATTTGTTTAATTTTAAATCTGATCTCGTCCCTACTGGTATACGCTAAAATCTCTCAAGTCCAACCCGGCAGATTTAATTTCAATCGTGCCAAAGACTTTAGCTTTTCTTGAGAATTAATCATCATAATAATCGGGCTTCTTCGCAGTTAATTTATTCCAACAAGATAAATAAGAAACACAGATACTGAATGTTTCTTCTTTGGAATACAAAGAATATTGTAGAATTTGAAGAGTTGGAAAACCTGTTGTTAACTGTTTGACAGCGCAATTCAAGCTCCCTGCGATGCCAAAACTACTTGAGCATTCGGTCAAGTCTTTGTCTTTCCCCCTTTTTCTTTTTTTATGTACTATAGCGTCGTGTTGAATGCCCCAAAAAGGAAGTGGGCTTCAAGCTAGAGCTTTGGAAGCACGGCGAGAAAGAAGAAGACCTGAAAAAGGTAATAAAGGTGAACGCTCCCTCGAGATGTGCGACCAGGAGGTACTGTTTCTTGGAATGGTTAAATTGGACAGGTGTTTCTTTCTCAACTCTTTCATTCGCCTCTCAACCGGATTTTTAAGAGAAGCAAAACCTTAAACGAGTGGGTTTTGTATGACAGTGAAAAAAACAAATTAGCTAGTTGCGAGATCGTAAAACTGCACTCCGCGCGATGAACGGATGGCGTTGGTGCAAAGGGAAGGGTTAGTTTTTTACGCTCTTTTTTGAAGTTTTGTTTCTTTTTATCTCATGATTCAGAATCGTGAGAAGAGTAAGGATAAAGTGAGGCAAGAATAGATTTTCATATCGGAACTAAAACTCGCTTTTCTTGTTCGGGTCTGTTACTCACGCTAGTTTTGTGTTCCCTTAGTAGGTATGTATTATACATTTCATTCGAACTTGAAGCTTTTGCATCTTCACAAAAATGAAAATAAAAACGTGTTCTGGCGATCAAAATAAAACTCTGCAACATTTACTCGACTGAAGAAGCTCTAAAAGCAAATTGTTTGGATATTCCGGGGCCAGAGATCTGCTTTTCGTTTTCCTTCTCATCGTTTCAAGTTCCTCTCTGAAGGCTTCTCAAGAGGTCTTCATATTATTTCACGGAAAACCCAGGCTTCTTTGTTCTTCATCTGAGAAGAAATATTCAGGGGGCCGGGGTTTAGCACTTATCATTAGTACGTAAATAACACTTCACTTAAACTCTTGAAAAAGATCATTATTAGGATCCTAAATTAGGAAAAATGGCGGAGCTGTTGAAGTCCGGGATATAGTCTAAATGGAGCTCGTATGAAAGAGCCTCTTCGAGATTCAAGTTTTGAGTGATAAGATGTTCAAATTAAGAGTTCGAGTTATTAAGTTATGTAAGGGCCTTATAGAATCTCAGGAGAAGCTGCGACGATAGTAATTGTTTGCAGAATTCTGTTTTTATTTGATTCAGGTTCTACCCACCCATTTGTCGTTGTAACGACGGTACAATCCTAAAAAAAACCCTGATTTCTCAAAAATTTCCCAGCTCAATTTTTCAGCTAAAAATCCATGACCGAATACATAGTATTGCAATAAGTTGACTTTGAGCGTTCTTGAGCTTAAACTCTTAAAAAATAACCCCCCCCCCTTGATCCCTCTCCGTTATCCACACAATTATTTAATTCCTTTGAAAATTCTGTTAAAGAGCAGTCACTCTAATATGGTCGGACGAGTGGGGACGAACCACTATGAAATTCGTATCGCCTATGGCATCAATTAATTATTAAATTCTCTATATCTATTTAATGCTCTAAGGTTCCTTTTTTGTAGGGCCATTAATGTTCAGTTCAGAAATCCGGCGACCGTGAGAATTCCCCCTTCCCCTTCAATGTTGGTTGAGTAGCGGTGAAAGCGTTAAGAAGGGGGGAAGCATGACAACGGAAAACAAGCATAACTACAATAAAGTAGTGAATAAAAAAAAAAAGTAAAAAAAGGGAGAGATTGATGAACTCAGTTAAGTATTTTAGAAGCTAGAATCAATGCCCCTGACATTCTGACTTGGTTTTTTCCAGCGTGAAATTGTATCTTCATTATAGGAACTGCGTTGTAAACGCGACCATCGCGGTGGCTGTACCCAACGTCATCGCCGTTTCAAAATTATTGTTCAATCGATCATAAATGAGTTCATTTTTCTCGCTTCGCGACTACATATTATTTTATCTCCAAATTATATCGTTCAGTACTTTATCACTGCCATCAAATCAAGTGGTAATCGATTTCGACACGCAGAAACTCTACCTAAATTTGGTTTTTCTCTCACTCTCGCGGTCATTTACTTACGGTACGGTACATGGGCCTCCATACTTTTTGAGCAATCATAGAAATCGAATTCCGTGAAAGGTACATATGTCTTTGAGCAGTGCAGTGGAGATGCGTTCGTCGGATTTGGGATGGTTCAACGCTGGAAATGGACGGCGAAGGCTTCCCGAAGGGCTAGCAGGAGATGTTGGCAGTGGAAGGAGTTTATCGGAAGAAAGGTGGTCATTTATTATTATTTATATTCATCCTGAGTGCTTCTCGGAAGCTCATGAGCTTGAATTTTATTAAATTCAAACGTTTTGGTCACCCATCAAAAACTAATAAAATTACGCATTTTGTAGAGTCGTTCTGCCAGTAGGTGACAGATTTTTTAACTTGGAAAGGAGGACCCTGGCCTTGAGCGGGCCTTTAGGGGTTCTATATTTATGTAGAATAGAAAGGCAAAAAACTGCCAACAAATGCCTATAGATGATGAACATCCGCGTCCTGCCCACAAAAAAGAATTGCAAACTAGATCAATTTTGAAAATCTGAGTCTGGGGTTGTTGCACAGTCGAGATTTCACTAGCTTCTTTCGAACGACATTATTAGCTACAAGAGTTCCAAATTTTGCAGGTTGTAGGTATAGGTTTTTATTTGGAAAACCTACAAAATTGTATGATCCTGTTGATAGCCAGGTCCAGACTGTGACATCCTGATGTCAAAACCAGGCCGAGGCAAAGATAAGCCGCGTTCGCACTTTCCACGCAGGAGATGCAGGTCCTTTTAGCTTTCACCACGCTCTCTTCCTACATGCCTTCACAGGTTATGACACGAAATCACGACATCTGCGTCTTTCAGAAATAGTAAAGTTGTCTTCGCCAAATCTGCACACAGCTGACAGCTGCCCAGGTATTTTACAACACTTTCTTGAAGCAAGAAGACGTAGAGCGGGCTGGTGAAACTTGATCCAAATGAATATTTGACTCGTATCAATCCAAAATCAATTACGCCTTTTATTACTTCCATGTTCCATACCCCATCGACGACGGAAGACAGGAAACTTGATGTGGAAGGCCAAGATTTCTAAAAAAAAACTGTCAGTTCATGATTACCTGGAATGTCGGTAGGAAACCTTTATACGTCTCCAACTTCCGATAATCTGGCATAGGGCCACACGTCCTAGACTTAGTTCAATCTTCTATACAAGTTTCTTCGAGAGATTTACGCCCAAATTCATGATCGTCCCTTGAGGAAACTGTTCCCTTGAGGGAATTTTAATCAGTCATTCTAGTTTGTGAAACATCTGTTTTGAATCGAGTCGAGGAAATATTTTCTTCAGGGGACGACTATGAAATTGGGCCTTTGTTTTTCGGATGTGCGATAGTGAAGGATTTGACTAAAAATAATGTGTGAAAAGCCGATTTTCGGAAAATATTGGAATTCCGGGGCGTACATCTCGGGAACGAACAGAAATATCGGCAAAGAGCATGTAACCAAAGTGCTAGGGAATTTTATGAGCTTTTTATTCGTACTTAAAGTGTTTGCCGTGCGACATACGGTTCTCGAGTTATGAGCGAAAATGTATAAGAAGGCACCTTCACCTGACGTTAGCACACCTCCTAGGCATCAGGACTTTTAGTATGTTCATGTCCCAGCCTGAATGAACAAATTTCGGCGATCGATTAAATTCTCCTCCCCAACTCCCTCTACAACTCTTTTTAGTGCATTTCCTTCTGAAAATGCACTATTGGTCTCGTCGTGATGGTGGCAAACATGGGTCATGTCATGTTTTTTTCATGTTTCAGAACCTCTAGAACACGAATTCAGTGGTCTCCGGAATTCATATATACATATATTTCTTTTTTAATATATATATATATATTATCGCTTCCACTTGGCGAAATTGTCCATTTCATGAAATGGATGTCCGTTTCACGAAGTGGCTCCACTTTTCGTAATTTCAAAAAATTCCGTCATCTGGACAAAAAAATGTCCATTTCTTGAAAAGGAAATCGCGTTTGTCCAGTTGTTGAAATTAAGCTTTCTTACTGCAAGTGGGTGCACAACGTCATTTTTTAGCGGGTTTTAGAGTGCTCAGTAAAATAACATTTTTAAATAAAAAAAAAATTGTTTCAGCACCTGAGATTCCTCACTCATCCATTTCACGAAAAGGATAATGTTGTTGTATCCTTTTGCAACAACTTCCATACTTTTGCAGTATGGAAGCTTGATTTCAGCAACTGGACAAACAAGATTTCCTTTTCAAGAAATGGACAATTTTTTTGTCCAGATGTAGTAATTTTTTGAAGTTACGGCAAGTGGAGCCACTTCGTGAAATGGACATCCATTTCGTGAAATGGACAATTACTCGACATGGATACGACATATTTACATATATCTATCTTTATGGCTGTTTTCTTGTTAGCACGATAACTCTCGTAGAAGTTAATTTATCGGAACGCGGTTTGGCACAAAAATCAGTAGTCGTAAGACCCCGGTCGGTATTCCATTTGGGCCCAATCGGTCGTGGTGGAGGGGGGGAATAGGGCTTGAAATGGTCAAAAAATCACTACAAATCACCAGTTGAATCTAGAAGCATAATATTCGGTACGTATACTCCATGATAGACTAGCCTTTGATTCCCATTTTAATTTTTTGAAAAAGTCAAGGTGGAGGGGGTGGTGCCCCCGGAATGGAAGTAAGTCTGTGGTCTCGTTAGCACGATAATTCTAGAAAGAAATTAATTTAGCGGAACGCGCTGAGGCACAAAAATCAGTAGTCATAAGACTCGGTCGGTATTCCATTTGGGACCAATCGGTTGACTTGGATGGGGGGGGGGGGGTAATATGGCTTGAACTGGTAAAAAAATCATTACAAATCACCAGTTGGTTCCAGAAGCATTATATTCGGTACGATGATTTCATTTTGAAGTAGCCTTTGATTCCCATCAAGTTCAGCTTACTCTCCAACGCCCAAAAGTGAAATAACGATGTTTTGCAATTTTTGGCGAATGTTTTACTTGAGTAGGACACTTTCAACGGTGTTTAAGTTTTCCAGCTGTTTTTCAAGGTAGCTGATCGGCTACAATCAGCCCATCACCTACAGGTGACATTGGGCGTTTGGCCAAGTAAATTGACGAACGCCCAATGTCACCTGTAGGTGACGGGCATATGTAGGTCTAGATACACTATTTTCAGTGACGATAGGATATCCTTCCCCAGCTTCTCAGAAGAGAATAGGACCTGTCTCCTGAGTTTGCTGGAAAGGATAAATTGGTTTGGGAGCCGTACTAGACCGTCCCGAGTCTGGGGTCCAACCGGGTTGGTATGGTGTATGGGCCAAAAATGAATGACAATGAACGAACGGCGTAAATGGACGGTAGCAGGTTCAGAACATGCGACAATGCTACGAAATCATCCACAAGTATCAAAACGCCAGTGAAAGTAGAGTGGCTTGAAGAAATTCAAAATCCCGAAAGAAGAAGAAAACAAATATTATTATATATCATTACATAGATACAATTTTATAACTCAAATTGTGGAGTGATGGCAAACCAGCAATGAATGTTTAGACCAACTGCACAATCGCGGCACCTGGTAGCTTTGTGGCACTGTTGGCACCCCCTTTGAGAACACTATACTTTCTCGTCCGAATTCCATCATCCTTTTTTGACAGTTTAGGAACTGAAGAAACAACTCTTGCCTTCTTCGCAGGATTGCCGTACTTGAAGATGTAATTTTGCACGACTGCTCGGCGGAAGTCGCAGTACGTGATGCTTCGAGAATAACCCGGTCTTTTTGGCTGGCTTTGTTTAGAAGCTATGCGTTTTGACACGCCCCATCGTTTTTGTAAAGAGAACTAAATAGGTAAAAATTCGTGTTCTAGAGGTTCTGAAACATGAAAAAAAACATGTCATGACCAATGTTTGCGACCATCACGACGGGAGCAATAGTGCATTTTTCATAATGAAATGCACTAAATGTCACGGTTATAACGGTCACAATTTCGACATTCGTCGCTACGCCCAGTGTAACCTACAGGTGACGCCAAGATGCAATGCCAGATTTACAGCTTACAAATCAATTTATGAAGGAGTGCTTGGCTCACTCAGCTTTTACAATTACCCATTAGATTGAAAAAATCATCAAAAGTATCAATACATACCTTTTTGTGGTCATTTTGATCGAAAAACGAGAGCCCCACGCTGACTGACAAAAACAAGAGCCACTTATCGAGTTCTGGAGATTATCACATAAAAACAACTGTTGAACAATCGATTCGAACTGCCTCAACGCTGGAGGCGGATGGTATAGAAGCCGTTAGTCAGCAGCCTATGATGGGATACGTCCCACATCGTATGTTAATAATAAAAATAGAAGTGTAACCTACAGGTTACATTGAGCGTTCAAGGGTTAACAAACCCGTCATAAAACAGTACGAGGAAGGGTCAAACATTAACGAAACAAATCATGGTCTCAACATTATTACTTCTGGGACGGCTTAGGGTATCCGCATACCCTAATAGAAATGAAATGCACTCTTTCCGACCGCCAGCTGTCGGAGCGAAATTTTTTTTTTATTTTTCGTTGACTGGACTAAAATGTTATTTCGTGGGCTAAAAGAACCAAATACAAAAAACGAAACTGGCAATTTTGGGAAAATGACGACCATTATCTCGCCATTTTCAGAATAGTCAGACCAGAAACTTACTATTTCGCGGACATTTAGCTCTGAATGATGTAATTTCTAGGCTATTCATCAAGATTTGGACGTTGTTGGAACTGGCTAGATTGGACTCCAACTTCACGCCCACTATACGGACAAAAATCCCCCGGGACTTGCCTTTTTGTGACAGTAAAGACCAGAAACGTGCTATTTTGCTGGTATTTGGACCCGAAACTATAACAATTTTGCAGACTCTCATCTCAGAATGGATCAATTTCGCGCGCGGTGACTTGGCTCCAATATTCCAATTCAGAGGCGGTTTTGCCATACAATTTGTTTATTGAACGACTCAATATCTGCAAAGTCATTCAAGGCACGTATAACTAGAGAACCTATAGTTACACACAGGTACTGACATTACCCGCCATATGTGGTCCTTTAGAGAGGGAAGGGCTTGTGAATGGCTGGTGAGCGTAACCTACATGACCGGAGCAGCGAATGAGATATCAAATCTATTTGATCCCTATGTGGAGGGGAGGGGACCAAATATGGTGCACTCTCAGTACTTGTGGGAATGTACCGCCGGATAGGTCTGGGTTCAGAGAGTCGACAAAGAGTAACAAAGAGGTACCTTTACCCCGTGATGTACATTTATTATTTACAGTCTGACTCACCTTTCCCCAGGCTCGGCGGCTTGCGGTAGCGTGTACACGAGCTGGCGCGGGGCTGGTCGCGAGGCTTCGGCCTCCCCCTGCACGGATGCGCGTCCCTGACTCTGCGGACCCCCGACTCTGGCTGTGAACTCGACTCAGTCCCTCCTGACTATAGAATCCCCCTGGCTTTATACTAAAACCCCGAGGACATGTTTGTAAAACCTTTAGTGTTGTGGATAACAAGCAGTTTCCTCAAGGATTTGTTGACGCTATCGGGCCATTCTCCCCCGCTCGTCCCTGAGCTCGCCGGGTTCACTCACCGAGCGGTGAAATTCCCCAGATCGAGCTCCTCTTCTCTGTAACATACTCGCACCACATAACGCCCTTTTCTAGGGCGTTACAGGAACTTATAGAGCCTTAGTATAACTACGTTCACTTCAACTCACATCTGGGATCTAAATTTGCTGTTAGTGCATTTCATTCTGAAAATGCACTATTGGTCTCGTCGTGATGGTGGCAAACATGGGTCATGTCATGTTTTTTTCACGTTTCAGAACCTCTAGAACACGAAGTCAGTGGTCTCAGGAATTCCACTATATATAGGTATATACGTATAGATATATATATTGGTTTATTTATAATATTATGGCCGTTTTCTTGTTAGCACGATAACTATCGAAGAATCAATTTAGTGGAACGCGCTTTGGCACAAAAATCAGTGGTCGTAAGACCCCGGTCGGTATTGCATTAGGGACAAATCAGTCAAGGTGGGGAGGGGGGAATAGGGGTTGAAATGGTCAAAAAATCACTACAAATCACCAGTTGATTCTAGATGCATCATATTCAGTACGATTACTCCATGTTAGAGTAGCATTTGATTCCCATTTTAATTTTTCAAAAAAGTCAAGGTGGTGGGGGTGGTCCTTCCGGTGTGGAAGTGTAAAAATAGCGTTGAACTTCTCTAGTTCATCTTAGCGCTCTAAAATTCGACTCAATAATTTAATGTAACGAAAGCCCTGGGTTCCATTGAGATTTATCGAAAACTTTGATTGGGGGGGGGGGTGTGAAATGGGCATGAAATTTCAAAAAAAATCGCTTAAATTCACACGTTTAGGTATTATAAAATACGGCACAAAAATTTAATATAACGAAGCCCTTGGAAAACTACCGAAACTTTTCGACTTTTTTGAAGAGAGGGTGGTGAAAATAGAGGAAGAAGTTCGGCTTAATGAAACAAATTATGGTATCAAAATTATTACTTCTGGGACGGCTTAGGGTATCCGTATACGGAATGAAATGCACTCTTTCCGACCGCCAGCTGCCGGAGCGAATTTTTTTTGCTTGAATGGTCAGTTCTGAAGGGACACAAAATTGTCAGTTTCCAAGTGACTTTACCAGTTTCTTGGCATACACAAAAATCGCCATCTTTGCAGTGGAAAATGTTTCTCGGGCGAAGTTTCAAGATTTTGTTATTTTTTAAAAGGGCAAAATGCTCAGTTTTAATGCTAATTAGCCAGTTTGAAGTGGTAAATTGATGATTTACGAGTATAAATAGTATCCTTTTTTCACATTTTGTCCCCAAAATAACTTTTATATAGCGCTTTCGAACTTTTGACTTAAAATTGCATGCTCTTCCTTCGGCTTCCATATTGCGAATTGCGTGAGCAGAAATCCAGAATTTGTGCATAAATAATACGAGAAAAGGATGCCACTTTTGTAGACGAGGCATGATTGGTGGGGGGACGAGGTACGTGCACCTCCCCATTTGACGCTTTAAACATATATGTATACCCGTGGAGAAAAGTAAGCTTTTGCTATAAGGCTGTAATTTGACATTAAAGCATACAGTACATTTGTCATTCCCCTCCGTCTTACTGTAGCAAAGTTTGAGTTCGATTCATATTTTCTACCTTAATTCTGTAATATTGATTTTGTAGAGGAGAACATTTTTGTCTCTTTCTTGCTTGTTGGATGCGCTTGACATTTAGTTCACAAAACCATGTTTTGACACCTGGAATTAGATCGAAAATATATCGCCGTATTTTTGACCTTTTTATGTGTTCCTCCATACCTTCATGAAAATAGTCGAAAAATATCGTAAGACTTGAACTAAATACGGTTCTCGTGCACACTTAAGATTCTTGCAAATTGAGGCCGATAAAATCTGATAAAGATAGCGTAAAGGAGGGGAGGCATTAAAATTCATGAGGAGCTAACTACCCCTGTTTTTGAGAGAGAGAGAGAGAAAAAAGGGTTTTATAGGCCAGTCTAGCAGTTTATCGTCCTGCCATTGCCCTATGGTAGTCAATTCAAAGCTTCTTCATCAATGAACGCGATGCCGCAGCCGCCGCCGCCGAGTGGAAGCCGATATTTTATCGAGAGATTAGCTCGCGAGCTCGGTTATAGCCCGAGTCGAATGAAATTATTCCAGTCAAGGTAGTACTTCGTTAAGTTTTATTATTTGTGTAAAATGATCAGCCCGAACATTATAAGAACATCGACTTTTGACTTGGCTCTTGCATAAAACGTGAAAGATAACTTGGTTCTCGGCCAGATATATCTGATTCGGAACCCCACTCTATCACCACGCTACTCGTTTTGTTTCTCCACGAATTATTTTAAATGCCTTTATATTTGCCTGAAAACTATTTTTTCGTCGTGTTTCTTTGGTTTTTGAAAGCACTCTCCCTTCTATTTTTGTGATTCATTCGTTCTGAAAAGAAAGAGAAATATGAGTCGAATTGCTACTCTCGTTAGATGCTTTAGTGGTTAAAATTACATCGAATAGTCGCGTCATTTGTGTTGTTTGTATGTTGTGCAATATGAGTGAAAAAATCTAGGACCTTGTGGAGAGGGGTATACGTTTAAAAAACACGAAGAAACCCGAACTTTGAGCTGCCAGTCTGGTGGGTGAAAAAATAGGGATAAATCCAAATGGAGCCCCTAAAGAGCTATATTATTCAAGTGACAAAGTAGGTAAAAACTACTTCGGCAATAATCTCTCTGGTCCGTTCATATTTTCTTGAAAATTTCAAAACACCATGGAAAAGGGTGTTTTGCCCTTTTCAACAATAAAAGCGTAAAACGCGTTATAATCCATCCGGTTAAAAACGTGCTGCCTTCCTTCTTCGCTCACTTCACTAATACTCCCCCTCAAACACTCTCTCTACCTTCTTTCTCAACTTCCTTTCTTCTTCTGTTCCTATGGGGTTTAGAGATGTTTGTCTATCCATAACACATCTCAATTAAAGTGAAATTATAAAAAGAAAAGAAAAAAGGAAACGCATTGGCAAAACACCGATTGTGTGTTGTGGGCAAGGGGCGAAACTCTTTCGAAGTGATGGCTCTTCCTCTTCACGCTTTCTTCCAAGGTTTGCAACGTCAAAACAAATATTACGGGTGTCCCCCATTCGTTTTGCCTTATTTTGTCATTTTTGCAAAATATTGCAATCAAAAAAAGAACTTTCTCTGCACACGCGAGAAATAGTCTTCTTATTTTGGATGGTTTATCAAAAATTAGGAATAAATTGAATGACTAAACATTTACTTTTGTGTTGAACGTATAAATGAATTAATCGAAATTGAATTCTTCTAACAGATTATGCTATATGATTCGATCAAGAGCGGACAGTTAAATAAAGCGCCCTTCATCCAGTTGAATAGCCTAATCAGTTCAACCACTCATATTAGATCGACTGAAAGTATGCCCCCTCCCCCCACCAGCTGGCCACATTTTGTCTTGAGCAGTTGTGGCAGAATTCCAAAAATCCGTCCGGCCTGTTAAATATAGCGGGCTTCTCAATCAAGTCATGTTATTCGATTTTTATTGAGGTCAATCCCTTCGCGACAAAGGAATAAATAAAAGGCCTCGTGGCTGATAAATTAAACACATTTTAGGAGGGAAGGGGGAAGACCAACTACCTAAGGGTGATCGTAGCACTTATAGGCGTTATCACCTGGCCGAGATTCCAAGCCAGCACTGACCTGGACTTTGAAACTAAGGCTGCTTGAACAGGAGAGGGGGGTAATAATTCGGAGCGAACGATCATTCAAAAATTTCTTACTTAGCCAAACACCCCCTCCTTAATAGGTATTTCTAGCGCCTCTTCGAAATGTTTGACTTTCCCAACAATATTTAAACTAATTCCCTCGTTGGGTAGCTTTTTTGACATCATTATTAGATGGAGAGAAACTCGATTTACTCGTTGCGAGCATGTGCACAATATATGTTTACGTGGATCAGCGCGATGGGCGGCCCACTTTAACAGGTGACCAAATCCCAATCCTAGATGAATTTCCCGTCCCTTTTCACCTAGAAATAAGTTTTCGCGGGGGGGGGGGGGCTTTCCAGGGTATCTTATATACTTACTTGAATCAAAAGTCTCCTTGTTGACTCATTCTAAAGAGCAATTTCCCTGGTTTGGGCCCAATGCAAAACAAACTTTTTCAGAGTTGGCCCTTTTCGTGGGATTGGCTGATGGCTCACCAAAAAACAAGAAAAAACGCAACAACGCAACGGCTTGATTCCAATATACGAACGTGAAAGATGCTGGGGGCTACACCCACCAGACAATCGGACGTTCTATGTTTGGATCGAAGACAATATATAAAAAGCTAATTGACCTATCCCCGGACACCTGAAAAATAAGCTCGGTCGTGCTCAAAAGTAGGACATGTCTGGGGAAAGTAGGACGTCGTCGGGTCATCCTACCCTTGGTGTGTCGAGCCTAATTCAATTGCTTTGGGAACAGTGTTCAAAACTGAATCGGTTCGAGTTCGAGTCAAACGAAAGACGTATATTATGGTGTGAGGAGGGCCTTTGGGTCCACAGTCCACACTTGGAACGCTCTGGAAGCCTCTATTTTTTGTTCTAATGAGAAACGATATTAGATTACCTTACAAACACAGTCGCTAATCGCCGTAAAAGCATAAATGATGGCAAAAACATAGTTATTCAGGCATAAACAGTTGGCAAATCAACAAGAAAGACCCTCCCTCATGAGTATTCTAAATGGGGTAATTTCATTCGACTAACTGTCTACGGGGGGTGCGGGTTCTGTGATTTTCTGAATTAAGCATTATTCACAGAAAATAATTGTTTTTTATTAATTATGGTGTCTTCATACTGGCCTTGAAGATAAAGCTGTTGTAAATAATCCCTATATAGCGGAGGGGGGAGGAAACAAGAGAAACAAAAACATTTTGAACCAATTTTTCTGGTTCGTCCATTAATTATGTCTATACGTAATATTATATGTACTGGTTTCATCTAGTAACACGCCATTCTGCAACTTGTAAATATGAGAAGGTAAACTGATATTATGTGGTAGCAATCTTGAAATTATTTAAGGTTGAGTTTACACCCAAAGCCCTACTTTTTCGCTTTCAATATGTTTGAAAGTATCAATGGGTTTGAATGATTCATTTTCTAACAATGCAATCCCTTACCCATACCCTCACGATCCCTTCAGGGTCATGAGGTAACGATTGATCGTTTTTATATACATTTTTCCAAGTGCTCATCGCCCCTGAAGGCACCTCTTCTTTTTTCAACGAACTTTAAATTCAAAAAATCTGAGTCACGTGGAGGGTGATTACTGTGAAATAATGCACCGCGCCGCCGGAGAAAATGCGTTGCCGTACCTTTGATTCGTCCTTGGGAAAATTTCTCAATCGTTTGAAACAAAACAATGCTGGTGAATACTCATTTAAAGAAAAGGAAGTAGAAATACCAGCGCGTAAAGGTGTATGTTCGTGGAAACGTGTCCACGTTGATTCACTCTCTGTTGTTATTTTTCTAAAAGAATCTTCTATAAAAGGGCAAACAACTTTTTGTGGATAGTGCCTTCCGTGGGATCTTTATGATCACTTTGTTCCAGAATAAACTTGGAATTCAGATTTAAACCCTTCGACGCTCAGAACCACTAAAATGCCAAGTTTCCTATATGGCTAAACCTGTACGGTTGTGAAATAACTTTATTTTTACTTTTCTTTAGCAAATAAATAAAATTAGGGCTTTGCAGCGTTGACGGATGCCCAAGAGAAGAGTCGTTTCTAGCTTTACAAATAAATTTAGATGAAGGCTGAGCGGTATAAAGAATAGTTCATCTAGAACTCCCAATGTTTCTGCCCTACTCCCTCCTGTCATTCTATTCTCTTTCAACTGGATATAATTTGTTTCGTCGAACAAAGCCAATTACCCCATTAAGGATCCTTGCCGGAAACAAAGATTTCTTCATTTTTGAACGCGTAATTCTCGCGGGTAATTTAGTGTTTTTTCCCGGTATACCTACGTGGAATTTCGATTCTTCACCGTTATACGCTTGCCACAGTTTTCAAACTTATGGTACGACTAGAGGACCTCGTTTTGACAGTCATTTTGGTCTCGTCTCGCTTGACTTCGCACTGTCACGATTTATCTCTTCGTCACTCTGTCTCTCTTATACACAGTCGCTGTGGGAGACTATTCTTAACGCAAATGATTCAGAATGAAAGATTACAAACTTTAAGGCCTGGGTACACTCTTCAAGTTACAGTTCAACAAATAAAGTTCTAAAATATAGTTTCGGATTCAGCTTCTTGGTTGTAAAATACTTGAACACGTGCGAGATTCCCCCTCACCCCGCAACCCTCAACAGCATTTTCCAATATCCGGATTTCTTCAGCAGGAAAGAGCAGGGCACGAAATACATCCCAAGGATGAGTACTTACTGTAATGATCACGAAAATGCTACAGGCCACCCGCATCGCCGACTAGAAAAGAAAACTTTTACTGTAATTACAGGGAATCAAACTCTTGACTCTTGATCACGGCTTACTCTATAAATTGGTAGGATCACCCCCCCCCCCTCAACCTCTTTACGACTCTTCCTTTACGCCTATGAGCGTACAATAAGCTAATCGAAGCAACGCCCAATAGTTTGTTTACTGGGTTAACGACTCTCAATCCCATTTCATTTTGTAACCCTCTGACAGTATTCGTTGTATAACACCCTTTTTCCCGATGTTAGCGGCCCCTTAAAATTTTAATATACTCAGAAACATCGTTAAAATAGCACTAATAAAACTCAGTGTTTGTGGCCAAGGATGTTAGAGAAGGGCCTAATTGACTAGATCCACTGTCCTTTTAGATAATGATCAATTTCAATGGAATGAGCAAAGGGAGCGCGGAGTAGCTTTTCCTGTAATTATCTCTTCCCCACGATACGAAAGGGCCTTGAATGTTTACTTACGGAAATTAAGCCCTCTTTCCGAACGCATTACCTGTGAGTGTTGCATGATACGGAACGCTCATTTTTTTTTTTTTAATTTTCTACTTACTGTGAGAAACAGAAAATTAATCCAACAGTCAATTATTGAACCGCAAGAAAGCTGAACACCTCTCATCGAAAGATGACGTGCTTTTAAGCCTTTTACTCGCTGTAATGAATTGTTGTTGCGACTTTTAAAGCATTTTTCCTCAAAGAATTCTTTTTTATTAAGAATTTTAGATATTTATATACAAGTATATTTACCCGGGGGGAGGGGGATTCGGTCGGAAATCGAATATTTGGCCCCCCTCCCTCAAATGTTTTGTTTAATTATGACTTTATAGGATTAGGGCTCTATAATGCTTTATACTTAATGCTCCTTTCCTTTTTTACTTACAGTATGCCCGAGAAAAGGGGAAGAATCAGAAGCCTCGTGGGAATGAGCGAAATGAAAAACACCGTGGGCCTTGCCAAGGCAGTGGTCGCCGAAGCGCTTGGTACTCTAATTCTTGTTTATTTTGGTTGCGCTTCGTGCATTAGCGTACCTCCTCTGCGAACCGCCTCTGCGACGCCCGACATTGTGCTTATCGCCCTGACGTTTGGTTTCGCCATTTTGGTCCTCGTCCAGGCGAGTGTCACTTTTTTAGTATACAATATAGTGGTGCTTTTACGAGGCAATTGATACTAATAGAAACTGATTTTTAGGCCCTTGGCCACGTTTCGGGATGCAATATAAACCCGGCAGTTACACTTGGGTTACTGGCCGCGGGCAGGATGTCGATCATTCGAGCGGTGCTTTATATCATTGCACAATGTTTGGGTGCAATCGCAGGAGCAGCCATTTTGAAGGTAAGAAATGTCATTTCTTCGATTGGGTAGATCAAAATAATCATTATTTTCTCGAATTTTCAGGGTGTAACACCTGATGATCACGTCGGAGCGTTAGGAACCACCACTCTAGCACCGACTGTCACCATTGCCCAGGCTCTCGGCATTGAATTCATGCTCGGATTCATACTTCTTCTCGTCATTTTTGGCGTCATCGATCCCAACAGGCCCGAATGTAAAATCCCTGCCGCCCTCTCCATTGGTTTGGCCATATCCGTCGGTCATCTGGGCTGTGTCGACTATACTGGATCGAGCATGAATCCGGCTCGCAGTCTCGGACCGGCCGTCATGATCGGTATTTGGGAGAACCATTGGGTGTACTGGGTGGGACCCATTTTGGGTGGAATTGTCGCATCACTTTTGTACACGTACGTTCTGTCCGCTCCACCACCCGAGTACACGCCTGTGTCAGGCGACGCCACTACTGAGGTATAATTCTAATTATTTTATTATTCACGAAACGCTTTTTTTTCTTTAAAGTCGCTCCCTTATCAGGAGGAAACACAACAGCCAATTGAACCAGCAAAGAAGAAATAGCATCTTTGTGATCTATGCTTTCAGATGAAGAGGCTCAACATAAAATCCGATGAAAATACAGCATGATCCCAAGATCGTGGACGTGGATGGGTGAGGGGTGGAGGGGGAGGTCGATTGGAACCTGAGCGTCTCAATTTGTTTACACCGCGAGTCGTTCCAGCCTCGAAAAGTATCAGCCGGGAATTGGAACAGGTACGGCGGGGATACACCAACGAGTATTCCGGCGGTGGCTGGTCTCAGGCAACTGGTTAACCTCTTCCACCAAAGCGTCTTACAAATTTTCAACTTAAATATAAGAAGTCCGTGTGTTCTCTTCTTTGAAGAAATTCTTAGTACTATTCTAAGTTCTTATACAAATTCAGTTTTTTTAAATCGCTTCTTCGCTTAAAAATTCGCTTATTTTTTTTACGTTGTACCTGGTGCCTTTGAATATTTCGCCGGAAAAATCTGTTTTTGCTCTAAACAAAAATCAATTTTCTAGTCTTTAAGTCACTCAAAACGACTGATGTCACTCAAGCACTTGAAACGACACGAATTTCATCAATCTTCGCTTAAGCTCTTCCATGTTTTCTGTGAAATATTGTAAACCTGCCCTCGGTAAATCAAATTCATAAGAATAATCTATTTTCGGCAACATTTGCTGTTTTATTTCTTTCTTTCTTCTATTTTATTGCTTTAATTTTGTTTTTCCCTTGTTTTTATTGATTTTTTAATTCGGTAAAGCTTTTAAAGTGTTAAGCCGTAAATTTAGTGAGTTTAGAGTACTGTATTTATAATAAAACGTAAGAAATGTATTTTGTAAAAATAAAATAAACATAAAAATGTACAAAAGAGATGAAGTTTGTACAAAAATTTACAAAAAAAAGGGGGGAAAAACTGGGTAACGAATAACGGAGGGATTAGAACAAATAAGTTTTCGCTTTTGGGGATGAAATTCTATTTAAAATATTGTTGAATTCGAATTATTTTTTCTTGTGATGTCCACTGCAAGGAAATAACAAAACATAGTTAGTTCGCGTTTGGGTCAGACAGGACCGAGGTCACAGGAACTTACCAAGAAGGGACATGCTCGGGCTCTTCACATGTCAGCGTCGACTCGTCAAGGACTTTGCCCTCGCCGCAGGCGATGAGCCGGGGAAATCCGTTGACGCAGGTGACAAGGTGCTCGCAACTTCCGGGAATGGCAAACCTCGGGTAGGGGGCGAATTTAGCTGAGACCGAGTGAGGGTCGACTTTGTCGGGACATTTGAAACCGACGACCTCTGAGAAGTGTGTGTTGATTAAAAATGAAGTGACTGCTTGAAAGACAGTTTGGAAACTATACCTTCGGGATTGCATGAGTCTAGGAGAAGATCAGGCCAGTTGCACGAGTGAGTTTTCTCGTCGTAGGCAAGACCAGGCTCGCAGTGGTTCAAGTAGGGGTATCCGTCGGCGCATTTCACGTAATTGGTGGAACAGTGTGGGCCTTCGGGGTAGATACCGTATTTGTACTCGCAGCCTGGTGAGCTAATAGGTACCACTTTGAAAAAAAAAAAAAAAAATCGTTTTAAATCTTTCAGAAGTAATGAAGGAGGGGGAGGGGGATTATTCGTATGTCCTTACAGACGGCCTTTCTTGGACCACAATCAACAGCCCAATGATAGTTGCAGTGGTTATGAACGGCGCCCTTTCCGTCGTATAGAAGACCATTCTCGCATTGCTCAAGGCTCAGAGTGCCGTTGACACAGAGGAAAAAGTGATCGCAGGCTTCGGGATGTCCGTAGGTCTGAACGCCATGCTCTTCAGGGCATCCGGGCTGATCCAATACGGGTACACCAGCAGCTGGCGATGGAGAAATCAAATACATATTTGCCTCAGTAAACGGTTATTATGTTTCAGTGTTACAGCATTCAGTTATAGTCTGTGTTGTCAAACATCATCAGGGGTTGAGGGACCGAAAGGAGTAAGTTTACGCACATTACTGCATTTCAATTGTAGACATAATTTCAAGATTCTTATATATTCGATGATGTTCCAACTTTTGTTGTCAGGAGTAGCAGCTATTGGGTAGCTATTGGGTATTGGGTTTAGCGTTTAGAGTTCCTTTTGTTTTTTTGTTTTGTTTTGTTTTGCCTAATGCCCTTTCCATACCACAACCTACCTGCCTGTGTGCATATTTTCTCGAGAGAAAAAGAGGGAAAAGGAAACGGAAGCAAAAAGTTGAAGAGTCCGTGTAAGTTGCGATAGCACAGTCCACACGATGAGGCTGATCGTAATCACAAAGGGTGTTTTTTTCAAGTGAGGCCAAGCCCCCCAATCATCAAAACCGTAATGTTGGATGCTTGACAATAAAGTTTACTATCTTTAAAAAAAAAAGCTTACCGGGAAAGCAATTTCTCTCTCTAAAAAAAGCAATGCGTGGGGTTCTCTCCCTGAAAAAGTTATTTCACGGCACGCTTTAGACTCGAGAAAAATATTTTTGAGCATTTTCAGGGTGCGCTGGTGACGGCTCCTTGTACGGGGGGGGGGGGGTTATGACGTGGACCGGATGTGTTCGTCAACCAAGGGATGTCCGAGGGCGATAATTATCGTCTGGCTCAAGTCAAAACACCTTAGAAAAATCATCCCAAGGCATTTTTAGCAAAAATGGCTGAATTGAAAATTGGACGAATCCGCGTATTTCGATAACATGGACATGGGGAATCTGAAAATCCGAAAAGATTTTTCAATCAGACTAACATGAGTGGGTTCTTTTCCCCTGATGTTGCCATTTTTGATCGGGGTGCCCCCTTTCTGGCACAATGGCTGGCGACGCTCAGAAAGTTTCCATTGGCCCGAAGCCACAGAACCTGTGAACATTAAATGTAATATTCAATTCCCTATATTTTTCAATACGTTATCACGTTAATAAAACGTTTTTGCCGTCTGACCGGAATTTGTGGTACTTCTCCCCACAAGTGCATTTTTGATGGCGTCTGCCACCGGTTTCGTCACGTCCAAATTGAGGCAGACAATTTTTCCCACTATTAGGGAATTATTATCGATTTTATGCGCTGGGTAAGAAAAGTATGCAAATGGTTGCACTTTTTACGTCGCTGGCTCTTGGTCTATTATATCTAGAAAGGCATTAATCGTCCCTTGATAGGCTTAAGGTTAAGCATAAAATATTCCCTGGCTGTTGAACACAAAATCTGTAGAAACCCTTGGATTGCTGATCGAGTATAGAAACAGGATCATATCTTGAAACCTGGAATGCCTCTAAGCATTGCGGGCTCACTAGCAAAATATCCAGCTTCTCATCTTATACCAATGAATAAATTGGCGAACAAAGCCCGATCACAGGATGACATTTTGAAGCAATATTCCTTGTATAGCAAAATATATTTGCTTCTGTGCAAATCACAGAAAAGCAAATGCAATTTTATGGGAATAGGAAAGAGCTCAAAGACCTGTTCATATCGCGGGCCTCATCTTTCGTGGACGGGGGGAAACGACAAGGGGGTGGCAACATTTCTCATTTAATTTATGGCGCCTTACCCCACCTATACCTTCTTGAATTAATTCAACTAAATTGAATAAAGCAGGTGATCGAACAATAATACCAACTGTTACCTATGTTATAGAACGGGCCCTCGGACTTTCGAAAATATAGGGAAACGTTTAAATTAACAACCTTATTAAAAAATTACTTCAACTTCTTGCCTTCGCCTGAAATCCTCCTTAACAAAACTCCTTATTAAGGGGGTGAAATATAGGCCGCTTCGAGCCTATAATGGGACAGTGACATTTCATAAGGAACCCCCTTTCTCTCGTCTGTGGCTCACATCCCCTTCACACCCCTCCTGCCTATTTCACTGTTCGGAAAGATTACGTATTATATGTCTTTCATGTAACAGTTTCAGGACCCCACTTTTTCCTTCTTTTTTTTTCTTAGTCTTCATTACATGTTCACCTTGGATGTAAGCGTTCACTCCCTTATGCTCGTATCGCGAAACCCGTTACATTTTTTCTTTTTTGTAATATACATAAAAGAAAATTGCGAATTTGCCCGAACCTTTCTAAAAATTCAAATCGATTGTAATAGTGCTTCTGAAATTTCCCACCGTTTTTCCCCCTAGGACTAGTGCAGCAGAAAAATGTACACTAAAAATGTGCTTGCTGTCCTTGGTAGAGGTTGTTCTGCCCGCACCAGATTACCTTGCTCTTTACGAGTGAGAGATCAAAAAAATTAAATAAATCTGCCAAAAGCTGCTCCTGAATGTGCAGGACTTTACTTGATATGAAATGGAATTATTGAGCTTTTTGGTCCACGAGCCCGCAACAAATTATTGTTGGGAGCAATTTAGAAGAGTAGCTACTGTCATTTCAAAATTACCGAGCGAAATTTCATAATGCACTTGAAGGCGGTTGTTTTCTTGAACAATTATAACACAATACGTGGTTAAATTAGAAAGTGAATTTCTTTAAAAACAAAATCTCAAATAGACAGGCTGGAAGGGGGAGGATTTAGAAAACGCGAGTTTGGAAGCGTAAGTAACCACGTTGTTTTTGGTGACGTTTATGCTGTTGAAGAAAAGTGGCGCGTTTAACAAAATTTAATTTAACAGGAGCTAATTCACGTGGGACACTGATTAGTGATAAATACCTAAGTTTTTTTCAGCCCCGTCTACATAAGATGCAAGAACGCCTTCGCAGAACACAACGGAAAACGCAGACGTATAGTAGTAGCCAGGTTAACACACCAGGAATAATGTAAACGATAAGTTGCAGATTTTTTTCCTGCGTCCTGCGGAGGCGTCTCTGCGTCTCACGTAGAAATGAAACGGGTCTTCGAAAGACAAAATAAATAAACATAAATACTGACCAGTATGTAGGGCAGCGATAGCCGCGAAAAAGGCACAATAAATAAACATCTTGACGATTAACTATTTTTTTTTTAACCCTTCTTTCCAAGCGCTCCTTCCGTAACGGCGAAGGCTAAGCGACTGGACGAGACGCCGCCGATTCGCTGGAGAATTTTTTTTCCCGACCATATAGAGGGAGAAAAGAACTTATTGGACCAAAATATGCCCTCTAAGCTCGCTCTCTCTCACTAATCCAATTTTCCCCTCGTATAATCATTTTCCCCCATTCTGTGATCTTTGATGCCGAGAGGAAAGTTGTAGGCTAAAAATGAAATAAAAAAGTAAAAATAAAATCATGGAAGTAAAAATTTGTTCTGAAAGAGCTCTTTTCGGTCATTTCCTTATTTCGTAAAATTCCCACTTCCACAAGTTTTAAATTTTTAAAAATGAGACCCGAGAAAGTCGAAGAATCAAAAATGTCATTTCGATCGATGCTAGGCTCAACGTTAATTTCGTAATGAACATACAAAAAATTCCAAATAAAAGTGGTTATGAAATATCCGAAATAATTGCTATCCATAGGGCAAGGAGTATAATGAGTATGCAAGGCTGTTTGATATTTTATACAAAAAAAAAAAAGTGAATGGAAGTTGTTGGGACATACCATCTCTTGCTTGGGCGGGAGGTGTGTGAAGTGGAGAAAGTGAACTGAGCTTGTTATAGTTTCCTATTCATAGGTTGGTTTTTTTGTTATTGCAATACATCTTTTTCCCCTTTTTGAACATTTAAAAATTAATTGAAAATATATAAATAATCATAAATATGATAATAGAGAGGGCTTTTAAAATTGATCATGCTCTCCTTTCTTTTTATATAATTTGGAGGGGGTCACATTAATTATTTGTTGGTTTATTCGGTACACTTAATACTGCGGACGTAATAAGATGGCTATCATAATTGTGTGTCCTGGTCCTATTCTCCACCAGGGCAGGTTAGGGCCCACTATTGCTGGAACCAACAAGTCCGGTGCAGTGCTGGGTCTAGACATTTTTATATGGTGGGGGGGGGGGCGACTCGATTATGCCGTTCAAACGTGGTGGGGAGGGGGGCACACCTCACAGACTTCCACTTATTCAGTGCATAATTAGTACTGCCTAGAGACTGAGTAAACGAATAAACCACAAAATAAAAAGTGCATATCGAGGGTGTCACTCCATCATCACATAACGTCATTCTGGCTAGTTTTCAGGAGAGCAAAAAAAAAAAAAACAGTTCCTAATGATTTGCTGGTCTCATAAGTATCGAACTCCACTTTGTTTTTTTTAGTTTTCATATCCTAATTACCTTTTTTTACAATTAGAAAAACACATTTTTCTGAAAATTTCAGAGACCCTATTCACTAAAATTAAGTGCCGGGGCTTAAAATGTGTTTCTCAAATGGTAAAGATAGGTAATTAGGATATGAAAACTAAAAAACTAAAAAAAAAAAAAAAAAAAAAAAAAAAAAAAAAAAAAAAAAAAATCGTTACTTTCAAGACACACTTGCCGGTATCATGTCGATGGCTTTGTAGCAACTGAAGGAATACGCCGGGACACTTTTGATGGAGTGTTGGTTGGAGTGTACACTATTTGTTCATTTCCAACTGGTTGGACTCCAGCAAGCACACATTGGACGCGCTTCCTCGCGAAGCGGATATCTCGCTCTTGGATAGCAGTAGAATGGGTCTCAAATGAGGCAACCTTGAGACATTTCGTTTTGAAAGATCCAACCCCACAAAATACTCTGGCTCTGTGAATGTCAATAATCCGCAAAATTAGGGATTTGAAAGAGCAAAACCCACTTAATTTTGTTTTTGAAAGGAGCAAGATCCACCAAATTGCTTTTTAAAACAAGCCAACACCCTGGAAATATCTGATTTTAAACGGACGAAATCCGTGAAGTTAGCCTCTTCGGGAAGCCAACCTCGCGAAATAGGATTTTCTGACGTGCAAGTTTCGGGAACTTTTGTTTTTGAAATATCCAAACCGGTGGCATTGTGTTTCTTATTGTTAAGCCTGGATACACACATGCGTTACTTGCCAAGTAACGAGCAAAATATCAACCAATTTCTAGCAATGGCCTAGAAACCGACCAACTGAAAATTGAAAAATTAGCTCGTTACTTGGTAAGTACCGCATGTATGTATCCGGCTTTAGAGCTAAGGACAAACACAGTTCTTGAATTAGCCAAATCCATGAAATTAGAGCTTCGAAAGCGGCTAACTCATGGAATGGCTCTTTTGAAGAATAAAACCCATGAAATTGCATTTTTGAATAAGTTGACCCATCGATACTGGCGTTTATTACTTGGAGAGTCAATCCTGCGAAATTGGCTTTTTTGATGAGTGAGCAAGACCTGCAATATTTTAATCTGAATACCCGGTACTAATCCCAAAAGTCAAACCCGGGTTTATGTCGCACGTACGACATAAAGGAGAGCATGATTGAGTGACATGAGTATCCCCCCCTCACAAGCCAGACCAGAGCTCAAGTGCCGCCTGGGGCTAACGCCCCTTCTGTAGCCACCCCATAGATCCGATCCTGCTTGTGCGTGCCTAATTTTACTGTCATGGACGCCTGACCTCTCAGTATTTCAGGCGGAATTTCACCTGGCTCAACTAAGACACCGGTCTGACGCAGTTGGAATGTTCATTTACGAGGAGTTACGTGGGTAAGACTGTTCAATTTCTGAAAAATAGACTGTCCCAACACAGGAATAATATAAGGAATCGACAAGCCATTACAGGTTTGTCGCAGCATGCGTTGGAATCAGGAGATGTCTGTGACATGGAGAATGTAAGGATTATTTGGCAGGGATAGTAGCGATAGGAAGCTGCAATGACTGGAATTGGCTTATACAAATGTGTTTTCGAACCACGTTAATTTGCAGACTGACTCAGAAAAGGTAGGCAACCGATACAAATACTTGCTACATAAGTTTAAAGAATTAGTCGGATTTTGAGCGTCCCTTTTGCTATTGTTGTGATTTTGTCCTTGTTGTTTTTGTTTGCTGTTTTATCTATTGTGTTGGCAGTTTCCTATCTTTGTGTCCTCTAATCCAATGCTTTTATTTTGCATGCATGCAAAATCAATAACGCGGGATTGGCTCATTCAAAATTCAAAAACCAACTTCGCTGATTTTTGCACGCTAAAAAACACACATTTTTTAACGGGACTATAACCAAAACAACAATTTCACAGGGGTTTGTTGCTAAAACCCCATTTTTTCTTATTTTGGTCAATAAAAAGCCAATTTTGTGGATCCAGCACACTGTAATGATCATTTCTCAGATTTCGCTCAACAGAACACCAATTTCATGAATTTTTGACGACCATTTTCGCGGGGTTGCCTAATTCAAAACCAGTTTCACGGATCTTGGACTCCAAACAACCATTTTCCCCAGCGAGTCTCACGTGAAAAAAAAAAAAATTCTCGGATTTTTCATATTAAGAAAGCAATTGCAAACTAAGAAAACATTATTCCGCAGATTTTTCTCACCAAAAGAGCATTTTCGCGGGCCTGGTTCCCTAAAAACACGCAACTTCATGGGTTTCAGCTTGCTGAAAACCAAATTCCGGAGAGTTGCCTCATTGAAATGACCCGTTTTACAGATTTTGTTCACCGAAAAACAGGTTTTTGATTCAGTCAAAATCTTAATTTCCCGAATTTGTCATTTTCAAAAAGATAATTGCACGGGGCAGGAGAAGGGTCGCTGGAGACACATCTTTTCTGTATCTGGGGGGAGGGGTGAATTTTAAACGAGTCTAGCCCCTTGAGCCAGGCAAACTTTAGACGTGTACCGAACACTGAAGTCTTGATGGAAGGGGAAATGCCAGCCTCTTCTGTCCCTGACGTCACAGGATCTTCTCGGAAAAGTTTCCGTTTCCTAAGATCAAGAGATAGCTACGAGCTTACCGAGGGCAGCAACTTGACAGTTTACAGGCCTACGAGTTTCTGACGTAGGGATGATTCGTCCCTACAATGGGAAGGGCCCAGTTTGAAGGGCTAAACTACCGCAGTTTTTGTTTTCGTTGTTTTTTGGCTTATTATTTCTTAATAATAAGTCTTTGTAATCGTATCGCAAAAAAATTTTTTTGACCCCCCCTCAAAATTTGTAGTTTTACGTTTCAAAGTGCGTAGAATCCAAATCTGCAATAAAAAAAAAATGTCCGTCCGCCGTCCGGGCCATATCTTGCCCTAGGATTGCTCGAAAAAACTCGTTCTTTCGCACATAGACTCCATTTGGGGTCTAGTTGGTCCTAACATCTGATCAGTTTGATCAAATAACCTCCTTGGGTTTTATGGGCCAAAAGCGGGTCCAAAATGGGGATTTTAAAAGGATTTAGGGTCATAGGGGTGTGGGGTGTCGATTTTCATGTAATTTCAAGCCGGATTTGACTACATCCATGAATAATAAACCCACAGTCGAAATAATAAGGCATTGTTCGATAATTCGCAGCGTTTTTTAACGGATAACGACCCTTTGTGTGCAAATTCTTTTTCTGGCGATGATCTGACTATTTCCAGCGCCAAGTTATGAGTTGATAAACAATCAGTTCTCTTGCTGGGGGTTTATCCTTGAATTAAGCCTGGAAATAGTCAACAGTCTGACAACTTATCTACAGTGAAGCTCCCCGCTGCCCGTACTCCAAAGATCAAAAGAGCTGGCTACGCCTCTGCACTACACCATGGAGGCCCGCTAATGGCTCCTTTTTAACCCTTTGTTTGGTGCTGTTTTACTATAGGCAATGGCCCTCACGACTCGCACCCGACGTGTCTTGATGGAAGAGTATACTCCCTAATTGACAGATTACTAAAGCTTCCTCTCTTGGCCGAACTTGATAATTATTTTTTCAGCCTCAGACTTGATTTCACCAAAACATATCTGCACACATATACTTCTAAACGCGTTTAAAATCAAGCAATTTATTTTTTTGCAGATACACCACCCCTCAGTGGCTTTAAAGGAGGAGTCATTCCTTCCTTCCTCATTATTGGATGATTGATAGGGGGCGTGAGGGGACCGATGATACAATTTTAAATTCACAAATCGTCAGTGAAGTTAAATTGGAGGGAGAAAAAATCTTCTTTTACGAGCTCACAATTTCCCAGAAGGTTTTCTGAAGAAGTGGTAGAGAAGATTAATTGAGACGGAGACTAAAAATTTGTCGTTCATTGAATGATAAAACAACACAAAAAATCTGTTCAAATTCTACACCTCAATTTCAATTTTTAAAAAATTTTGTTTTTCAGAATCAACGAGTTTGAGTTCAGTTTTGTTATTCTAGTGCGTTTTTGCTTATTTATTCTTAATTTTTTGTGCAACGCTCCAGACTTCATGGTAGTATCCCTCCAGAGGTGTTTAGTGTTATCCACTCCCATAACAATGCTTAAATGGATTGACTTTGTTGACAAAACGGCGAGGGAGCGTTGAAATAACTTAAAAGAGTTAATTTGTATAAAAATAAATTAAGTACAATTCACATCAAAGTGAATCAAAAGGAAGGAATTAAAACCTTATTATTTAGCGTTAATTTTATTTTTTGTTCTTTTTCTTTTCTGTTTTGTCGTCGCCGAACCAATTTTCGCTGTAAAAAGAAAAATCCGAAAATTAGTGTGAACAGCTAACTCGTGAGTTTATTTATTTTGTTTACCATCCGGGAACATTTTCTGGCTCGTCGCATTTGAACGTCTCCTCGTTATAGACCTGACCCGCTGAACAAGATCCGTGTTGCGGCGTTACGCCATTCCTACAGATGTAAAACTTTTGACAGTCATCAGGGTGGGCGAACGTCGGATGAGGGAGCGTTCGACCGTTGGGTCCCATGACTTCACCGTCGGGGCAGGAAAATCCGTCGTCAAGGACGTCTAGAAGAAAGGAAGAAGGAAAAAAAAAAAAAAAAAAAATGAAAACTCTGCGTATACGCGTATAGAAAATAATAGTGGAAGGGGTGAGGGAGAACTGTTGTACAACCTCGCGTGTTTTGAGTTGGACAGTCTTTACGCGTCGAATCCGTGACCCAAATACACGAGGCTTGTTCATCGTCATAAATGAGTCCCGGTGGGCATGGCATTTCATTCATTGCTCCGTCGATACAGTTGACGAATTTGTCGCATTTATCACTGTCAGGGTGGCGGAAGAATCCATTGGCACGAGGGCATCCCTTGGTGCTTTTAGGTTCCTCTAGCAAAGATTAAAAAAAATGTGGGCGTAAGGTGAAAATGAGTTATTAAAAATATAGGGAGGGAAGCTGTTGCTTAACGCAAAAGACAAGATTAATTAATGGGAGAACACGCTACTGGGAATCCATTGTTTCAATTTGCAAGAATCAATTGTTTATTTATTTTTCCAACTAAAGGAAGTCAGCAACCCCAATTAGTCACAATGGAAGGAGTCAAACAATACCCTGCCCGTTCCGAGTTGGGCGGGTGTGTGGGGAGGCAAAGCTTTAAAAAAACGTTGAGTACTTATTATTCGATGCTTGGAACTTCTTGAATTTATAATTAGATAATAAGATAATAAGAATGCAGTTTCATAACTGTACCACAGGGCTTTAAATGCAATTTTTAGCGAGAGAAACATTGTCCTTCCCGGGAAGGAATTTTAGAAAGTCAATAAATTTCATGGATTCTTATCGCAAAATTTCAATTTTAAATGAGATTCCTCTAGTGGGAGAGTTTATCCCGTTGGTTTCAGACATACAAAACAATTTTCGGGCTTTAGGAAAATTTCCAAATCAATAATAATTAAACAAAATACAACTTACGGAGTTCAGTTCTGTCACCGCAGTCGACGTTGACGGGGATGTCGCAACGCTCGTGCGCCGGATTTCCATCGTCAAAAAGAAGACCGTCGGGGCATAATTTCTCTTCGATCTCACCTCTCTGACAATGATAGTATAGATCGCATTGTACCGGATCGGGGTAAAAGCCGTCCTTTTGAGGGCATTTGAAGGCGGGCGCTGATGACTGACTTGAGCAGGGCGTTGACGCTGTTTGAGGGAAAAAAAAGAAAGTTCAAACGGACGAACAATAGCGTAATTATCCCGGTGAATATGCCCCATACATCGAGGATGATCCTCCCCCCCCCTTCCTTCGATTTGCACGCTAACTTAGAAAAATGAACATTAATTGCTGTACGATTGGTAAATCATAAACTTCCTTGGTATAAAATGTTGCCTTTCTTCATACCGCGTTCTTTTCCTTCTCATTGACTTGCAAGGACTTTATTACTATTATTCATGAATCATGAATAGTGGCATTAGTACTGCTCTGATAAGACCAGAACTTTTAACCCGTGAACTCTTCACACCCATTCTCCTTGTAGCCACACGATACTGAGGACGCTGAGGGGGAAAGGGTGTCTCCACGTACCTATATTTGACCAATCTTTGAAAAGGCCAAGGTGTGTCAGTATCGCCTTCGAGTAGTTATTGCATTCCGACGCGATATAAATGCTCTAATTCATTTTTTCTTTTATGAGGGACGTATCGATGTAATCGGAAGGGGAAAATCGTAAGCTATTGGGGCGAGACATCAAACGGATTGATTATGAAATAGGTCAAAAGATATTAACAATATGTAGAGAGGTTGAAACAAACTACGGAGCAGTATTTGCCCCCCCCCCTTACTTACCATGGCATGGTATTCGTTCAGCGACTTTTGTCGCCTGTTAAGAGACGTTAAGTTGCCACAAGAAGTGCCTTACCAGACTATAGTTCCCGAAACCCCACTCACAAAGATATGAGCCTAGCAATTGTTAGGCGTACAGTTGATGGACCAAATTTGGATATTCCAAGCGTCCTCCTTTTGACCGAATCGCACGCTTGGTATACGGCTTATTGTAGCACGCCCATAAGTGGCTCTTCGGCGCCCGCCAGCCGGGTTTGCAGCCTGGCGCCCCACGAAAAAAACAAACGCTTGTTGTGGTACAAAGGGGCGAGGGGGAAGTCGCACAATGGATGCGAGACCTCATGTTTTGATGGGATCCTATAGCAGGCCACTAGATAAGAGAGTCAGCGCATTATTTTTCACGGTGTAAAAGGAGGCGATTCTTTTCTAAACTTTTCTTTCTTATTGAAAAACCCACCCCCTCAACTCAGCGATTGAGAGCGTCAGATGACTAGTGCAACCGAGTTTTCGTTGATTGCGATTATTTCTATTCTCACTGGCACCGGGAAGTTATTTCCTCCGGTGTCCGCAGTCGAATTGCGACAATCAGTTATGAGCAGGAATCGCTATTTAGTGCTTACGAGTATACTGCACCTGCGAGGTGTGGTTCGCACACTCCAATTGCCGGTCAGTCTCTGATTAAACAAAGACTCTATACCCCACACACTATTAGCGTTTTCCATTTGCACAAAATTCTGCAACGGGGGAGATTTTAGCACCCATCCCCCCTTCCAAGTAACACATTGCGTTTTACTTAAGAGAGAGCGGGTGGAAAATCCCCCCCTCCCACGATGCGCAATTTTCAGTAAATGGACAACACTAAACAGGGTGTTCGGAAATTCGATGCTCAGCTGAAAACTGGTCATAGTAACAGCTCATTTGTGGTCGAAATTACTAAATTCACTTTTCCGAAATTCAGCTAGGGGCCCGATTCACTAACTTTTTTCATCATTGCTTTTTTCAAAAATCATTTGTTTCCGTTCAGTTTTCTTAATTTCATAAATGAGATTTCAATGTTTCTTCCAAAGCAACTCTTCTATTTCGTTAGAGAATAAGGCCCCAGCAGTAATACAGATATGTCCGCCCCTTGTGACGTCACAGAGAGGTCACATCGCATCTGTCACATTTCTGGGATTAAATGGTGCAATAACTGAAGTCTCCGAGAAAACCCTGAGCTTGGACAAGTCAGATTTTAGTCTTGAGACTAAAATGACTACGTAGCTCAGGGTTTCCTCTGAGCATCTCGTTATTTTGCACCCTGTTGAAAATAAATAAAATAATTATTTTTAAGCGACACTTCCTTATAGGGTCTTTCAAACTCTGTCTCATCTCGAAACTTTGCAAAGGAGCAACGCGCTTTCTGTTGTGTGCGAAGCAAATGTTCTGACATAGAGGAACCTGGAATTTTCGGCTGGTAACCAAACGTGAAGAAAGAAGAAACTCATTGGTTGTAGGGACATTATTGAATATTAGATATAGAAGACTTAGGCGAATAATTTTTTTTATATTTTAAGTGGAGGTAATTTAACGGATTCTGATTCCCAGCAGCAAGCAACTTCTTTACAACTCCCCCTTCCCCAACCACTTCATACCCATCAAGATTACTTAGTTGGGTCCGTTCATCGGTGTCTACGACAGGACACGCATGGTTCGGAATAACATATCAGACACCTGAGTCCCGAAACGTAAACATTCGCGTGTACGGGATAAATTGTTACCTCACAGGAAATATCCGGGACTTTATCTTTTGTTCGTCAATGTTATTGGACGCATTTTTTAAATATATATATTTTATGTGATGACTACATCTGAGTAAAAGCTTGTTATACTTAACTATAAACCTTTTAAGGACAAGCTCAAGCATTTTTAAGCGGTTGACATTGGCCGTCTCCCGTCAGAAGAGGCGTTGTCAATGTCTTTTTTTTTCTTTTTTAATAAAAAACAACTTGTTATTATTGTTTTTTCATCCCGGTAATTTACTCAACTTTGATTTTGGGTGCTTGACATGATTTCATTTCGGTTAATCACCGATCTTGAGCCACTTTAAAATCGGGTAAAAAAGTCTTGGAAAGCGGCTTTTAACGATCTTGTTGTCATGACCCCCCCCCCCCCACAACCACAACGTTCACATTAACACTTTTAAAAAAATAAGTATCAATATTTATGCTAATCTTTCGATCAAGAATCATTCGTTGGAGGATATGAATTAAACTGGGAAATCCTTGGTTGCGGTAAGGCACAATTTTCACTTTCAGGAATTGACCGTTCAGAAGATATAGAAAGCAAATCTTATTTTTCAAAGTGCCTGTGCCGAAAAAGAAAGGGAACGTTAGGAGACCGGCAGGAATGGTGTGTTTTGTGCAAGTACGGGGGGGGGGCATATTATTAACTTATAAATCACGCTTTGAAACCGGACGGAGAACCGCTTCTTCTTATTAACACACGAACTTCAAAATTACATAAAAAAAAATTAAATAGCAGCGATATTTTTAAAGCTCTCCCGCGGCCGGTAGCCACACCTATTTTTTTTTTTTTTTTTAATTGATGCTGTAATCACTTCTTTTCTCCTACACAAGGAGTTCATGCTGAGGGGGGAAAGTGTCGCGTACAGAACCCTTGGTGACCTGCGGTGTCTCAGGGAAACTCAAATGGAAAGAAAACGTCGTGACTAATGAGTCATCATCGAAGAGTGTGAAATTGTTTTCCTTCGCTTTTAGAACGTCTGTAATGGCTGATGACTGGGTCAATATGCCGATGGACTCAGATTTGGCCTAATTTTATTTGGTGAACAATCGAACTACATGTGTTAAAGATTTTAAGGGAAAACGATTGGTCACCTACAGCTTTCACTCTTGAGCCTTCAAGGATACGTATTATAGACAAAAATAAGCGTGTAAGCGCTTCCACTAACAATTTTAATAAAAATTCTATTTTTATTTTGAAACTCTAATTTTAGCGAAAATTTGACGCTAAATTTTATTGGTATTGATAATATTAATAGTATCATTAGAAAGATATTTTGAAAAATTGAATGACATACCGAAAGCTGCGATGGCAATTGTGACGACGAAGGAATGCATGCTTCTTAAGCGACTTGAAGCAGAAATGTGAATGGTAGGCCACGGGAGCAACACACGGCAAACCATCAAAACTCCTTCTCACGGCGACAAAAGACGGGGGGGAAAACAGAAGTTCATGAAGAGTGAGCGTGATGAAGGAAGCGAGGAGAGAGGCCCAAGAGGGAATTTTTTTTCGTTGCTTTCTCCGTACTTGTCAAAAAAAAAACAACAAAAAAAACATCGAATGTTGAGGTTGAAGATGTTTAATGGCTGTACTCGAATCATTGGAACAATTTTCTTCGCGATCTTTGTCGAGCATCAAATGCATTTAAAATGAAAGCCCAAACCCTCGTCTCCGTACCCACCAAACAGGGAAAATTCAACCACCTTGTTCCTTCATTACGACGACGGCTGAAAGCATACCGGGTACGTGTTTCCAATAAGTATCACCACAATAGCGAAAATGTAGCAATGTAAAAATTTAAATCGATTAATAGACTTTTTTTTACTTTTTTTTCGTTGTAATCTGTCCACCGTCTTTGTGTCCACCCCTCCCCAACATTGTTAATTTTTCAAAGCTATTAACCTTGCCCTTGATGGTCAGATCAGAAAGGTATGAAGGGGGAAGGCAATAATAAAGTTCAAGGAAAGTCTCTTCTGCGTCCCCAATTGGTGAAAGTGCTCCATAATCCGAGTGAGTCCACCAGCTATTAAAATGAATAGGAAGGAAAACGCCATCGAATAACTTTCGTTTTTATTTTTATTTACTGAACCCTAATGCCACCAGTTTTATATGTGTATCGAACTACTTATGCAATTGCATTGAAATTTATTCATTAGTTTTTCTCAGATCAAAAATATTGTTTTAAATGACGAATAAGCCAACGAACTTATAAGTTAACTGACATTCCCTTCTAGGCACGTTTTTTTCTCTCTAGCAGTGTTTCTGAACATTTCAATCAGTTCCTGCGTACGTGATCGGCATCTTGGGGATGTGTTGCACCGGCTCCGAATTCGGAACAGTTCAGTCAACTTAAACAGGATGACTTATCTATTACTTGTCCCCCCCAGCTCCCACCGAATCACGATTCGTCTTTTTTTTTTTTTTTCACTCCCAAGTCAAGGAATAATTTTCCCGTTGGAACTTGGTCGCTGGTCATCATGACGTAGTAGGGACAGTAGCGTACCGAGGTAAGGGCGAGGGGGGCGGACCGCCCAGGCCCCCTGTCAGACGGGGCCCAGACGCTAATTTCCAGCTCAAACAGGTAACAGTGCTAATTCACGCTAAAATTAGAAAAAATTGCTTTGCTGCTAAAGTGGAGAAAACTCAACTTGGGGGACCTCTTATGGAGATTTCCGCCCCGGGCTCCGATAGGTGCAGGTCCGCCAGTGAGTAGGGATCTTGCGTGGGTCAAAAAGTAAGATAAAAATTTATTGCTGACTGACAATTGGTATCTGAAAAATAGTTATCTTGAGTTAAATTGTTTTTAAAACCAGCCACTAATTAGCAATAAAACATCGTTATTTTTTATGCCCACGAAAACGTCTTTTGATTGGGTGACGTAGGAGGACGGGGTCGGGACGGGAATGACCAGTGACGTAGTTAAACGGGCTGACACTGTCGACCCGTCCCTCACACCCATTACTTGTACATGCTTTTCCACGTCGTTTGCATTATTGGCTTATTATTTCTCAATAATAAGTCTTTGTAATCGTATCGTAAAAAAAATTGTTTGACCCCCCCTCAAAATTTGTAGTTTTACGTTTCAAAGTGCGTAGAATCCAAATCTGCAATAAAAAAAAATGTCCGTCCGCCGTCCGGGCCATATCTTGCCCTAGGATTGCTCGAAAAAACTCGTTCTTTCGCACTTAGACTCCATTTGGGGTCTAGTTGGTCCTAACATCTGATCAGTTTGATCAAATAACCTCCTAGGGTTTTATGGGCCAAAAGCGGGTCCAAAATGGGGATTTTCAAAGGATTTGAGGTCATAGGGGTGTGGGGTGTCGAATTTCATGTAATTTCAAGCCGGATTTGACTACATCCATGAATAATAAACCCACAGTCGAAATAATAAGGCATTGTTCGATAATTCGCAGCGTTTTTTATTCGGATATTTATGTTGAACGTGAAACGCAAAATAATGTTAATGTTTCACAAGCCAATGCCACAAGCTCATATTTATGAAATTGCTTTGAGGCAAGTACGGAACCTAGCGATAATCTTGTCTCTCATGATTCTTGATTGAGTTAATTTCCATTGCCGTTTTTCGGTTTTTCTGATTGTGTTGTGTTCTCGGGTTTCCGTGTTCCGATTTTTCATTATTTCTTCTTCTTCTTCTTTTCATGTGTCTTTTTTGTTTGGGTCTCAATTCCTGCCTCATTTCAAGCGTTCTTTTCAGAACGCCTACCTTTTGCTCTATTTCCTCGACTCCCATGCCTTCAGTGAGTTCTTGGGTCCTATTCAGAAGTGTCGGGAAAAAATGCTGCAAGTGTGGTTACCTCGGAGGGATAAAGTTATTTCGTAAACGGCGTCCCTGGATCCCTCTTGCGGCGTTTTTTCCCCGACCGTTCGGTCTAAGGCACCAGGATGAGCTGTTTTGCTCCACTCCTGGGGCCGTATTCCAAACCCGTGTGAAAATGCCGCAAAAAGCGGTTGCAATGGCGGGATAACGTTATTTCTTATTCGGAGTCCTTGGATCCCACTTGCGGCTTTTTTCCCCGACCGTTCAGAATAAGACCCCACTGTGAGATTTTGAGAATTTATTTCTTGACATCTGACTTTGATATTAGGTAGGTTCCTGCTTGAAATGAAATCTAAGGCCACAGCCCATCATAGCTTAATTTAAAAATAAATTGAGGAATCTTTCCGTTCAAACAGCATCAGAAATACTTGGAATCACATTTCATGAAAGCGAAAAGTGATGCACGAGAAATACAAGATGGCCCCATGATGAGGGGGTGGTTCGGAAATACAAAGTTTTAAAAAGTTTTGTTCCGACAGCAGCCTGTCGGGAAAAGTGCATTTCATTCATGCGACAATCAAACCTCATAAGTTAGAACGATATCAATCAATTATGAATGACATTTAGGCCGTGGTATAGAAAGTCAAAATCATAAAATCGTGTTTTTTTTTACCGCAGGCCCATTTTTTGGCACCAACTGAGGGGGAACAAAATGATGAAAATGAAAAATGAAACAGAGTCGGTTTGGTTACCAATACGATATGGGAAGGTGGACTCTTGTTAGAGGAGTTATTTGCAATTAAAATCTTTATCCCGGCCTAAATTTCATTCATAATTGATTGATATCGTTCTAACTTATGAGGTTTTACTCGATTGTCGCATGAATGAAATGCACTTTTCCCAACAGGCTGCTGTCGGAACAAAACTTTTTTTCAGATTACGCTAATTTTCAGATCAGTTACATTAGGTTAAATGGTATGTCACTATTTCACCATAGCAGAATGCGGGAGTGCCTGGGTTCGGATCCGAAAGTTTTTTTTTAATTTTAGTGCATTTCATTGAAAAAATGCACTATTGGTCTCGCCCTGATGGTCGCACATATGGGTTGTGATACTTTTTTTTCACGTTTCAGAACCCCTAGAACACGAATCCGAGGTCAGTTCGATATATATATATATGGCCTCTCGCTTCTTAGCACGATCACGGTCGCAATTTTTGACTTAGGGCAACCAAATTTGGTCTAAAAATCAATAGCGTGAATATCTCGGACGAGTTCGTGTTCCAGATGAATCGGTCCACGGGAACGGTGTGAAAGAGGGGTTTGAATTAGTTGAAAATTCGCTACCGCACGGCTGTTGTTACAATTGCCCCCAAAATTGACTCGAGTAATGAAAAATGAACGCGCTTTCGTATGAGACCCTTGTGAACCAAATCCGTTGATATGGCAGGGGAGTTCTCGGCGGAGGGGAGCTATTAAATTAACGCTATGCCTTACTGGACCACCCAATTACCAAAAAATTTCATTGACATTGTATTTTGAGCCGTCTCTTTTATTTGATTTGCCTACAGCCTAATAAATGTTGAGTAAAAAATCCTGAGGTGGGCCAAAAAGGGATGAACAAAAAAAAATAAAAAAAAATTGTTTCGGATTCGAACCCAGGCACTCCGCATTCCGCAATGGTGAAATAGTGACATACCATTTAACCTAATGTAACTGATCTGAAAATTAACGTAATCTGAAAATAGTTTTGTTCCGACAGCAGCCTGTCGGGAAAAGTGCATTTCATTCACGCGACAATCGAGTCAAACCTCATAAGTTAGAACGATATCAATCAATTATGAATGAAGTTTAGGCCGGGATGAAGATTTTAATTGCAAGTAACTCCTCTAACAAGAGTCCACCTTCCCATATCGTATCGTATAGGCAACCAAACCGACTCTGTTTCATTTTTCATTTTCATCATTTTGTTCCCCCTCAGTTGGTGCCAAAAAAGGGGCCTGCGGTAAAAAGAAACACGATTTTATGACTTTCATTTTTTATACCACGGCCTAAATGCCATTCATAGTTGATTGATATCGTTCTAACTTATGAGGTTTGACTCGATTGTCGCATGAATGAAATGCACTTTTCCCGACAGGCTGCTGTCGGAACAAAACTATTTTTTTTGTTTCTCCCGTTTTGCCCCCCCCCCCCCCAGGTTTTTTTACTCAAGATTTATTAGGCTGTAGGCAAATCAAACAAAAGAGACGGCTCAAAATACAACGTCAATGAAATTTTTTGGTAATTGAGTGGTCCAGTAAGGCATAGCGATAATTTAATAGCTCCCCTCCGCCGAGAACTCCCCTGCCATATCAACGGATTTGGTTCACTAGGGTCTCATTTCATTACTCGAGTCAATTTTGGGGGCAATTGCAGCAACAGCCGTGCGGTAGCGAATTTTCAACTAATTCAAACCCCTCTTTCACACCGTTCCCGTGGACCGATTCATCTGAAACACGAACTCGTCCGAGATATTCACGCTATTGATTTTTAGACCAAATTTGGTTGCCCTAAGTCAAAAATTGCGACCGTGATCGTGCTAACAAGCGAGAGGCCATATATATAGCCATATATACAGGTGGTCGGTTTTGACTTGTACAAAAAAAAATGGGTGAAATTAGACCTCATTTGTGATCGAAAATACCCCACCGGCTATGGTCCGAAAATCAAAACTATTCGAGATATGATTTTTTGAACGATTTTTAAGGCTTAAGTCACTTTTCTCGGAAAAATGCGAGTTGCTCGCTTCCAAGTGAACGTTTTACAACTTTTGACGACAGATTCGGAAAGAGCACAATTTTTTCTATCGGGAAAAGATATTTAAACTCAAATTGATCGCTTTTGGTGGCCTTGACAGCTATTCAAACTGGGCAAAATCCGGAATTTTCAATTTTCCAACAAACGTCAACCCCAACTATTTTACGCTAAATCTCTTCAAATCGGCTTCCCAAGGTCATGCAGGAAAACTTCTTCAATGTGTCCTCTTCAAAATCACTCTCTAAAATTATTTTAGTTAATGGGCAGTTTTTCTGCGCAAATTATCATTTTCTAAAAAAAATAAGGTATTTCTTCCTTCAAAACCGCAAGTTCAGGGTAGTTTTGAACATCAACATTTCAACAACTCTTGCGCTGTAATTTTTTTGTTTGACGAGAGAAACCATCATAAAAATCATTTAAAGTCTTCGTTTACATGAAACTTATCGTATTCGTCTTTATTGTCGCTCCGGCAGCTGGCTACCGGATAAATCAAAGAGGGCAGAAATGGCTAATTTTAAAGAAATTTATGATTTGCACATTCTAAATTGCTTGCTTCTACACGTTATTGACTCGTGCACTCCTCAAAGAGCGTTGAGAAATACGGGCAGTAGTATTGGAGACAATTTTAAGATTTCAATGCATTGTACCAAAGTCCACTCGAGCTTCTTTCTTAGTCTCCCCAAGCATTTCAGTTTCACGTCTCACTCGTGCATTTAAAGCGTTCAAAATGTATTCGGCAAGTCATTACGCTGACATTCATTTCATTTCAGCTGTACGCTGAACGATACCCTAATCGGCGTATCCCTGACTACAGGACATTTGCCTCAGTTCACCGACGAATTTCGGAAAGTTCGATCTTTTCTAGTAGTCACGAGGTAGGGGCGAGAGCGGAAGGCGTTCAAACAGAAGAAATGGTGCTTGAAGAAGTGGACAATCGGCCCGGAATAAGTACACGGGAGCAGAGTTACGCGGAAGAGGAAGAGGAGTTACGCGAAGAATTGGGCAGGCAGCCCAAAGTGTTCGTGACTCGACGCTGACCTACGAAGTAACGGTCAAAGAAATGAGAAAACGAGCAAGACAGTGTATCCACAGCAATGGAATGCACTTTGAAAACATGTTAATAAATGTATACGTTTTGAATGAGAATGTGCAAATCATAAATTTCTTTAAAATTAGCCATTTCTGCCCTCTTTGATTTATCCGGTAGCCAGCTGCCGGAGCGACAATAAAGACGAATACGATAAGTTTCATGTAAACGAAGACTTTAAATGATTTTTAGACCAAATTTGGTTGCCCTAAGTCAAAAATTGCGACCGTGATCGTGCTAACAAGCGAGAGGCCATATATATAGCCATATATACAGGTGGTCGGTTTTGACTTGTACAAAAAAAAATGGGTGAAATTAGACCTCATTTGTGATCGAAAATACCCCACCGGCTATGGTCCGAAAATCAAAACTATTCGAGATATGATTTTTTGAACGATTTTTAAGGCTTAAGTCACTTTTCTCGGAAAAATGCGAGTTGCTCGCTTCCAAGTGAACGTTTTACAACTTTTGACGACAGATTCGGAAAGAGCACAATTTTTTCTATCGGGAAAAGATATTTAAACTCAAATTGATCGCTTTTGGTGGCCTTGACAGCTATTCAAACTGGGCAAAATCCGGAATTTTCAATTTTCCAACAAACGTCAACCCCAACTATTTTACGCTAAATCTCTTCAAATCGGCTTCCCAAGGTCATGCAGGAAAACTTCTTCAATGTGTCCTCTTCAAAATCACTCTCTAAAATTATTTTAGTTAATGGGCAGTTTTTCTGCGCAAATTATCATTTTCTAAAAAAAATAAGGTATTTCTTCCTTCAAAACCGCAAGTTCAGGGTAGTTTTGAACATCAACATTTCAACAACTCTTGCGCTGTAATTTTTTTGTTTGACGAGAGAAACCATCATAAAAATCATTTAAAGTCTTCGTTTACATGAAACTTATCGTATTCGTCTTTATTGTCGCTCCGGCAGCTGGCTACCGGATAAATCAAAGAGGGCAGAAATGGCTAATTTTAAAGAAATTTATGATTTGCACATTCTAAATTGCTTGCTTCTACACGTTATTGACTCGTGCACTCCTCAAAGAGCGTTGAGAAATACGGGCAGTAGTATTGGAGACAATTTTAAGATTTCAATGCATTGTACCAAAGTCCACTCGAGCTTCTTTCTTAGTCTCCCCAAGCATTTCAGTTTCACGTCTCACTCGTGCATTTAAAGCGTTCAAAATGTATTCGGCAAGTCATTACGCTGACATTCATTTCATTTCAGCTGTACGCTGAACGATACCCTAATCGGCGTATCCCTGACTACAGGACATTTGCCTCAGTTCACCGACGAATTTCGGAAAGTTCGATCTTTTCTAGTAGTCACGAGGTAGGGGCGAGAGCGGAAGGCGTTCAAACAGAAGAAATGGTGCTTGAAGAAGTGGACAATCGGCCCGGAATAAGTACACGGGAGCAGAGTTACGCGGAAGAGGAAGAGGAGTTACGCGAAAGAATTGGGCAGGCAGCCCAAAGTGTTCGTGACTCGACGCTGACCTACGAAGTAACGGTCAAAGAAATGAGAAAACGAGCAAGACAGTGTATCCACAGCAATGGAATGCACTTTGAAAACATGTTAAAATAAAATACGTTTTGAATGAGAATGTGCAAATCATAAATTTCTTTAAAATTAGCCATTTCTGCCCTCTTTGATTTATCCGGTAGCCAGCTGCCGGAGCGACAATAAAGACGAATACGATAAGTTTCATGTAAACGAAGACTTTAAATGATTTTTATGATGGTTTCTCTCGTCAAACAAAAAAATTACAGCGCAAGAGTTGTTGAAATGTTGATGTTCAAAACTACCCTGAACTTGCGGTTTTGAAGGAAGAAATACCTTATTTTTTTTAGAAAATGATAATTTGCGCAGAAAAACTGCCCATTAACTAAAATAATTTTAGAGAGTGATTTTGAAGAGGACACATTGAAGAAGTTTTCCTGCATGACCTTGGGAAGCCGATTTGAAGAGATTTAGCGTAAAATAGTTGGGGTTGACGTTTGTTGGAAAATTGAAAATTCCGGATTTTGCCCAGTTTGAATAGCTGTCAAGGCCACCAAAAGCGATCAATTTGAGTTTAAATATCTTTTCCCGATAGAAAAAATTGTGCTCTTTCCGAATCTGTCGTCAAAAGTTGTAAAACGTTCACTTGGAAGCGAGCAACTCGCATTTTTCCGAGAAAAGTGACTTAAGCCTTAAAAATCGTTCAAAAAATCATATCTCGAATAGTTTTGATTTTCGGACCATAGCCGGTGGGGTATTTTCGATCACAAATGAGGTCTAATTTCACCCATTTTTTTTTGTACAAGTCAAAACCGACCACCTGTATATATGGCTATATATATGGCCTCTCGCTTGTTAGCACGATCACGGTCGCAATTTTTGACTTAGGGCAACCAAATTTGGTCTAAAAATCAATAGCGTGAATATCTCGGACGAGTTCGTGTTTCAGATGAATCGGTCCACGGGAACGGTGTGAAAGAGGGGTTTGAATTAGTTGAAAATTCGCTACCGCACGGCTGTTGCTGCAATTGCCCCCAAAATTGACTCGAGTAATGAAAAATGAACGCGCTATCGTATGAGACCCTAGTGAACCAAATCCGTTGATATGGCAGGGGAGTTCTCGGCGGAGGGGAGCTATTAAATTATCGCTATGCCTTACTGGACCACTCAATTACCAAAAAATTTCATTGACGTTGTATTTTGAGCCGTCTCTTTTGTTTGATTTGCCTACAGCCTAATAAATCTTGAGTAAAAAAACCTGGGGGGGGGGGGGGCAAAACGGGAGAAACAAAAAAAATAGTTTTGTTCCGACAGCAGCCTGTCGGGAAAAGTGCATTTCATTCATGCGACAATCGAGTCAAACCTCATAAGTTAGAACGATATCAATCAACTATGAATGGCATTTAGGCCGTGGTATAAAAAATGAAAGTCATAAAATCGTGTTTCTTTTTACCGCAGGCCCCTTTTTTGGCACCAACTGAGGGGGAACAAAATGATGAAAATGAAAAATGAAACAGAGTCGGTTTGGTTGCCTATACGATACGATATGGGAAGGTGGACTCTTGTTAGAGGAGTTACTTGCAATTAAAATCTTCATCCCGGCCTAAATTTCATTCATAATTGATTGATATCGTTCTAACTTATGAGGTTTGACTCGATTGTCGCGTGAATGAAATGCACTTTTCCCGACAGGCTGCTGTCGGAACAAAACTTTTTTCAGATTACGTTAATTTTCAGATCAGTTACATTAGGTTAAATGGTATGTCACTATTTCACCATTGCGGAATGCGGAGTGCCTGGGTTCGAATCCGAAACAATTTTTTTTTATTTTTTTTTGTTCATCCCTTTTTGGCCCACCTCAGGATTTTTTACTCAACATTTATTAGGCTGTAGGCAAATCAAATAAAAGAGACGGCTCAAAATACAATGTCAATTAAATTTTTTGGTAATTGGGTGGTCCAGTAAGGCATAGCGTTAATTTAATAGCTCCCCTCCGCCGAGAACTCCCCTGCCATATCAACGGATTTGGTTCTGAAAAAAAGTTTTGTTCCGACAGCAGCCTGTTGGGAAAAGTGCATTTCATTCATGCGACAATCGAGTAAAACCTCATAAGTTAGAACGATATCAATCAATTATGAATGAAATTTAGGCCGGGATAAAGATTTTAATTGCAAATAACTCCTCTAACAAGAGTCCACCTTCCCATATCGTATTGATAACCAAACCGACTCTGTTTCATTTTTCATTTTCATCATTTTGTTCCCCCTCAGTTGGTGCCAAAAAATGGGCCTGCGGTAAAAAAAAACACGATTTTATGATTTTGACTTTCTATACCACGGCCTAAATGTCATTCATAATTGATTGATATCGTTCTAACTTATGAGGTTTGACTCGATTTTCGCATGAATGAAATGCACTTCTCCCGACAGGCTGCTGTCGGAACAAAACTTTTTTCAGATTACGTTAATTTTCAGATCAGTTACATTAGGTTAAATGGTATGTCACAATTTCACCATTGCGGAGTGCCTGGGTTCGAATCCGAAACAATTTTGTTTTAAATTTTTTTTTGTTCCTCCCTTTTTGGCCCACCTCGGAATTTTTTACTCAAGATTTATTAGGCTGTAGGCAAATAAAATAGAAGAGACGGCTCAAAATACAATGTCAATGAAATTTTTTGGTAATTGGGTGGTCCAGTAAGGCATAGCGTTAATTTAATAGCTCCCCTCCGCCGATAACTCCCCTGCCATATCAACGGATTTGGTTCACTAGGGTCTCATACGAAAGCGCGTTCATTTTTCATTACTCGAGTCAATTTTGGGGGTAATTGCAGCAACAGCCGTGCGGTAGCGAATTTTCAACTAATTCAAACCCCTCTTTTACACCGTTCCCGTGGACCGATTCATCTGGATCACGAACTCGTCCGAGATATTAGCGCTATTGATTTTTAGACCAAATTTGGTTGCCCTAAGTCAAAAATTGCGACCGTGATCGTGCTAACAAAAAAGGGCCATAAATATATAATATATATATATATAGCAAATCGAACCGACCTCGGATTCGTGTTCTAGGGGTTCTGAAACGTGATAAAAAAGTATCACAACCCATATGTGCGACCATCAGGGCGAAATCAATAGTGCATTTTTTGAATGAAATGCACTAAAAACGACTATAGGTATTCATTGCACCCATGGAATCATACGAACTCTCTGTTTGCACAAAAATGGTTAAAATTCTAGCCGTTACGGAAGACAAAGCTGAAGCCGAGCCTTGCCACCAAATGCCCATTAATTTTTATATTGGAATTCATCGCCTGAGGTTTCCTCGTTTGATGACGATGATGATGATTCAGGTGCCGTTGCATCAGTTTCGTTGGGCCTTTGAAAAATGAAGTGTGAATTTGCCTGCCGAACCTGTTTTCGGTATTCCAGCGTCCAAGAAGGTTTGAGGAGTCACGGCTTTCTGTGTTACTTCTTCGACTATTTTGAATTTTCCAATTGTGGGACAGATAGGTCAGTTTTCCGGCTTTATCAGTCGTTAAACGGTTTCTTTTTCTGCTGTTCATTCAAGAAAACGTGCTAAAGGATCTTTCAGTCGCAGCTGATGAAATTCTAACCGAAACGGAAAACAAAGTTGAAGTCGAACAAAGTCCTTGCCACCAAACACTTGGCGTGACCGCCGAGGCACTTTCCCACAAAAATGTCTTCCCCCAGAGTCCATCCTTCCTTGGAACGATAGTTGGCCAAATCCACCATCGCTTTGTCGACATTAACCTTCATCTGCGTGGCAACCTTACGAATTTTTAATGCCTTCTATTTGCTCGTCTTGCTCAGCAGCGTCCCCTATGATGATGGTTCCAGGAGGGTCGCAGCGTAATGAACACTACTTTTAACGCTGGAGTCTGTTCTGTCTTTCAGTTTTCGTAGAATCAGGGACTGTTCATTCTTGGAAAGTGGTGACCGAGATAAATTTTCAGCGAGCTTTAGCTCAATGTGGCGTAATGCGAGACAAATTATCTCTATGGAGCAGATGGAGATTTCTCAGAGTTGAGGGAAAGGTTACAAGAGGCTGCGCGAGGAAAAAAACTCATGCTTCGAGGCTGAATTCTCTAATTTCTGCAGTGATAAGTTCTATTCGGATTGAACGAATAAAAACCCAATTCGGGTGGGAAAATACTTTCTTGGGAAAAAACCGGGTTTTTTCCCAAAAAACGGGAATATTCCCAATGGGTTTTTTCCCTTGACCCATCACTAATCACAACCCATATGTGCGACCATCAGGGCGAAACCATTAGTGCATTGTTTCAATGAAATGCACTAAAATCATTAAAATTCAAATTTTCTGTTTTAGTGCATTTCGTTCTGAAAATGCACTATTGTTCTCGTCGTGATGGTGGCAAGCATGGGTCATGTCATGTTTTTTTCACGTTTCAGAACCTCTAGATCACGAATTCAGTGGTCTCCAGAATTCATATATGTATATATTTCTTTTATATACAGGGTACGGCAGCATAACTTCCTTTTTTCAAAACTCAATGAAAACTATTGTATGCATCAGAAAATATTTATTTATTTTTTATAATGTAGGTAGTGGAAGGGTCCCTACCTTGGACAGGGGCATACCTTGGACACTTGATGGTTTTCCCTGGATAGCAAACGCTCAATGAGCCCTAACAAATTTGAGTAGTGCAAGGTGATGACAAACGCCAGAAATAGGTTTACGCAATGTTTGGAGAATGGGGGACGCCACCTAACAGATTTGATTTTCAAAACAATGTAAATAAAAACTTTAGACATGTACCTATCTACAATTTAAAAAATAAATAAATATTTTCTGATGCATACAATAGTTTTCATTGAGTTTTGAAAAAAGGAAGTTATGCTGCCGCACCCTGTATATACATACAGGGTGTTCCAGAGGAGGAAACGTCAGTACTTGCACATGTTATAGTACTAAGTAGGGCGAACCAAAATTACTAAATGGGCAAAGGGTCGGAAATGCTCTGTTTCTGAGTTACAGGGAATTTAGTGTTTTTTAAGCCAAATCACCTCTTTTCCACAAAAAGCGGTCTTAACGGACTAACCGTTCAACATAGAACAAAATAAACTACATTTCTGAAAAGAGCACAAAATTTAACATTGAAAAAATCAGGATCAACATATTAAAATCGTCTTTATGTACTTTTAGTTATTTTTGGAAAAATCGAAAAAGTGTTAAGTTGAATTTTTGTGTTTCTTTCAGAGGCGAATTTCGCTTAATCTTCTGTTGGTCGAGCACTGACCAATTATTGTAAAAACATGCCCATTATGTGAACTTTCAATTGACGTAAAAAAATTGAAAATCGGTTGAATTTTTACTGAGATATGACACGAAAGGTTCGGAAAAACAGTGCAAAATCGTCAAAATAAGCCATATTGCAACTGTCTGGTCAAAATAACCCCATAATTCAAAGAACCAAATAATTTAAGAAAAATCAGTGCACCATATCCATCATCATCATCTCTCCACCACTTTCACTAGCAAGTAGTCAATTATTAAACAAATTAACTGGTCTGATTTCTTCTAGTTTTAGTCTGGTGCTATTTTTCAGGCGTTTTTGTATGATAATTGCAGTGGTTCACGCGCATGATATGATTTGTACCAGAAAAAAAATTTTTGAACTAAAATAATTACGGAAGGATACCTGAAAAACTAATTGAACGAGTATTTACTAGTGAAAATGGTGGGGGATGATATTGATGATTATGATGGATATGGTGCACTAATTTTTCTTAAATAATTTGTTTTTAGACCGCTTTTTGTGGAAAAGAGGTGATTTGGCTTAAAAAACACTAAATTCCCTGTAACTCTGAAACAAAGCGTTTCCGACCCTATGTCCATATAGTCATTTTAGTTCGCGCTACTTGGTAGGGTGTTTGGAGGACCTGCGATACTTTAATTAATTTATGCGTCGTACCTGGAAGCGTGCAGATTGTTCTTCTCGAGGGAGTGCTCTAGACTTGCGGGATGGACAGGAAGGACGGACAGGAAGATGCGGATTTTATAGATAGATCCCTTCAGCGAAAGAAGTTCCGGTACGGATGCTCTGTAATTATCTAAGTATGGTTCGGCGGCGTCCACGAAGGATTTTAGTGAATTGTAATGTAACGAAAACACTTCGAATAAATTACGTTAAAAATCAACGATTTGGCAAAAAAACGGAGGGCGAAAAAACGGTGTGCTTCTGATTCCTTTACGACACTTTTTCTATACTATTACTTTTGTGGGGTCCTCTTTCTGTCCCCGCATAGCAGATTTCCCTACGGAGGGGGAAAGGGCTGGGAGGCAGTGCGAGCCAGGTTTAAGGCTTGTGCATTGGAATTTTCCTTACCACGCTATCTACTAGTAATCGGTATAATCCAGTGAATTTACGTTAATATTAAATTGTATAGGCGTTACCACAATTACAAAAATTTCTTTATTTTGAAACCAAAGTCAAGGGTAATAGGCCAGTCAATACAGGGTGTTCGAAAATTCGATGCTCAGCCGAAAACTGATCATATTACAGCTGATTTGTGGTCGAAATCACTAAATTCACTTTTTCGGAATTCAGCTTGGTTTTCGAGTTATTCCACCATCTTTAATTTTTTCGCGGGGCTATATTTTTTTTGAAATACTTGCCCCCGGTCACTCTAGAATCAATTCTAGCCCAAAACTAATTGGGTCATTCGAAAGAGCGCACAATTATCTTCAAAATGACTGTATTGTATTATGAATTTGGCCATTTTTTCAGGGTACTAACACTGCTGGAAAGTGATATTTTTTCATCTTTGTATCTTTCCCGTGTTTTTCAGCTGCGATTTTCTCCCACTCCTTAAAGGAAAATATTTTTTGGGTTTATTGGAAAAACTTCCTCATTTTGTCAGCTTTCAAATGGAGTGCAATAGCCTCGGGATTTTACAAGTATTCGCGAAGAAGTAGCTGTTTGAAGAGTAAAAACCGATGGGCTTTGTGAAGAATAACAGAACCTTTTTAGAGGAGAAGTATGTTTTGAAGCCAGAGTTGGTAAGGTGAGAGACTGGGATCTCTCGGAGTGTCTGAATGTAAGCTAATAAATTACAAAAAGTACAAGAATAGCAAAGATAATATTAAAGTAATTGAAAAAACAGCCGATATTCGGAATTAGTGATGGATAATGAATGAGGGGAACGATAACTGATTGAGCCAAATGTTCTCCTTGTGTGAAAAGGGACATCAACCAGGATTTTGGCGATGTTTTTGTGCATTACAAGAAGACGTAATCGTTGAAACAATCGCGAAAAATGAAATGCCAAAGAAGTTGCATTTTCATCATTCCTATAAGCACATTCACTCGAAACTGGTGTTGGTAATGTAATGAGTTACCTTCGTGGCATGGGGATTAAACCCCCAAGACATGGGAGCTTCAGCAATTTTAAGTCCCTCATCGGGGTGATCCCTCAGATAATGTCCTTAACCTAAAACGTCGAGGTATGACGAACAGAAAATCATTCACGACTCATTCCTCATCAGTAGATTCCTATACACCGAGGATTTGCGGTTCTGCTCTTTTTGAGCGCATTGAGGACGTTTTATATCCGTTGAGAGACCAGTGAAATTATTTCTGCGTTACTACTAAAAACTCATCCAAATTCTGTTTTACGAAGGCAGCGCCGAATCTTGGTTGATGTCGGTCTACACATTATGGAGGAACATTCGGTTTCAGATGAAGAGTCGCCCTTTCCACAACGAACGGCACTTCGCACTTTTTCCTCATTCTTAATCACTTTTCCTCATTCTTAATCACTTTTTCCTTGAAAATTGGCTGTTTTTTCAATTATTACTTATATTATGTATGCTGTTCTTGTCATTTATTAACTTACATTCAGACATTCTGAGAGGCCCTGCCTCTCCCCTCACCAACTCTGGCTTCAAAACATTCTTCTAATCTAAAAACGATCTCTCATTCCCCATCAAAGCCCATCGGTTTTAGTGCATTTCATTCTGAAAATGCACTATTGGTCTCGTCGTGATGGTGGCAAACATGAGTCATGTCATGTTTTTTTCATGTTTCAGAACCTCTAGAACACGAATTCAGTGGTCTCCGGAATTCATATATATATATATAGGTTTATTTATGATTATTGTTGTAGTAATTAAGGACTTCGGCTGTACAAAAAATAGCATACAACGCTCGGGCGGTATTCCTCATTACAATCTCGGGCGAAAACTGCCCTCGGCTTCACCTCGGGCACTTCCCGTTGCCCTCGACCGTAATGAGCACCAAACCACCCTTGGATCGTAATATACTATTTTGATAATTTATTGTCTTAATTGATCGGTCGGCTCAATGACTTAAGCGTTTACTGAGCGTTCTAAATGGGTTCTGAGATTGGCATTTTTAGGGGTGTCCGAAAGCCCACTCGGGAACTTTTTTGGTCTACTTATAGAACGCTACAAAACGATCTGGGAATTTTGTGCCCCTTATAAAACACACTTACCCACTTTGCGGCAATAACTCCTCCGGAGCCGAACTCCGAGCACGACATATTCTCCTAATTCTAAAGTTCAAAAATTGGTCCTAAACACGGTGGAAAAGGGGCAAAATAATCGTTTTCAGCCAGTTTTGGTCCTCCACTGATCAGGAGAATTAGGATGTGGGCCCACTTGGAACGTTCCAAAACGCTTTGGAAATCGTATGCCAATTTAAGCCACACCATAACAGTTTGCGGCAAAAACTTGAATTTGGAAGAATTGTTCCGTCGTAGACCTCGTCCCCCCCCCCCATTCTGTTAAAAAAAACTTACGGCCAGTGTGCTACTATTGCAATAAGTATTTCAAGCGCTTAGTGATCGTTATCGCTGTAATAGCCAGCCTTTTTAAACATGCGAACACCGCCATTAGAAGGAAAAGAGAGATGATAAAAATCTTAGCAGATTGATAGTTAGGTGTAATCGTGTATTGTTCAAACTAGGCAAACTTCTTTCGAAATCATAGTCACAAAGTTCCCAAAGAAACGGAAGTCGATTTGCAGTTTGTCTTCTTCACAATTATCTGTTGTTCCTTTTAGGTATTATTATTCATTCATTTTGTCGGCAATGACCGCTTTCTCTTGTCATTCTTAGCGTGTACCCATGAAAAACATGAAACGAAAATCATTTCTAATTAAATGAAAATGGTTCGTCGATTCGATCGTGCTCTGAGAAGTCTTATTCATGAGAGATTCCGCATAGTAATGAAAGAAAGGAGGAAGTTTTAATATTTGCATGATGAGAGATTTTACCTCTTAAACAGCCTCCTCTTGAGAGCGCAAATACATTTGGACTCGATAAAATAAAAAGTTGTGTTCAGGTTCAGGCCTTTTTTTCGCCAATAAGGAACTTACACATTTTTTGGAATATTTTTTTTCGAACAAATATTGAATTCTAAAAACATTGGCGTAAAATTTATTTTAAAAAATTTCGCTCCGGCAGCTGGCGGTCGGAAAGAGTGCATTTCATTCCGTATACGGATACCCTAAGCCGTCCCAGAAGTAATAATTTTGATACCACAATTGCTTCCGAGTTACGGAAGCATTGTTTTCACTTTTAGGAAATATTTTTTTTTTTCTTCTTTAAAATCGAAATTTCCACTTGCATTTCACGTTTTATGCCTTCCTGAACAATTTCGGTTTCGTGTCTGTCTGTCTGTCTGTCCGCAAATCCTTGTAACAAGCACATCTTCCATAGTTTTTATCCGAATTTGATGAAATTTTCAGTGAATATATGTGTTGGCTAGCAGAGGGTCCCCTATTAATTTCGTCAAAATCGTACAAGGGGGAGGGGGTGAAAAGCGAGGAAGCACTGTGCTATAATCATTAGCAGACGTTTTTTTTCATTAAGCCGAACTTCTTCCTCTATTTTCACCCCCTCTCTTCAAAAATGTCGAAAAGTGTCGATAGTTTTCCATGGGATTTGTTACATTAAATTTTTGTGCCGTATTTTATAATACCTAAACGTGTGGATTTAAGCGATTTTTTTGAAATTTCATCCCCTATTTCACCCCCGCCCCCATCAAAGTTTTCGATAAATCTCAATGGAACCCAGGGCTTAGGTTGCATTAAATGATTGAGTCGAATTTTAGAGCGCTAAGATGAACTAGTGAAGTTCAACGCTATTTTTACACTTCCACGCCGGAAAGACCACCCCCACCACCTTGACTTTTTCGAAAAATTAAAATGGGAATCAAAGGCTACTCTAACATGGAGTATTCGTACTGAATATGATGCATCTAGAATCAACGGGTGATTTATAGTGATTTTTTGACCATTTCAACCCCTATTCCCCCCTCCCCACCTTGACCGATTTGGCCCAAATGCAATACCGACCGTGGTCTTACGACTACTGATTTTTGTGCCAAAGCGCGTACCGCTAAATTGATTTCTTCGAGAGTTATCGTGCTAACAAGAAAACAGCCATAATATTATACAGGGTGTTCGGAAATTAGATGCTCAGAGAAAATATGGTGATAGAACACGTCATTTGCGATCAAGTTCACTATTTGACGTTTTTCGAAATTCGGCTTAGCTTCCGAGGTATAACTCATTTTGCGTATTTTCTACTAACCCCTATGTATTTTCGATAAATGCCCTCCTCGCGCTCATCAACAGGTGCTAGGCTAAAAGTAAATAGCTCATTGGAAAGAACACAAAATTTGCTTTGAAATGAGCTATAAAATGAATAAAATGATCCAAGATCGACAGTGGTAGGGCAGGCGATTTCCGAAGGAAACTTGTTATTCGTATTTTCACACATTTTTCCTAGGCGATTTTCACCTTTCCGTCAAATAAAATTATTTTTTTCCATTCATGGGAAAAACTTCCTCATTTGGTGAGCTTTCAAATGACGTGCAATAATTGCTTGTTTCTTGGATTTCCCTTGGAGAAATGACCAATAAACTAAAAAAACACAGACACGGAATTCAAATTCAGCGTCGTTTTCCACTACGTTTTTTTCTCAGAAACTGCTCGCAGCCTGCCGATTTTCTACTTATGAAGGTGGGTTAACTGAAACTAGAATCTTGATTATCTTAAACAGTAACGGCTGGTTTACAAGATGCCAGTAAGCGAGCCAGTCGTCTGGCACTTGTTATTGGAGCCTAAAAGCTTCTAAAGGCACCAGTTATTGGAGCCTGTCGATTTGCGCCAGTCCGTTTAGACGATTCAAGTTACCGGTGCCAGTCAGCAGAGTTCAAAACGATGGATATCAGATAACAAGCGTAAAAATGACTGATATGATAAGTGAATGCTGGACTGGAGGATGAAAATTTCGTTCACACGGTACCAGCAGATGGCACCAGTTCATTTTTTAGGGTGGGAGACCCTAGAATGCTCACTGGCTACTTCCAGTGTAAGTCGAATGGTGGGAATTTTTTTTACTGGACTGGCACGGGACTGGCGCCAGCAGATGTTTACATGGGGCCAGTCAACTGACACCAGCTACTAGATCATGGTCACTGGCGCGCCATGAAGAAACCAGCCTTAAATGAAGGACAACAATTGAAATTAGATGGATTTTGGAAGACAAATAATTGAAAAAAAATAAGGAATAACATTTTATAATAATTGCTCAAAGTGGCCACCGTCTTCCCTTTTGCACAATAGGCATTAGGGACCCACCGCCTGACTCCGCTCGTGGCACGTAAACCTTCGATTACGAGGGCGATTTCTGAGCTCTTCGCACAACGTTCGAATTCTCTCTGATTCGAAGGTCTTTCAGTGTCGCTACTGGGCGCTATTAGATCCATCTAATTCCAATTTTATTGTCTTTCATTAACTGCTGGAAAATGAAAGAATCTGGTTTCAGTTAACCCGCCTCCATGAAGCAGAAAATCAGCAGGCAGCGAGCAGTTTCTGAGAAAAAGAAGTAGTAAAAACAGTCGATGAATTTGACTTCCGTGTCTGTGTTTTTTTAGTTTATTCGTCATTTCTCCTCGGAAAATCCAAGAAACAAGCAATTGTTGCACGTCATTTGAAAGCTCACCAAATGAGGAAGTTTTTCCCATGAATGGAAAAAAATAATTTTATTTGACGGAAAGGTGAAAATCGCCTAGGAAAAATGTGTGAAAATACGAATAACAAGTTTCCTTCGGAAATCGCCTGCCCTACCACTGTCGATCTCGCATCATTTTATCCATTTTATAGCTCATTTCAAAGGAAATTTTGTGCTCTTTCCAACGAGCTATTTACTTTTAGTCTAGCACCTGTTGATGAGCGTGAGGAGGGCATTTATCGGAAAAACATAGGGGTTAGTAGAAAATACACAAAATGAGTTATATCTCGGAAGCAAAGCTGAATTTCGAAAAACGTCAAATAGTGAACTTGATCGCAAATGACGTGTACTATCACCATATTTTCTCTGAGCATCCAATTACCGAACACCCTGTATACAGGGTGATTCAGGAGGAATGTGACAAACTTGCACAGGTCGTAGTGCGTACCTGGACGCACAAAAAACGTTATAGGGACGCGTAGCCGAAAATGCTTTGGTTACGAGATATGAGCATTTTCCTGTTGTTTCCCAGTTTCATCAGTTTTTACGGTAATTGTCGTGTTCACGGCTCACCGTTAGTGGTTAGACAAAAAATGACGGTGGATTCGGAAAGAGAACAAAATCCTGTTCCTGAAACCACCATGAAAATCAAAAAATGTCGCTTGGGCGTGGCTACTTCAGCCATGTGAAAAGTTAAGGAAGTAGTTTTTTCAAATACCTGATAAATTTCACATCAGTATCAATCAGCTGCTAGTGCACGCATCGACGGGCAAAGTTGTGGAAAACTACCCCGATCTGTGTACTTACGAACGGTGTCCTGATAGTTGAAGTTTGCAACCCTCCGACTTTAGCAATCAAGTTTAAATGCAAAAAAATGTAAACTTGCTTTGTTAAAACAAGCCGAATAGGTCAGTTTAAATGTCGTTTCCTTGGGGTATTGCGTTCCTTCGAGCATGCTCCTCTCAATGCCTGAAGTAAGAAGTAAGGATTCAATTGACAACGAGTATTGTAATGTAGTTGTATGTAATGTGATTTGAGGTGGTGGATGAACAGCGTTAGGGTGAAAATGATGGACTTGGACATTTCACCTTATCAGATTCAGCCGGTACCCGTTGTAACACTCGCATCTCTCATTCACGAAGCTCATTGCACATCGTTTGTCCCTCCAACTTGTATGAGATCAATTTACAGTAACAGCCTTAAGTTGAAATAACAACATAACATCATTCAAATAAGTGTTCAAAAATTCCTCCCCCTTGTGGACACTCGGACGCTCTTTTCTGTCTACCTCTGGTGGTTCGACGAATTTCGGCATCTCGTTGTCTGATCGATTCAGCACAGGCCACAACTTTGTTGATCAGCTCCTCGCGTTTGCTGGGCTTGTGTTCGTATACCATTGTCTTCATCCACCCTCAGAGACAGTAATCGAGGGATATAGTTATGACGTAATCGAGGGACGTTAGTTCAGGAGACCTCGCAAAGCAGTTAATTGGTCCTCCTCGCCCACAATTTGCTGAGCTGAGCTGATTCTGATGAGATAGAACGGCCAAGTCCCCGTTCAAGTCCTAACGTAGCAGTTCATCCACGGCGTCTCTCATGGTGACCCTCACGTAGTGAATTGAATTCTTACTTTTACTTCAGGCATTGAGGGGAGCATGCTCGGAGGAACACAATAGCCTAAGGAAAGGCCATTTAACCTGACCTATTCGGTTTGTTTTATCAAAGCAAGTTGCATTTTTTTGCACTGGAACTAGATTGCCAAAGTCGGAGGGTTGCAAACTTCAACTATCAGGAAACCGTTCGAAAGTACACAGAACGGGGTAGTTTTCCACAACTTTGCCCGTCGATGCGTGCACTAGCAGCTGATTGATACTGATGTGAAATTAATCAGGTATTTGAAAAAACTACTTTTTTCACTTTTCATGTGGCTGAAATAGCGACGCTCAAGCGACATTTTTTGATTTTCGCGGAGGTTTCAGGAACAGGATTTTGTCCTCTTTCCGAATTCACCGTCAGTTTTTGTCTAACCACCTACGGTGAGCCCTGAACACGACAATTACCGTAAAAAGTATAAAAAGTAATGCAACTAGAAAAAAACAGGAAAATGCTCATATATCGTAACCAAAGCATTTTCGGCTATGCGTCTATATGACGTTTTTTGTGCATCCAGGTACGCACTATCACCTGTGTAAGTTTGTCACATTCCTCCTGAATCACCCTGTGTATATATATAGTGTTCCAGGAGGATACGTCAATACTTGCACATGTTGTACTAATAAGTTAGACCAGTCAATATAGACACAAAAATCGGGGTAAATCGCAAACACGCATGTAATTGATTTTTTTGTTGCGTGTTGTTAGGACCAATGAGAGCAGTTATTACTCAAGTTTGCAACCCGCAAAACCTTGTGCTTAATTCATGGCACTCGAAAAACTAAGAAATTTCATCACTTTTTCTGGTTGGTTAAACAAAAATACCAGAATAAAGAGTTTTTCGAGCATGACCACAGCATACATTGTTAAAGCCAACTAAATTTGCTACAATTTAAGCCATGCCCGAGCATCCTGGGTCTGTTAGTTCAGGAAATACAGTCAATCAACAAGATACCTAATCTCGCCAAAAAGCGAGATTTTATTGGTAGCGTAATTTTTTAAGACCCGTAGCACTCAAATACACGGTGATTGTTACTTGGGTGTACAAAATGAGAGGGATGATTGTACACCAAAAATGCAACAAAAAATTTCCTATGACCTAAGGTCATATTTCCAGTCCTAGTTCAGATAATCAATTAGTTGTTTTTTAGCACATCACGGGTTTTCGCAAAAAAACATCTGTAACATGGGAAGTAAGCGTCCTAGGTTAAATCCAACGACACCACTGAAAAGAGCACTCTTTTTTTTGTGTGAGTAAAGACATTTCGTCTATTGATAGCGAAAGATTCCTTGAGTAAACTGGGAAAATATCAGGATGTTTTTAAAAATGTCAGTTTTTGACAACTGTTCAAAGCTAGACTACATTAGCCATGGTGCTCCCAGCACCTGGCAAGTTCCTCTAAAACTGTATGAAGTAACTCAGTTTAATACTTCATGCTTATTTTACTCCTGTCCTTTGCAATTTCTTGATAAAAATCCATTGTTATACCAAAAAATGAGGCAATTAGGCCCATTTTGAGTGCCTACAAGAAAATCAAGAGCCATTCACAAAACGTTTTTTTTCAGCTTAATTCACTTTTCCTATGCTAATCTATGAGGACAGACAAATAAAAGTGGAATAAGCTGATAAAAATTTCATGAAATAGCTTTCGTATCTTCTTTTGGGCACTCAAAATGGGCCTAATTGCCTCATTTTTTGGAATAACAATGGATTTTTCTCAAAACATTGCGAAGGACAGGAGTGAAATAAGCATGAAGTATTAAACCAAGTTACTTCATACAGTTTTAGAGGAATTTGCCGGGTGCTTGGAGCACCATGGCTAATGTAGTCTAGCTTTGAACAGTTGTCAAAAACTGACATTTTTAAAAACATCCTGATATTTTCCCAGTTTACTCAAAGAATCTTTCGCTATCATTAGACGAAATGTCTTTACTCACACAAAAAAAAGAGTGCTCTTTTCAGTGGTGTCGTTGGATTTAACCTAGGACGCATGCTTCCCAAGTTACTGCTGTTTTTGTTGCGAAAACCAGTGATGTGATGAAAAACGTGAAAAAATCTATTATCTCGACTAGGAAAGGAAATTGGACCCTAGGTCATAAGACAATTTTTGTTGCATTTTGGATGTTTAATCACCTCTATTATTTTGCTCAACCATGTACCAGTCACCCTGTCCTATAGAATATCCACGCGAAAATAAATTTTAGGCAATAGCGTCAGATTTAAATTGAGCTACTGCCTAAGAATTATTCTCGCGTGGATATTCTGTAGGACCATTATGTTTGAGTGCTACGGGTCTTGAAAAATAACCCTATCAATAAAATCTCGCTTTTTGGTGATATTACATATTTCTTGATTGGCTGTATCTCCGAAAATAACAAACGTAGGACGCTCGGACTGGGCTTAAATTGTAGCAAATTTAGTTGGCTTCAACAATGTATACTGTGGTCATGCTCGAAAAACGCTTTCTTCTGGTATTTTTGTTTAACAACCTAAAGCATTGATGGAATTTCGTGGTTTTTCGAGTGCCACGAGTTGAGCACAAGGTTTTGAAGGTTGCAAACTCGAGTATAAACTGCTCTCATTGGCCCTAACAATGTGCAAAAGAAAAAACAATTACATGCATATTTGCGATGTTTGATGTTTATACAGGGTGTTCGAATATTCGATGCTCAGCCGAAAACCTTGTATCTTTCCCGTGTTTTTCAGCTGCGATTTTCTCCCACTCCTTAAAGGAAAATATTTTTTGGGTTTATTGGAAAAACTTCCTCATTTTGTCAGCTTTCAAATGGAGTGCAATAGCCTCGGGATTTTACAACTATTCGTGAAGAAGCAGCTGTTTGAATAGTAAAAAAATTTCGCTCCGGCAGCTGGCGGTCGGAAAGAGTGCATTTCATTTCGTACGCGGATACCCTAAGCCGTCCCAGAAGTAATAATGTTGAGACCATGATTTGTTTCGTTAATGTTTGACCCTTTTTCGTACTGTTTGATGCCGGGTTTGTTTAAGCTGAACTTAGTGGGAATCAAAGGCTACTTCAAAATGAAATCATCGTACCGAATATAATGCTTCTGGAACCAACCGGTGATTTGTAGTGATTTTTTTACCAGTTCAAGCCATATTACCCCCCCACCCCTTCCGAGTCGACCGATTTGGACCAAATGCAATACCAACCGAGGTCGTATGACTACTAATTTCCTGGCCAAATCTCGTTCCGATAAATTAATTTCTTCGAGCGTTATCGTGCTAACAAGACCACAGACTTACTTCCACACTGGGGGCACCAACCCCTCCACCTTGACTTTTTCAAAAAATTAAAATGGGAATCAAAGGCTAGTCTATTATGGAGTATACATACCGGATATGATGCTTCTAGAATCAACTGGGGATTTGTAGTGATTTTTGGACCATTTCAAGCCCAATTTTCCCCCCCTCCACTTTGACCGATTTGGCCCAAATGCAATACCGACCGGGGTCTTATGACTACTGATTTTTGTGCCAAAGCGCGTTCCGCTAAATTAACTTCTACGAGAGTTATCGTGCTAACAAGAAAACGGCCATAAAGAGATATATATACAGGGTGGAAGGGGATAAGTGTGACAAAAATTTTTGGGTGATAGTAAGCCTCATTTGCGACCGAAATTACCATATACACCATGGTCTGAAAATCAATACCCTTCGAGATATGATTTTTCTAACGATTTTTAAGGCTTACATCATTTTTTTAAACTAACGGTGAGAAACTCGCATTCAATTTGAATTTTTGCAACTTTTGGTGATGGATTCGGAAAGATCACACTATTTTCTGTCACGATTAGCCATTTTCGATAGACGTTAACTATTTCATGTGCCCTTAAATGCGGCTCAAAGTCGTGCGAATCGGGGAATTAGATTTTTTCAAAAAAAGTCAGTCCCCGTTTGTCCACACTAAATCTGAGTGTACTGACAACCCGTGATTCAGAAAAACATCTTCAAAGTGTCCTTTACAAAAATAGTCATAAGCGTTTTGTTAGTTGTTTGGTCAGAAATGACGATTTCTTAGAAAAAATAATGATTTTTCTCTTCAAAATCGCTTGTTTTGACCTGAAAAATTTGAACAAGTTTTGTGATTTTAACGCGATAAAAAGCACTAATACCTAATCCAAAGCTATACGTTGAATCAAACTGATTATGCCCGTCTACCAAAGTAACAAAAAATGTCGCTCGGGCAGCTGGGGTGTCGGACTGTCGGATAGAGTACATTTCACGAAATACGAATTTCGTTAATTTAACTTAATTTGCGATTATTCAGCAAGAATGGCTATAAAAATTTAGATTAACAACGTGAAATGTTAATTAATTCCGAATAATAGCTAAATAACTAAAAACGTCGAAACTTGTAGTAGTGTAATGCACTTAACCCGACAGCCAGCGGCCGGAGCGACATTTTTTGTTACTTTGGTAGACGGGCATAATCAGTTTGATTCAACGTATAGCTTTGGAATAGGTATTAATGCTTTTTATCGCGTTAAAATCACAAAACTTGTTCAAATTTTTCAAGTCATAACAAGCGATTTTGAAGATAAAAATAATTATTTTTTCTAAGAAATCGTCATTTCTGACGAAAAATCACCAAACAACTAAGAAAACGCTTATGACTATTTTTGTAAAGGACACTTTGAAGATGTTTTTCTGAATCACGGGTTGTCCGTTCACTCAGATTTAGTGTGGACAACGGGAACTGGATTTTTTTGAAAACCATTAATTCCCCGATTTGCATGACTTTGAGCCGCATTTAAGGGCACATAAAATAGTTAACGACTATCGAAAATAGCTAATCCTGACAGAACATAGTGTGCTCTTTCCGAATCCATCACCCAAAGTTTCAAAAATTCAAATTAAATGCGAGTTTTTTCGGCGTTAGTAAAAAAAAATGTTGTAAGCCTTAAAAATCGTTAGAAAAATCATATCTCGAAGGGTTTTGATTTTCAGACCAAGGTGTATATGGTAATTTCGGTCGCAAATGAAGCCTACTATCACCCAAAAATTTTTGTCACACTTATCCCCTTCCACCCTGTATATATGAATCCTGGAGACCACTGAATTCGTGTTCTAGAGGTTCTGAAACGTGAAAAAAACATGACATGACCCATGTTTGCCACCATCACGACGAGACCACTAGTGCATTTTCAGAATGAAATGCACTAAAACCAGTCTTAAGCCCTGTTCAGAAGCTTTGTGCTATGCATCTGTGGAGTCTACTAAGCAAATAAAAATTAATTCCTTCGAAAAATGAAGCATTTTAATAGGTTGCACGGACTCCACAGACGCATATCATGTGGTTTGCTTAATAAACTGAAGTGAACACATACTTTAGCCAGCGAATGGAAGGATGACGTAGCTGATACAGAGAGAACTTTAATCGCCTTTCAGCGTAATTTGGAGTGCTTATTTTTGTGTTTTTCTCGCCAACGTACAATTTAAAAACAAAATTATGAAAAACTATTTTCAAAAAATAGTTTTGTTCCGACAGCAGCCTGTCGGGAGAAGTGCATTTCATTCATGCGACAATCGAGTCAAACCTCATAAGTTAGAACGATATCAATCAATTATGAATGACATTTAGGCCGTGGTACAGAAAGTCAAAATCATAAAATCGTGTTTCTTTTTACCGCAGGCTCCTTTTTTGGCACCTACTGAGGGGAAATAAAATGATGAAAATGAAAAATGAAACAGAGTCGGTTTGGTTGCCTATACGATATGGGAAGGCGGACTCTTGTTAGAGGAATTATTTGCAATTAAAATCTTTATTCCGGCCTAAATTTCATTCATAATTGATTGATATCGTTCTAACTTATGAGGTTTGACTCGTTTGTCGCATGAATGAAATGCACTTCTCCTGACAGGCTGCTGTCGGAACAAAACTTTTTTCAGATTACGTTAATTTTCAGATCAGTTACATTAGGTTAAATGGTATGTCACAATTTCACCATTGCGGAGTGCCTGGGTTCGAATCCGAAACAATTTTGTTTTAAATTTTTTTTTGTTCCTCCCTTTTTGGCCCACCTCGGAATTTTTTACTCAAGATTTATTAGGCTGTAGGCAAATAAAATAAGAGACGGCTCAAAATACAATGTCAATGAAATTTTTTGGTAATTGGGTGGTCCAGTAAGGCATAGCGTTAATTTAATAGCTCCCCTCCGCCGAGAACTCCCCTGCCATATCAACGGATTTGGTTCACTAGGGTCTCATACGAAAGCGCGTTCATTTTTCATTACTCGAGTCAATTTTGGGGGTAATTGCAGCAACAGCCGTGCGGTAGCGAATTTTCAACTAATTCAAACCCCTCTTTTACACCGTTCCCGTGGACCGATTCATCTGGATCACGAACTCGTCCGAGATATTAGCGCTATTGATTTTTAGACCAAATTTGGTTGCCCTAAGTCAAAAATTGCGACCGTGATCGTGCTAACAAAAAAGGGCCATAAATATATAGATATATACATATATATGTATGTATGTATGTATATGTATAGCAAATCGAACCGACCTCGGATTCGTGTTCTAGGGGTTCTGAAACGTGAAAAAAAAGTATCACAACCCATATGTCGAGGGCGAGACCAATAGTGCATTTTTTGAATGAAATGCACTAAAACAACAAAAGACGTAAAAGAAGACGTATGCTTCCGAGTTACGGAAGCATTGTTTTCACTTTTAAGAAATATTTTTTTTTTCTTTTTTAAAATCGAAATTTCCACTTGCATTTCACGTTTTATGCCTTCCTGAACAATTTCGGTTTCGTGTCTGTCTGTCTGTCTGTCTGTCCGCAAATCCTTGTAACAAGCATATCTTCCATAGTTTTTATCCGAATTTGATGAAATTATCAGGGAATATATGTGTTGGCTAGCAGAGGGTCCCCTATTAATTTCGTCAAAATCGTACAAGGGGGAGGGGGTGAAAAGCGAGGAAGCACTGTGCTATAATCATTAGCAGACGTTTTTTCTTTACGCCCGGCAGGCGGAATGAACCTCATGTCGCTCGCTCAAGACTCTCCCAGCGGTCGAATTTCGAGTCTGTACGCCCGGCTGTACAAAAATGACTATTTTGCACCTTTCCCCCAATGTATTGCGACTATTTTCGATCTGTCGAATTAGGAGAATATGATGTGCTTGGAGCTCAGCTCCGGAGAATTTTTTTTTTTGTACAGCCGGGCGTAAAGACTCGAAATTCGACCGCTGGGAGAATCTTGAGCGGGCGACATGAGGTTCATTCCGCCGGGCGTAAAGAAAAATATCAGCCCGCTACGTCTTCTTTTAGGTCTTTTGTTGTTTTTTTGAAAATAGATTTTCCTAATTTTGTTTTTAAATTGTACATTAGCCAGAAAAACACAAAAATAAGCACTCCAAATTACACTGATAGGCGATTAAAGTTCTCTCTGTATCAGCTACGTCATCCTTCCATTCGCTGGCTTAAGTGCGTGTTCACTTCAGTTTATTAAATATTAAGCAAACCATAATTATGCGTCTGTGGAGTCCGTGCAACCTATCAAAATGCTTCATTTCGAAGGAATTAATTTTTCTTTGCTTAGTAGACTCCACAGCACAAAGCTTCTGAACAGGGCTTTAAAGACTGGTTTTTATGATTATTATTGTAATAATTAAGGACTTCGGCTGTACAAAAAATAGCGTAGAACGCTCGGGCGGTATTCCTCATTACGATCTCGGGTGACAACTGCCCTCGGCTTCACCTCGGGCACTTCCCGTCGCACTCGACCGTAATGAGCATCATACCGCCCTTGGATCGTAATACACTATTTTTTTGGTTTAGTATAATTGGTTAGGTGTGACCAACGATATATAAACCTGGATTGCTCACAGAGGACTGGAGGGGCGTGGAGGGGGCAGGTCGTCCCCTGGTAAACAATCACCCTGTCCCTCTCCTTGTGTAGTTCTGGCAATATGGCACTTATTTTGAAACTCCACCCCTCTCATCCACTATGGGAGCTTATTTGATGGCTATTAACAGCTAGTCTTTATCAGCAGTGATGAGCAATCCAGTTCTTTTATACATATATCGTTGGGTGTGAGTGTGACTCAAATGGCCATAACATTTCCACGAGGTTATAATCGTTGTGAATGGGCCCAAATTGCTCTCGTCGGTAATGTCTGACTCCCCTAGAAATGCCGATGTCTTAACCCAATTAGAAGGCAACTAGAAGCTCGAATTGTGTTAGGTTTGCCTTTCCGAGTCGTCGGGATAACATCAGTTGGTAATTTACCTCTTTAATTAAAATACCGGCGACAGAATCCTTCCTATCCATCTAACAACATAATTCGGCGTGGTTTAGCGATCAGGAGAAACGCCTACAGTTAAGAGAGACAATGGCCCTGGGTGGGGTTTGGCTACGTTTATTCCTCCCTCTGCGTCTCCCAAGGGCGTCACCGTGACATTCTAGAGGTTACGGGTTCAAATCCTTCCGGGGAGGCCATTTTTTCTCGAAGCTCGAATTGTGTTAGGCTTTGCCTTCCCGAGTCGTCCGGGTAACATCAGTTAATTAATTTACCTCTTGAATTAGGCTAAAAAACGTTCTCGAATTGTAACTACATTGTTAACCACACCAATCCTGCCCATCCTATTCCCCTGGGGGCCTATTCTCCAACAAGAAAGCAATATGTTTTTCGAAGCAATATGTCTATTTCATTCATTTTTTTTCAGATCAATGGGGTCTAGAACTTGTCAAAAACGACGATTTTGCCCCTTTTTTCCAGTGTATTGCGGCTATTTTTGGTATTAGGATAATATGATGTGCTGGGGGCTCGGCCTAGAGGATTTTTCCCTCAAAAGTGGCTATGAGTGGTCGCCCTTGTTAAAGAATTGTGGAAAGTTAGAACGGTAAGAGCAACCGGAGAAACGTATAATTACGAAAAACTACGGGTCCGCGTAGAGACTGTCGAGATTTTGAGATCGACTGGCTTCTTCGCCTTAAAATTATCAAATTTCCTTGAAATTCTCAAAAACGTACACTCGAGGGTTCAAATTTTCAAGCGACGAAACAAAAAATGCGAGCAAAAGTCACCAAAAATCGTAAAAACCGAGAAAAACTGAAAATTGCCATCTCCGAAGATGAAAAAAATCAAAAACAGCCGAGTCGAAAAAAGTGGTTTTTGACTTAAATAGTTAAGTACAAATAACCCAAATTTTTTGTATAAATTACGTCATAACGTGGGAACTTATGAGCCCACGGACGTGGGAAGCGTATAGGCAACCGACACAGCTCTCATGATGGGCTGGTTGGTCTTCTAGCTTGCAGGCAAGAAATTGAAAATTTTTACGGGATCATGTGAATAAAAACACACGTTTTTCATTAGTTGTTTTCTAATTGTCAGCTTAAAGCTTTCCTCGTGTTTTTTGTTCCTTTTTAAACGGGCCTAACACGGAGTGAGCCGTCTAGATATGGAGGATATCGAGCTGGTTAGAGCTTCGCAGGAGATCAAGCGAGTTGATCAGTTATGTTCAGCCCTTTCAAATAAAAAACGTCTCTTGAACAAAGTCAGGGCGCATTTGAGAGTGAAAAAGAAGGCAACGAAGGCTCTCATTGTAAACCCGTCTTATGTTGACAAGTACAAGTTTTTGACTGTAGAAATATTTCATGAATTAAATTCCCCCCATTCCAATTCAGATTTTGTCACACGAGAAACGTTGCCAAATCTACGGAGAAGTACTTGACAACAGGCCGTTACTGCGGCCCCGAGAGGGACTTCACTAAAGAACCAAATCCGTACACAGTTCCGGAGGAAATGGATCTGTTCAAGAATGCCTTTAAATTCAACCGTGAGACGCCCACTAGGGAGAAACATGCGTATGTGAATTCTGGTAAATCAAAGGACAGACTTTCCTCACTGAGAGTCGAAAGCCCCAGGGGTGTTGTTCCGAAGGGAAAAATCGAGGAAGATCCGGAATATTTCACGGTGGCAGAGAAGCGGCCAATTAAAGAGCATTTCCTTAGAAGGAAATTCGCTCGGGATCATAGGAAATGTTTTTTCAGAAAACTCTGCGTCGGTTTCATACAGGACGAAGTGAAACGAAAGGACGAACAGCATTTGTTGGACCTCTGGCACATGAACAATATTAGAGAGGAGTTTGACAATGTCATACAAACATTTGAGAGATACTTGGCGGATGATCACCAGGAGTCGGTTAAGGTCATTCAACAGGCATCAGAAATCACCGCTTTGAGGGAGAGTAAACTTGAAGAGCTCAAACGTTGTCGGGGATACGTAAATGCCATAAAATGTACGCTTTATAAAATGGAAGAGCAGTTAGCTACTAGGAAGTACTGTAAGCTAGCACTTTATAAACTAAGCCCCACACAATGGCAGACTGAATTTAACGAAGACGTTCGTGTCTATAGACCCGTTTTACAGGAGAGTGTAGACAATGTTATGAAAAACTACGAGAGCTTCTGCCGTTACAATCCGGACCCTGAAAGGGATCATTTCCTCGACGAAGTCATCAACACGTTCACCGACGATCTTCTCTCCCTGGGCCCTCCTCGAATGTACTTTAAGGACGAAGACGAGATTGACGCCGTGTTCCGAGAGTACGAGCATGCTTGTTTAAAAGTTATGAAAAAAATAAAAGCTTTGAAACAGCAGAAGGCGGCCATTGAGGAGGACCGCGCCGCTTCTCAGAATTACTACGACTCTGAACTGGCCATGGTCAATACGAAAATCGAGCAAATAAAGAGAGGGATTCGTTATGAGCAGGAAAGTATGAATCCGAAAGTAAAAGAGGAAGAACAAATTCATGGCCCAAGCGCTGAGCATATTCAAGAGGCTGTTAATTTGATTACCCTATTTTATACCGAAATTATCGGAGGCGATTTGGTGGGCTTGGAAGAGATGATGGCTCTGGTTGAGAAAAGAGTCATCGAAGTATTTACGGAAGCTCAAAATATTTTCAGACTTAAATATAAAAAATTCAAGACTGACGGGCTACCTGAATTGGAGGAATCCGTCAGAAAAATAAAACATTTGTCGAGGGAAAATGAAATAAGAAGCTCAGCGTTCCTTTTGAAGAATGTACTCACTCCGGCGCCATATCAGGAAGGCTGGAAGGGTTTCATAAAAATACCGTTCGATTCGTCCGAAAGAGCGAACATGCGCGAAGAGATGGAAAAGCGCTGCGAACCAGATGACGAGCCCGATGAAACTGTGGAAATCGGCAATTTGATTCGATCCATCGTTGCACCAGATGAGGTAGCCCCGGACATTGAACCAGGCGCCGACATAGACGTCACCCCGGCCGCCGCGTCTGCTCGGGAACCGTTTGATCCAGAAGAGATTTACGAACTGTTCGAGCGCTATATGTCTGCCGGCGATGTGACACCAGCTCAAACTTTCTCAAGTATCAGTTTCTATCCGCGTGAAGAATTCACCGAAATGATAGGCAAAGCGTGGGTGCACCCTCTGTCGGTCGAGGAAACCGCTCGAAATCAGAAAAATAATCCAAGTATTATCTAAATAAACATCTGCGTTTATTTGACGGTCAAAAACATTTTAACTAGGCCCATCACCCTTTCAGTCCGTAGGCAATACCAATAAGGCAAATAGTCAATAAGTTCAGAAAAACAGGTGTACAAAATATTATTAGCTTATAGCGAATTCCATTTGCATACAATTATGCTCCAGGAGCATTCTACTACCTGTTCTCTCTTAATTGAAACGTATGCTAAAGGAGAAGACGAGTGGAAATAAACGACTTTGGAGCATAATTTTAAAGGTAAGGGCAATAGCCCCCCTCCCCGGGTGACTCCTACAGTATATTCCTACCTTCATCAATACATATAAATATTTAAACTTTCCTTACCGGCCACTAACTACGCGGAAGAGACAATAGACGTACGATAGATCCCAAATTTTCATTTACTGGACCAAGGTAGAACGCATCGTTTTAGGATGTCATGTGTTTTGTAATCGAATCGTTGGTTCTTGACATCCCTCAGCGTGAATTCTAGCCAAAATCGTTTTAGGAAGAGAAGGTTGCCGAACGATCCCTGAACCAGTATGTTGAAGGAGAACTTGAGCTCTCAATTTCTTCTTACCTGCCATAATAGAAAGTCCTGTCCTGTGGGGCGAACCAAAATGACTATGTGGACATAGGGTCGGAAACGCTTCGTTTCAGAGTTAAAGGAATTTAGTGTTTTTTAGGCCAAATCACCTCTTTTCCACAAGAAGCGGTCTTAACGGACTAACCGTTCAACATAGAACAAAATAAACTACATTTCTGAAAAGAGCACAAAATTTAGCATTGGAAAAATCAGGAATAACATATTAAAATCGCCTTTATGTACGTTTAGTTATTTTTGGAAAAATCGAAAAAGTGTTACGTTGAATTTTCGTGTTTCTTTCAGAGGCGAATTTCGCTCAATCTTCAGTTGGCCGGGCATTGACCAATTATTGTAAAAACATGCCCATTATATGAGCTTTCAATTGACGTAGGAAAATTGAAAATCGGTTGGATTTGTTCTGAGATATCACACGAAAGGTTCGGGAAAACAGTGCAAAATCGTCAAAATTAGCCATATTGCAGCTGCCAGGTAAAATCCCCAAAAATTGTTTTCGACGTCAAAATAACCCCTATAATTCAAAGAAACAAATTATTTAGGAAAAATCAGTGCACTATCATCATCATCATCATCATCCCCCACCACTTTTACTAGCATGTTTTTACAATAATTGATCAATGCCCGACCAATTGAAGATTAAGCGAAATTCGCATCTGAAAGAAAGACGAAAATTCAACGCAACACTTTTTCGGTTTTTCTAAAAATAACTAAACGTACATAAAGATGATTTTTATATGTTATTCCTGATTTTTCCAATGTTAAATTTTGTGCTCTTTTCGGAAATGTAGTTTATTTTGTTCTATGTTGAACGGTTAGTCCTTTAAGACCGCTTTTTGTGGAAAAGAGGTGATTTGGCTTAAAAAACACTAAATTCCCTGTAACTCTGAAACAAAGCGTTTCCGACCCTATGTCCGTATAGTCATTTTGGTTCGCCCTGCTTAGTAGTACATGTGCAATTATTGACGTTTCCTCCTTGAACACCCTGTATATTACGCGGAGAGGACAATAGTTTAACAATAAAATAACAATTAAACTATTATTTCCATAATATCAACATTCGTTTGAGCATAAAGAAGAAAGCCTGTTTCCTATAAAGCCACTTCCGGACATTTTACGCAATACCTCCGGAAAGTCAAGAAAATAATCTTTCCGACAACTCGAAAAATGGCAGTTTTTTCAATTCAAGTGATTCTTTGTAACCGAGGAGAAGAAATGGTTGATTCCTTACGAGTCATCTTTCCCCTAGTGTGTACGGCCCTGGTTACGCCGAAGGCTAGAATCCGCTGAATTCACCCCTTTCAACCCCCATTTCGGACATTGGGAAATCAAAATTCGCGGAAATAAAATTGGCCCTTTTTGAATTCAAAACTTGTGGATTATTGTTTACAAAAACCTATTTCACGGACTTTGACTCGGTAAAAAGCAAATGCACTGGGTTGACCGTTAAAAAAAAACAAAATCCACTATGTAGTTTAGGCACTTCCGAAGTCAGAATATTTTACGGATTTGGCACTCACAAAGCCAAATTTCGCGGTTTTATTTAAGCCAATTTTGCCCATGGCATCATGTAAAGAACACCAGTTTGGCTCTTTCTAAAACCAAATTTTGCGGATTAGACCAGTAAGGTATCGGACGATGTTACAAATCGTAAATTGCTGAATTTCGGGATGTTGTTAAGATAGGTGCCAGTATAGTTTAAAACCAAGTTTGCAGCTTTGAAAACCATGCGCTACTATAGGGGCCGTAGTGAAGTACACTACAATTTTCGGCATTTTTTCAGTTTTGGGCTTCATATCTTCCAAACTATGCTTCTTACGGTAAAAATTGTTCTGTTCCCTCCCCCCCCCCCAACAATTTCGTGGGTTCGGGTCACTCTAAAACCATTTTTGACTCCTTCAAAACTGGAATTTCACGGAATTTGGATCGATCAAACGCAACTTCGCGGGGCTGGCTCCCTGGAAAAACAAAATTTGCGGGGTTGCCTTATTATAAAACCAAAATTTTGTGCTGCTGACGCGTTCACAAGGCACTTTGGGGGAGTTGGCTAAATAAAAACAAATTTCGCAGGGCTGGCTTAGCCAATAAAGGAAATTTTGCAGGTTTCGCTGCCGCAAAAACAAAATATTTGCCCTTTGACCCTTTCAAAAAACAATTTTGTGAGGCTTGGCTCAAAATAACTACTTTCACTGGGTTCACTAATTGGAAAAATAAATTTCGTGGTTCAACTCTTTGAAACCAAAATTTCGTAGATCTATGATAATTTGCGGCATTGATTTCCATTCGTGTGAACGGTTCCATTCAGCTTGTCGAGGGGGGAGCCCTGAGCATGCTTCTCAAGTCGGTCTTGAGTCTTTTCACGACTGAGAAAGAATGCTTAGCAGAAGCTGATGAATACGAGCTTGAGAATGATTAACTCAAAGCAACTTTTGAGCCATCAATCGTCCAGATCTGTCGAGGAAAGTTTACCATAAAGATACAGTGGACGACGGACGACAGACACCATTACTGAAAATCGAGATGCAGGCATTTTCGGCGTCCAGTAACACGAATCTGGAGTCAGCTTTGTAAAAAAGTGTAAAAATGTATCTTGTGTGTTGGCAAATACCAATTTTTTGTGGGGTACGGGGCGTTTGGTTTGACATTTTTCTATCTTGGTGCGGAACGGGACGGGGTACCTCTCACTATACTTTAAGTACGTACTGGGATTTTTTTTCGCTCTGATGATGGGGTCACCAGCTGCCGATTATGTATTTTAATCATTATGGATTAATGGGTAACACAAAATTGGCACAAATTTCAATTTTTAAGGGGTGGAATAAATTGTTATTTATTTGATCATTATCAGATTGCGAGAGATAAACGATCATTTTTTGTTTCACAGCTAATCATTACGCTGTTCAATTTTTTGAGTCAAAAGATAAGCTTTAGGCGCAAAATTCGCAAAATTTCAAGAATTTGATTAATCAATCCGACTTTGAGATCGTAATTCGTGTTTTTGGTGGAACATCCCATGTTTCATCATTTCGTGGTTGAAATTCCAAATTATATAGTGGAATGGGTGGTGGTGGAGGAGGTGAATTAGTTGCATCTGATTTGGGGGAAAAGTGTAATGGTAAATTGGCTCATGCGGACAAGTATATCAACGGTAGTTGCAGCCCGATTGGTGCGCGTCTGGTGATTTTTATATAAATTTCAAAGCTCTTCAGGAGGGGATGGATGGTGCGAGGGAAAAATGACGTCAATGTGCAGTTTTGAAGCATTTGAGGAAATTCTAAAACTCTAAAATGTTTTGTTTACAAATAACAAGAAAAATTAAACCTATGATTAAACCCCAGAAAACGCGTCTTCCCCCCTCTTCCCAACACCATCTCTTCAAACCCCCACTCGACATTTTTAAAAATTCGCCTTAAAAAAAACCCCTTGATTGATTTCAATGTTTAATGCAATTGTCTTGTTGAAGAGCCCTCTTCAAGAAACACCAGTGATTGAAAAATGTGCAAGTTCCCCATTTGCATCACCCCCCCCCCCCCCACAGCCTCATCCAGTGTTGAGGGAGGGTTGAGATTACCCCTGTCAGCCATCATCCAGTAACCAGTAATTTCTTACCCCTCCAGAAACATTATTTTGGACTTGAAACTCTGCACATTAATTTATCATTGGGAGATGATGTTTTTTTTGGACCTAAGCTGATGTATTAATTTACGGAAAATAGAAAGGGAAGAGCCTGAAGAGACTAGGGATGGACTAGGGTTTTTCGTAGCAATGCTTCTATTTCATTCATTTGTTTGAAGAAAATGAACGGCATAGACATATTTCTTCGAAAAACATATTGCTATTTTGTCAGAGAACAGGTGATGTGCCGGAAGTTCAACCGGGGACCCCTGTCAGGCCGACACTAGCTGGAGCTCCTCTTTGGCTTCGCCCAGAATTGTATCGAGTGCTGTCTGCTGGGCACAATGTTATCAGAACAACTTAAAGTTATCAAAAGAAGTTGATGGCTTCGAAAGTTTTGGTGTTTCCGGAGTTTTGTATGTTTTACGTGATTTAATTTTATTTAAAGGTTTCCGCTTGTTCGTTCTAAAATAGAACTACAGTACAATGGCTGATAAAAAGACCGTAAGTTTTAAACTGTAGCCGTACCCCTTGAGGTCTCGCACAGTGGTACAATTTATTTGTCGTATTTTTGCTACTATCCTAGTTGGAAGAGATCGCCCGCCAATTTGAATTGCCGGAACGACGGTCCAAAATAGCTACTCTTTTAAAACAAGACGGGCAGGAGTATTGTATTTGTCGGTCTTCCGATTCATCGAGATTTATGATGTAAACAAGATAGTACCGAATAGCTGAAAGTGAGTGATTTTTAGTCTTAAATTGTTTTGCTTTTTAGAAGCTGTGATTATTGCGAAGAATGGTTCCACGGTGACTGCATCGGCATATCGAAAAAAGAGGCGAAATACATAAAAAATTATTACTGCGAGGTAAACAGTGTTAATTGGTGCCATTGTTAAGCACTGTCGCTCTGATTTTTCGGTGCAATTACAGAGGTGTCAACAAGAGGACCCATCGTTAGTCATAATACAAAAATCTCATAAGAGTAAATATGAAGTTGACGAGCCCTACGAGCTACCGCTTCCCAAAACACAGTCTAGGTCCAAGACGAAAATTGTCGAATCAAAACGTAAATCCAAATCGAATTGTTCATTGTGACCAAATTATAGGTACCTTCTTTCTATTTTAAAGCTAAGAAAATCAAAACGACTTCAACTAAGAGTGGTGGGTGCGGAGATTGTAGTAACTGTCGCAGAACGGCAAACTGTGGTACTTGCCGAGCTTGTAAAGAGACGAGAAAACCGGGGAGAAAAGCTAAAGAGAAATGTTTGAACAGGGTGTGCAGGAAAAAGGTATGAACTATACAGACGTGTCAGACTGTCAAACTCTCATCATCTTTCGCATTTTCAAGAAATTCGGTACCAAAAGGAAAGACGACTCAAGCTCAGATGAAGAAGTGCTAGCTGGAAGCGCTCTTAAAAGCGGTATGCAATGCTACGGACCCGGTTGCATGTACGCCGCTCTTCCCAACACTAAATACTGTAGCGAGGAATGCGGTATAAAACTTGCCACTAACAGGATTTTCCAAGTAAGTCAATGGAAATTCTCATAAAGGGTAATCTCCGGAAAATTAACCGTGCGATTTCGTCCAGGTCCTTCCTCAACGCCTTCAAGAATGGTCTCTAACGCCCCCGTATGCCGAAGAGCGGGATAAGCGAGAACTCGAAGTCATTCGAGAAAAACTTGAGCAAGCAAGAGCCAAACTTCAAGCATTAGACAAGGATTACGAAGTATGCAGTACTCTCCTCTTATCCCCTTTACTATTCTCTCATTTTTTAACCTATCTTTTTTCAAAAAGAACTTGGAAGAACTGATCAGGCGAGGGAAATCGATTGTTGTCGACTTCGACGAGGACAACCTTAATTCTCAATATAAGAAATTCTCGAAAAATCGTAAAAAAGAAATGGAAGAGGACTCGAGTATATACTGCGTGACGTGTGGTCATGAAATACACACTAGTTCTGCGATAAAGCACATGGAAAAATGTTTCAATAAGGTAAAAAGTCCTGACGTTGAATTTGTCCGTCCTGAAATGTATTTATTTGTCTTGAACTTCAGTATGAAAGTCAAGCGTCTTTTGGGTCAGTTTTTAAAACGCGCATTGAGGGCTACAACATGTTCTGTGACTTCTATAACCCTGCCAATATGACTTACTGTAAAAGATTGAGGGTTCTTTGCCCTGAACATCAAAAAGACCCTGTGATTTCTCCGAATGAGGTAACAACTCTCCCCGTGCTTCGTCATAACTTCGCTAAAAATGCGAGTTTCTGTTTTAGATTTGTGGATTTCCCTTCGTTCGAAATGTATTCGAAGAGACCGGCGAGATTTGCATGGAGTCGAAAAAAATCTGCCTCCGTCACCACTGTTGGGAAAAATTGAGGCGGGCCGAAATCGACACGGAACGCGTTCGACAGTGGTTGAAAATTGACGAGCTCCTCGAGCAGGAACGCCAGGTGAAACAGAAATTGTCGCAAAGGGCGGGAGTTTTGGGCCTTATGCTACATTCGACATACGACCACGAACACATGGAAAGGATGTCGTCGAAACAAGAAGAGGAGCGACTGGCTCAACTGGAGAAAAATCTTCGCGAAAATTACAACAAAGAGCAATTTGAAAATATCAAAGTGACGTCCAAAAATAAGAAAATACTAAAGGTGATTTCTCAGCAGCAACGCTCATAAGTTGGCGCCAAATAACCATATTTTTCTGCTTTGTTTGATGTTATTTAGTATAATTTTAAACAAAAGTTATTCTCTCTTACATTACCCACTGTTGATTTCGATAAATTCGTAGGGGTCTCCCTCCCATAATACATTTTTAAACATAACAAAAAGAGGAAAAAGGCGGATTTACGGTTCTTAGAAACCCCTCTTTTGGGAAAAACGTAAATAACTCAATAGCTCGTTCGTTTTACTTGTAGGTGTCGACAAACCCCCTGAATTCCTGTACCCCGACTGTGGGTTTGAACTGTTAGTTACAAGAACGGAACAAATCATTTTATGAGCTGCGCAAAACTGTTGAAAAAGTTGTGATTTTTAGAAACTTACTGCGTACTACTGTTAGATCGACGGGTCAGCACAGTCGGAAAACTTGCCTCACTGGCGAAAGGAGACAGTTGCTGCCTGGGGGAATAAACATGATTATTAGCGAATATTCGTTGTTTGTTTTTCCTAAAGGGGCCCATACCCGCACAATATTATTGTGCTAACAAGTTAACGCAATATTTTGTTTCCAGAATTAAAATGGGTTTTACATTACACTATGCAACCCACAAACGTTCATTTTTTTTGTGGAACCCCTAGTTTGCGCAATATAATTTATTGTACGTGTTGGGCCGCTTAACAGGGTTTATGCTGATCAGGACACTTGTCAAATGAAATGTTTTTATAGTTTTGGTTTCTTCTTCGTCTTGTTTTCCTAAACTTTCGCCGTTATGGGCTGGAGGCATTCGCTTTATTATTATTATTAGGGTGCGTTCATAGTGAATCACCTTCACTGCGATACCTCGATGAGCGATGCCCCGATGAAACATCGATGAAGAACAAACATCAATAATTGTATGGGACTGTTCATAGTGAAGCACCCTCACTGCGATGTGATCTTCGATACCTCGCTACTATCATCGATGATTTGAACCATATGGTTCCTCGACCCCCCTCCTGCCCGTTGCTTTTTTTTTTGTTCTAAATAAGGGTTAAAGCTTGAAGGAAACAGGTGTGCGTGACTTACGTAAATTGTTTGAAGGTGGACTTTGAAAGATTTTGAAAAGAAAAAAAAAATGCAACGGACGGGAGGGGGGTCGAGGAACCATATGGTTCAAATCATCGATGATAGTAGCGAGGTATCGAAGATCACATCGCAGTGAGGGTGCTTCACTATGAACAGTCCCATACAATTATTGATGTTTGTTCTTCATCGATGTTTCATCGGGGCATCGCTCATCGAGGTATCGCAGTGAAGGTGATTCACTATGAACGCACCCTTATTTTAAATAATGATAAATAATAATAAAACAAAACGCAATGGGGAACTTGCATGAATGTCCGATTTTGGAGAAAACTATACCGGTGAATTGGCACATGGACAGAAGGATATCAATGGTAGTTGCAACCCGATTGGTGCATTTGGTGATTTTTACATAAATTTCAAAGTTCTTCAAGAGGGGATAGATGGTACGAGGGGAAATTACGTCAATGCCTAATTTTGAAGCATGTGATTAGGACATTCTAACATTTTTTGTTTACAAATAACAAGAAAAATTGTCCCCCTGAAAATTTGTCGTAACCCCCTCTAAATCACACCACACACACATTAAATAGGGTTTGACGTTATCAAATCCCCACTCAAAATTTTTAAAAATTCGCTCTAAAAAAATCCTTGATTGATTTCAATGTTTAATGTGAGCAATAGCATTGTGGAAGAGCCCTCTTCAATTAACACCAGTGCTTGAAAAATGTGCAAGTTACTTAAGCTTAGTACGTATTTTCTTGAATATTTTCGAATCGGTCGTTCTAATTAGTGAATCATCTGCTTTAAATTGAAATAAGTAAATACTCGGCTCAAGTGACGACTAAGAATACGGGCCACAAACTTTTATCTGATGATGTCTCGAACCCTGTACAGCGAAAACTCGGATAAAGAAGACGAAGAAGATCCCAAAACAGCCAAACCCCTAATGATAAATCACTAATTACGTATGTGTGGCTTAAAATTTAATAATGGTAATAAATCGTTTTTCTAATGCAGAGGAACTCGGAATGTAAAGGAGGGCACGAAATTGTCAGATTCTAATAAGGGATAACCAGAAGGTTGAGAACCACTGTGTGGGTTATGGGTTACTGAATGGGTTATGGGAAGGCAGGCTCCAAAAAGAAAAGAAGAGAATAAGTAAATGTAATGAGCTATAAGTCACCTATTGGGGGTTTTCGAATAATCCATCATTGCGTTATTATTATTTTTTCGCTTGAATGGGTCGTCTATATTCGATGCGGCGTTCTGAATGCAAACAGAAAAAAGTAATAGGCGAGATGAAGTGATAAAATGTACAGGAGTACCCGTAATAAGATTTGTTTACCGTGTAAACAGAGCTGAAGAAACTCGGATCGTTACGCGACTTCAACTTATCTTCATAGTATTCAATTTTGCTGTAACGATTGGAACAGTGTTAGCGGTAGGCCTAAATTTTGAACCCCAAGGATGGACTTCGGGATCACGAATCGAAAGACATGGAAACCTTTGAAGATGCTCAACGATCTTTTTCATTTTTTCTCTGTCTTCTTTTAATTGATTGTGGAGTTTCTGGTAGTTAGCGACGATCACCTTGTATTTTTCGTGTAAATCTTTTGCGTATTCTTTCAAAGTCGTGTACTTCTTTTCCTTAACAAAAGGGACAGGGGAGGGGGTTAAAAACATTTACCTCATTTACTGCCTAACTTGATCGTACCACTCGTACGTAGTAATTCATAAGCCGGTCCCTTTGACCATCTTGGTAGTTCATCACCCTGAACAACAATTCGATCTTATTCGTCGGATCTTGAAATAATTCTCTTACGTCTGAAGGCATCTGCAATTTTTCCCGGAAAAAGGTAATGAATTTCGTACTTGACTTCAGAACCACAGACAGAGGAGAGAGGGAGTAGAATTTTTTTTATTATTATGTATCTTGAGCTTCGAAGGTAGGCAGTTTCTCTCACGATTCTTGGGCCGTGCCGGCTTTTGCCTACACAGAGAAGCTCTTTACCTCAACCATTGAAGTGTGAAGCGCGAATTAATAACGAGAAATAAGTACATAATAGTGATGATGTGGAGGGGGGGGGCACTTGGAACGTGGACATCCAAGAAAACAGCAGAACCGTACATAAGACATAGCCACTCCCTAGAGGGGAATTAATATCGAGAAATAAGTAATAGAAACTAGCGAGACGGTCAGGGATTTGAACGGAGAGGCACGATTTTCAAACGTAGTTCGGTTCGTGTAAGAACGTATTTTAGTGTAATTCGAGGGTTTAGGATTAAAGAGACTAAGGGCCGGTTTATCAATGCACTTTATCCGGCGAATAAGTCTAATTTATCCGGTGGTTAATTCTCAACGTGTTATAAGTGTTTATCATTAACAAATATCCGACGGTTAAGCAATCACCATCGGGTAAAGTTGTCTTGGAATAAAACTAGTGGATAATAGGTTATCTGACGAATTGCATGATAGTGTTTTTGAAAATTCAAAATGAGCCTTGCAAGAGAGAACGATTCGGAAACGTCGTCTTCGAGCGACGACGATTTATTTATTGAGTTTTTAAACTGGAGGAGAAGACCCTACGTTGTGAGAGAAAGAGTTGACCACTTGAATATTTGGGACGACGAGGACTTTGTAGCAAGATTTCGGTTGAACAAGCCGACAGTTCTGCACGTCCTTTCTTCAATTGAGCACCTTATAGCATCTCCGACCGAAAGAAACTTCGCCATTCGACCCATCGACAAACTTCTTCTAGCTCTAAGATTCTACGCTCTAGGAACGATGTTAATTTCCGCGGGAGATTTCTGTGGAGAGAGTAAAAGTTCGGCTTGCAACATCGTGCGGCAGGTTTCCCACGGTATAGCTTCTCTTGCTCCCCAATTATAAAATTTCGCTCCGGCAGCTGGCGGTCGGAAAGAGTGCATTCCATTCCGTATGCGGATACCCTAAGCCGTCCTAGAAGTAATAATTTTGATACCATAATTTGTTTCATTAAGCCGAACTTCTTCCTCTATTTTCACCACCCTCCCTTCAAACATGTCGAAAAGTTTCGGTAGTTTTCCAAGGGCTTTGTTATAATAAATTTTTGTGCCGTATTTTATAATACCTAAACGTGTGAATTTAAGCGATTTTTTGGAAATTTCATCCCCCATTTCACCCCCCCCCCATCAAAGTTTTCTATAAATCTCAATGGAACCCAGGGCTTTCGTTACATTAAATAATTGAGTCGAATTTTAGAGCGCTAAGATGAACTAGTGAAGTTCAACGCTATTTTTACACTTCCACACCGGAAGGACCACCCCCACCACCTTGACTTTTTCGACAAATTAAAATGGGAATCAAAGGCTACTATAACATGGAGTATACGTACCGAATATAATGCTTCTAGAATCAACTGGTGACCTTGACCTATTTGGCCCAAATGCAATACCGACCGGGGTCTTATGACTACTGATTTTTGTGCCAAAGCGCGTTCCGCTAAATTAACTTCTACGAGAGTTATCGTGCTAACAAGAAAACGGCCATAAAGATATATATAAACCAATATATATACATATAAAGAAATATGTAGAGATATATACATATAATTCCGGAGACCACTGAATTCGTGTTCTAGAGGTTCTGAAACGTGAAAAAAACATGACATGACCCATGTTTGCCACCATCACGACGAGACCAATAGTGCATTTTCAGAATGAAATGCACTAAAATTTCGCTCCGGCAGCTGGCGGTCGGAAAGAGTGCATTTCATTTTGTATACGGATACCCTAAGCCGTCCCAGAAGTAGTAATGTTGAGACCATGATTTGTTTCGTTAATGTTTTACCCTCCCTCGTACTGTTTGCTGCCGGGTTTGTTTAAGCTGAACTTAATGGGAATCAAAGGCTATTTCAAAATGGAATCATCATACCGAATATAATGCTTCTGGAATCAACTGGTGATTTGTAGTGATTTTTTTACCATTTCAACCCCTACTTTCCCCCCTCCACCTTGACCAATTTGGCCCAAATGCAATACCGACCGGGGCCTTATGACTACTGATTTTTGTGCCAAAGCGCGTTCCGCTAAATTAATTTCTACGAGAGTTATCGTGCTAACAAGACCACACCCTTACTTCCACCCCGGGGGCACCACACCCTCCCCCTCGACTTTTTAAAAAAATTAAAATGGGAATCAAAGGCTAGTCTGACATGGAGTATACGTACCGGATATGATGCTTCTAGAATCAACTGGTGATTTTGTTTACCATTTCAAGCCCTATTTTCCCCCCCACCACCTTGACCGATTTGTCCCAAATGCAATACCGACCGGGGTCTTATGACTACTGATTTTTTTGCCAAAGCGCGTTCCGCTAAATTAATTGTACGAAAGTTATCGTGCTAACGTGACCACACACTTATTTCCACCCCAGGGGCACAACCACCTCCCCCTTGACTTTTTCAAAAAATTAAAATGGGAATCAAAGGCTAGTCTAACATGGAGTATACGTACCGAATATGATGCTTCTAGAATCAACTAGTGATTTTTTGACGACTTCAAGCCCTATTTTCCCCCCGTTCCACCTTGACCGATTTGGCCCAAATGCAAAACCGACCGGTGTCTTATGACTACTGATTTTTGTTCCAAAGCGCGTTCCGCTAAATTTACTTCTACGAGAGTTATCGTGCTAACAAGGAAACGGCCATAAAGATATATATATATGAATTCCGGAGACCACTGAATTCGTGTTCTAGAGGTTCTGAAACGCGAAAAAAACATGACATGACCCATGTTTGCCACCATCACGACGAGACCAATAGTGCATTTTCAGAATGAAATGCTCTAAAATGCCGTCGGGCGAAGACGAAATATCGATGGCGCAACGAAAATTCTACAAGAAAGCCAAAGTGCCAAAAGTCATAGGAGCTATAGATTGTAGTCATGTGAGCATTCAATCTCCTGGCGGCCAACACTCTGAAACGTTCCGTAATAGGAAAGGATATTTCTCGTTCAACGTACAAACTGAGTCTTCCGCCGACCTTAAAATACTTGACTTGGTTGCTCGGTGGCCAGGTTCAGTTCACGACCAAACGATTTTTAATAATTCGAAGCTGAAAAACTGGCTAGAAGCAGGAGAATTCGAGGACTGCATAATTGTGGGAGATAGTGGTTATGCCAACTCCCGTCATGTGGTTACACCATTACTTCGAACACAGAACGACGTAGAAGAGCTCTACAACGAAGAAATAATTCGAACCATAAATGTAGTCGAAAGGCAGCACGGAGTGTGGACACGACGATTTCCTGTTATATCCCTTGGAATGCGACTGAAACTGGACACGATTCAAGCAGTAATCGTTGCAACTGCAGTCCTGCACAACCTGGCCCTTGACATGAAGGTAGAATTACCGCCAGTCACTGATACGGAATTAGTCGAAGAAGAATGGGAGCAACTAGAACCGATTGTTGAGGATGTCCCAATTAGCAATGCCATGGATGAGTTATTGCTTAATTACTTCCCAGGACTTTTAAATAGATAAAAATGAACTTTCTGTTGTTGCGTATTCAAAAAATACATAAGTACTTCGGGGTTTTTTTCCCCTTCCGTTATAGTTTTCACCCCTCTTTTCATTTTCCCGCTTTTTTATCCCATCTTAAAAACGGTTTCCCCCCTCGTCTCCACACACTCACGTTTGAGAAAAAAAAAAAGTAGTCGTTGTCGCGAGTGAACGTTTTCGTTTTTGCTTTTTCGCCTCAACAATTGTGAAAATCTCAAGTCGAGAACTTCGTGGCCGTTTTGCCCAAAAAGGTGAACATTTTCCCTTCTCCTATCCCTTTTACTTTTTTTACCTTTTTTTAAAATAAATTTTTATTTTTTATTTTTGCTCATTTGCATAAAATCGCAAAATACATACAGTCCACTCGTTTACCAAACATGTGTAAAGCTCGGGGCACACGATGCATGTTTACTTGCATGGTGAAAAAAAACATATGATCCCCATCAGTGACCGGATGTTTTTTAGAACAGGCAGGCCATCATGCTTCAAAAAAATGCATCGTGTGCACGGTGTGCACCGAGCTTAAGATACAAGTAGAGAACTTCATGAATAAAATGGGCACGTTAACTTGTATTACACCATTCTATTCACTACAACTCTTTTTCAATAATAACATTCTGAGTTTGATCTTTTCGTCCAACAATTCCTGGGATTTTATTCGTTTTTCCAGAAGTTCACATGCTTTTCTTCTTCCATTTGAAGCTTTTTTTCGAGAACGCTAATTTTTTTTTCAGCCAGGGTGTCAAATTTTGCACTGGCTGAGCTGTGAGATTTTTTTTTTTTTTTTTTTTTTGGTATTATCTTTCGTTGTTTAGCCGAACACCTAAAAAGGAGTACACGGAATTATATGTTGGATTGACGATTTTTATGTTTCTTTCAACGTAAACGAGAACCATTCGTGAATCGTTCTGCTTTGCAAAAGATAGCAAACTAATCTAGACTAGTTTGAGTGCATCGCATAACGATTTGAGAACGGATTTCGGGAAAGATACAACAAACCTTACCCTCTTCGTAATGACTGTTTAAACTGTTAACATACTTACTCCTTTGAAGAGTGAGAGACCTCTTCAACCGTACTGCTTTGAGTCTGACCAGCATGAATGTCAATATGGACGGAGCTTTCTGTATAACGTAAAACATGAAATTAAAAGTATCCTACCCAATATAAATAGTTCTTCTAATTACCATCCCTGTCTCTGTCATCTCCGATGTCCGATTCGGAAACTCTCGGATTCAGAATTGCGGGTTTTTCGGTTTGAAGCATTATCGGGATGGGGTTTGATCAGTCCATCACCAATTCACTCCCTTGTTCTTCTTCACCATTTTCTTTTTCCATCACTGATGTAAAAGTTATAGCTGACAGGCCAGTAGCCAAAGTTTGAAGGCAAAAAATGATAACTCTTTCAATAATATACTTTCCGGGTGGGAGAGGGTAGCAGCAAATCTCACCATATCCCGAATCGCTGTCAAATGTTGTGGGAGCCAACCCTGCGCAGCTCAAAAATATGCTATCTCTCAGCTCCTTTTCCTCATCTGGTAGAGGTGGCGTTGGTGCAGGTGGTTGGTTGGTCGCGTGGTGCAGAAGGACCACCTCCTGTCTTCTTCCAGTCTTTTTTTGCGTAGCTTTTCCTCATTTCCTTTTTAATTGAGTCGTATTTTGCGCTGAGACACTTGGAATCACGGTTCTACACCAATAATTCATAAATTCAGTTTTTTGAGTTGACATGATACTGGAGCTCATACAGGCCCGCCGCTAGCAGCATTGAATTGCTCCTCTATCTCGTCCCATATTTTAATTTTTGCTATGTTTGATACATGTGAGTCTTTTTATTTTCTAAAATGCTCTTATGCTGGTTTGCGATCCTAATCAGCAACTTTTTTTCACCCGGCGAAAAGTTGACACTTCGCAACCTCTTTTCTGGATAGAGATGAAGGAATGCATTCAACTTTCATTTTTTAAGAATACATTTTAGTGCGTATATAGGTACTTATACTTACTAAAGGTAGTAGCACAATTCATTTTCACTTGAAACAGGAAACTAAAGAACAATCGACAAAAACGCATACAAACAGCTCGTCACAAATGATATTAACATGGAGGTAGGAGTAGCAGGAGTACTGGAGAGGTTACCGCTTCCCGACCGCCTAAAGCCCAGTTCACACCTATCATGCACGCTTCCGATCCGACACCGATCATGCATTTTTTGATAGGTGTGGGGACCGTAATAGGCGTTAATACCGAATAATTGACGGCTATTACGCTTCTCAGCCCTCTCAGATTGCCTTTCCAACCCAAATATAGTCTAACCGTTACGAGGGTTTCCATAGTCTCCGATCCGACATGCATGATCGGTGTCGGATCGGAAGCGTGCATGATAGGTGTGAACCTGCCTTAATGTGAGTGAGTCAAAAATATCTACTTGTGCTGAGGCAGAGAATAAAAGGTACCTACTCTTTCTTAAAATTAATTTATTATGAAATTCAGCGCGTTCTCAATTATGAACCATTCCGACCAATAGAATTAAGCTAGAGTATAATTACCGGCCCACTCGGCCGGTTTGTCAATTGTGGAAGCTACCCAAGGAATTACTAAGCAGGGGTTAAAGTTATCCGAGGAAATTAAAATCAGGCTGTTCATCATATGAAATTTGTCTGGAGATTATGAATTCTATGGACAAGAAATATTCTTAGTTTATCTGACGGATAAGTGCAACAGTGACGCTATCTCAATGTTTCATTTGGGATTTCTATTCATGGAGGTGAAAATACTTCGGAGAAGTATCATTGGCTTTTGAAGAACGTGGAAAATATTCAGTAGTGGGCGGGGCCTAATTATGCTCTAGCTTAATTTCATTGGTCGAAAGGTTTCATAATTGAGAACGGCCTGAAACCAGAATTTAATCATAAATAAATAATATATATCACGATTGAATACGTTTTATTTTCTGCCCAGCATTCAAGTAGATATTTTTGACTCGTTGTCGATGGTCGAATGGCGAGTTTTCTATCCGTCGGAGACGCAATAAAGGTGCTGAATTAAAGAAAGAAGGTACAGAACAGTCGGCTTGTTCAAACGAAACTTGGTGACAAAGTCCTCGTAGCCCCGAAATTGTTAACGGGTCAACTATCACAATATAGGGTATTATCCTCCGGTTGAAAAACTATGTAAATAACTCGTCGTAGCTCAAAGACGACGTTTCCGTCGTGTTCTCTCTCGCGAAACTCATTTTGAAATAATCAAAGACACAATCAAATTCGTCAGATAACCTTTTATCCGCTACTTTTATTCCAGGACAAATTTACCCGATGGTGATTGCTTATCCTCCGGATATGGTCGGTTTTGAGTAGCAAAAAAAAATTTGGGTAATAGTACACCAAAAATGGGATAAAAAAGTCCTATTCGGATAGTGGCCTATCTCTTTTTGTTTTCGAGTAATAATTTTTTTAGTGATTTTTAGGCGCAACTGTATTTTTCGCCGAAAAGCTGTTATTTCTCAGCTTCTACTTCACTTTTTTCCAAAAAAAAGTGCAGTTTCGTAATCTACGGAAAATTTTCCACGGGATGAACGCAAAATCAATATTCTAAATCGTCAAAAACGCCTAATAACGTAACGTATTCGTTGCGTTAATGCAAAAAAACCAATAATTTGACTTCACAAAACAATTTACTGTGTCACCAAAAATAGCTTCACACGTTGTCAAACGACGTAAAAACTTCTCTGTTTTTCCAGCTTTCCAACGGTGTACTCGAAAGTAGAATTATCTCCCTCCTTTAACGAGAAATTTCGAAAAGAAGCGAAAAAGTCATACATTTTGGGCTAAAAATGTAAGTAATAACAGGTGCGAAAATTCATTTGTTTGGCTCTCTTTCTTGAGAAATCCAAGCGCTGGCACAGTAAAAATTAAAATGTATTGCATTTGAATAATAAATAACAAACACAAATTAATTAATAAACTGGACGACGAGGTGTGCGAATTTAGGGCGTCTGCTGGTTTTTTATTTTTTTATTTTGTTTTTATGTGTTGGACATGGTCCATGAACACCCTCACATTAGCAACGCCGAAGATGTCGACGGAACTTGCAATTCCACGATGGAAACTCAAGTTCCGTCGACATCTTCGGCTGCTAATGTGAGGGTATAAAAGAGGATAAAAATAAAAAACCAGCAGACGCCCTAAATTCGCACACCTCTTCGTCCATTTTAATAAATTTTTTATTAGTTGTTTATTCTTCAAATGCAATATTATTTTAATTTTTCTTGTGCCAGAGCTTGGTTTTCTCAAGAAAGAGAGCAAAACAAATGAATTTTCGCACCTGTTATTATTCACATTTTTAGCCCAAAATGTATGACTTTTTCGCTTCTTTTCGAATTTTCTCGTCAAAGGAGGGAGATAATTCAACTTTCGAGTACACCGTTGTAAAGCTGGGAAAACGGAGAAGTTTTTATGACGTTTGACAACGTGTGAAGCAATTTTGGGTGACACAGTAAATTGTTTTATGAAGTCAAATTCTTGTTTTTTTTTGCATTAACGCAACGAAACGTTACGTTTTTAGGCGTTTTTGACCATTTAGGATATTGATTTTGCTATTTTCCCATAGAAAATTTTCCGTAGATTACGAAACTGTCATTACGTTTGAAAAAAAGTGAAGTAGAAGCTGAGAAATAACTGTTTTTCGTTGAAAAATACAGTTGCGTCTAAAAATCACTAAAAAAATTATTACTCAAAAACAAAAAGAGATAGGCCACTATCCGAATAGGAATTTTTTATCCCATTTTTGGTGTACTATTACCCAATTTTTTTTCGCTACTCAAAACCGACCACCCTGTATACCACGTTGAAAATTAACCACCGAATAAATTAGACTTATTCGCTGGAAAAAGAGCACTCAAATCACATGCTTCAAAAGCCAATAATGTTTCTCCGTAGTATTTTCTCTTTTCTCTCGATATCTCTTTTCCATCGAATTCATAATCTCCAGGCAAATTTCATTTGATAAACAGCCTGATTTTAAATTCCTAGGATAACTTTAACCCCTGCTTAGTAATTCCACGGGTAACTTCAACCATTGATAAACCGGCCCTGAGGGTGCGTTTATCAATTTACTTATTTTGCAGTCAAAGCTGGGATATGTATGGTTGCTATGGGCCTTTTTGTAAACAATAATGTAAAATTATTCGAGCAATAGCTATTCCATGAGATATCCGGTGATTGATAAACCCACCCTTAACTGCAAAATTATGGTGCTTTTCTGATAGCTTATATCGTGTTCTACGTGGTGCCAAAGGATTGTAACTCCCTACAGTTTATTTACGGATATAAGTTATGAAACTAAGAATGCCACTTAGGGTTATTTTCTGTTTTTTTTTTTTTTTTTTTTTTTAATGTCAAATTTCAAGTTAGAAATCTCCAACGACCCGCGTAGTAAACATTATCAATTTTATCAATAATCAAATTTTATGAACTTTAGGGGTGTAGTTGAATCAATAAAAATTCTTGAAAAAGTTCGATTGTAATTGTTCGATTGTAAGTATTTTTGGGGCCCCCACCCATAGATATAGAAACTATATCTATATCTATGCCCCCACCAGAGCCCACTGGCAAGTTTGGGAGGACACGTGTCTAATATTTTTCGATGTAGAAAACACAAAAAAATCGGCGATCAAATCGACGTCGGACATTACTGACACTCCTCTCGTAGGATAAAGAAGCTGTCCATCATTCATTTACCCTTGACTTTGGTTTCAAAATAAAGAAATTCTTTGACTTTCCCGCAATCGCCTTCCCTGCTTTCCTTAACTTTTATTTTTTATCTTCCAACCTCCGGGGAGGGGCAGATGTCCGTCATTGCCCCTCTTGGCGACGCCCAGGGTCACTAAAGTACAATACCAATTTCTTACTTAGGTAGGTAATTAATTTTTTAAAATTCATAATTATGAGAAAGTCATATTTAAGTAAAAAAGTTCATAATTATGAGTTGGACTACCAATTGGATTATGTAACTTAAGTATGTACTGCCGAAGGCAAAAATTCAAACTCACCGACGAATCACAGGCCATGGTACGGCACGTCATGTTGCATATCTTGCAAAACGGCTGTTCTGTGAAGCAGAACACAGGATTGTCAACTTATTTGGCTCACCATTGAAGTGTAAGAACCAGGAAACTAAAACTCACCGAAATTGACACATTTTTCGCATAGAAGGTGTCTGCAACTTGTCAGAAAGAACTTTCGATCGCTTCTCGGCCGCGAGTAACAGGACGTACAAATCACCCAAAGCAAATCCTGACTCATCTCAAAATACTGAACGTTTTCATTATCAATACAATTTTGGTCATCGGAAACTTCAATTAATTTATATTTTTAGTTTTAACTTCTTACTTATTTTCTAGGAAAAATGCCTCCGTTTCGTATAAATCTAACCACATTCAACTTGACAGAAGAGTGTAGTTTTTGGCTCGACTTCCCTGCCAACACACCCCAGTACTGCCACTACAACCATGGATGCCAACCTAACCACTATGAAAAGAGAACCAATCGAAACCGCCATCTTGGCTTGGTTAGGATTTCGAGTTTCGGAGACGTCGTCCTTACGTCCTTGTTTCATTTCATTCGTCTCTTCTTCCTTGTTGTGTCGAGTGTTACTTGTGAAGTTTCAGAAGGATTGTAATCGTTTTAAATTTTCTCAATTTGTTCGAATGATGTGAAAAATCAGGACTTTAAAGAGCTGAAAGGAATATAAACTGACTCGAAAACGTTTTGGAGAAAGTTTAAATTTTTAGGGGAACGGGTGGTCCACAGTTTTTCTTAGGGGTGGCCGGCGTCGACGCAACCTATTCAAGATGATGTACACCGTGAGTAGATTTTTTTTTTTTTTTTCAATCCTGAGGGAACAAATTGAGTTACTTTTACCCGATTGTGTGGTGGAAAGTGGGTAAACGAAATAAATGATTGTTTGAAATTGAATAGGGCACCACAGCTGAACAGGACAACCGCTTCAGCGATAAAGAGAAAAAGTTGATGAAATCTATGAAATTCGGGGATTGTCTCACTAAGCGGGTACGAAATTATTTTTATTATGAAGAATTTGTTTACTCTGAAAGCATTTCATTTGACTGTGACTACTAAACCACTTTTCAATTTTTATTCTGTAAATTGGAAAGTTATTTGTTGCGTAATGGTTATGTTTTAATGGCACGTAGTTGAATTTTTAGTTGCATGAGCAGTACACTTCGTCTTTTGATTTCCTTATAATATCGCCTTTGTAGTCAAACTATTTTTATCGTTGTTTGAATTGTTTCTTCGTGTTACGCGAAGCGATCTCCCTCCAGCGTGAACCCATTCCGCGCTACCAAAGAAGAAAGCAACGCCTAGGATGCGGTTTGATGGAGGCCGAAGCTCTGTTGAATTGAATAGGCCCGTTCAATCTAATATCCGTCACACTTCCCTTTTACCAAGTTGGCTTTATATTTATGTCGGTTTATTAATCACATCCGTTTGTAAAGCGGCCCACGCACGATCAAACATGTTATCTGCCTACCTTGCATGACAAGCAGGTTTGGTCGTTTGTGGAGTCATGTTTGAAGGTTTAAGGTCTATTCACACGCATCAGTGCCGTGAACGGGACGTGCAAGTAAAATATTATACTCATATGGGAATTGAGAGGCTCGTTCACACATCTCCGACACGTGTCAGGGACGTGACCCTTCAATTTCCATTGAGAATAATATTTTATTTGCCGGACGGGGCACGTCCCGTTCACGGCACTGATGTGTGTGCATCGATCTTAAACAGCACGTTTGACGGTTTTCAGTCGCTGCCAGAAAATTTGGTCGCAAACATGTGGTTTGACCAACAGATTTGATCATGTGTGACAGTTTCAAACCATCAAGAAAAAAGGGTGTTGGGCGAAACAGTGCACTCGGTCGAGTAAAACCCATGTGTAATCACCACAGACAGTACTCGGCCAACTGAATAACATGTGTTTTCGCCACTGCCCGATCTCGAGTTAACTTAAGCGCCCCATACACTATGCGATTGCCTGCAGGCCGTCGCCTCAAGGCGACCGTCCGGCCAAAATCGACGGGCAACATTCACTGTCAGTCAACGATCTCACGTCCGATCCTAGCCGGTCCTACGGCCACACACCTTCAGTTTTCACGGACTGCAGGTGGACTGCAGTCCATGGCCTTCAGATTAACTGAAAATGTGTGGGTAACCCCGATCGACGGCCTCACGATTGCCTTCAGTTAAACTGACAGTGTATGGGGCGCTTTAGACGTAACTGTTTCCTAAATATCATTTTGACGAATTTTATGTTCAATGATATCCATGTCCTTGACGTTAAAAATCAAAACCTCGGCTACCTCACACCGATTCCAATGCATTAATACCAACGTTGACACGTCAGAGAAATAAATCTTTCAGATATATTGTGTCTTAAGTTAAGTGCCCTGGGGATCCTAAGCAGTATTTATGCGTGCTCTGGAATGGATGCTCCACCATGAATGTGTTTTTTTAAGGAATCAGTTCGTTGACTTCACACTATTCTCATATGCGTAGAATAGCCCTTGTGAACCACTGCCTCAGTTCACGAAGCTCTTCGATTCTTTCGCGATCCATCGGGCCTATAGATAGCTTTCTTGACTTCCTTTTTCCGAAATGTGGAAACAGCACAGACGTGGGTTTCTAATGGTGGATTTCACCACCTCGGCTTAAAACCTTGTTTACATGAAATTTAAAATATAAAATTTGTTTACATACAATTTTTCTCAAGTCCAACTTATTTTAAGCCTAATCGATGACGTCAGGGTTGTCCAAGGGCTTTCAATTCATAATCGGTCTGGATTGATCGGTTTATGTGATGTGGCTTCTCAATGCGTCGAATTATATAGTTTTGTTTTGGCCCAAGAGTCTCGTTTTTCGAGCTCTAGAAGCTTTTAGTTTGTGAAAACCAAAGAATCCTAGCAGTTTTGGAACTTGGAACTACTGGCCAAATTTTGAGATTTCGTGACCCCTCGAATACATCGTTTAAATAAATGGACGAACATTTCCAGGAATATACGATTATTGAATTATTTACCCTTAAGGTGTCTACTGACCTGAAGTTGTCTGGGAATTCCTGAAGTCCTTTAAGGCCCCAACTTTTTTTTATTGAGAAGGTAGCGAGAAGAATGGAGGAGGATAATCCTCGGGAAGGTCGTCGTTGCCACAGTTTCTGAAAAGTGAAAGGGTAATGGGCTCTAGTTCTCCGAATACGTGGTGGTGGGGGAATTGGGTACGTCGGCAAAATTTAACTCCCTGCAGGGGAGGGGGTTAGCCCCTGTTTATTTTTCTGTGTTGACCAATGAATGTTGTGAAGACCGAAAATTTTAGTTTCTGCCATTTTCAAGGGAACCCTTGAATAGATTGCACAGCGACAGAGCAGAAATTTGGCTCATGAATCTGTTCATGATGTTCATCTGATCATGTTTCTGTGATCTGTTCAAAAGTCAGAGAATTTTCCTAATTCTCAGCTATTTGGCTAATAGCTAGGGCTTGAAACTGCAAATTTGCAAGACACGTCAGGCACGTAAGCATTGGGAAACTCTTCCGAAGCCTTGAGCACCTCCTCCAGGCCTTCCGACTTTGTTTAGGTCTCATTTCTACTACTTTTTTTCTTATTGCCTTTTTTCACATGGTGCCACCTTCGTGCTGGCAATACTTTGTTTTTTGCCGTAAACTACATCATGAACTTCATGCTTTGGCTTTTCCTTCTTCTCCCTGAGGAGTTTCTTTTCTTCCTTTTCAATATTTTGTGGGTGCCGGGCTTCAAATCCCGGGCTGGCGCCCGCCTGACACACAGTGGGGACCAGAGCCGCTTATATGGGCTTGAATTATACGTGTTTCGTTCAATGCGTGAAATTTGGGCATTCTACAGAATCCCCGGAACAAATTCTGGAAATAAAGCTAAAAAAAGGCAGAATAGCGGCAAATTTCGGCCCTACTTCAAATGTGACCAAAAAAATTCCTTTTGATGCATACTTCCAAGATTCGAAGAGTCCGCAATGATACGAGGTGGCAAACGTCCTGTAGGGAGGGTAGGGTATACGTTGGTCAACTCATCGCTATAAGTGGTGAATTTTTTTGCCCGAACGGGGTGTCTAATCCTATGTAATTTTGTATGCTAGGTTAGTAAAAATCAACCAAAAGTCCATGCGACGATTAGTTTTTGAGTTACGGCGTAAATTGTACCAAAAAACTTGGTTTTTGGCTTGAATATTCCCAAAAAATCCTTACGTCCAACTTTTAGTAATGCAGTTGACGTAGACGTGATTTCTGAAATAGTTTTTGGCGCTGAATCGAACGCATGGTGGCTCGTTTCTCTGCGATCAATATTCTTGGAGTTACCAACGAAAATACTTGAAAAAACAAGTTTTTCCCGATACTTTGATTTACTATGAAATTGAATATCAAGACTTTGGGCATGACTAACCATGTTCTCTGACCTTACGTAGTTTTTTGTGCTGAATCGAATGAGTGTTTCCAGGGATCACTGGGGTCAATACTTTCTGAGATACGCTTACAAATATAAGAACAAATCCTTTTAAAATGCTGGAGATGTTTGTCCATAACTCAAGAAGTATTGATACTAGCGATCCCGACTTCAGCTCATTCAATTCAGTACAAGAAACTATGTGCGACGAGAGAAAATGGTCAGTCCTGTCTAAATCATGATACAAATTATTTAGGGCACATTTAAGTATGAAAAAATCGGGTTTTTTCGTTCATAACTCAAATAATATTGATCTCAGAGAATCGAGCTACCGTGCATTTGATTCACCACCAAAAACAACTTCAGAAACGACTTCATCACTAAATTTATGGCGTCATGATTTTAATAAACTAACCAAGCCTAAAACAACGGCTTTTCTACAAATTATGCCATAACTCGAGAAGTAATCAGTCCACGGACTACGCTGATTTTCATCTACTCAGCACAGACAACTGCATAAGATTAGTCACCTCGTTAGGGCAACCCAACGATCATCCCTTATAGGGGTGAGTTGGCCAACGTCTACCCGCCCTTAAAAATAGATTCGCCACCCCGTATCGTTGCGGACTCTTCGATTCCTCAAAGTATACATCAAAACGAATTTTTTAAGCCACATTCGAAATTCGGCCGAATTTAGCGGCTATTCTGGCTTTATTTCCTGTACTAATTGTGTAGAATGCCCGGTCATTGTACAGAGTGCCCAGTTGCTTTTAGGCAGTGTGCCAAATCGACAAAAAATAAACAACATTAGGCAGTTAGGTAAAGGTTTTATTGACACACTAGTTGACAAAATAAAATTATTATAACGAAATCTCGGAAAACAAACGAAAAAGTAGAACGGGAAAATGGTTAACATGATATTACTTGTTGTTACTTGAGCAGATTTGTGACACTCAAAAGTGCAAGTTTGCCACCAGCTCTCATAAAGTAGCTAACTTTGCTTGCATCCCTGGATGGCCTGAGGTGAAAGAGAAGGGATATTCGCTCGGTGAGATGAAGACCTTAAAATTCTACACATTGCCCAATTACTAATGGGCATTCTATAAAATGCCCGGGCCATTTGATGAATGTGAGTGAATTATTTGCAATGCCCAAAGCCAACATGAGTAGGCCATTTTATGGAATGCCCAAGTTACACACATTGCCTGTAACATACGCCATACCGTGATCCACCTGTGCGCTTCGCACACAGTGCGCGTTTCGCACACAGTGCGCGTTTCGATCAGTGCGCGTTTTGTCATATCCATACTGCTGGGAACACCCACTCAAAGCCGAGTGCGCCGTGTCACAGCTCGCCTTAGCCTTGTAGCGAAGTGTCAAAAAATAATGTATATAGAATCTGATCAATCATAGTCAAATGAAAAGCTTTTCAGAAAAAGTCCTCCGCCTCCCCCTTTTCAAAGGCGTAGTTATTCTAAATTATTTTTTATTGAAGGTGGATATGTCTAAGGTCAAACTAGACACCATGAAACCGTGGATAACCAAAAAAATTACCGAGGTTTTGGGTATCGAAGATGACGTGGTCGTTGAATTCGTTTTTAATCAACTCGAAGCTGAAAAGGTACCACACAATATTACATATTTTAAAACCATTCAGCGATTATATTGTCTTTTTTTTTTTTTTTTTTTTTTTTTTTTTTTTTACCTCCCAGTACCCAGACCCAAAAAAGATGCAGATAAATTTGACGGGGTTTTTGAATGGGAAGAACGCGCGGGTTTTCATGACGGATCTTTGGGATATGCTGTTGTCAGCTCAGGATTCACCGTCTGGGATACCGGAAGTACTGATGGAGTTAAAAAAAGAGGAGATAAAAAAAAGAATGGTAAGAGAGATTGTTCAGTCGTGGTGCCCGCTGTGTTATCATTTATTACCCATCATGTTTGAACGAGTGTTGAAAAATTACGGACTATTTTTCCTCTAGGAGGATCAAGAGCGGATGCACGAAATATCTAAAAAATTGGAGAAACGGGGAGATAAGGATGACAAGGACAGGCGCCGTAGTCGTGAAAAAGAAAGGTATTTTAACTTCATAAATTCCTTAATCGTTTCAAATTTCATTAATCGTATTTAAGGAAACGGAGCAGGGAGAAGGAACGAGATAGGAAGGAAAAGGAGAGGTCCAGAAGTAAACGTTCCAGTTCAAGATCGCCTTCGAGGTACGGAATTGCTGATTTTCTTGTCGAAAATGCATTTAATAATAGATTGGTAAAACTAGGTCCGACAGAAAGGAACAGCACTCGAAGAAAGAAGCCGACAGCACCGTTGACAATGGGAAATCTGCCTCACCGGAATCTAAAAAGTATTTTCCGCGGGCATACAAATTTACATTTTATTTACTTGCTGCGTATCATTTACAGGCTGTCTCTGAACATTACTTCAGCCGATTTATCAATCGCTCCGTTTCGATCGCCGTCCGAGTCTTCAGCCACCTCTCGTTCAGGTTCTCGTAGCAAATCTCGACAAAGGTGATCATTCAATTTTATCTTACTAGATAAGCCGATGAAAATTAGGGATGATTGGTGGGGTTGAACTGCTGCGATTGATATTAAAAGTGTGGCTCGGCGAATAACGGATTGTTTGTGGTCTTCAGAATTGTTCAAACGACTCTCCATATGAAAGCTGGTTGTCCTAGGTTTTTTCTCGTTGGATTTTACAGCTTTTAGGTGGATCGAAACGCCGTGGATATGTTTCTTTTTAACTGTTATCGTAGTTATTTTTAGGAAATCAGCGAGTTCATCCAGGTAACTGTATAACTGAAAACTTTTAAATTGTTACACTTTTTTTTTAAACTATGTTTCGAATTTCATTTTTGAATATTTTGCATGTTTTACTTTGGGAACAGTTTGGTCAAAGTTTTAATGCTGCAGGATGCGATTCGTGTGGAGCCTCGTTCACCTCAGTCATTGCAGTTTCGTTACTCCCGCCCAACTGAGATTGACGCCTGCGAAGAGAACGCACCTGTGTGGAAACGAGACTCGCCGGTCGCCGCTACTCGTCTGATCTCGCTGATCAGCTCTAAATCATCACTGTTCGTCGTCAGCCGCTTCACTCATACACAACAACCCTCATAGACCTTCAGGGACCTTCCAGAACTTCCACCACTTTCTCAAGTGCAACAAGTTGCTTTTAAGACCTTCCAGACGACTGGATGCGTCCGAGAGCTCGGAAGATTCTTCTTTCCGTTGAATCGCTCGGTTCCTGAACCCCCCCTGATGAACGTTGGTTATGGTTGGTGCAGTGGCGTTCGCCTTTATTGTGGGCCAACCAGCACGGAGAGACGTTGAACATACCAGGCAACAATTTTCCAATTGCTCCTTTTTTAAAACAAAATAATTGTAATTTATTTTTCGTATTTCAAATTTCTCGTTAACGTTTTCTTTTATTTCAGTTTGGACCACAAACACTAAGTTATTCGATATATTCCTTATTTCTACATTGTTTTTCTGAGATCTTACGTTGAATGTTTTATTCCTCTATTAGATCGCCCAATAAAAACGGCAGCGTCGCTAAGCGCCGCAGATCGTCGTCTAGTTCATCTTCTTCCTCTAAAGAACGCGATGCCGCTGGGAAGGCCAAGGAAGCGAGGAAGTCGCGATCGGGTTCTCGACCCAAGACTGCCACCGAAAAGAACGCTAGAACTAGTAGCTCGGATTCTCACGCGTCAGGTAATTTTATTTTATTAATTTATTTAGCTGTGTGCGGTGTTGATTCTTGATAACTTGCAGATAAAAGCAAGAAGAACGAGTTTGAAATTCGTAAGAAAGAAGACAGCGTTCAAAAGAAACGGCAGTACCGAAGCAACAAGGAGGAGTCATCGAGTGAATCCGAGGATGATAAACGTGGAAACAAGGTATTTTCAATATCTATATTGATTTTATTTTCTTTATTCACCTGTCGGATCGTAATAGACTGCTGACCGAGGAAGATCCGGGTCGAGGCTTAGACCAGGCGATCGTCGTCGAAGGTCTGGCTCGAAACGACGTTCAGGTTCGAGGAGACGATCGCGCTCTCGAGGAGGCCGCTCGGGCTCAAGGAGACGGTCCGTGTCTAGAAGACGATCTCGATCGAGGCGTCGTTCAAGGTCGCGTGGTCGCCGTTCAAGATCAAAAGGTGGTGCTGGTGGTAGTGCGAGAAGGAGTCCTCGCGGTCGCCGTTCAAGATCCAGGGACAGAAGGTATTGTGGTTCTAATTTGTTAATACACTGATTTGTCCTTAACTCGTCTTCGTCGTTTTATAGATATCGGCCAAGTAGACGATCAATTGAAAGGGAACGTGAGAGGGAGAGAGAACGTAGAGAGCGAGAACGTCGTAGAAGAGCTTTCAGAAGAAGCCCTCCGCGGCCACGGCAAGTCATTTTTTGCACTCCTCTGTGAATTACGTGTTCTTAATCTGTATCTAAATTTTAGGGACTCGAGGAGAAGATCAGTTAGTAGGAGGCGTTCTAGAACTCGTTCAAGATCAAGATCAAATGTTAGTATTTCGCGTAATTTCCTCGGCTATTTAAGAGTACACGTTTATCGTATTTTCTTCGTAGGAAAGGAGAAGAGAACGTGCAAGGGAGCGCGATAGGCAAAGAAGAGAACGCTCCCGTAGCAGAGACAAACCGAAGCCAACGGGTGAGTCGCGCAGTTCTAGCAGTCCGTCACCTAACAGAGCTCAGCCTACTGTTGAAGCCGCTAATGATCGGGTTGGTTTCAATTTTTTAAAATGATGTAATTAATCTGCAATCGACATGACATAGCCTCTGTTATTCGTTCCTTGTAAAGATTCTTCTCTGCATTGATAAATGTTATCGTAATGAGTCCTCTTTATCATTTTTCAGGCAACCAAATATCTGTCGCGTACTCCGTCGCCCTTCAAGAAGGCTGAAGACAAACAAGAGAAAGGAGCTCCGGCCGTCACCGCCAGGAAAGACTCGTCTGGTCGCCCAGCTAAGCGCGATGCTTCTTCATCTGAAGGCGATAGAAGCTCGCCCGATGCTCAGCAGCGTCAAGTGAAAGACCGAGGTGGTCGTCACGGTGCGTCACCCACGCCTGCTTCTGGCGGATCAGCGAATAAATCCAAAGAGCGTGACAGGAAACGACGCGACTCGCCTAGTCCTGAACCGTGAGTTAACTTTGTTTTCTTCCTATTTTTCTTTTTCGGTAATTGAACGTCAACTGCATTATTGTAGAGCGGTCCCAGAGTCAGCCAAAAAAGCCGAATCGCCCCATGTCAAACGATTCGACCGAGAGCCTCCTCCGCAGAAGAAGCTGGAGAAAGAAAAGGCTCCCGCTGGGCCAGTGGCGCCCTTGGCAGAGTCAGACAGTTCGGACAAGCAGGAAAAGTCAAAAAAGAAAGATAAGAAAAAGCGTGCCGATTCGTCTGACTCCGACGAAGACGAAAAGAGGGCGAAACGGAAGAGGAAGAAGAAAGACGACAGCTCATCCGAAGATGATGACGACGATGACGAGGCTGACGTAAAGAAAAAGAAGAAGAAACGGGACGATTCTTCGTCTGATGACGGTTCATCCAAGAAAAAGAAAAAGAAGAAGAAGAAATCTAAAGCTGCTTCTAGTTCTGAGTCCGAGGTGGGTGAAAAATTTTGTTTGACACCGCTTGGGAGTTCTGTATTCGCAAAGTTGCGTTGAACGTAGTTTATGTGTATGACTGACAGTAGGCTTTAATTGTATCTCTCGGAATAATCGATTTTGTTTTTTTTTAATCACAAAACTCAGGAAAGTGAAGACGAAAAGAAAAAAAAGAAGGAGAAGAAGCACAAGAAACATAAAAAACACAAGAAGCACAAGAAGAACAAAAAGAGGAAAGTGGAGGAAAGCGCGGTGAGTTAACAGTTTTTGTTTACTCATGTTTCTTTTGAGCATTCCATCAATTTGCACTTTCTTCATCTTTTCAAAAAAGCGCCCTTTGCGCATTTGTGTGACCATTATACTACCGTAGTCACCATTTTTCAACTTATAAAACAAAATCATGTTCTATTTTTGCAGGATTCAGACGAAGTCTCAGAAACCGAAGAGATCTCAGAAAAAAAGCTTCGAGAAAAAGCTCTTAAGTCTATGAAAAAGACTAGGGAACAAAGCTCGGATCGAAGCGATAGTTAGAAAATGAGCGGTAAATGTTGTGGAACATTGATGAAACTAAACAAAAAATTGTCCGAAATAGGGAGATACAACTCGAAAAAAAATGTGTGTTATCAGTAGGCATACCAACTTGAAAAACAGTTAATTTTTTTAATGAGACAACTTATAAAAATTTGGTTTTGTTCGATTAATCTTTTTATGTAAAATTTAAACTTCTCGAATTAAAAGTTTTCTTTTAAGGAGCAGATTTAATGTTTCATTTATTTGTTTCCCAAAGCCTGCCGAAGCTCCAACAACGCGCTTAAGACGACTCTTTAGAAACTGACAGTTCGTTCTTGAGCCTGAAAACAGCCAACCTTTTTGGAAAGAGCACAATTTCACTGCTTTCAATTTCGGGACCAAATTTCACGCTTAGAAAATCCAATTTCACGTTTTAAAATCCGTTCGCAGCATTGGATCTTCCAGACATCGAATTTCGTGGATTCGACGCTCGAACAAAAATCGAATTTCGGAGTCTGGCTTCTCCTAAGGCTCAACTTTTGTGGATTTGGTTTGTTCAAACCCAAATTTTGAGGATCAATCATTCAAGTTTGCCTACTTTGGCTGTGAGGAACTAACATAATTTTTGAAATAATTCACGCCAATGATTGCATTTGCTACCCAAAGTGGCAACGTAGAGTTATTTTCACCCAATAACTTTTATTTTAAATGATTTTTCGAATGTCAATACAATTTGCCCCTGTTTTAAGGGGCGAGGAAAAGGAGTCACCAACCAATCACGAACGTTTAAACTCGCATAAAAATTGTTTTTCAGCAAAATTCAACATCATGTTAAGCTATGTCTCCACTTGTGCCTTTTCGCGTGCGTCAGAGGCACGCGTCATAGCGCACGGTGTGTTGAACGTGAGGAATGCGCTATTGCATGCCTCAAAAAGCTGGAAGGATATCAGAAATTGCGTGCATAGCTTAGACGCATGCGTTGTTGAAAGTCGAAAAGGCGTGTTGAATTGAAAGAGGAAGACGAAAGCGCACAAGTGGAGACATAGCTTAAAGCCGTAGCTTAGACATAGCGTCTAAGCTATGTACACAATTTCTGATATCCTTCCAGCTTTTTGAGGCATGCAATAACGCATTCCTCACGTTGAACACACCGTGCGCTAAGACGCACGCGGAAAGGCACAAGTGAAGACATAGCTTTAGTTCCTCATTGTCAGCTTCTGACGTTTTTTATGGCCAAACAAATCGGGTTCCTGTGATTCAATTATAGTTTGTTTCTCGAAAAATCCGATTTCAGAGTAATTGTGTGCAGTTTTTGGCCGCTTGTTCAATTTGTGGGGCTCTGGCTGGCGCTAACTGTTCCGATTTGTCACATAATCACCAAAAATTCAGTTATCCATGAGATTTTGAAGGATATTGATATTTTTACATTAAGTAAAATTAAAATGGGCCGCTTTGGACAAGGGTAGGAGCTACCAACCCTTTGCCACCCCTCCCGGTCGTGGATACGCCCCATGCCCGTTCAATGAGCGCTATTTCTCAATTTTAGTCGCGATTCGCGAATAGGCGTTTTTATTTTAATTTTGACCATAAATAAGTGTTTCTTCTCGATGCTTTCTTGAATGTGCCCACTTTCTAAAATTCAGCCGTGAAAAGGTCTCCACAAACCGCGCATTAGTAGGTTGTGTAGGTACCTATTTTCTTAATTTTGGCCTGGACGTTGCACCGGATTTGTGCGTTTTATCAATTTCAGCCGCTAACTAGCAATTTTCCCCAATTTTAGCCGTGAATATACGTTATTTCTCAACTTTACAAGCGAATTGGCGTTTTCCCTAAATTTTAATCGCAAATTAGTGCGTTTTTTCGCAATTTCATCGGCGAGCCAGCTCTTTTTCTCAATTTTATCCGTGAATGAGCGCTTTTTCACAAATGTATCCGCGAATTAGCGATTTTCTCAATTATATCCGCGGACTGGTCCCAAGAACAGCAAATTAATTTTTTCTCGATTTAAGCATTGAGAGACTGCGAATGTGCTATAACCGTCATACGATCGAAAATACATGTTTTACTTATTTATATTATGTATTTTGATTTGTGTAAAGGATTTTCGTTCAGTTTGGGTAGGCTGATTTTTTACCAACAGGTAAGCTTGGGGGGGGGGGATCCTTTGGGGCGAAGCCTCTGCCCCAATTTTGGAGTCAAAATTGTCCTGCCCCATCTGGTGGAGTCAAGGAAATCGCCTGGAATCAACTGCAATGTCAAAAAGCTCATTTTTGGACACTTCAAGAGGTGCTGGCGGCCACACAGTGTGCGTTTTAGCCGGGACCAACTGTACGCTTAGTCATCGACTATATTGTCCGAGAGTACTTATAATCATAAAACGCGTCCGGCTCAAATCAAAACACTTCTTCACCGCCTTTGTCTGGCGGAAAAAATAATTAATGTGATAATGTAAACGAAAAAAAATTGCTCAGCGTATGAAAATACAAAATGGCTCAATGTAAAGGTCCTTTTTCAGTTAGCCCCGCAACACTACATGGGTGCACACCCTTGGAATCGATTGGCAACCAGTCCAGGAAACCGGTAGTTCTGGGAGGGAAAAACTCCGGGGCTAATTATTTTGACTGATTTTAATGATCTCAGGTGTGCTGAATCCGAATTTCAACTTTGCCCAACGTTACGACCCCGGCAACACGCTAAAATTTGATGAAATTTGTAAATTGTTGGCACTTTTTTCAGTTTTTTGCTTATAACTCCTTAATGACGCATTCTACGGAAAATGTTACCCTCTCATTTTTTGAAAAGCATTGAATTCTTCGACGAATCGTGTTTTTTTTTTTTTTTTTTTTTTTTTTTTTTTTTTTTTTTTGTGACGATTGACCCAGCCGTTTCACCGGTATTGATTTTTTAAAATGGTCATTTCTAGCCACTTTTGGTAAAATTAATAAAAATGACTAAGGCAGCTGCAACTTAAAAACGGCTGTTCCAATCGGAAAAAGTCAAGAAATCAAAGTTTTCAGAATTGAATTTTACATAAGTGGAAAGCATTGAAACATACTAGAAAAATCAGTGGTATCAGTTATGTGACAAAAAACGCGAATGAAGGCAACCCAAAAACCACGTTTTTCTGCACATTTTTGCCAGTAGCTCGGGAACTAGTATAGTCCAATTTTTTTCTGTAAAAAACGATCTGAAAGGTGATCGAATTTTCTATCAGACCTATTACAAGAATGTCATTTGAAGATTAACGTAAGACAGGGCCTTAACGTCAAGCAATTCGCAATGTGCTGGAAAAAATCGGGTTTTGTCGCATTTCGGCCTATAACTCAAAAACTATCCATCCAATTAAAGTTAGGATCTCATGTGAAAGCTCGTTAAATTTCCTATAATAAGTCGTGTATGGCGTTTTTATAAAGAACCGATAAGTGGCAATAAAATGCAGTGAGAGTGCTGTGCGAAAAATTAGTAATTTTCCAATAACTCCTTTCTTCAGCCGAACGTTTTTGCCTATAACTTTTGAACGAAGCCTTTGATGTAAATTTAATTATTTTGAGTGAAAGCTGGTGAAATTTACAGTCAGAAATCATATTTGCCAGATTTTTCAAGACCCGGAAAATATTCTGTACAGAGCGATGAAAACATCAACAAAAGGTGGATTTTACAAGACTGATAATTGATACGAGCGAATATGGCGTCTGTGATTTTACCTGTCTGATTATAGGTTCTCTAGTATTATAGGTACCTAGCGTCGTAGATTACATCACTCAACTGAGAGTTGAACTATTTTTATTTTGTCGGACATTTTGCCAAAAGCGGCTAGAAATTACCATAAAAAAAAATAAAAAAATCAATACCGGTGAAAAGACTGGGTCAATTGTGACAAAAGAGAAAATGATTCGACGCAGAACTAGATGCTCTTCAAAAGAGAACAGGGTACAATGTTATGACACGCGCTATGACACGTTACAGTGCTGTGCTATGACACGCGTATTTTTGAAAAAAGAAAATGATTCCGGCACATTTCTTATGTTTCCAGGTATGCTGAATTCGAATGTCAAATACTCAATTCCATACTAGTGCGAGTTATTGATAAACAGTCCAGAAAAAGAAATCAAATCTCTGCACTTTGAACGTCATTTTTCACTTAGTTTAGGTGTGCTAAATTTGATGCCAATCTGAAATTTTGTTCTCGTATTCGTTCATTCACGGCATTCATCGAATTGTATGCTGTTAAACGGTTTGTGTTCCAACTCATATAAGCATATAGCTGCGTAAAATGGTGCACATCTGAAAATATTAGAATCAGTCATAAAAATTAGTCCCGGATTTTTTTCCTCTCAGAACTACCTGCTTCCTGGACTATAAGCCAAATCTGAGAAATGGATCATTTCATTGAGCCAACCCCACGAAATTGGAGATTCAGCAAGCCCTAAACCCATTAAATCGGGTTTTTAGCAAGCCCAAAACCCACGAAATCGGGGGCATAGTTCTTCAGCGAGAAAAAAAACGATAAAATTTTCTTAAATTCCTCCCACTTAACCTGTACACGACAGATTTACCAAAAGTCGCTAAAAATGACCATTTTAAAAAAAAAACATACACCGGTAAAACGGCTGGGTCAATCGCCACAAAAGAAAAAACGATTCGACGCAGAATTCAATGCTTTTAAAAAAATGAGAGGGTAACATTTTCCGTAGAATGCACGGAAAAAAGTGCCAAAAATGTAGAAATTTCATCAAATTTCAGCATGTTGCCGGGGTCGTAACGTTGGGCAAAGTTGAAATTCGGATTCAGCACACCTGAGAGCATTAGAATCAGTCAAAAAACTTAGTCCCGGAGTTTTTTCCTGAAATTATACCCCTTAATGAAACACGTTTCCTCGACTAAACATACTTATAGCTTCCTGAAATTTTCAGTTTTAAAGTAAACATCGGATTTCCGGGAGAACGTACCCAAAGGTATAAGTGTTATTGCACAATCAGACCATTAATGTTCCCAAGAGGAATACTTATAGTTAAGTGGGCCCCCTGTAGAGCCACACAATATTACAAAAATCATCAACATTTGGGTTGTTTGAAAAATCCAGTGTGGTTTAGTTTATAAAATGGTCCAGTACGCCCACTCACCCGTAATTTTGTTACTCTAGTACACATTCAGTACACTCGAGATTTTTGTTGTTGTCGAAAACAATAACCTGAATGTCATGGTCATGTTTATTGAATTTTAATCAATCTTCTCGCATTATAATCCAAGTAAACGGAATTTTAAAAAAAAAATTGAAGAGGCTGTCTGATGTTTCATGTAGCTTAGCCTTGTAGAACTCAACTGTCTACGCAATTAGCATAAATTACCAAATACTATCGGTACTATACCAGAAAGAAGATCCTTTTTATCCCACCCTCCCCTTCTTGGCGAAGTCAACCTTTACTCAGAAGTCTCTTTTCCCGATCAAGATAGCCAAAATGGCGCACTTAAGAATCAAATTTCTAAAAATGGGGTCGGAGTCAAATATTTATTTATGATGACGATGTTCTATTAAAAGTTGTCGGGTTTTACCTGCTATTTTTGTTCTTCTATTACTACTCTGTGTTCGTGAAAACATTATAGGTGATTTAATTACGGAAGACATTTTGTATTGCGATTCGTCTGCATATATAGTATACCTATATGTACAATACAGGTATACAAGTAGGCTTACCTTAACGACATTTCTTTTACGGATTATTAAAACTGTAGGTATACGGACATGCGTATACCCATCAGGTATAAATGATCAACGTAGAGCAACAACTTTCTTTACTGTTCGTAATAATTAATTTATTATATTACAAAAAAAGTCGGGTCTTGTCAATATAAGGCTACATCGAACACTCAATTCATCTCAAAAGTGGGTTATTGCCAAGATTCGACATTTACATCTCTAGTTGGACTAAACTGTTTTAGGGAGTGAAAATGCGCATGTAATAATCCCTTCACCCGGTTCACCCCGTTGAGCTTCTTATTGCCAGAATTAAATACTTGGGCGAATCCACTGACTGGCCACCAACCATACAAACCACGTGAACGGAAGCCCTTTTCCTTTGCAATAGCCATGTCGGTGGGTTTTCTGCTCTGTGAAAATTGTTTAATCCCCCTCCCATCTTAAGCATTCTCACTGTGAACAGCAATGATCGATAGTCGTTATAATATATCAGTTCATTCGCACATTTTTCTAAAACCCTCCACTTAAAATCATCTCAACTTCCTCCCTCTCCCCCCCTTAAAAAATGTTTTATCTGTCATTGTCAGATTTTTTTGTTTTATGCTGCGTATATATATGAAATTTACGTTACAAAAAATCTTCATTGTGTACTCCGTGTTGAATTCAACTATTGGGAGGTCAGCCTAACAGTTCAATCTGCTCTTCCGAAGGGGGGACATGGCTGGAAATCCACGAAATCAAACCGGTGATGAGAGGGACAGCTCGGTTGTTCAAAACGTACGTACACACACACATATATATATATATAAGAACCAGTTGGCATTGTTATTGCGTTCTGTCGACTGCCTGGCTATTTTGGAGTATGCAATTGAACGTGTACGTGTACCTAAGCAGAGCATGCACCTGGTTTCCGCCGACGATACATATTATTAAATATTGCAAAGTTTTCATACTGAATTTCGTGTACAAATATGTAGTTCCGACGTTGTGCGATTTTTTTTCTTGTCTCCCAAAACGCTCTCGCTTAAATTGAAATTACTTTTACTCTCGCATTTTTGTTTTAATTCGTACATGTTATGAAGATATTATTAGGAACACGCAATGAAGTAAAATACATTTCTTTCCATCGATTGAGGACCCCTCCTCACTTTTTTCTCGGTCGAAAATGACTTTTCTGTTCGCTGTAGGGCAGTCTTGAAGACCAGCTTGCCCCACCCCCACCCTTAACACATCACATGTTAGCAACGTGAAACCATCTGATGGATTCTAATGTATTCCAAACTCTCGTAGCAAGCCCCAACCCCTGTTTTTCTTCCATCAGAGAATAGCAAGCAGGGTGCTTGTAATGAATGATGGAAAGGAGAAGAAATGGAAAAAAACATTTTGAAACATTGAATGTCGGAAGGGGTGTCAGTTCCTATCGCGGGGTAGTTTCAACGAAAAAAACACTTTGGGCGTATCAATCTCGCCTAGAAATTTATGGAATTTTTAAAGGCAATTCTCCATCAGCAGAGAAACCCCTTGAAAGAAAAAGAAAAGAAAACCCAGTTTAAATTAAATTTCTTCCATTTCGATCAGGGTAAGCAAAAAACATGTTTATTTTTTGCAATCTACTTGCAAAAATCTACATGTTTGTGCAATCTACTTGTTTGTTGCAAGCAATCTACCTTTGAGTGTGTTTAAAACATGTTTTTAAACATCTTATGATCAGCACAAGTGTACACGTGAAAAACCGAAACCCTCCAGAATGTAGAAAGAAGCATCGAGACCATTGATGTGCCTGACAGCGCAATTAGCCAGCCATGGGCAATGTGTCGTTTTTAACCCATACATTACTGCGGTAAACATCTCATTTTAAACAAAATAATGTTTTTCTTTGAAACGTAAAGGCCCGTTAAAAGCTCTATGTTCGTGTTGTGTGGTGTCTATGCAACTTATCGAAAAAAGACTTCATTTTTCGAGGGAATAAATTTGTTTGGTTGCATAGACTCCACACAACGTAAACATAGAGCATGTGAACGGGCCTTAACTTGGCCTTAACATACGGTGTGTTTTTTATGCGGGCCTCTTTGAAACAGATTCTCTAACAACAAGCAATATTTTTTTTTTGCCAGCCATGTGTCTATTTCATTCATTTGTTTGAAGAAACTTAATGAAATAAACATATGACTGCGAAAAAGTTATTGCTTCGGAGTTAGAGAATAGGCCCCCAGGTGTAGCTCTGTGCTATGCGTCTGTGAAGTATGTGCAACCAAACAAATTAATTCCCTCGAAAAATGAAGCATTTTCATACGCTGCATAATATAGAGCTTGTGAACGGGCCTTTAAAACAGTGCCAACCCTGTTTTGAGCGAAATATGTATTGTGCGTGAATGAGTCCCTTAAGTACATCAATTTCACTGGATTGGTCCAGTCAAACCCCTAATTTGGTCTTGGTGGATTCGATGGTTAAACATTCAATATCTCACGTGTGTGAGTGGGCTTTAATCACTCAAAAAGCCAATTTCCCAGGATTAACTCCAAAAAAAAGTCAATTTAGGTTGACCAATTCTAAAGTTCAATTTCACGGGATGTTGACTAACAACTATTTGACGGATTTTAGTCATTTAATTAAAAGCAATGCTACTAGTTGGGATCTTCAGAAGTCCAGATTTCGTGGATTTGGCACTCACAGAAAGCAAATTCCGATGTTTTGACTAATTCAAGAACAAATTTTGCCTTTAGCTCCATAAAAAAATCAATTCCAGGTGGCCTCCAGTTTGGCTCTTTCAAAAACCAAATCCGAACTTTTCGGACTTCACTTTCACGCGTTCGAAATCGAAATTTCCAGGATATTGGCTCATTCTAAAGAGCAATCACCCTGGTTTGATCCCTTTCAAGAACCAAAATTTTGCTAGGTTGGCCAAGCCAATTTCGCGGGACTGGCTAACCCAATTTTTTTTTTTTTTTTTTTTTGTCGGGGGCGCCGGGCTTTGAACCAGGCACGCGCCTAAGCCTCACTTGGGCTCCTAGCGCCATACCCAGATCTAACTGTGCACTTCACACCCGCACTACGCGGGCGTTTCGGTCGGTACGCGGTTTGTTGAACGCACATCGTCGGGAACGCACACACGAAGCCGGGTGTGCCGTGTCACAGGTCGCCGCAGCCTTATAGTGTAATGGGCAATGGCTGGATTCGAACCCAGGCCCGCTGGGTTGCGAAGCGAGCATTGTATCCATTACACCATCGAGGCGCGCAGGGGTCCGAATCTGCCCATTCGCCTAACTTAGGTCAAGCACTCACAGGCTACCAAAGTTCAAGCGCTAACTGCAATTCGAAAATTTAACGAGTCGCCCAGTCATGGGAACCCAAAAAATCTATTTCGTAGGTTTGGCCCACTCCAAAACTCCAGTTTGGCGGGTCCGAGTCCCCAACGAAATTGGGGGGGGGGGGGATCATTCGGAGATCCATGCTGAAAGGGCGCCCTAAGAAAGCGCTGCATCAGAGTAGTTGTCGCCAGTGGCGCGTGCCCCCCTTCTCCTTTACACCTCGTTCAGATACGGCCCTGACCGTCCGGATAAAAAGTTTCCTTCCACCAGTGCTTGCCAGTTCAACATAAACGCCAAGACGGAGGGCTTCTATCTCTGAGAAAAAGGGACACCGGAATAGTTTTATTGCTACTCTTTTTTGACTGGGTACTCCATCTCGCTCCTAAGATTCGAGGAATGCCGAAATAGCGGCCCTCACCTATACTTTTGCCTCAGAGACGTATTAATCATCCTTCAAGCCTGAGCAGGCAGCGGCGTAGCCAGAAATCGTCCCATGGGGGAGGCTATCTAGGTAACTAATGAACGGTGGTGATGGGGGAAAGGGGATTAGAATGCATACATTATGCTTTTCCCTCGATTATCAGGTTCTCTGAAAGTGGAGGACAGGGATTTTTTTGCAAATATTTAGCATCTCGGCCGAATGGTCTATATCCGTAGGAATAGACTCCATAGTAGGAAAAAACAGGCCAGCGGCTACATTACCCCGTTTCTGGCCGTAAAACCAGATTTTGGTGCTATACGAACAGTTTTCGAGAGAGCATTAAAGTACATCTGGGGTTAAAAGTCACAGGAAAAGAAGAAATTAATCTTAACACGACGTGAACGTCTCTTCTTGTTCTGTATGAACCCGTCGTCGCTCCTCCGGCCTACAAACTCTTGGTCAGCATGTTAAAAGTGACTTTTTTTTTTCACCCGAATAGACAATGTCTGGAGTAAAATTACCACTTCTATGCGACAGGAAGTTACGAATTACTGTTAAATCGCGGATTTTTGGATCAAACAACCAAGTTTTTGCGACTAAATGGAGAGTTTCGTAGCTAAATAATTAGCCAAATGATCACATATCTTGCCGACTGATCCAGCCGATCAATTAGCTTATTAACCCACTATGTATATATAAAAGCCTGCTGACTAATAGGTAGTGAGCTTCGTAAGTTCATCATTTCCGAATAGTTTAAAGCTAAAATTAACACACAGAGAGATGAACTGCGAAGTTGGCAAATAATGCGCAGGCGTCGGCATCCTTAATTTGAAGTCATTATTGCAAAGCGAAACAGACTCTAATGTAATTCGTTAAATTTTACAAAATTTTGGCAATGGTATTGTTCTGTTGGTACACACCAGCAGTAATCTTTTAAGGTTCTAATCCCTAACGCCTTGTATTTTTCCGTTTTATCCCGCTAAATCATCGAGATTATGCTCGTACGCCAATTTCCTTGTATGTCAGCGCGATGCCCTGTCTGGCATTTTGTTTGTTTATTATTTAGCTTTTTAAAAAATAATTTATAACTTCGATACAAATTTTTAAAGCAATTGAGTCATAAATATTTGTGTTTTGTTTCGTTTTAAGGGTGCGACGGAAAATGGAACCTTCCCCGAAGACCGAGCAGTCGTCATTGAGGTAGGCCAATTATTCTGTTGATTAAACTGTTGATTCTAGACTTTCAGAAGGATTGGGAACTGAAATGAATCTGAACGTACAATGAATAAATCCTGTGACAAAGTGGAAGTAGTTGAAATGATTCGTCATTCATTTTCCCTCCTCCTCAGTTGATTTGTTTGACGGATTTAGAAAATGACGAAATTAACGCAATTCATTATCGTTGACACGTTTTCTCCAGTGCCCTGTATAGTAGTACAATGCGAGGAAGACACAACAAAATTGTAAGGCGGGGAAAGGTTAGAGCCACTTTGACAAACACTTCATCCATAATTTCGAGTGTTTGTTCGTTCAAAGATAAATCAGAGCTATTATTTTTCCGCCTTTAGCATGACGATGCGTTCGACCAGTTTCTTTGAAGGTGTCCACCAAGCCAATACTTATTAAAAATGATAATTGAAGATAGGAACGATCCTGTGTAATGCATTTCATAATGCGAACAACTCAGCAGAAGATAGCCAAGGTTTTTCTCTCAGCTAAAATAATCATCATCAAGTTAAAATTAGTTTAATGAGTGACAATGAAGTACAGCGCTTCTTTTTTTAAACCCCCGGAAAAAGTGGATTTCATAACTATAAGCTATCACATAGCGATGGGCCCCATTCACTAATTTTTTGAGGGATGATGCTCCCTCCTTTTCCATTTCACGTTGGGTTTTCAGCTAAAATTTTGTCTAAAAACGGTACGATCAAATTCAGATTATCATCAAATTAAAGCGTGGGGCACTCGACTGTAAAAGGAGGAATTCCCTATTAAATCAATCATGGATCTAAGAACTCGACGTAATCAGAACCCCCTAGGATTAACGCTGAAGTTTTAACGAAAAAAAAAAACAATAGAGGATTAGTGGCTGTCTAAAAAATAACATGGACGTACAGCATTTATTTTGGTTTTTACATAAAGTAGGCGCAAGATAGCGATGCTAAAATCACGGTAGGGGAAGAGGGGGGGGGCGTTATCGTTGAAACAACATAATTAACTCGCAGTGATTTGTATGAGGGAACATGTCAACGGGCTGAACATGAGTCAACGTAAATGGTACAATATCTGACTTGGCCCGTTTGGCGCACAGTGCCGCAAAATTTTTCATCGTAGTGGAACAGTCGGCTTTACATGCAATGTAAACAATACGATCTATCAAACAGTTGTGTAAGACGCTCTTAATAACATGTTGGTCTGTTAGAAGAAAATCCATTATTAGAAAAAAAAAATTTTTTTTCAAAGATGGCGTCTTACGCTACTTACTAACGCCCGCTCGCCCAGGATTCAATACAACCCCAAGCTTTCCGCTATTTTCAAGATGATCGATCGCTGCACTCAATTTCTGTGGGGAGAGAGGGGGGAGATGACTCGCCAATCGCAGGAAATTAAAAATTGACTATTCCTACCGTTTCGACTCTTCCACAGATAAAATGACAGTTGGTAACTTCGTTGTTACGAGCGTTAAACACCGCGTCGTTTACAGCCTCAGAAACGGATTCAATACCGATGCATCCTCTAGCGAATTTACTCGCCATTAAACTGATGACTCCTAAAAAACGTTAAGTATACCCATCGTTTTCAGAAAGTAGATTGATGGGGGGGGGGGGTATTTTATTTAATACCAGTGCCACAACATAAGTCAAGAAGAGTCGTACTCTCGGTCAAATTACTAAAACGAATGACCGATTCGAACATTGCATAAGCGGCGTCAACGTTAACTTGGAAAAACGACCCCGGGGATATTCTAAACGAATAATCACCGATGATTTCATAAATGTAAGGTTCGCCGAATAACAACTCGTAGGGTGCGGTGTCTTGCGTGCAGCGAGTGTGTTGACTACAGACAAGTTGTATGATTTTATGAATGAAAATGAAATTTTGCAGAGATTGTTGCAAGAGCGCTTACCATTTCTGAAAATAGAAAGACGTAATCGGGATATTAAGAGACTTGAAATATGTTTCTAAATCTCTTTTGACGGTTTCAATCTCGTCCTCAACGCAACCATTCGGATGAACAGTCACTGTGACCATTGTATCGTCCTGTCTGTTGCTTCGAACTGTTATTCCACGCCAAAATCCACCCATTGTAAAATCATAACAAGCGTCCAATGGGGATGTCCTAATGAAATCTTGGTACGCCTGAGACGAACATGAAATTCCATTAGGAATTTTACTGGAAATCAAATCGATTAAAAACAACCTGAGCAAGAAGTCGGTGTTTCTTTTTTATTATTTTTATTTCGGTCGGAGGAACGCATATCGAGTATCCGTGGTTGGGACGACCAACGTAAAATCCAACGGTTTTTGGGTTTCCGTCAACGCCGGGTCTAACGTTAAATTCGTCCTTATTTCTGTATTCTTCAGTTATGGGCTAAAAATACAACAAAAACACACCAAAGTTCGCAGTTGTGAAAAACTGATGAAAGTATAACAGTGAGAAAAAAGGCATTGATCACTAGCCAAACTGTAGACCCTGAGACGGCCGTTTTCAGAATCCGCGGCGACACTATCAAAGCGACACGTTCTATCTTAGAATCAGCGCTTGGCATCCGTACTCAAAACTGTGACGCCCCTACTCTTCATCCGTAGCCGAAAACCCTAACCTAACGGTACTCGTTAGTATGTTGTTTGTATATTGTATTAACGTAGCGAAGTTCACCGTTATATACTCGTTACTTTTTCCGAAATCAATCAGTTTATAGGCCGAAATTACCCCACGAGATAAGAAAGCAAATCCGAGGGTTAAATTGACAGCTTCCAAGTCAATTTCGCGGCGGCCTCTTACATCGGAGCACTTTTGAGTGCTACAAAACCTAATATTTAGTCGCTAAAGGCTCGGCCACACAAGATGAAAAATGTGCGTCAAGATGTTCACTACGGAAAGCGACGAAACCTACGAAGCGACGTGAGAAGTGGAAAAAGATTGATAACCAAGCCTGTCCAGAGAGATAGTGAGTGGGGGAGAGATGGGGGGCACTGGGACCGTTATCCCCAGGCCCGGCCTTCCCCTTGGGAGCCTGGAGGCTTGGGAGGCTTTGACCCCGCTGGTGTCGAGGCTGGAGAACCTTGAGCGGCGACTAGAGTCGTGTGGAGGGGCGTCGGCCAGTGGAAGCGCCTTGCTAAGCCCCAGGTCCGCGAAAGTGGCATCTTTAATGCGTGGGACCTTGCGTGGGGCTCGAGGAGGGGAAGCCCGAGGGGCGCGCAGGTGCGGGACTTTATGTCTACGTGGGGTCTTGTGCTTGCCAACCGGGCTGAGTGTGGGCCCACCTTCCGCGGTCATTCCACCTTGGTCGCGGGCTCTTGGGTGGTCAGCCACTCCCCCGGTTATGCTCGTGGGAGCTGACTAAGGACTCCTCAGCGGATCACTGCCTCGTGTCATTTGACATCATTGCTGGTGGAAGGGGCCGAAGTGGGGGTCACTGCACATCACGCCGGCCTGATTTTCGGCGCGCGCGTTGGGGCGCCTTTAAGGCGCAGTCTGAGCGGCTCCTATTTGAGGCCAACCTCGCGGGTCCTGCCCCGGGGTTGTCGGACGTGGAGCTCGCTGACGAGGTGGTTGACACTTTGGAGGCCGTGGTGGTGGGCTCAGCGGACGATACTGTCCCGAGTACCTCCCGCTTTCGCGATGCGGTGGTCCCATGGTGGTCCACAGAGGTGGCGGACCTCTCTTCGCGAGCGCGTAGATTGCGCCGGGCACTCCAACAAACCCGGGGAATGGGCCGTGAAGCAGCGGGGCAACGCTATGTTCTTGCGAAGAGGGAGCTGAAAAAGGCCATTCGACGAACCATGCGGAAAGCGTGGAGGGCATTTGTCGAGGAGGGCCTCTCGGAAAACCCTTGGGGGATTCCCTATAGGGTAGCCGTGGAGAGGATTAGATCTCCAAACGGCCTTCCGTTTCTGGAAGCGTCGCAGGGTGGGGGGAGAATACGCTGAGGAATTTCCTCAGGCGTATCTTCCTGATGGGGACTCTGTCGGAGACCGTGAGTTTCGGGCGGAAGCTGCAATAGTCCCACGTACTGCGGCGAGCGAGCCGTTTTCGGAGGAGGAGCTTCGAGGTGCTCTAGGGGGGATGGCGTCGGGCAAGGCACCGGGTTTCACCGGGGTGTGCCCTGAGATGCTCAAACATCTGCCCGACTCGGTTGTTGGGGCCTACTTGGACCTTTACAACCGGTGTCTGGCGGCGGAGTACTTCCAGGTGAGATGGCGGGTTGCTGTCGTGATACTCCTTCTGAAGTCGTCCGACCGCGACCCGGCGTCTCCCGGTAGCTATAGGCCAATTAGCCTCCTGCCATGCGAGAGCAAGGTTTTGGAGCGACTCCTCCTTGGCCGCATGGAGTCCTTCATCACGGAGGCTCTCCATCCACGGCAGTTTGGGGCAGTGAAAGGGGGCACGACCGAGGCAGCACTTGACGCGGCGCAGGCTTTTGTTGAGGCCCCCTATGGGAAGTTCAAGGTGGCGGTCCTCCTAGACGTGCAGAGAGCTTTCGGCTCCGTGTGGTGGCCGAGGGTCATGATGGCTCTGCGAGATGCTGGGGTCCCAAATGACATCTTCCGGACGATTGCCTCGTACTTCGAGGCAAAGGAGGTGCGACTCCGCTATGGCAGTGTGGAGTTGCGAGCGCCTCTCACGAGGGGCTGCCCGCAGGGGTCGGTTCTCTCGGCTGCTCTGTGGAACCTTCTCTTTGCTGCGCTTTTGTGGCTGCTGCATAGGGAGGGTTTTGAGGGGGTAGCGTACGTGGACGACCTTGCTTTCGTTGTCGCGGCGCGCTCCCGGAAGGAAGCAAGTCGAGAGATCGATCGGCTGCTGCGGGTCGTGGACGAGTGGTGCGGGGCGGTCAGACTGCCTCTCGCAGTGCCGAAGACCCAATTGGTCCTGATGCGGGGTCGGCTCTCTCGGGGCAGTCCTCTGGTGGTTCGCTACCATGGGGCACGCCTCGTGGGTGAGCGGCAGGGCCGCTACCTTGGGGTTGAGATCAATCCGGGGAGGACAGCGACCCCACAGCTTGAAGTAGTTGCGGGGAAGCTAGAGAGGACTTTTTCCCTCTATAGGACAGTGGCGGGAAACGTCTGGGGTGCGGACTTTATGCCCACCCTGCTGTACGGCTCGGCGTGGTGGTGGTGGTACCGACCAACGAGGCCCCAAAGAGCGAAAGTCCTCAGCCTGCAGCGGCAGGCGCTGGTGCGGGTAGCCATGGCGTACCCGACGGTTAGCTCCGACGCGCTCCAGGTACTGGCGGGGACACCTCCTGCGGACCTCCTGCTCGATGCATGGGTTCATCGGCGCCGCCTCGCCCAGGGAAACTTGGGCTTGGTACGGTGCCGTGAAGACTTGAAGACTGGGCAGAGCGCATTGGTATTATGGCCGATGAATGGGGGGCCGCTTGGGGCATCCGCCTTCTCGATGACCTAGTCGTCGAGGCTTGGCAGGCGCGTTGGGCTATCAGTCCAACGGGTAGGCGTTTGTTCGGGTTCGTGCCCGATGTTCGGACGAGACTGGCGGCAGCCAAGTGGTTTACCCTAGAGCACGCCGCCACTTCTATCCTGACGGGGCACGGCTCTTTCAACGCCAAGTTGTGGTTCTTCCGGCGGTGGGACTCTCCAATATGCCCTTGTGGCGTCGAGGAAGAGACCGCCGACCATGTGCTTCGTCGCTGCAGCCTCCACGGGGATCTGCGGCGGGCGGTATGGGATAGGAATGGCCCGCAGGCCGACTCGGCTCTCGTCAGAGACCGGCGGGCGTACGGCCGACTCCTGGTTTTCTCGCGCTCCTGGTTGGAGCACAGGGGACTGGGACCGGCAATGCCCGAATAGGGGCACCTTCCCTATTCGGGCAACCCGGGCAGGGGCACCTTCCCTGCCCGGTTTCGGTCCATGGCGCAAGCCAGCATCCTCAGCTCTGAAAGACCCACCTCCACGTGGTGCCTCTCGGGCGCGACTAGCTGGCCACCAGTCGCGGCTAACGGGTTGAGCTGAGTGATGGGATCGACTCTGCTGGGGAGTCCGGGCCAAAGATGGGGTTCAGGCCAGGTAAGGGCCGGGAACGGCCTAGGTACTGGCCACATCTTAAGGAGATCCCCAGAGAGAAATCAAGAAAACGACGAAAAAATAAAGAAAGGAAAGCTTTGCGGAGGTTGAAGCTGTAGAATGGTTGGGCCTTTGATTTGGTTGGAGGTTATAATAACCATGATTAGAGCTTTGCTGTGGTTGGACCTAAGCCGTGGTCGGGCCTTAATGGATCATCTTTGTGGTTGGACCTCGGCTGTAGCTGGAACTTTGCTGTGGATGGGCCTTATTGGGCCATCTTTATAATTGGAAGTTTACTGTGGTTGGATGCAGGCCCATGGAGAAAGAGTGAGGGGAGCAATGGGTCTGTTTCTCAGCGGCTTGGCCTTATACTTGGGGGCCGGGTTTTCAGCCGGGAATCACAATTTTTTTTCGCGAATGAGCATTTTTTCTCAATCGTCTACGACGTTTACTCCACCAACCGCGAATAAGCTTTTCCTCGGTTTTCAGCTGCGAATGAGTGAATTTTCTCACTTTTAACCGCGAATTATCGCTTTTTCTCAATTTTTTCCAAGAATCATGTCTATTTCTCATTTTTAGTTGTGAATTAGCGTTTTCTTAATTTTTGCCAAGGATTTCCACCAGTCTTCTCTGAATTATTTCATATGAAGACGGGTGGAAATGCTCGGCTACAGAGCGGAATTTTATGTAAATGGAAAATGCCATTAATCTTGAAAGTTGAACTCTATGAGAGTACCATGTACGAGCAGGCGGCAGGGGGGGACTCTCGAGAGCATCAAACTCTCAGACGTAAACGCAGCTTTAGTTTTAGCCACGAGTTGGAGTTTTTTTTTCAATTAAGCCAGAAATCAGCGCATTTCCCAATTCTTCCGCGAAGTGAGCAATTGTTCTCAATTTTCCACGAAGTTCAATCCGGGAACGACATAATAGCTTTTTCCGCTTTTGCCGCGAATTAGCACTTTTACTCAAATTTTCTCACGAATCGGATTTTGCTGAATTTTAGTCGTGAACTATTTGGACCACAAATATAATAGGGCTTTTTTCAACTTCTAGCCATGAATTAATGTTATTTTTCAATTTTAGCCACGACGTTGCCTCTGAATATTGCGATTATCGGTGTTTTCTTAATTTGAGCCGTGAATTACCGCTATTCGTCAATTTTAACCGCGAAAGAGAGGTTTTAGCCACAACATGAGTGCTTTTCCTCAATTTTAGCCGCGAATTAGTACGAATTAGTGTTTTTCACCATTTTAGCCGCGAATCATACTCATTTTCTTCGAAATAGCGCTTCTTCAAATTTTTAGCCTCGTACTTGCCCCGTAAAGGGAACAGCCAATCGTCAAAAGGAGCCAAATCACCATCCAGACGGATAAGTCTCCTTATCATGCTCCTAAATCCATGAACATAAAACCTAAAAATCCGCATTTTTTTTTTTCTTTGAAAGGGAACCCCTCTGACCGGTGGCGCGGGGCGGTCCAACCCCTCACACCACTGCACGCTACTGCCCACTGATTCGAGAAATGATGCACAAGCCCAACTGGACGAAATGACCCGCCGCTACTTCAAGATCTCGAAAATTTCCATCAACGTATCAAAGTGTCAGGCCAAAATATTCACTTTGCGTCAAACGCCGACCCATAACCTTCGAGAGTTAATGAAAAAAGTATCGCTTTGGAATCCTTCCAAATAATAAAGTATAAAATACCTCGGTGTGCACCTTGAACGTCATCAGTCTTGGAAGCACCACATAAACATAAAACTTAATGGCGGATACGCTCGTCAAGCGCTTTTTCAGCCCATTCTGCACAAAAGACAGGCCTCAGACAGGAAATCGGCGCCCTGTTATATCAGTAAGAGGTGGAAAAATTACTCGCACTGTACGAGTTGGTAAAGATTCTCAAAAAAGGCGACCACAGCTTCTAGAAGGAGGACATCATTAAAGGAACGAGAAAAATATATCCTGTTGATGGCGTTGCTTTTGACCGCTTGATGAGGTTGTGGACGCGACATTTCTGACTACGAAAGATGAAGATAACTTCAGCTATCCAGAACTGGTGATTTTACTTTCGTGCCATGATGGAAACAAAAAATTGAAAGAACAACAATGTGAAAGAACAAATTGTGAATTTGTGAGTTTTCAATCAGAGGCCCAAGGACGAATTAGCGGGACAAATCGACAGACCGTATGAGAGGCGATTTCAAAGCGTTTGGGAACCTTATCCAGAATTTAACCTAAAGAGTGGGGGTGCCAGAACTTGGTGGTGGCAATCGAGCCCTTTTATTCAACTTATCCTTGAAAAGGTCTCCTTTTCTTACTTCGGCGTCTTTTGGTTTGGATTTTGCATCGAAACGAGGAATTGGTGCTCTTTCTCAATTTTAGGCGTGAAAGAGCACTTTTTCATAATTTTTTTTCTTATTCTTATTTTTTTCTCAATTTTTCCTGCAAATGAGTGCTTTCTTTTAATTCTACCATGAACGAGCCCCTTTTCTAATTTTTAGCCGCGAAAAGGTCTCTATAAAACGCGAATCAGCGTATTTTGCTAATTCTGGCCCGGATGTAGGATTGCGAGACCAGGAATGTGTGTTTCCTCAAATTAAGATGCGAATATGAGCTCAATTTTTCAATTTTATCCGCGATTAGGCCTTTTTTCTCCATTTTAGCCGTGAATTGACGGAATTGTGGCCACAGATCGTCCCCATCAAGGAACAGGGCATTGTTATTGATATTTTTCTCAATTTTCGAGAGGATGTTGCAATGAAAAGGTGCGGAGTATTTCTACATTTAGGCCGCGGATTAACGAAAACGTTCCGTAATAATAGCATATGCTAATATTAAGAGCTATTCTGGAAGTCGGGAGTCGTGAATATCGACCAAATTCGGTGACAAGGAATAACGGTACCACATTCTGCCACTTTTAGAGCCGCGAACGGGGCTCAAAAGGGCGTTTTGGCCGTGACCGGCTTCGATTTGTCAATCGAACTGTTTTAGGGACTCATAAACCACTTCCGGTTCGAATCAAAATATGTATTTTGAAATAATAGCACCTTCTTAAGGCGGGGTTTCAGTATAGTGGTTGCTCGACCCCCCCCCCCTTCAGTTGGGCCCCTCCTATACCCTTTCTCCTAATTTTTGTACGTATTTTAACGCCAATCCGAGATTTCAGAGTCTCATTTTAATCTCCAAGAGCGTTATATCTTAAGGGGGAACTGCAGTGATGATTCCTCGACCCCCCTCCAATCAACCCTCGTCTACTTCTCGGCATACACTTTTTCGCCTTATTTTTGCACCAATCCTAGTTTTTAAGGACTCGTTTTAATCTTCCGCAAATGCAGTAGTTTTCCTTTTTTCAAATTTCATCCCAGAAGGTATTTTAAATTCGCCTTGAACTTTTACCTTGTAATTTCACGGGTTTTTTTCGACTTATTTGAAAAAAGGAAAACTACTGCATATGCGGAATTTTCTGAAGATTAAAACGAGTCCTTAAAAACCAGGATTGGTGCAGAAATAAGACCAGAAAACGTATGCCAAGCAGTAGACGAGAGGTGATTGGAGGGGGGTCGAGGAATCACCCGTGCAACTCCCCCTTAAGGTGCGTTTACACAAGTGTCGCGCTACACTTATTGCTTGAAATTTAGTGTCAGACACAAATTTCCTTGGTGTAAACACAAACTTCCAGAAATTTATATCCGAATTTGTACAGTCAATATACATGTGTCTGACACTCTACATTTATGTCGAGACAAGTGTAACTAAAAAAAATGTCAGACACTTCACCTTTATCACCTTTATTCTTAGGGTTTTGGCTTTTTTCTTCTTCTACTTCTTCTTCTCCTGAGCTTTCGCCTTAAAGAAGAAAAAAGCCAAAACCCTAAAAATAAAATATTAATCAAGTTGTATGGCTTAAACTAATAATATTAATAACGTTATAGCATACTTTTTCAAAGTTCAGTCCAGAAATAACTGTAAAACACCTTCGAACTTGACCTTGGAAATTCATACTCTTCCGTCGCCTTGTTAGAACTTCCTGGAGATTAAAATGAGACTATAAGATCCGGGATCGGCGAAGAAATACGGCTTAAAATTTACGTGCATAAGTATAATTTTGCGTAAGTATAGTTTTGCATTTAAAATGCAAAAGAGGGCGATAAGAAATACTTACCAGGTCAACTCCAGAACTAGCTGTAGGGAACTGTTCCGGGACTTTGATGTGATGACTTTCAAATCTGTCTACATTATTCGAGTATTTAACCATGGCACACAAAAAAAATGATAAAATACCCTCCGGATCGGACATACATAACCACGACACGAAAAAAGCTAAACTTCTGAGGCCTCCAAGATATACGAAAGCCAATCGGACCAAGTCCTTCGTTTCAGTGTCCATAGTATTGTATGTTCAGCAAGCTCCCGTCGAAAATATCATCCCTGCCAATGGTGAAATTCAAGTCAACCATCAAAAACTATGTGTTTTATAGCATTGATGAATTCATAAACAGCGAAATGCAGTTTTGATCACCTTAATTCACCTTAATATGATTATTAGGCGGGGCGTGATTGAAGGGGGGGGGGCGATGAATCACGTGAAACCTTCCCCCCTTAACCAGTGGCGTAGCTTGTAGGGGGCGGATGGGGCGGCCCGAACCTGAAATGGGGCATCAGTCGGCTGAGTCTTTTATTTATTTTCAACACATGAATATGTTAAAGAAACAAGCGCAGTTGAGATAAATTTACATAACAGCACCCTTTTGCGAACCACCGGTACAAAAAATCCATATCTCTTCAACCACCAATAGTTGCCAGGTGCAGCGAGAAAGAAATCGCAGCTTGAGGTCCACCAAGATGCATCACAACCACACAAAATGATCCATTGCAGACCAGGGCACCCTAAGATCTATCTCAAGAGCAGTAACGACTGTCAGTTGGTGGGAGGAGGCGTAAAAACTACAATGATGTCGACGAAAGCTTAAGTCTTGGCGATGGCATGGCTCTCTTGGTCAACAGTCTAAAAACTTGCCAGAGCGTGCCAGGGCTTGCGGCCCAGGGGCTGCGGATTGCATCCCACAACCGGTCACTATTCTACGCGAACACGCTCAGATAGTTCTAGAGTGAGAAGGGAACATAAAAAACAGGATATTTCACTTTTATCTGGAAGAATTTGGCTAAAAACTTGACTAAAAAAAAGCGTTTGGGAGAAAATTTCCCCGAGAACCCTGAAATTTTCCCCTACCCTAAACCCTGGATGATTTCTAATTGACGGAGTAGCCCGGTACTCGTATTTTCAGTTGATTTAAATAACCCAAATATCGTCCTTTCCTTTTTCCATTTTAACCTCGAAGTAGCCCCCAGAAATATTCGGTTTGTAGCCCAAACTGGCAACTCTGTAACCCGTTGACTCATTCCAAACCATCTGCGTCTTTCCATCCCCTACAATAAATAAATAAATTAAATAAAATAAAATATATAATATAATATAAAAATAAAGGGGGGCATCTATTATGACCACCTCTTCGGGCATCAAAATGTCACGCTACGCTAAGGCCCGCCGCAAATTGAGCCCACGCGTTGGTTCCCCAAGCTCAAAACACAGTTAAAAATGTATAGTATTTTAACTTTTTGAGCTTCGGTGACCCACGCGCGTGGGCTCAATTTGCGGCGGGCCTATGCCCCTTAACTCCTGGGCTTATTCGAAATCGAGACGGATTTTTAAGCTGAAGTTGAATGAACATTGCAATAAGGCTCCCATGAATCGTTTTGAAAAAATTTTTTGGCCCGAGGAAGGGGGGGGGCGCCCCGTGCTCCTTGATGCCTTGAATCCTTGAGGGCCTGGCTCTCTAAAGGAGTTAAGTAAGCGCAGACGCAAGTGAAGTGAACAATGATCATTGATGTTGATGGTTGGATCGCATTTTCAGACGCTTCAGAGGGTTCACATCTCTCATCTTACCTTGAAAGGAACCTTACCGATGGAATGATTTGATGGAGCTTGGTTTGAAATGTCCTGCTGGTTCTAGTTTTGATTTTGTTCAAAATATCTCTCGTCCATTCTTTTTTGAGTAACAGTTGATCAAGATAGTCCTTCCGCCATAGAGGGATCATAGCATCATTCAGAACTTCGAATTGGTTCTCGGGCGTAAGTCGGCGGTTTTCTTGGGCCAACTGTACAAGACCGATAATTTGAAGCTAAAACTTGCTGAAACTTTGACCATAATTTCATACCTTTGATTCCACGGCTGTTGAAGCTCGAAGGGAAAATGTCCTTAAGTTTTTAACAGACTTCAGCGTATTGGAAAACATCACACCGACATGAAAGACAAACGAAAACAAAGTAATCAAATCACCGCATGACCGCAATCACTGAGATTGCACTACGGAAGGTAGCAATTTAGTTCTGGAGATAAGGCCACGATTACTGCTTTTATCTGTCAGTCTGTCACTTTCAGCTTCTTTTGTGTTCTAAATTGAGCAACGTTGAGAGGTTCTTCCTGTTTATTTGCTCCTCTTTTTTATGTTCTGACAACAGAAATTATGAAGTACAATTTATTTCGAATCAATAGTCCAACTTTAGTGTGATAAATGAGTACAATGTTTCGCGTCAAGGAGGACCAAGAGCCCTTACTGGCTGGTCGCTCACGAACGCCTTCATACGGGACGAATAATGTATCCGTGGTACCTATTCTTCGGAATCCGAATAACAATTTTGAAATTCACTTTGACTAACGATTATCATATTTTGTTTCAGACGGGCTCCATCAACAATGGTGATGTTGCGATGGCCACCGAAGGGGGAGAGTGGCCGCAAAAGCACACCGTACCGATTGGATCGCTCGACATAATTTCTACGAAATTTGAGGTTTGTTGTAGTTTGTCACATTTTTAGTTATGTATTTTCATTGTCCTCAGATTATTCCTCTTCAATAATGTGGAAAAAGCATATTCTTGAGTGATTACTCATCTTCACCGGGCTTCAGTTTTATGATGCAGGCCTGTTTTTTTTTGTTTTTTTTCTTCTTATCATGTAGGATGTGACATGTGCCTGAGTAGGGTATCTTCAGACCAGATTAGTAATTTGTCTCGAGTTCAATAATTTTTAGTGAGATACCTTCCAAGGCCAAGGGGAATTACCTCGAAATCTCGAGATACCCCACCCAAATCTTCCAGGAGGGCCTTGAAATCTGACAGCGATCTTCGATTTGGGTGAATGTGAATCCCTCCTCCCACAGTTATAAATCGGCCTTACTGTAAGAAATCATTCTAGTGATCTTCTTAAGCCCGGTCTCACGTGCAGTTTTATCGTCAGTCTTGCATGATCATGCCAGATTTGTCAAACTTGTCGTTACGTGTGGACGAGAAGTCGTCAGTCTTGCATGAACAAAAATTGGCATGACAAACCTCATAAAGACTGACGGGACCAAGCATTGTGTACATGCAAAACTGACGATAAGTTTGAGCATATGGACGGGTTGTCTTATCGCACAAACTTTTCTTTCAATGCTATCCCGTTTCGTGATGAATTGTGTTTGAAGTAGAATTATCCTTTGAGTAGTGGTTCTATTGCTTTAATTGCCATCATTTGAGGTATTAATGGATCCCTTGCTATCAATAGAACAAAAATATTGATTTCCTTGGATAGCGGAGGTGGATCGCAGGTCGCAAATGCATTTCATAAAAGCAATACAATTATTAGAAATTTCTGGTGTTCATGTTTACACGTAGAGAATCTATAAACACAGGTATGCATACGCCATATTTGATCATTGATAGAAATGTGCTCGCTCTCCGCATTCCAGCGATAGCGATCCGAAGACACAACATTAGGTTAGCCTCGCCGTTAATTTCGTGAAGCAAGTAGAGCTATTTTAAAAAAAAAAAAAAAAAACACGAAATGCATGGTCCGGAACTAGTTCCACCACAAAAGATGTAAGCCCGGAAGAGAAATTTTATTTCTCGTGAAGCATATGTGACTAGGATCTACAACTCACCTTATCGTCTCTTTTCACAAGATTTCGAAGGCAAAAGCATTTTTGCTTCCTCGAATACCCGAAGGTATGGGATGCTATGTGATCGTTTCTCGAGGTGAAAAAATGTTTTGTCTCCGATTTCAAAAATTCCACTTGCCTTTTGCATTTCAGAGCTTTCTGAACAACTTTGGTTCCGTGTCTGTCAGTCTGTGTGTCTGTACACTTTATACCAACGCGCATATCTCCTAAAGTAGCCAACCGTTTGATGACATTTTCGTGATACACGTAGGTTAGGCTATAGTCATTGAGCCCACCATATGACAAATCCGTATCATCTGATCGCGCTTGAAACCATCATCACGACGTTACATGGTCAATAGCAAATGCGCCTCTATCGTCGCCAGAAATTTTTAGCGGGACAAGGGCGTCGTTTTTCGGATCATTTTTTATCTTGTCTGGCGTTTTGATAGCTCTATTATACGCCTAGAGAGGTTTCCTTAGAAACAAACGCCAGACAATTTCAATGGGACATAGAGGGAAGACAGCTTTCGAAGTGTGCAAAATGTCTGGCGAGGGTTATTTCCTACTATTTGGATGCTCCATTACCGGAATATCTCAATGCCAGACAAATCAGATGGGACACTGAGTAGATGCGATAGGATGAAATTGCAAAAAAAATGGGAGGGGGGGACTTGGATGATTTGAACATGTCTGGCGAAGCTAACATCACACCATCTCCTAAGAAAGGCAACCCATCTTGATGAAACATTGGTTGAGCCAAATATGGTCTCACTTAAATTGGAATAAAATCGGTCCAATTGGAGGGGATCCAGGGGGGCAGTGTACACTTCTGACCAGCGCTCATATCTCCTAGAATAGGCAACCGATCTTGATGAACATTGGTTGAGCTGGAATAAAATCGATCCAATTGGACGGGCTCCTGTGAGGGGGGGGGGGCAGTGTACATTTCTCACGAATAACGCACATATCTCCTAGAAGAGGCAACTCATCTTCACGAAGTATTCATGATAAACGTAGGTTAGACTATAGATGGTCTCCCATTTCATTTTGAATTAAATCGGCCCAATATGAGGGGCTCCAGGGGGGCAGTGTACAGTGCACACTTGACGTGCACGATTAGCCAAAATTTAGTTCTCGAATTATCTACGCTAATTTTGGCTGATTTGTCTTCTTCATAAGAGCTCAATTACTGCCCCTGGCGAGAGCTGCCTTGGAGAAAATACGATATGTACGAAAAAGATACGTTAGTCGAGGAAGCATTGTGCTACACCATTAGCAGACGTTTTAAAGCAGTGGCGTGGCGTCAGGGCAAGTAAAGCTAGTGGCACTTGCCCTAAGCGATCCCCCTTTATTATTATTATTATTATTATTTTTATTTTTCCTCCTTTTGTTCCAAACTTTATTATAGTTAAATTCATGAGAATTTGAAACCTAATTTTGTAGTTCAAGACTAGGTACGATGTTAAAATTATAAATCTTGTGTTGCGGAGATGTGCGAAGCCACATGAAACGAACGTAGCGCTCGAATCAACGTCGATAGACGTTTTTTCGTTGATGGGGATAGTTCATCGTAGAATCGACGTCGATTTTGCCTCGGTACCGTAATGTTGATATATCAGCCATTATACGATATCGGTGCAACGTTGAGCTATCGATGTGTTTTATTGGACGTAAAATATTCGTTGAAATCAACTCGCTGCAAATACGTTGTTTCATCGATCAAGATGCGACATCGATGTGACGTTGAGCTGTAGGCGTGTTTTATTCTACGTAGAATCGACATAGAATCTACGTTGAAGTCACTAACTATTGTTCCGACAGCTGTAGCCTGTCAGAAAAAGTACATTTCATTTATGCGACCGCATCCACTCAAACTTGAACATAATTTTCAATGGAATCAATAAATTTTAAATACAATTTAGGCCGTGGTAAAAACCCCACACCCCTGGGTTCCGTTAAACAAATCGTGACATAATTGCACCAGCTACTCGACATTTCTTAAAAACATTGCTAAAAATAGATCCTTGATTGATTTTAATGTTTTATGCGAGCAATGGTCTTGTAGAAGAACCCTCTTCAAGAAAATACAAATTTTGAAAAATAATGTGCAAGTTCCCTATACTATATTGAGCTTCCTAAAACTAACGTTTTTTAGATTACGTAAATTGCCAGATCGGTTACAATAGCTCAAAGTGTTAGTGGTATAGCACATAATATGTACCAACGCAAAGTGTCTGGGTTCGAATCCCGAATACATTTTTATTCATTTTATTTAATTCGTTTATTGTTCGACCCATCGACGTCGAATCAACGTAGAATCGCGGGACATTTTTGACGAGATGTCGACTCGATTTTTGATCGATCATCGACTCGATGAATGACGTTGATTCGATGTCGATTCGATGGAAGTGTGTTTATGGGAGTGGACGACATCCGGGCGAAAAAAGGTAATTCTCTTCGACTGTTACCTTTTCTCGGGTCGTTCCCTCTACACAAGTCCGAAAACAATCATCACACTCTTGTCACTAAAAACAAATTCTCCTAATAGTTGGTCTACGAACAGCAATAGTATAGTGATGTGCTATATTTCATGCTCGACTATTTTGTGTTGTAATGTTGGCAACACAACTGACGTTTCTTTTATCAATTTCAATTTACTTACCTTTATTTTGGTAATTCAGTTGACGAATGATCCTCCGTACTAAAAATTCCTTTACAGAACATCGTTTTTCATACGATCACCCACTCAAAAGTTTGAACGGTTGAATGGTTAAAAAACGTAATTTTCAGCCTTTTTTGTCTCTTTTGGTTGTAACGACTTCACTATCAGTTTCTCATGATAGTTCACAGAGAATAAGTTGAAGATCATTACATTTCCTTCGAAATGAGCCCTTTTCGAACACTTTACACCAACGTAGCAATAAGTTACAGACGTATGAACTGACCAAGTTTTTTCATTTTCAAAAAATCCTACTATCCAACGCCGGGAAAATCAAGTATGATCAAGCTTGAACATATAGCTTGGGTTTGTACTGCTCATAGACCCCGTTATTTCTACCGTTTTTTAGTTGGATTTGTTAAAAATGAAAAGACTTGGTCGGTTCACACGGCTGTAACTTGAGGTTACATTGGTCTAAAATGTTCGAAAAGGGCTCAATTCAAAGGAAATTTAACGCTCTTCAACTTATTTTCTGAGAACTAATTGTGAGATACTAAAAGTAGAGTCGTTGCAAAGTAAAAGAGTCGAAAAAAACAGAAAATGGTGGTTTTTAACACAATTTCCCAATATTTCCGAGTCACGTAAGTTGGAAACTATTAGGATATAATTATGAAAAATCGAAACAAGTGACCTTCCTGGTGGTCTCCAGCAACCTGGTCACATCGGACATCCGGGGACTTTTAGTATGTTTACCTCCCAACAGCCTCAAACATATTGGAAAATTAAAAATTCACTAAACTGACCATGTTGACCTATATTCTCTTATTGACTGGACTAAATACCACAACCCCCTGAATCGTACATGTATAGGCAACTCCTCAGATTCAACTGCGTGATTCATTGCTAAATATGCAATGTCGTGTCCAAATGGCCAGCTTTCTCGCCGAGAAATATAAAATAGCTCGATTAGCAATTTATACGTCAAAAGACTCAAGCATAGATACCCAGGTAAAACGGCATTTGGCTATTGGGTTGTTATAGTGTATCACGCACCTACTAGACCAGAATTTCAGGAAAAATTCGTCGATATTTTACCTATCTTCTTAATCACTTAATTGGGTTATTGCGTCAGCATTCGTTTATTCGGCAGAAATAACAATTTTTCATCAAAATCTAGTCTTGACTTCTTCAAAATCGGACATTTTCACTTAGGTCAAATTGGCCGTTAATCAACAATGGGGAACTTGCACATTTTTCAAAAGTTGGTGTTTCTTAAAGAGGGCTCTTCCACAAGCCTATATTGCTCACATTAAACTTTGAAATCAATCAAGGATGCTTTTTCAGCGAATTTCTAAAAAAAATTGAGTGGGGGTTCGATTACGTCAAAACTTATTTATTGAAATGGATGATGCGGGGAAGAGGGGGTTAGACGCGTTTACTGGAAGGAAATTTTTCATGTTATTTGTAAACAAACAATTTTAGAGTTCCCTCAAATGCTTCACAAGTAAGGATTGACGTAATTTCCCGTCAGAACTTTGAACCTTTTTTAAAAATCTTAAAACGCACCAATCGGGTTGCAACTTCCGTTGTTATCCTTCAGTTCACGGGTCAAATCACCGGTACGCTTTTCTTCCCAATCTGAGATTCATGCAAGTTCCCCATTAACGATTTGGTGGATAGCTTTGTAGCTTTGGGGTAACATGTGGTAGGAATTTAACAAGAACAAAATTGAAAACAAGACACGATTTACACCACCAAACTGAAGCTTTTAAAAATCATTCAAAATCCTATCAAGAAAACAATTGATCTCGTCGGTAACGAAAAAAATAAAGATTACACTTTTAGGAAAATTATGTTATCCTCGCCACAGGTTCTGAATCTCATTTATTTGGACGCTGAAGTTTCGTTTCACGGGATGATGAGAGCTCTAAATGACAAAATTGGTATTACACAATAGCTAGACACCGAACCCAACACTTCATACCTCGTAGCCATTTTGCAATCACGAAGTTTTTTTTTTGTTTTTTTTCCTTTGGCATTGGCTTTGCGCCATACAGCCATTGCATTTAAGTGAGATATAGGAATAGGAAGTTAAATTCATGTTTTTACATCACCCATATGTGGAGAAGAAAATAAGGAATTTTGTTTTTAACGCCAAAAAGACTTGTCATTGGAAATCACGAAGATTGAATAACTGCCCCAAAAATTAACAATCATAACCTCAGATAAAGAAAATGTATGCTTACATCCACGAGAGAATACTCAAAAATCCATTTCACAGCATCGTCCACGACAGTCATGATCATGAAAAAAAGAACAGCTCAAATTCAGAGGAAAATCAAGAGTATAATTATTTAATTCATCTCATAATCCATGTTTCTTGATGAGTTCATCTTGCTCTAGCATATCAGGCATTAAACAATACGCAATAAGAAGCCATCGATTGCCCTTGAGCTATTCTAGCCAGAATATAATACCAATATTATAGTGGGAAAAATGGCTTAATTTCGTCACTTTTGAGAGGTACTCTGGTGCAACGTACAAGCCTTAAAGCGAGCAAATTCTTGCTTTATTGGTCAGCCAGAGTCTAAATTTGAAGCACTGGAGGAGCTATTAATTAAACGTCGATTGTTTTCAGCCGGAGGACGATCTTGCAAGCCTTAAAGCGGGGCAAGTTCTTGCTTTATTGGTCAGCCAGAGTCTAAATTTGAAGCACTAGAGTAGCTGTTGGATTAGAAAGCAAAACAGAAGCATGAATTTTGTACCGGATGATAGAGAGGATAATTACATACGGAATCTTATCAAAGAGATGAAAAAAGAGTATGAGATGGCTCGCATGTTTTAGCTTAATATTCTTTGGTTTTACAAACCTGTCTTAATTGTAAGTTCCGTGAGGTAGCTTGAAGAATATTGCGTGACGAATACTTTAAATCCTTCATTAGATAGGTTGTATACAATTGAGGCACTTACAATATGAATAATTCCAGAAACAAAACACACATTCGAAAGGAGATTGAGTATTTTTGAGTTATGTTGTCACACCGAAGGAACTTTTTAATACGGAGGATCATTACAACACAAAATAGTCGAGCATGAAATATGGCACATCACTATTGCTGTTCGCAGACCAAGTATTAGGAGAATTTGTTTTTAGTGACAAGAGTGCGATGATTGTTTTCGGACTTGTGTAGAGGGAACGACCCGAGAAAATGTAACAGTCGAAGAGAATTACCTTTTTTCGCCCCGTTGTCGGCATCCCTGTTTATGGGGGATAGACCTAATGATAAAGTGTGGTTGGGAGGGGCCGTCGTTAAGCTGGCGAAAAAGTGCTAGGGATCAGTTCCTACGTTGGAGACAGCACAGTAGAATTCGCTTCAGAGCGCAAGGGTGGGGGGGGGAGTAGTTTGTCTGACCAACAGAGAATCAAATAATATGAAGTTGGTCTCACCAACTTTCCCAGTTTTATCGGTTTCTGAACACATTTTTTTTCGAAAAATTACGCCCTTTTTATTATTTGGAGCATTTGTAGCTTAATAATTTCGTATAATGAGTTTTCGACGTTGTAGTCATTGTCGCAATCGAATAAAAACAAACTATCTGCGAAATTTACGAAAAATTGTTCAAATTATGTGAACCCTGTTCAGACACTTTTATCTACGTCCTACTCAGTATTCACCTACTGAAATGCTTTTTTGGCGTCGAATACCTTGATTGGTTGCACGATTCTTCAGACGCAAAGCATATAGAGCTTTTGTTTTCAGATTTAGAGCTCCCATGAATTCAATTTTAGTCAAAGAAACACGGATTTTCTTGAACTAAAATAATTGCTGCGAATTACATCGACGTCATTTACCGTTTCAATGTTAAATCGGAGCCTTTTAACGGCCTCTCTTTATGGATTTTTGTCACTTCATGGATTTTATGTGGGTGGGCGTGTGTGTGTGTGTAACGCCCTAAAAAGGGCGTTATGTTAAGCGATAGAGAAAAGGAGCTCGGTCCGGGAAATTGTTCACCGCTCGGTGAATGAACCCGACGAGCGGGAGAGAATGACCCGATAGCGTCAACAAATCCTTGAGGAAACTGCTTGTTATGCACAACACTTAGGGTTTTACAAACATGTCCTCGGGGGTTTAGTATAAAAACCCAGGGGGGACGGAGTCGAGTTCACTGCTAGAGTCGGGGGACAGCTTAGAGTCAGGGACGCACATCCGTGCAGGGGGGGCCGAAGCCTCGCGACCAGCCCTCGCGCCAGCTCGTGTACACGCTACCGCAGGCCGTCGGGCCTGGGGAAAGGTGAGTCAGACTGTAAATAATAAATGTACATCACGGGGTAAAGGTACCTCTTTGTTACTCTTTGTCGACTCCCTGAACCCAGACCCATGTGTGTTTATTTTGAATTTTCTTCCTTACATTCAGTTACGTCCTTCCCTGAGTTGCACTTGCCCTTCTAATTCACCCACGCCACGCCACTGGTCTAAAGCCCTTAAACGCCTTTGTGTGAAATGATCAAATATGGCGTATGCGCTTACTCTTATGTAGAGTGTTCCTTGTACATGAACCGATACCAATCTATCCGCCATCAGCCAGCTTTTTAATTTTTTTGTAGATTTATATTTTTTAATTTATATTGCATCTAAATTTTTAACCAAAGATGAAGATGGGGCACCGATAAACTTGTGATTTACCACGATTTCGTAGTTACGCCAATCTTCTGATTCATGTCTTAACTCTCGAATGAAAACATGGGAGTAATTTCTCCTCTTTAGCAACCACTTCCTCGACCACTCAGAACGATGAGAACGCTTTTCTTATTTCTTTAAATTTCATGGCACAAAGTAACAATATATGTAGAGACCAACAGTGTTTCCTCCACTGCTTCTTTGAAAAGACTGAATGATTATTTGAACAAGTGTTTGAACAGAGGGGACGCGCCAAGTTTGGCAGTCTTGCATGAGTAAAAAAGACTGTCATGCAAGACTGACGATAAGTTTGGACGTGTAGACCGGGCTTTATGGTGTATTCTCGTTTGAGGAAGAGAATAACCAAAGCACTGATGGTCCCTGTAGATCTACTAGAAACTACTAGAAAAGTACTCTTATGCAAGAATACCAAGAAGGGGATTCCATCTGGTCCAGCCTGGTTGTGATAATAGAAATAATGGCCTCAATTCTAGTAAAGAAGTCAAAACTATACAGGAAGTACAGGATAAGTGTGAAAACAAATTGGGTGAAAAAATACCTCATTATTTGAAATAGAAAACACCCTATATGCCAATATGCCATGGTCCAAAAAACAAAACCCCTTCGAAATATTATTTTTTCAAGGATTTTTTTTTACGGCTTACATAACTTTCCTTAAATAAATGTGAGTCACTTTCTTCCAAGTTACATTTTTTGCAACTTTTGATTATGGATTCGGAAAGAGCACACTTTTTTCTTCCAGGATGAGCCATTTTCGATCAATAAAATAACTATTGTCTGTGGCCTCAAGAGCTGCTCAACGTTTTGCAAATCGGGAATTTCTAATTTTTCGAAAAAATTAACCCTCACTTGTTCACACTAAATCTGAGCGTATCGAGTCCCATGTGAGAGTGACCGAACGTCCTGCTTTCCCCGGACGTGTATCCTACTTTGTAGAGCACCCGGGCCCGTTTTACTGTTGTCCGGTGTGAGATTAAAATTGGCCTACTTTTTGGTCTCTACTTGTAAAGTCTGATGGTTCCAACTACCGACATCTTTCACGTTCAACTTTGAACAAAGCTTGCGTCGCAGCTTAACATCTGCAAGTCCCCGTTTTGCCCTCACGGCTCTCACCGTCGTCACCGGTCGTGAACTGGTTGTCTCCTCTCTGACTCGATTTTTCCTGGTCAGGTTGAGCGCCTGGGGGCGGGGATCGTAGCGCACAGCCCTCATCGAGAACAAGAAAGCAATTTCACCCACTGAGTCACTCCCACACACACAAACGGAACAAATTTCCGTCAGGCTTCCTGTGTAAGGCTTCCGTTACTATGCATGCGATTTCTGACGCAGACGTTTGTTTGTTTAAGCGAATTCGTCAGAACACATTTTCGTCAGAAATCGCATGCATAGTACCCGAAGCCTAAAGCTCGATGTTCACGATGCGTTGTTTGAAGCATGATGGCCTGCCTGTTGTAAAAAAACATCCGGTCACTGTCGGGGATCATATGTTTTTTTTTTCAACGTGCAAGTAAACATGCTTCGAAAAATGCATCTTGTGCGCAGCGCTTAAGACGAGTTTTCTGAGGGACAATGGCCCCGTTGTAAAACTCAAAAAATTGCTCAGCACTTGATGAGGTTTTGTTTTCACCCCAGCTGCCGGAGCGACATTTTCGTTACTTTGGTAGGCGGGCATAAGCAGTTTGATTCAACGTATAGCTATGGATTAGGTTTTAGTGCTGTTTATCACGTTAACATCACAAAACTTGTTCAAATTTCTCAGGTCAAAACAAGCGATTTTGAAGAGAAAAATCATTATTTTTTCTAAGAAATCGTCATTCCTGACGAAAAATCTCCAAACAACTAAGAAAACGCTTATGACTATTTTTGTAAAGGACACTTTGAAGATGTTTTTCTGAATCACGGGTTGTCCGTTCACTCAGATTTAGTGTGGACAAACGGGGACTGACTTTTTTTGAAAAAAATTAATTCCCCGATTTGCACGACTTTGAGCCCCATTTAAGGGCACATAAAATAGTTAACGTCGATCGAAAATGGCTAATCCTGACAGAACATAGTGTGGTCTTTCCGAATCCATCACCAAAAGTTGCAAAAATTCAAATAACATGCGAGTTTCTCGCCGTTAGTTAAAAAAAAATGATGTAAGCCTTGAAAATCGTTAGAAAAATCATATCTCGAAGGGTATTGATTTTCGGACCATGGTGTATATGGTAATTTCGGTCGCAAATGAGGCCTACTATCACCCAAAAATTTTTGTCACACTTATCCCCTTCCACCCTGTATGTAGAGACCAACAATGTTTCCTCCACTGCTTCTTTGAAAAGACTGAATGATTATTTGAACAAGTGTTTGAGCAGTGGGGACGCGCCAAGTTTGGCAGTCTTGCGTGAGTAAAAAAGACTGTCATGCAAGACTGACGATAAGTTTGGACGTGTAGACCGGGCTTTATGGTGTATTCTCGTTTGAGGAAGAGAATAACCAAAGCACTGATGGTCCCTGTAGATCTACTAGAAACTACTAGAAAAGTACTCATACGCAAGAATACCAAGAAGGGGATTCCATCTGGTCCAGCCTGGTTGTGATAATAGAAATAATGGCCTCAGTTCTAGTAAAGAAGTCAAAACTATACAGGAAGTGCAGGATAAGTGTGAAAACAAATTGGGTGAAAAAATACCTCATTATTTGAAATCGAAAACACCCTATATGCCAATATGCCATGGTCCAAAAAACAAAACCCCTTTGAAATATTATTTTTTCAAGGATTTTTTTTTACGGCTTACATAACTTTCCTTAAATAAATGTGAGTCACTTTCTTCCAAGTTACATTTTTTGTAACTTTTGATTATGGATTCGGAAAGAGCACACTTTTTTCTTCCAGGATGAGCCATTTTCGATCAATAAAATAACTATTGTCTGTGGCCTCAAGAGCTGCTCAACGTTTTGCAAATGGGGAATTTCTAATTTTTCGAAAAATTTAACCCTCACTTGTCCACACTAAATCTGAGCGTATCGAGTCCCATGTGAGGGTGACCGAACGTCCTGCTTTCCCCGGACGTGTATCCTACTTTGTAGAGCACCCGGGCCCGTTTTACTGTTGTCCGGTGTGAGATTAAAATTGGCCTACTTTTTGGTCTCTACTTGTAAAGTCTGATGGTTCCAACTACCGACATCTTTCACGTTCAACTTTGAACAAAGCTTGCGCCGCAGCTTAACATCTGCAATTCCCCATTTTGCTCTCACGGCTCTCACCGTCGTCACCGATCGTGAACTGTTTGTCTCCTCTCTGACTCGATTTTTCCTGGTCAGGTTGAGCGCCTGGGGGCGGGGATCGTAGCGCACAGCCCTCATCGAGAACAAGAAAGCAATTTCACCCACTGAGTCACTCCCACACACACAAACGGAACAAATTTCCGTCAGGCTTCCTATGTAAGGCTTCCGTTACTATGCATGCGATTTCTGACGCAGACGTTTGTTTGTTTAAGCGAATTCGTCAGAACACATTTTCGTCAGAAATCGCATGCATAGTACCCGAAGCCATCCCGAAGCCTAAAGCTCGATGTCCACGATGCGTTGTTTGAAGCATGATGGCCTGCCTGTTGTAAAAAAACATCCGGTCACTGTCGGGGATCATATGTTTTTTTTTCACCGTGCAAGTAAACATGCTTCGAAAAATGCATCTTGTGCACCGAGCTTAAGACGAGTTTTCTGAAGGCCCGTTCACAAGCTCTATGTTTGTGTTGTGTGGTGTCTATGCAACCTATCAAAATGCTTCATTTTTCGAGGGAATAAATTTGTTTGGTTGCGTAAACTTCACACAACGTAAACATAGAGCTTGTGAACGGGCCTTGAGGGACAATGGCCCCGTTGTAAAACTCAAAAAATTGCTCAGCACTTGATGAGGTTTTGTTTTCAACACATGTAAAATAAGATTAATCATTATTCGTATCAATTAACCAGCGATTAATTACGATTAATCGTATTATAGTTTAACAACGAGCCCAATGTTTCTTGTTATTTTGTAAACAAAAAATTTATAGTAACCTCAAATGCTTCACAAGTGACCTTGTGAATTGATTGAAATCAATCAAGGATTTTTTTAGAGCGAATTTTTAAAAATTTTGAGTGGGGATTTGATAACGTCAAACCCTATTTAATGTGTGTGTGGTGTGACAATTTTTCTTGTTATTTGTAAACAAAAAATGTTAGAATGTCCTAATCACATGCTTCAAAATTAGGCATTGACGTAATTTCCCCTCGTACCATCTATCCCCTCTTGAAGAACTTTGAAATTTATTTAAAAATCACCAAATGCACCAATCGGGCTGCAACTACCGTTGATATCCTTCTGTCCATGTGCTAATTCACAGGTATACTTTTCTTCGTAAATTAACTAACATCGAAGAAACAAATTTAGAGCTTTTGGCTGTTTCAACTCCTATTTTACCGAGGAGTTTCGCTCTTCCATTACCAATAATGCAGACTTTGCTCTTTCAAACTCCAGATTTGCGGATTTTCGCCCTTTTAAAACCAAATTCGCGGATTTGGCCCATTTCGAAAACCAAATTTCGCCACTTTGGCTCTTTCAAATCGCAGTTTCGTGGATTTTCATTCTTTCAAAACCTAATTTATCGGATTTTGCTCCTTCAAGTTCCAGCAATTTCAGTGGGATCCTGGGGAACCCCTATCAGGAACGCTAAAGTATTCGGTTGGGGTAGACCCCATTTTTGGCTGTCTCTTTTAAATGGCCATGCTTTTGGTAATTGAGGAGGTCTGCCACGGTGTACCCAACATGTTCAGAACCCCTGTTTGAAAATCATAAGCTGGTTTAGAAATGACGAGGGGGTGCAGCTGACATTTTCAGCTGAACCCGGGTGCTCACTCGCTTTGTTACGCTGCTGAAGCCGATTAGCACTACATTTTTTTTTTTTATTCCCAGAGTCTCGACTACGACATATGCGAAAACCAGCTCCTTCTGGAGGAAGAACGCAACGATGGCCTTGTACTGCTCGCTAAAAAATCTCTCATGCGCTGGGTCATATTTCTCTTCATCGGCATTTTTACCGCGGCTATAGCCGCAGCAATAGATATCGCCATCGACAAACTGTCGTCGATGAAATATGCCGTTGTTAAGCATTGTATCCTTCACTTAGTTCAGAAAATTGACTTTTGGATAGAATATTCTCTCCTTGACTCTTAATTTTTTGTAGACGTTGACCATTGCATTCTAAAAGATTGTTTATACGTGCCTTATTTCATTTGGATAGGGCTCAACGTTTTAATTATATCAGTAGGGTCTTTCCTAGTCGCCTACATAGAAGTGAGTTTTCTCTGGATTGCGTATTAAATAATCTGAATTTTAAATAGACGTTTACCTCTAACAGCCAGTTGCTGGAGCCAGCGGCATACCCAAAATAAAATGCTACTTAAACGGTATCAGGATGCCCCGAGTCGTTCGAATAAAAACGCTATTCGTTAAGGTCTTGGGTGTTGTTTCTACGGTCGCTGGAGGTCTAGCGGGAGGGAAGGTATGACGAAATAGGGCGCGTTGTACGGTGACTAGTACTACATACCTGGATGAATTACAATTTCAGGAAGGTCCGATGATTCACACTGGAGCTGTCGTCGCTGCCGGCGTCTCTCAAGGAAAAAGCACGACATTTGGATTTGATTTCGGTATTTTCAACTACTTCCGTGAGGATCACGAGAAAAGAGATTTTGTCTCTGGAGGTGCAGCTGCTGGAGTTGCTGCCGCCTTCGGGGCTCCTGTTGGTAAGACCTTGAGAATTAATTAAGAGTAACCGAGGTTATTTTATTTCAAAACTTCTCTAGGTGGAGTTCTCTTTAGCTTGGAAGAAGGATGCAGTTTTTGGAATCAAAGCTTGACTTGGCGAATATTTTTCGCTTCTTCAGTATCATATTTTACTCTGAATCTCCTCCTGAGTACTTACCACGGCCACCCGGGGAACCTGACTTACAACGGTCTCTTGAATTTCGGGCACTTTGAGTCGATTAATTACGAGCTGTTCGAATTGCTGATATACTCATTTTTGGGCGCAATCGGTGGATGTTTGGGTGCTCTGTACAATCGCGCCAACCATATTCTCACAGTTTTTAGAATGAGGTTTGTCCCGTGGTTTTGGTGAGCTTCACTCTTTAAAGTTGTTCTTGTGCGTCATATTCGTAGATATATAAGAAAAAGGTGGATGAGAGTCATCGAAGCTTGTTTAGTTGGTGCCGTAACAGTCACAGCTGCTATGTTAATGATTGTGACAATCAGTGATTGCAAACCTCTGGGAAAGGATCCCAATCCTTATCCAGTGCAAGTAAATATCTTTCTACCCTATTTATTCGTAATTAAATTGACTAATCTGGTCAACTTATGGGTTTTAGATGTTTTGCAGTGACGGCTACTACAGTTCTGTCGCTTCACTTTGGCTGCAAAACCCCGAAATATCTGTTAGGGCGTTGTTCCACGATGAGCCGGGTATCTATATTGTCATTTTTTCGTCCAATAACCTTAAGTGGGTGTGACATAATTATTCGTCGTTTGTCTCCAGGCTCACAAAGTATGCTCACGCTGCTCATATTCGCCATTTTCTATCTCACGTTGGCCGTATGGACCTATGGTCTGAGTATTTCTGGCGGTATTTTCATTCCTTGTCTCTGCGTTGGAGCAGCTTGGGGTCGACTCTTCGGTATCATTCTCGGTTATATTTTTCCAGGAGCCGTGAGTATTTTACTATTATAATTTTGATTTCCCTCTACTTTATTGGACTACGTGAAGCTTAACAATTTCAAGTTGCCACGTATGTGACAACTTGGACTTTCCAGTGGCTAAACTTGCGTTTGAACGGGTCTGGCTCGGGCTGGATTCTGGAGGTTTGGCCCATTCAAAACCAATTTCATTGGACAGGCTCACCAAGAAAAAAACAAAAAATAATTTCGCGAGTTTGACCACTCAAAAGTCCATTGTTTCTCGAAACTCTAGGCGCTTCTCCTGATCGGTAAACCACGCCGAATTTAATCTTATCTAGATGTTGTTAGATTGATATAATGAATAAATCTGTCGCCGGCATTTTAATTAGTAAATTAATTAAACTGATATTATCCGGACGACGATGGAAGGGCATAGCCCAACACGATTCGAGTTTCGAGAAAAAATGGCTCTCCGGCGGGATTTGAACCCGCAACCTCTGGATTACCAGTCCAGCACGCTGCCATTTGCGCCACGGAGACGCCGGAGAGAAACAATGGACCTAGGTGGGGTTCGGCTTAGCTTATCCCTCGGAGTACGACTCCCATAGGCGTCTCCGTGGCGCAAATGGCAGCGTGCTGGACTGGTAATCCAGAGGTTGCGGGTTCAAATCCCGCCGGAGAGCCATTTTTTCTCGAAACTCGAATCGTGTTGGGCTATGCCCTTCCATCGTCGTCCGGATAATATCAGTTTAATTAATTTACTATTTAAATGTCGTTGTGTCAAAACCCAAAGTTCACACTGCTGACCCAAGGAGTTGGCTTAGTAAAAACCAATTTCGTGGGGCTTGGTCACCCAAACCAAATTTCGCGACCCATTCAAAAAGAGATTTGTGAAGCATGGCTAATTGAAACCAACCAATTTTGTGAATTTATTTCCTTCAAATTCTAAATTTCGTGGATCTATATTAAGATTTGCAGCCTATTGATTTTCCCTTCAGTTCGAGCGTTGGTGGGGCGATCGCCAAATTCTCCCCTTCGTTGTACCCAGCAATGGCTATACGCCTATAATTCTCTTTTTTGTGAACTAAAAGCGAGTTATAGTGCTGTAAAAATCCCAAAGAGCCTGTAATCGGCCTCATTGTTTGTACATGGCTGTTAATGCAATTAATTACACTATTTTAGACTTGGGTGGATCCTGGAAAATATGCTTTAGTCGGGGCTGCTGCCCAGTTGGGTGGAGTTGTACGAATGACTATAAGCCTGACGGTTATTCTCATCGAAGCTACTGGAAACATAAGTTTTGGTCTCCCCCTGATGATTACTCTATTGGTAGCAAAATGGGTTGGGGACTGCTTCTCAGAGGTGAGTTGAAAACATTTTTTAATCGTATCAATTGCATCTTTGAAAACTCCACGGTACACGCTCTGACAGGGATTCTACGACATTCACATGCAACTTCAAGGCGTTCCTTTCCTGCCATGGGACGCTCCTCCGATGGCGTCAGTTATTTCAACCTCCGAAGTTATGAACGCCCCCGTTTTGACTCTTTCAACAGTTGAAACCGTTCGCAACATAGTTGATGCTCTCGGTTCAACGCACAATGGATTTCCAGTGGTGGACCGGCCGACGGAATGGCAGAATGTTGAAAAACTGCCGGACGAACCGGCTGGTAAACTGAAAGGATTGATTCTCAGCTGGCAGCTTATCGTCCTTTTGGAGAAAAAGGCGTATTTAAAGTCGTCCGGCGAGAAAATCACGATGGACACTTTTCGAAACAAATATCCCCGCTATAAAGGAATAAAAGTAAACTACTCTTGATTGCCTCTTTTCTTGCTTGATTTTAATTCGTGATATATTTCCAGGAAGTCCCTGTTTCTGAAGATGTGATGGATTTAAAAATAGATCTAAGGCCTTACATGAATCCATTTCCCTACACTGTACAAAAAGTAATTTGACCCCCCCCCCCCGCCTTCGCAACATAAAAATGTCTATTTATCATGGATGAATTATTTTTCCTACAGAAAACGTCTCTTCCCAAAGTATTCACCCTATTCAGAGCGCTAGGTCTCCGGCATCTCGTCGTCGTCAACGATTCCAATGAGGTGGTTGGTATGGTCACCAGGAAAGATTTGGCTCGATACAAGGTGACCAACCATCGAGGTGCGCTTGGCATTGAAGAACTGATGTTGTCAAATGCGTTATGAAAAAACTGTCCAGGTACTCCCTTTTCCTTTCCAAAAACCCGTTACCCAAACTTCTACTCTTACCAATTTAAGCTAACGAATGTGATATGAGTCAGTCCCAGTAATGATGAGAGAGTCATTGTATAAGTTTTTTAAGACTATCAAGTATTGCCTTAAGCGTAATAACAAATTCTAAGCACGAGTTTCCACGAAACTGACGATCTTTATTATTCTAATGATACTGTGATTTATTTTGTATATTGAATTTGTGTAACACACGAAAATCGTATTTATAATTCATATCACTGCGTTCTATAGTTTATTAGTGTTGAAAAAACCAGAATTTTGGAATTTTGGTCGGTATTTCTGTCGTATTATAGCCAGTACGAAAGAGTCGCTGTCCAGGCGAGATAATCCCGCCCAGCGTCAGAAAAACGAAAGGATTGGTCTGGCCATAGCTTGAGTAGCTAGTTGGGTCAGATCTAATAATTCAACCCTTGGAAGAATTAGAAAGACGTTATAAGTGGAAAAATTGGATCACTCTCCATCGAGCCAATGGAATCACGGCTAATATTTCAGACTTCTGTGATGATGTTATTTTTAATTTGTTTTTTTGTAGATTGATTTAACTACCGTGTTGCGTTATATTTCATTTTAGTACATATTCCTATTTAACTGTAGGTACTTTTTACTGAATTATAGTACTGAGATCATTCCAAATTTGCAATTGTTGCTTTCCCTGTTGGTCTCACTACTTTCTATTATTTCATCGTATCAGCTTTTGAAACTCTGAAATCCCCACCCACCCAAAAAAGGCTACCTCAGACACGGGGGGAGGGGGGGCTCGAGAATTTCGGACCGAGTTAGTGTTTTCATTTCCCCCCTGAAAACGGGAGACGTTTCTTTTAGACCACGATATCGTCCGCAACCACCGTTTGTCGAGCGCCGAAAATGGAATGTTTTGGACGATTTTTCTCAACTCAGGAGTAGCTTATTAGGAGGGGTGTGTGTGATGTTCTTGGAAAAAGTCCATAGACGAATAGTCCACAAGAAGTCCATAGACGAAAAAGTTCATAGTCTAAAACATAGAAAAAGCGCCAATGCCCAGTTTCTGAAAATCTTTACGCGTCTAAAATTGAGAAAAAGTGCTACTTGCAATTCTGAAAGTTAGCTCACGGCTGGAAATGAGAAAGCGTACTAACTCGTGGCTTCTGGAGATAACATGGCTAAAGTAGAGGAAATACGCTAATCCCCAGTTTCAGGCAGCCATTTTTGAGCCAAGTAAGTGGCTAAAAGTTCAGAAAGAGCGCTACAACTCATGGCTGTAAGTAAACAGAAATGGCTAATTGGCGGCCAAAATGAACAAAAAACACGCTGGTTCGTGGCTACAAGTAGGAAAAAGCGGTAATTTGAGAATAAAACACAACGCTAGTTTACGGCTAAAATCGAGACAAAGTACTAAATTCGCAACTAAAATTGTTAAGTAACGTTGATTCGAGGCTGAAATTGAGAAAGCCCGCCCACCAGCAGCTAATATTGATATGGAAAATTATAATAATTCGCTGTTTCTCTGAATGAGACAAACTGGTGGCTAAAATTGTGGAGAAAAAGTGCTAATTTACTGCTGCGAAGTGCAAAAAATCGCTAATTAACAGTTGAAATTTTGAAAAACGCCAATTCGCAACCAAAATTGAGAGAAATCGCTTATACAAATTGAGAAACTAGCTAACCAAGCTAAATAGCTTAAACAAGTTGGGAAAAAACTATAATTGAGAGAACTCAGAAAACGTCAATTAAGCTCGGTGCACACGACGCATTTTTTGAAGCATGATGGCCTACCTGTTCTAAAAAAACAACCGGTCACTACCGGGGATCATATGTTTTTTTCCACCATGCATGTAAACATGCTTCGAAAAATGCATCGTGTGCACCGAGCTTTATTCTTGGTTCTTGAAGGCAACTTAGTCGTGGCTACAATTGAGAAAAAGCGAAAACTCTTGGCTCAATGTCGAAAAATCTTTAATTTACTACTTGAATTGAGAGAAATAGCGAATTTGAGTCCAAAATTACATTCATTTGCTGCGATAATGGAGAAAAATAGTTCGTTCGTCCATGGTTGAAATTGGGACGAAAGCGACGATTCGAGAGGTTTTGAGGCTTAAATTGAGAAAAATGATAAATTCATGGCTATAAGTAGAATCGCGGATTCTAACGCCATCAAAAAAGGGACTAAAGTGGAGAATAATTGGTAATTTATAGCTATAAATGTGATGAAAATCGCTAATTCACGGTTAAATTAAAAATAAGTGTTAATTGATGGCTGAAGGTGAAATAAACAGCTAATTCGAGGCTAAATATTGAGTAAAACTATTATTGGCGGCCAACATTGAGAAAAACTCCAACTCATGGCTACAAGACAGTGAGAAAGCGATCATTAAACGACTAGATTTGTGAGGAGGGGGGAGAGCGTTTTGGAGGTTAATTCATGGCATAAATTGAGAAAAAAAATGCCAATGCATGACTTAAAGTGAGTAAAACTCGGTGCACACGATGCATTTTTTTGAAGCATGATGGCCTGCCTGTTCTAAAAAACATCCGGTCACTGATGGGGATCATATGTTTTTTTTCACCATGCAAGTAAACATGCTTCGAAAAATGCATCGTGTGCACCGAGCTTAAGAGTGCTAAATCGCGGCTAAAAATGAAATGAAAATTAGACAAATCGTGCACCTAGAATTGTGCATAGACAAAAAAAAATATTCAACAATATTCGTGAAGGGTGCTCAGAGATCGGCAGAAATGGATGGGGGTGGGGGTCAGATTGACGTTGGGTGTTGGGTTGCCTGCGATATCTTCTGCATGGTAAGATTTCCCGTTCTCACTTTCTGTGCATTCTCGTGAGAAACGTCAGTGGTAACATGAAATGTGAACACGCCAAAAGGAAGCTTACAAGACGGAGAAGTTTTTGTGATACATCGAAAGTCTGTTGAGGAAGCCGTTTGGGTACAGCGACTTTTGGACAAATGTTGGAGGCCACGTAAATTTATGGAAAAAATGCCAGATTTCTGGGTGTTGACGATTATTTCAAGCAATAAAATGGCCTCTATCCTAGAGGAAATGTTCCGTAGTTTAGTAAAATGGCATCACTTTTCGGATTTGGTGTGATATAAGCCGAGAAATTGCGGATTTTTCAAAGCAAGCATTGGTTACTTTTTTAAACACAAAAAAAATCATAACTCTGGAACGGATCGACGTAGGACACTTCCGAGGGTACCATTTTACTCCACTTTTAACGTAGTTTTACTCAAAAATTTTTGTCACACTTATACGGATCCACCCTGTATATAGCAGCAAATATAACTCCATGCAAACACAAAAAGTTCTAACGATAAAAATGCTCATACGTAACATAATGAGATAATCTTCTCACTGGACAGGGCGGAATTCTCTACTGGAGCCCCTATTAGCTCACCAATTAAAGGAGGGAGAATATGATTCATATCTGATTTTTCTCAATTTCATCCACTAATTTGCCTCCAGAAACCGCGAATCGGCTGTTTCTTATTTTATAATGCAAATGAACTCTTTTCATAAATTTCAGCGGCAAGTCAGCTCTTTTTCTTCTGAAGCGTTTCCCCAATTTTAGCCATGAATCAGCGTTTTTTTTTTTTTTTGTCAACGCACAATTCTAGGTGCACGATTTGTCTAATTTTTATCTCAATTTTAGCCGAGATTTAGCACTCTTACTCACTTTAAGTCATGCATTGGCATTTTTTTCTCAATTTATGCCATGAATTAACCTCCAAAACGCTCTCCCCCCTCCTCTTATTCTAGCCGTTTAATGATGGCTTTCTCACTGTCTTGTAGCCATGAGTTGGAGTTTTTCTCAATGTTGGCACGGTTTTTGTGCATTCTCGTGACGTTTTCGTGAGAAAAGGTTTGGTGCGATATAAGCCGAGAAATTGCAGTTTTTTTTAAAACACTACTTAACTTTATCCTAGAGGAAATGTTCCGTAGTTTAGTAAAATGGCATCACTTTTCGGATTTGGTGCGATATAAGCCGAGAAATTGCGGATTTCTCAAAGCAAGCATTGGTTACTTTTTTAAACACAAAAAAAATCATAACTCCGGAACGGATCGACGTAGGACATTTCCGAAGGTACCATTTTACTCCACTTTAAACGTAGTTTTACCCAAAAATGTGTGTCACACTTATACGGATCCACCCTGTATAGGTAGGGATCCATTTTTATTTCCAGCAATAATGCGAGAGATTGGCCCGGCAGGAGACAGGGTTCCAGGCCCGAAGATTCCGGGCGAAAACCGGAGACCTGGCGACCCTCTCACAGCTACCAACTCTGAACGTTAAACGAGGCCTGATCGTCGTTTGTTGCCATGAACTTCACAGAGCAGGCCAAAATGCGGTGTACCCCATCACTTTGCTTTTGTCAATCCCCAACTGCTTTATCTGCACCGGCTCTGAACGTCCAATGAACTGGCTTAAATGATCAGCTCGTAGCCCAACGGTTCTCGCACTCGAAAAATTTTGTGCTTCTTTTTTACACTACAGTGTGGATGTGATACTTTCCTCATCCACGAGGAACATCCATGACCACGTGATTGTCCAAACAAACTCCCTCTAGCTGCATTGCTCTCAATCGGGAACGGATACCGTTTGTTTGGCATCCAAGTTTTCTCGAACATGATTGGTAGAGTCTTGAATGTCATAGTAAGATTTTCATAGTAACGTTGCCATTTCAAGACCGCGTCCGATCCCATGACACGATCAGCGTGCGCAATCTCTTAAAAAATGCTTGGTACTGGGCAGCTGCTTACCCGATTCTTGAATTTCTTCTTCTTTTCCGAATTCCTCATCTATCGTGTATAGACAGTTTCAATTCGCGGAGGGCCTTCTATGATCGTTACTGGGATTTCTTTCTCATTCAGTTTCCTAGCAAAACCGACGTTTTAATGACATTATACAAACGCGGACCTTAAAAAATAAGGACATTACGTAAATGGAGCAGGTTATAAAATTATGTACAAGACAAAATGTCCTACTTTAACAAAATTTGTAATCTAATTGTCGTCTTCTTCAATTTTAGGAGCTAAGTAGTATCGAATATGGCCGATCTCACCGATTTTGTACTCAACGACCAAAGGAACTTCCGCGGACATGGATAGTTGGACCTTATTTGACAAATCAGAGATTAGTGGGGAACAAATTAATAGTGGTGGTGGGGGGGAGTTGGATTACTTGTTGTGACAGCGGTGTCGCTTTGGTGAAATGATTCAAATAACGGCAGGCAAACGTGAGAGTCACAGGCTCTTGCATCTCGATCGTTACTGCGTCCTCTTCTTTGTCGACATTAGTTGTCTGGGCGAGTTTGATATTCGCTGTGGGCAGGAGGGAAAGCGAGATTTGTACAAAGGCGATACATAGTCATGCGACAGCAAAACTCTTACCGGCACCAACGTCGCCGGCTGCCGAAAATTTAACGCCTTCTTTCGAACAGGAAATTACGATGGACTCGCCGAATTGACTGAGATCCTTGCAGATACGAGAGAATTCACCGGAGGGCATTTTAATGACGCAGGAATAGTCGGTTTCCTAGGGAAAAACGACATCGTGAAACACTTCCTTTAGTGGAATTAAAACGAGGAAGAGACTTCAAAGACATCATACGGGTATTCCAAGGTGCTCCTGGTCCAAATTCATGAGTTTCATCTCGTAGTCGGACATTTTCTCCTGGTTCTGCGACTCGAACATGAACATGACCGTGTCGGCATTGTCCTGGGCTTTTATCGTGAGGACATCGTCGTTGCTAGCGCATTTCATAATTTTGCTCATGCTGGTTTAGGGGCAGGTAAAAAAAACAGGCGCTACATTTTGATTTCAAAACCGAGAGTTTTCCCCACACACGAGATCGGCTCACCTTGCAAGATTGATGCCCATCGACAAATTTCTGTCGCAGCGATATTTGTCGAAGCCATCGCTTCTCAATGTCAGAGATACGAGGCTGACGTGAGAATTGTCCATGGCTTGAAGCTGTATGCCAGAATCTGAGCAGTCGAAAGTGGCATCGTTCAAGAGCTCTTTAATAGCGTCGAGAACTTTCTTTAAAATGGAACTTTGAACAAGTCGCGCTTCAAACATTTTCAACTAACTAAAACGGAAAGTATCAACGCGAAAAGGTTCAATTTTTAAAGAAGTGAAACCGCAAGATTTCTATTTAAATCACAACAAAAGCTGCCGACGAAACGAAGCCGAGCTGCTGTAGGAACGAAGTAAGGTCACGCACTGTTAGAAGAGCGGGAAAAGAAGGCTCCAGAAACCTAAACGTGTCCAAGGTTTTTGAATTCGCGGGAAACAGTCTCACCAAAGGATTTCTTTTCTCTAAAAGACAATCTAAAGGAGAAAACTCAAAAATAAATACTCTGTTAAATATAAATCACGTTTAGATTTCAAACAATGCGTAAATTCTGTTCAAGTTGTAGGATCAGTCGGCCCGCCCAGCTCGAATATTGAATGGCGGGACCATTCATGTTTCGTTTTAGACCAATGAGCGGGCCGGCTAGCGGCTACCCCGACGCGAGGGAACAGTTGCCGCTGCCGGTTGCCCGCCAAGCGCCAACGCACGAATTCGCGGCGAACACACGACTTTTGAGAGCCGCAGCTTGACACTTATTTTCCTCACTCATTTCTCATTTGAATTTCAAATAGGGCCGAGTCAAAGTCAATAATGTCCGTAAGGTGGGAGTTTGTAAAGGCCCGTTCACAAGCACTATGTTTGTGTTGTGTGGTGTCTATGCAACCTATAGAAATGCTTCATTTTTCGAGGGAATAAATTTGTTTGGTTGCATAGACTCCACACAACGTAAACATAGAGCATGTGAACGGGCCTTAACTTGGCCTTAACATACGGTGTGTTTTTTATGCGGGCATCTTTGAAACAGATTCTCTAACAACAAGCAATATTTTTTTTTTGCCAGCCATGTGTCTATTTCATTCATTTGTTTGAAGAAACTTAATGAAATAAACATATGACTGCGAAAAAGTTATTGCTTCGGAGTTAGAGAATAGGCCCCCAGGTGTTTAAGGCTCGTTCATTTGGCCCCGTTCACAAGCTCTATGCTATGCGTCTGTGGAGCCGGTGCAACCTATCAAAATGCTTCATTTTTTGAGGGAATGAATTTGTTTGGCTGCGTACCCTCCACAGACGCATAACATAGAGCTTGTGAACGGGGCCTAAGCTCTGTGCTATGCGTCTGTGAAGTATATGCAACCAAACGAATTAATTCCCTCGAAAAATGAAGCATTTTCACAGGCTGCATAACATAGAGCTTGTGAACGGGCCTTTAAAACAGTGCCAACCCTGTTTTGAGCGAAATATGTATTGTGCGTGAATGAGTCCCTTAAGTACATCAATTTCACTGGATTGGTCCAGTCAAACCCCTAATTTGGTCTTGGTGGATTCGATGGTTAAACATTCAATATCTCACGTGTGTGAGTGGGCTTTACTCACTCAAAAAGCCAATTTCCCAGGATTAACTCCAAAAAAAAGTCAATTTAGGTTGACCAATTCTAAAGTTCAATTTCACAGGACGTTGACTAACAACTATTTGACGGATTTTAGTCATTTAATTAAAAGCAATGCGACTAGTTGGGATCTTCACAAGTCCAGATTTCGTGGATTTGGCACTCACAGAAAGCAAATTCCGCTGTTTTGACTAATTCAAGAACAAATTTTGCCTTTAGCTCCATAAAAAAATCAATTCCAGGTGGCCTCCAGTTTGGCTCTTTCAAAAACCAAATCCGAACTTTTCATACTTCACTTTCACGCGTTCGAAATCGAAATTTCCAGGATATTGGCTCATTCTAAAGAGCAATTACCCTGGTTTGATCCCTTTCAAGAACCAAAATTTTGCTAGGTTGGCCAAGCCAATTTCGCGGGACTGGCTAACCCAATTTTTTTTTTTTTTTTTTGTCGGGGGCGCCGGGCTTTGAACCAGGCACGCGCCTAAGCCTCACTTGGGCTCCTAGCGCCATACCCAGATCTAACTGTGCACTTCACACCCGCACTACGCGGGCGTTTCGGTCGGTACGCGGTTTGTTGAACGCACATCGCCGGGAACGCACACACGAAGCCGGGTGTGCCGTGTCACAGCTCGCCGCAGCCTTATAGTGTAATGGGCAATGGCTGGATTCGAACCCAGGCCCGCTGGGTTGTGAAGCGAGCATTGTATCCATTAAACCATCGAGGCGCGCAGGGATCCGAATCTGCCCATTCGCCTAACTTAGGTCAAGCACTCACAGGCTACCAAAGTTCAAGCGCTAACTGCAATTCGAAAATTTAACGAGTCGCCCAGTCATGGGAACCCTCACTCATGGGGTTGAAGCTCACAGGCTCATGATACTCTGTGGTCGCTACTTGGAACTTTCCTCAACATCATCTCCCTCGCAAGCTGTACAATCATATCTTCCCACTTTGTGAAGGAACTTTAAGATCTTGTGAGGAACGTACGGTTCACTTCTTGGGGAAATCGTTCCATTTCGGGAAATATTTCTTCCGTTGTCGTAAATGCGATGTCATATATGTCGTGTAACAGACACGTGGTTGGGTGAGAGAGAGTCCGATGAGGAGATCTGTGGGGCGGAGGAGTCGACTTGTGCTATGTGCGGGAGAGTATATTGCCTGCTCTAGTGTGGCTCTGGCATCTAATAATGCCAGCATCTCGCTGGGCTTGAGTTTCGTTTGTCTTGAGATAAAATATATGCCCATCTGACTCTGGGCGTTGGGGTTTATACCCGTCCGCCTGACGTCTCCTTGTCCTTGGGTTCACAGCTCGAAGAGGTTGTGCTCTCTTTATTCCTTATTTCTCGTTTCGATCGCTTCATATTCTGTGGGGACAGTAATGCGGACCTCCTGAGTGACTCTGGGGATAGTCGTTGCTTGTACATGTTTGACGTTTTCGACCTCGCACTCTTGTGCCCTACTCGGCCACTCGGCGTCATATGGTGCTTTATTGGGGAGTATAGTTGGTTCTGATGTCATGGCATACTCTGGAGTGCGCTGTGATGATTACGATATAATTTCAGACAGTCGTCTTTTAATGAGCTGTCAGATCACGACGCGATATTCTGTGAGTTTTTTCTTCCGCCCGAGGGCCTTCCCCGAGCTAGGAGTTTATTTCAGAAGGGACATCTCTGGAATTGATCCTAATGGTACGTATTGCTAATTTCTTTGCAGCTCAAAGGTGGAACGGGGTCTTCCAGTCACCGACGGTCCATGGGAAGGTGGAAGTGTTTACCGGTATTTTGCTGGATTGTCTTAATCGTTATTTGCGCCGCTGAGGGAGCGTCGGGTATTGCCCGTCGTAGGAAGCATCCAACTCCGTGGATAACTTCTGAGTTGAAAAGCAAAATTGTGCACAGGGAGAGACTTCGTCGAACCCTTTATAGGAAGAGTAGAAACGTAGCGAGGCCGGGATGAATACGTGAGAGTCAGGAACGAGGTGATGAACCAGGCCATAAAGAGGAGTAAGCGTACGTATTTTTTTACCTATTTATATAGGGATTCCACTGTATGGGACTCGGGAGACCTGGCGGCATCCCAGGGTGCTGATGCGGCTAGTCGAACAACGCGAAATAAGCCGCTCCTATGTTCGATTTCGTTCCTAAATGAACATTTTGTAGCATCTGTGGTTAGTTCGGTAGGTATATATACGGTCTCTGAGGCTCGACTTATGGTCGATTCCATTCCATTTGATGACAGGAAATTCTAGTTCTATTTCTAATTAAATTTTATATCTCGAGATGCGATGTTATTTCGGCCGTAACGCGAATTAGTTCGGATGAGTAGCGACGGTTTACAACTGTCTTTTATAACTAAGTGTCTGCCATTTATTGTAGAGCCGCTCGTCCACATATTCAGTTAATCGTTACAACTGTCCGTGTTCCCCGAACCGTGCGGAAGTCTGCGTTTTGGTGTTCACGTGTTGCGCTCTGCCTAAGAATAAAAACCCGTCCTGCGTTGAGGACTTCCGACCGATCTCTCTGCTCTGAGGTTTGGCCAAGGCCCTCGAGAAATGTGTGCACGATCAAATGAACCCCTTTTTTTTAAATGCTATGGACCTGATTGATCGTTACCAGAGTGGATTTCGGGCGAGTCATGGAACTGGTACGACGGCGCTCCTCAAAATGATTTCTGATATGGTTCTGGCGGTCGATGAGTATAAAGTAGCGGCATTGGTTCAGCTGGACTTCAGCAGGGCGTTTGACCGAGTCAATCATGGGAGGCTAGTGATTAAACTCGCGAACATGGGATTTTCCTGAAGTGTTTGCTTGTGGTTTCTGTTTTACTTTGTGGGACGTATAGGCACATGCAGGACGTTTTATCCCTTTCTGACCGTTCTTTATCACCCTTTTTGCTGGATGACTGTTGTGGTATCCCTCAGGGATCGGGTTTGGGACCATTGCATTTATCCTTGTATAAGTCAGATCTTCCTTTGAGTATTAGAAATTCGCAGTATCATTTGTATATTTGTATGCAGATGATCTCAAACTTCACATTGAGTTCGATCCGCCCTCGATGAGTCTTGCCCTTTAGTAAATTAAATGACGACGTAGCCAGAATATTGGAATGGGCTAGGAGAAATGACTTAGTCATAAACGCAGGAAAGACTCAGGCGATGTTGCTGGGAGCGCGCTATTCTTGTCGTCATTATTGTCTGAGGCTGAGAATGTGGTGTCATTGTGGACGGTAGTGCGATTCATTGGGCGAAAAGCATCGTGACTCTTGGGGGTCACTTTGAATCAAAGTTTTGTTTGGGACTGCCATGTGTCCACTGTGTGTCGCAATGTGTATCGAACGCTTTCGCAACTCTCCTCTGTAAGGGAGGCCCTGTACCAGTTTCTGTTAGGAAACTGCTTATCCGCTCGCTGATTTTCCCGCATTTTTATTATTGTTCGGCAGTGTATGATGGTCTCAGCTGTGAACAGAACAACCGCTTAGAGCGTGCCATGAATATACGTGCGTTAGGTTTATTTATGACCTCCCTTACGATGCTCACGTCTCGGAGTTCTACATCAACAATTAAAATGGTTAAAAGTGTCATTCCGAAGAAACTTTTTGCATGCCTGTCTATTGTACAAGGGGATGCCGACAACGGGGCGAAAAAAGGTAATTCTCTTCGACTGTTACCTTTTCCCGGGTCGTTCCCTCAACATAAGTCCGAAAACTATCGTCACACTCTTGTCACTAAAAACAAATTCTCCTAATAGTTGGTCTGCGAACAGCAATAGTGATGTGCTACATTTCATGCTCGACTATTTTCTGTTGTAATGTTGGCAACACAACTGACGTTTCTTTTTGGTAATTTTGGTAGTTTAGTTGACGAATGATCCTCCGTATTAAAAATTCCTTTACACATTCGGTGTGACAACGTAACTCAAAAAGACTCAATCTCCTTTCGAATGTGTGTTTTGTTTCTGGAATTATTCATATTGTAAGTGCCTCAATTGTATACAACCTATCTAATGAAGGATTTAAAGTATTCGTCACGCAATACTCTTCAAGCTACCTCACGGAACTTACAATTAAGACAGGTTTGTAAAACCAAAGAATACTAAGCTAAAACATGCGCGGCATCTCATACTCTTTTTTCATCTCTTTGATAAGATTCCGAATGTAATTATCCTCTATCATCCGGTACAAAATTCATGCTTCTGTTTTGCTTTCTAATCCAACAGCTACTCTTGTGCTTCAAATTTAGACTCTGGCTGACCAATAAAGCAAGAATTTGCCCCGCTTTAAGGCTTGTTCGTTGCACCAGAGTAACTCATGCATCAAATTTAGACTCTGGAGCCAACCAATAAAGCAAGAACAACGCCCCGCTTCAAGGCTTGTAAGATCGTCCTCCGGCTGAAAATGATCCACGTTTAATTAATAGCTCCTCCAGTGCTTCAAATTCAGGCTCTGGCTAACTAATAAAACAAGAGTTTTCCTCACTTTGAGGCTTGTAAGTTTCAACAGAGTCCCTCTCAAAAGTGACGAAATTAATCAATTTTTTGACCGTTACAGGTGATGAGGTGATGTCCTCCGGCTGAGGCTTCAAATTAAGAGTCCGGCTGACTAATAAAACAAGAATTTGGCCCGCTTTAAGGCTTGTAAGATCCACCAGAGTACGTCTCAAAAGTGGCGAAATTAATCCATTTTGACCGTTACAGGTGGTGAGGTGTTGTATTCGGCTGAGGCTTCAAATTAAGACTCTGGCTGACTAGTAAAACAAGAGTTTGCCCCCTGCTTTAAGGCTTGTAAGATCGTCCTCCGTATGAAAACGATCGGCGTTTTATTAATAGCTCCTTCAGTGCTTCAAATTTAGACTCTGGCTGACCAATAAAGAAAGAATTTGCCCCGCTTTAAGGCTTGTAAGTTCCACCAGAGGATACCTCTCAATAGTGACGAAACTATGCAATTTTTCCCACTATAATATTGGTATTATATTCTGGCTAGAATAGCTCAAGGGAAGTTTCGATGGCTTCTTGATTGCTTATTGTTTAATGCCTGATCTGATATGCTAGAACAAGATGAACTCATCAAGAAAATTGGATTATGAGATGAATTAAATAATTATACTCTTGATTGTCTTCTGAATTTTTGAGCTGTTCTTTTTTTCATGATCATGACTATCATGGACGATGCTGTGAAATGGATTTTTGAGTATTCTCTCGGGGATGTAAGCATTCATTTCTTTATCTGAGGTTATGATTGTTAAATTTTGGGGCAGTTATGCAATCTTCGTAATTTCCAATGACACGTCTTTTGGCGTTAAAAACAAAATTCTTTATTTTCTTGTCGACATACGGGTGGTGTAAAAACATGAATTTAATAGCGTTCCCCATTTGCACAAAATTCTGCAACGGGGCTATTCATTTCCACCCGTCTTCTCCACTAACATATGATTTAATTCAGTGAAGACGGGTGGAAATGATCTGCTCAAATGCAGAATTTTGTGCAAATGGGGAACGCCATTACTATTCCTATATCTCACATAAATGCAATGGCTGTATGGCACAAAGCCAATGCCAAAGGAAAACAAAAAAAACTTCGTGATTGCAAAATGGCTACGAGGTATGAAGTGTTCGGGTCGGTGTCTAGCTATTTTGCAATACCAATTTTGTTATTTAGAGCTCTCATCATCCCGTGAAACGAAACTTCAGCGTCCAAATAAATGAGATTCAGAAACTGTGGCGAGGATAACATAATTTTTTAAAAGTGTAATCTTTCTTTTTTTCGTTACACACGAGATCAAATTGTTTTATTGACAGATCAGAAATCAGAATGATTTTTATAAGCTTCAGTTTGGTGGTGTAAATCGTGTCTTGTTTTCAATTTTGTTCTTGTTAAATTCCGATCACATGTTACCCCAAAGCTATCCACCAAATCATTAATGGGGAACTTGCATGAATCTCAAATTGGGAAGAATAGCATACCTGTGATTTGACCCGTGAACTGAAGGATAACAACGGAGGTTGCAACCTCTTTTGCAAGCAAAATTCTTGCTTGCAAGAATTTTTCCTGAAATTCGGGTCTAGTAGGTGCGTGATACACTATAACAACCCAACAGCCAAATGCCGTTTTGCCTGCGCATCTATGCTTGAGTCTTTTGACGTATAAATTGCTCATCAAGCTATTTTATATTTCTCGGCGAGAAATAAGCTGGCCATTTGGCAATGACATTGCATATTTCGCAATAAATCACACGCAGTTGAATCTGAGGAGTTGCCTATACATGTACGATTCGGGGGTTTGTGGTATTTAGTCCAGTCAATAAGAGAATATAGACGACATGGTCAGTTTGGCGAATTTTTAATTTTCCAATGTGTTTGAGGTTGTTGGGAGGTAAACATATAAGTCCCCGGATGTCCGATGTGAGCGGGCTGCTGGAGACCACCAGGAAGGTCACTTGTTTCGATTTTTCATAATTATATCCTAATAGTTTATTCGAACTTACGTGACTCGGAAATATTGGAAAATTGTGTTAAAAACCACCATTTTCTGTTGTTTTTTTCGACTCTTTTACTTGTAACGACTCTACTTTTAGTATCACACAATAAGTTCTCAGAAATAGGGTGAAGAGCGTTACATTACCTTGGAAATGAGCCCTTTTAAAACATTTTAGACCAGTGCAACCTCAAGTTACAGCCGTATGAACCGACCAAGTCTTTTCATTTTTAACAAATCCAAGTACAAAATGGTAGAAATATAGCGGGGTTTATGAGCAGTACAAACCCAAGCTATATTTTCAAGCTTGATCATACTTGATTTTGCCCGACGTTGGATAGTAGGATTTTTTGAAAATGAAAAAACTTGGTCAGTTCATACGTCTGTAACTTATTGCTACGTTGGTGTAAAGTGTTCGAAAAGGGCTCATTTCGAAGGAAATGTAATGCTCTTCAACTTATTCTCTGTGAACTATCATGAGAAACTGATGGTGAAGTCGTTACAACCAAAAGAGACAAAAAATGCTGAAAATTACGTTTTTTAACCACATTTTCCTATATTTCCGAGTCACGTAAGTTGGAAACTATTAGGAATAACAAGATGTTCCTAGGGAAAAAGTTTTTGCAAATTTTGTCAGATGAATATTTCAAGAAGAAGTCCTGGCGCTACGAAGTGTGGGGTACGACATAATTAGGAAAACCCGAAACAAGTGACCTTCCCGGTGGTCTCCAGCAGCCCGGTCACATCGGACGTCCGGGGACTTTTAGTATGTTTGCTTCCCAACTACCCTAAACAAAGCGGAAAATAAAAAATCACAATACCGACCACGTCGTATACACTCGTTTTTCTTCATTCATTGACTGGACTAATTTTTAAAGGAGTTTATTTTACAATAAAACAAGTTTCATGGCATAAATTTCGTTTAAACCTACGATACAAAATCTGATCAAACTTATAATTATGTACATAATGAAGTTTGAGTGAGTGATCGTATGAAAAGCGATGTTCTGTAATGGAATCATCATCATGGATGTTCTGGTACGGAGAATCATTCGTCAACTGAATTAACAAAATAAGTGTAAATAAATTGAAATTGATAAAAGAAACGTCAGTTGTGTTGCCAACATTACAACACAAAATAGTCGAGCACATCACTATTGCTGTTCGCAGACCAACTGTTAGGAGAATTTGTTTTTAGTGACAAGAGTTTAATGATTGTTTTCGGACTTGTGTGGAGGGAACGACCCGAGAAAAGGTAACAGTCGAAGAGAATTACCTTTTTTCGCCCGGATGTCGTCCCACTCTTGTACGCGAGATTTTCTTTTCTCCCCTCGTGGTGGTGGAGGAGTGTTAGTCGCTCTGAGCTGCCCGCAAAACTGGGTGCACGGCTTTTTAGGTTTTTAGGTGGGAGAACGAACGCCGAGATTTTCTTTTCTCGTCGTGTTCATCCCCGTCCACCTGTCGCTACTACTCTAGTACTATTCAAAGCGCTCTAGCAATTTGCAAAGAATAATATGAATCTCCATTTTCTTCCAAGGCGTAGAAAAATTATACTGTACTTCTTTGTTTCATCATTCCAAGTGATCAATACAACTGAATGACAGCATCCAAATAAAAATCCTCCAGGGTTGCAGTTTCACTTACGTTAGTTTGCTTGTGGGGGAAATCTGATAAATACATACCATAAAATTACAGAATCGTACCGTCTAGCACTTGACCCACCAGTTATGTGTTCGTGTTTGTAATTTCCAACTCGTGACGAAACAGATGAAACTTCAGACAATACCGGATGAAGGAAATAAAACCCTAGTATTTCCACTGTACAACTCTGATTTTGCATTCGAATGGAGAACTTCACACTTTATTTTCAGTTCAGACAATATTTTCCCCTAAGCCCTATGAATTCGTGATTTAGTCCACCGTAACTGACGTGCATGGCACTACCCCCTCCCACCGTAAGATTCTATTGTCTCACCTGTATTGAAAATTGTTGGTGATTTTTCTAGCAAAATGCAAAATTGAGAATTTTGGGTCGAAGTGAAAGGCCTGCAGCTCATTGACGCTTCAGCTAATTTCCCGGCAACAGCCAATCCCCCCCCCCACCATGGATTTAGGAATTTAAAGTTCATATATTTTTGAATTATGGGGCATACCCATATTATTAGGGGTATTCACGTCAACCATCGTACTGTTTGTAATTTTGTACTTGCGCTGTTGCTACGATCTGTTTTTAGGGAAATCTAAAATGGAATCATCTAGTCATTCATTTCGTCCGGGGCATATTTTAAACTCATTCATTCGAAACTTGATTTCCTTGGGGGCCTATTCTCTAACTTTTTTCATAGCAATGTTTCTCTATTTCATTCATTTGTTTGAAGAAAATGAATAAAATAGAAACATTGCTACGAAAAACAAATTGATTTTTTGTTAGAGAATAGGCCCCCTGGTAACAAAAATCTGACTACGCGATTACGAAACTACAAACAGTACGAAAGTTGACGTGAATACCCCTATTGTATTGGGGTCGTAAGTAATTATGCATTCGAAAAATTTCCGAAGCAGAAATTAAAGCCAGAATTAGGCTAATACAAGTGTGGTCATCAACGAACTTTTTCAATTCATCAGGGGAATTTTCGATGCAGCAAAAAAACGATATTTAACAAAAGGCTTACGATCCTCATTGGAGAATCTTTGTTAGAGAATCTTCTGATGATCGAGACGAAGCTAAATCTGGGATTAATGCGGAAATTCGGCCGTTACATGGGAAAAACATGTATGCGGGAGGGGGTTGTACATTTAAAAATTGAACCAGAAGTATCACATAAGGTATGGATCGCATGCCCAAGCCCATTGCATTTTAAAGCTGGGCTTTGAACAAATGTGCGGTGTAATAGGCCACAGGCAACAGGTAATAGGCCCAAATTCATAGTCGTCCCTTGAAGAAAATATTCCCTTGAGGAGTTGAGGGACTTCAAATCAGTCATTCTACTTTGTGAATCATCTGTTTTAATTCGAGTAAAGGAAATAATTTCCTCAAGGGACGACTATGAATTAGGGCCTTGGAATCAATTGGTTTGTGTTGTGCTGTAGGAATTTTTTGAGTACGTGCTAGGTGACCATTTAACTAAAAAAAATTATTATTTAGTCTGGGAGAGTAGGCACTCTTCCATAATTATAAATAAGTATTTACAATTATTTTTCATTGTAAGTAACGAAAAAGGCATTGTCGTCAACAGTGAAAGGGTTTCGGGAATTCGGGATGCGTGATTTGTGATTTTCCACCACTATTCTGGAAAATAAAAATCCGAACCGGCGAGTTACATGAGTCGAAAGGGGACACCCAGTTTTGCGGGCAGCTCAGAGCGACTAACACTCCTCCACCACCACGAGGGGAGAAAAGAAAATCTCGCCTCTTGTACAAGCTTTTTGAACGACACCGTCCAGGTTATCTATGTTCGATTTATTTGTCGCTCGAAGGAGTACAAGTTTGCGGAGTACAAGAGGAGACCCCAGTGATCTGGTTATGCCGGTCCATCGGACAACTAAATATTCGAAGTCATTTGTGCCTGCATCTGTTCGGTTATGGAACGGGATACCTCACGACATTTACTGAGAATCAGAAATGCTATTTCAATTTTAAAATAAAATTTTTGACTTCTACCTGAATCCACAGGCCGTTCAGTGAATTCTTTCTCAACTTCCTTTCTCTTTTGATTTGTTTCTTTTTGTTTGATTGTTTGTTTTTCGTAGCGTTTCATATAAAGCCTGCCAATTAACGTAATTTTATCATTCATATAAATAATAATTTATATCAAGAATAAAAGTCTCTCTCTCTCTCTAAAAAAAAAACGCTGCGAATTATCGAACAATGCCTTATTATTTCGATTGTGGGTTTATTATTCATGGATGTAGTCAAATCCGGCTTGAAATTACATAAAAATCGACACCCCACACCCCTATGACCCCAAATACTTAGAAAATCCCCATTTTGGACCCGCTATATTGGCCCATAAAACCCAAGGAGGTTATTTGATCAAACTGATCAGATGTTAGGACCAACTAGGCCCCAACTGGAGTATATGTGCGAAAGAATGAGTTTTTTCGAGCAATCGTAGGGCAAGATATGGCCCGGACGGCGGACGGACATTTTTTTTTTATTATTGCAAATTTGGATTCTACGCACTTTGAAACGTAAAACTACAAATTTTGAGGGGGGGTCAAAAAATTTTTTTGCGATACGATTACAAAGACTTATTATTGAGAAATAATAAGCCAAAAGGAGTAGGTAGGAAGACTCCCACGGGGAGGGGGGATCAGATTGAAATCTCGTGAGGGGGGGGGGAGTCATTTAACATTTTAGTCATCATTCCACCGAGCCTGCACACTCTTTTTCTCTTGAATCTATTGGACATCTGGCTGGACCCGTCATAGCCTTACCCGAAAACAAAATTACTGTTAATCCCTAATTCATCCAGACATTCCAGAATTTTCTTTTCGATAATCCTTCCCTTTTAATGGAATGAGTAGAGTAGAGGCTAGTCCGCTAGTCTCATGAAAGTCCTCCCGGATGGCGGATAGAGATCGACAAAGTGATCGATACGAGTACAAATGCAAAACGCTCGATTTTAACCAATTTAAGGGACAGTGGTGGCCACTCAATGATGTTGAGGAGGAAACCACGTACATTGGTCAATTGAGCATTCTCCACGGGAAACATACTGGCTCAAATCGAAATACTCAGAGAAAATGACCCTAAAAATCTCTTATCGGCAGTTATAAAGGCGATTTTAGGACTTTTTTCCCGCAAATTTTGGCCGCGTGTACATCGTTCTTCTCAATTTCAGCCACAGATTGCCGTTTGGTACAATTTTAGCTGCAAATTGGCGAGCTGCGAATTAGCAATTTTTTCAATTTAAGCTTAAAATTGACCTTCCACTTAATTTTGGCCAGACTTAGGCCCGTATTCATAGACATTTCTTAAACTTAAATTTCCCTAAGTGAGCGTCAAAACAGATGATTTTATTCCAACTAAAACCTTAAGTTAAAAGATTTTATTCCAACTTAAGTGGCTACTTAAGTTAAAAAAAGTTTTGTTCCGACAGCAGCCTGTCGGGAAAAGTGCATTTCATTCATGCGACAATCGAGTCGCACCTCATAAGTTAGAACGATATCAATCGATTATGAATGACATTTAGGCCGTGGTATAGAAAGTCAAAATCATAAAATCGTGTTTCTTTTTACCGCAGGCCCCTTTTTTTGGCACCAACTGAGGGGGAACAAAATTATGAAAATGAAAAATGAAACAGAGTCGGTTTGATTGCCTGTACGATATGGGAAGGCGGACTCTTTGTTAGAGGAGTTATTTGCAATTAAAATATTTATCCCGGCCTAAATTTCATTCATAATTGATTGATATCGTTCTAACTTATGAGGTTCGACTCGATTGTCGCATGAATGAAATGCACTTTTCCCGACAGGCTGCTGTCGGAACAAAACTTTTTTCAGATTACGTTAATTTTCAGATCAGTTAAATTAGGTTAAATGGTATGTCACTATTTCACCATTGCGGAATGCGGAGTGCCTGGGTTCGAATCCGAAACATTTTTTTTTTTAATTTTTTTTGTTCCTCCCTTTTTGGCCCACCTCAGGATTTTTTACTCAAGATTTATTAGGCTGTAGGCAAATCAAATAAAAGAGACGGCTCAAAATACAATGTCAATGAATTTTTTTGGTAATTGGGTGGTCCAGTAAGGCATAGCGTTAATTTAATAGCTCCCCTCCGCCGAGAACTCCCTTGCCTATTAACGGATTTGGTTCACTAGGGTCTCATACGAAAGCGCGTTCATTTCTCATTACTCGAGTCAATTTTGGGGGCAATCGCAGCAACAGCCGTGCGGTAGCGAATTTTCAACTAATTCAAACCCCTCTTTCACACCGTTCCCGTGGACCGATTCATCTGGATCACGAACTCGTCCGAGATATTCACGCTATTGATTTTTAGACCAAATTTGGTTGCCCTAAGTCAAAAACTGCGACCGTGATCGTGCTAACAAGCGAGGGGCATATATATATATCAAATCGAACCGACCTCGGATTCGTGTTCTAGGGGTTCTGAAACGTGAAAAAAAAGTATCACAACCCATATGTGCGACCGTCAGGGCGAGACCAATAGTGCATTTTTTGAATGAAAGGCACTAATTCTCCTAAGTATTATAGACCAAGAGCCAGCGACGTAAAAAGTGCAACCATTTGCATACTTTTCTTACCCAGCGCATAAAATCGAGAATAATTCCCCAATAGTGGGAAAAATTGTCTGCCTCCATTTGGACGTGACGATACCGGCGGCAGACGGCATCAAAGATTCACTTCTGGTGAGAAGTAACACAAATTCCGATCATACGGCAAAGACATTCTATTCACGTGATTACGCATTGAAAAATAAAGTTAAAGTAAGAAATTAAAGTTTAAGAAATGTCTATGAATGCGGGCATAATTATTTATTTTATAAATATTACTGATAAATTGACTAATAATATAATTACTACCACTACTAATACAAATACTAAATATTAGCAAATTAGAGGGGTTTTCACATTTTAGCAACTCATTAGCAATTTTATACTACTTTTAGGAATAGATTATCACTTCTTCTCAGTTCTAGCTGTGAATCAGCGTTTTTAGTGCATTTCATTTATGTCAAAATACACTATCGGTCTCGTCGTGATGGTGGCAAACATGGGTTATGGCATGTTTTTTTCATGTTTCAGGACCTCTAGAACACGAATTCAGTGGTTTCCGAAATTCATATATATATATATATAGGTTTATATATACAGGGTGGAAGGGGATAAGTGTGACAAAAATTTTTTGGTGATAGTAGGCCTCATTTGCGACCGAAATTACCATATACACCATGGACCGAAAATCAAATCCCTTCGAGATATGATTTTTCTAACGATTTTTAAGGCTTACATCATTTTTTTTAACTAACGGCGAGAAACTCACATTTAATTTGAATTTTTGCAACATTTGGTGATGGATTCGGAAAGAGCACACTATGTTCTGTCAGGATTAGCCATTTTCGATAGACGTTAACTATTTTATGTGCCCTTAAATGCGGCTCAAAGTCGTGCAAATCGGGGAATTAATTTTTTTCACAAAAAGTCAGTCCCCGTTTGTCCACACTAAATCTGAGTGAACGGACAACCCGTGATTCAGAAAAACATCTTCAAAGTGTCCTTTACAAAAATAGTCATAAGCGTTTTCTTAGTTGTTTGGAGATTTTTCGTCAGAAATGATGATTTCTTGAAAAAAATTATGATTTTTCTCTTCAAAATCGCTTGTTTTGACCTGAAAAATTTGAACAAGTTTTGTGATTTTAACGTGATAAAAAGCACTAAAACCTAATCCAAAGCTATACGTTGAATCAAACTGATTATGCCCGCCTACCAAAGTAACAAAAAATGTCGCTCCGGCAGCTGGGGTGTCGGACGTCGGATAGAGTATATTTCACGAAATACGAATTTCGTCAATTTAACTAAATTGGCGATTATTCAGCAAGAATGGCTATAAAAATGTAGAGTAACAACGTGAAATGTTAATTAATACCGAATAATAGCTAAATAACTAAATACGTCGAAACTTATAGTAGTGTAATGCACTTAACCCGACATCCGGCGGCCGGAGAGACATTTTTTGTTACTTTGGTAGACGGGTATGATCAGTTTGATTCAACGTATAGCTTTGGATTAGGTTTTAGTGCTTTTTATCACGTTAAAATTACAAAACTTTTCAGGTCAAAACAAGCGATTTTGAAGAGAAAATTCATTATTTTTTCTAAGAAATCGTCATTTCTGACGAAAAAATCTCCAAACAACTAAGAAAACGCTTATGACTATTTTTGTAAAGGATACTTTGAAGATGTTTTTCTGAATCACGGGTTGTCCGTTCACTCAGATTTAGTGTGGACAAACGGGGACTGACTTTTTTTGAAAAAAATTAATTCCCCGATTTGCACGACTTTGAGTCGCATTTAAGGGCACATAAAATAGTAAACGTCTATCGAAAATGGCTAATCCTGACAGAACATAATGTGCTCTTTCCGAATCCATCACCAAAAGTTGCAAAAATTGAAATTAAATGTGAGTTTCTCGCCGTTAGTTAAAAAAAATGATGTAAGCCTTAAAAATCGTTAAAAAAATCATATCTCGAAGGGTATTGATTTTCGGACCATGGTGTATATGGTAATTTCGGTCGCAAATGAGGCCTACTGTCACCCAAAAATTTTTGTCACACTTATCCCCTTCCACCCTGTATATCTTTATGGCCGTTTTCTTGTTAGCACGATAACTCTCGAAGAAAACAATTCAGCGGAACGCGCTTTGGCACAAAAATCAGTAGTCATAAGACCCCGGTCGGTATTGCATTTGGGCCAAATCGGTCGAGGTGGAGGGGGGGAAAATAGGGTTTGAAATGGTCAAAAAATCACTATAAATCACCAGTTGATTCTAGAAGCATCATATTCGGTACGTATACTTCATGTTAGAGTAGAATTTGATTCCCATTTTGATTTTTTGAAAAAGTCGAGGGGAAGGGTTTGGTGCCCCCGGAGTGGAAGTAAGCGTGTGGTCTTAAAATCACTACAATTCACCAGTTGATTCTAGATGCATGATATTCAGTACGAATACTCCATGTTAGAGTAGCTTTTGATTCCCATTTTAATTTTTCGATTACCTACATTTTAATTTCGGTGCATTACCTACCGAATTTTCTCAATTTTTGCCAAGAATTGGCGTTTTTCTAATTAGCCTCAAATTATCCATTTATTTTTCCATTTTTAGCTGAGAATTGGCAGTTTCCCAATTTGAACTGAAAATTACCGTTTGTCTTAATTGTTGCTGCGCTATAATTAGTGATTTTTTCAATTTTAGCCACGAATTAGTGATTTTCTTAATTTGTATCCGCCAATTAACGTTTTTCCTCAACTTTATATCCGAAAATTGCAAATGAGGAACTTGCATGAATTTCTGATTGGGAAGAAAAGCATACCAGTGATCTGACCCGTGAACTGAAGGAAAACAACGGAAGTTGCTACCCTATTGGTGCGTTTTAAGATTTTTAAAAAAGGTTCAAAGTTCTTCAGGAGGGGATGGATGGTGCGAGGGGAAATGACGTAAATCCTTACATGTGAAGCATTTGAGGGACCTCTAATTATTTGTTTACAAATAACATGAAAAACTTCCCTTCAGTAAACGCGTCCAACACTCTCTTCCCCACATCATCAATTTCAATAAATAAGTTTTGACGTAATCGAACTTCCACTCAAAATTTTTAAAAATTCGCTAAAAACCCATCCTTGATTGATTTCAAAGTTTAATGTGAGCAATAATAGGCTCGTGGGAGAGCCCTCTATAAGAAACACGAACTTTAGAAAAATGTGCAAGTTCCTCATTAGTGATTTTTCTCAATTTCAGCTGTCAAATAGCGTTTTGTAGAAGTTTGGCGGCGATTTAGCACCCATTTCCTTTTTTATACGCGAATGGGTCCAATTTTAACCTGAAAGCGTATTTTTTTTTCAATATTATAGTGTGTTTTCTCAATTTTAACCGCGGGATTGGCCCAAAAACAACCCTTTTGCGTTGAAATCCACAATACAGGGAGGAACAGGTTAAGTGTGACAAAAAAAAAAAAAAAATGGGTGAAAGTAGGCCTCATTTGTGATCGAAAACACCCTTTGTACCATGGTCCGAAAATCAAAACCTTACGAGAATTGATTTTTCTAACGTTAATTATGACTCACGTCACTTTTCTTAACTAAATGGGAATAACTCAGTTTCCAGCTGACATTTTTTAACTTTTGATGACATATTCGGAAACAGCACAATTCTTTCTGTCGGGATTAGCCATTTCCGATAAACTTTAACCATTTTCTTCGTGCTCGAGAGCTGCTCAAAGTTTTGCAAATAGAGAATGTATAATTTTTTCAAAAAAGTCAACCCCCACTTTTCTACTCGAAATTTGAGCGCACTAACATCCCATGGGTCGGAAAAACTTCCCCAAAGAGTCCTTTTTATAATTACTAATGAACGTATTCTTAGTTAATCAGTGATTTTTCGGCAGAAATGACCATTTCTTAGAAAAAAGAATAGTTTTTCTCTTCAAAATCGCTTGTTTCAACCTACAACATTTGAACGAGCTTTGTGATTTTTAGCATGATTGACGTCATTAAATCATCATCCAAAGTTTTCCCTTGAACGGGACGGACTGTGTACGCCTGTCAAAGTCCAAAAAATGTCGCTCCCGCAACTAGCTGTCGGATAGAGTGTATTTCTCTACTGCGAATTTCGAAGTTTTCAGTTACATAATTTGCAATTATTTAGCCGGAAATTGGCCGACAGCCAGCTGCCGGAGCGACAGTTTTTGATATTTTGGTAGGAGTGCGCATTCCATTCGGTTCGAAGGAAAACTTTGGGTAAGGTTTTAATGAGTTTTAGCATGTTATGAATCACAAAGCTCGTTCAAATTGGGTTGGTCAAAACAAGCGATTTTTAAGAGAAAAATCATTCTTTTTTCCATGAAATGGCCTTTCTGCCGAAAACTCGCTGAAGAACTAAAAAAACGTTCATGAGTAATTTTAAAAAGGACAAATTGAAGAAGTTTTTCCGACCCATGGGATGTCGATACGCTCAGATTTAGTGTAGAGAAGTGGGGGTTGAATTTTTTGAAAAATTAGAGATCCACGGTTTGCAAAACTTTGAGCATCTCTCAAGCCCACAGAAAATAGTTGAATTCTATCGAAAATGGCTATTCCTGACAGAAAAAAGTGTGCTTTTTCCAAATGCATCGTCAAAAGTTGCAAATGTCAGCTGTAAGCCGATCTATTTGCATTTAGTTAAGAAAAGTGATGCAAGCCTCAAAAAACGTTAGAAAAATCATATCTCGTAGGATTTTGATTTTCGGATCATGGTTTATAGGGTGTTTTCGATCGCAAATGAGGCCTATTTTCCCCCAATTTTTTTTGTCACACTTATCCTGTTCCACCCTGTATATTCGAATAATGGCCTCCACGCACCGCGAATCTGGAAGTTGCATCGCGATACACGAATCAGTGCTTTTTGGCAGTTATAGCCACGAATATTAGCGATTTTTTCATTTTTTTTGCCGCGTCAGCAATTTGCAAATTGCCGATCACCACTTTACTGGACTTATGGGTCTAACGAAACTGGGGCGTTTAGAGCGTTGGTACTAGTGCCCCTTCGTTCGCATACTTGTAGCTCTGAGGGGGATTTATTCCCCATATCCCCCCCCCCTGTACCTACGCCCCTAACTGAGTGCAAATGTAAACTCATGTGGTGGAATTATTTTTTGAGAAATGCGGAATTTTCCGGGCGATTGCAGCTACACAAAAGCAAAAACTTTATCTACTATGGGACAAGAAGCAAGTTTTTAGCGTAGTGATGAAGGGTGGGCAACCCCACCCCTCACCATTCAGAGAGGGTCTCCGAAAAGCTTAAATACGGAAAAGTGGCGCTTTTTATGTTATATGATATTACATTCATGGACGTAGGAAGATAAAAAGGAGATTTGACTCCATTTTGAGATTTCCATTTCATCCGACGGTCTTCAATTCAATTAAAGCGCTCAATCAATTAAGAAAATTCGCGGTCTCTCGCTCGAGGCTACCGAAATTTCGAGAAAAAATCGCTAATACGCGGCTAATGGTGGACCTTCAACGGCAGAAACTCGGGGAAAACACTTGGAAATACTGTTCTGTGCCCAATTGCGCGGCTAAAATGAAGAAAAGGCGTCCGTCCATGGCTAAAAGCGAAAAAAACAGATAAACAAATCACGCACATAACAGAATTGGAAAAATACACGCCAATTCAAGGATAAAAATAAAAAAGTCGCTAAATTTATGACTGAATTGGAAAAAAACGGTAAATTCGCTGCTAAAATTGAGAAAAACGCTAATTTACGGCTAAAATTGAGAAAAATGCAAATTCGTAGCCAAAATTGACAAAAACGCTAACTAACTAGCGAACAAAGCTGCAATTTCGCAGATAAGAAATTGAAGAAACGCTCACATTCTTGACTGAAAGCCAAAAAAATTGCTAATTCACCGATAAACTTGTATAAAAACGCTTATTAGCGTCACAAATTAATAAATAACGCTAATTCACGGACTTTAAGAGAAGGAGCTAGAGATACGCCTATGCCTGTTTCGCGCTCGGTTCCCAAATCGCGGTAGAAATTGCAGAAAAAGGGCTAACTCACGACGGCTAAAATTTAGGAACAGTGATAATTCATGGCTACGAATAGTCGTAGTTTGCTGCTAAAATTGGAACTGTGGTAGTCCAAAGCAAAAATCGAAAACACTGCTTATTCATTTACTGTAGGTACGTACTATTTTTGTATTTAACCCTCCCCCCCCCCACCGTATATTTGATTTTGATACCCCGTTTTCTACGTGGCGCGGGGCACACGCGAATTTAGACGCTCAGAGCGGGATTATCATTTATAGCAGGCGTGAGATTTTCATTGAAAACACACAGTTAGAACACTACGGACGCTGTTAACGCGCAATTCCCGCGTAGGACGGTGCCTCATAGTTTATTATTCTTTTTTTAGTGCATTTCATTCAAAAAATGCACTATTGGTCTCGCCCTGATGGTCGCACATATGGGTTGTGATACTTTTTTTTCACGTTTCAGAACCCCTAGAACACGAATCCGAGATCGGTTCGATTTGTTAAATATACAGGGTGGATCCGTATAAGTGTGACAAAAATTCTTGGGTAAAACTGCGTTAAAATTAGAGTAAAATGGTACCTTCTGAAGTGTCCTAGGTCGATCCGTTCCAGAGTTATGATTTTTTTTGTGTTTAAAAAAGTAACCAATGCTTGCTTCAAAAAATCCGCAATTTCTCGGCTTATATCGCATCAAATCCAAAAAGTGATGCCATTTTCAGAAACTACGGAAAATTTCCTTTTGGATAGAGTCCATTTTATTGCTTGAAATAATCGTCAACACCCAGAAATCTGGCATTTTTTCCATAAATTTACGTGTCCTCTAAAATTTGTCCGTTTTACGAAAAGTCGCTGTACCCAAACAGCTTTCTCAACAGATTTTCGGTGTATCACAAAAAGTTCCCCGTCTTCTAAGTTTCCTTTTGGCGTGTTCACATTTCATGTTACCACTGACGTTTCTCACAAAAACGTCACGAGAATGCACAAAAACCGTGTTTTTACGAAACATGGGCCATTGTCTACGGTATTCGTGAAGGGTGCAGGGAGATCGGCAGTAAGTGAGAACAGGATATCTTACCATGGAGAAGATATCGCAGGCAAGAGACATTCAATTTGACACCCCCCCCCCCATCCTGTATGTTACCCCTGGTAACATGCAATGTGAACACGCCAAAAGGAAACTTAGAAGACGGGGAAGTTTTTGTGATACCCCGAAAATCTGTTGAGAAAGCTGTTTGGGTACAGCGACTTTTCGTAAAACGGACAAATTTTAGAGAACACGTAAATTTATGGAAAAAATGACAGATTTCTGGGTGTTGACGATTATTTCAAGCAATAAAATGGCCTCTATCCAAAAGGAAATTTTCCGTAGTTTCTGAAAATGGCATCACTTTTTGGATTTGATGCGATATAAGCCGAGAAATTGCGGATTTTTTGAAGCAAGCATTGGTTACTTTTTTAAACACAAAAAAAATCATAACTCCGGAACGGATTGACCTAGGACACTTCAGAAGGTACCATTTTACTCCACTTTTAACGTAGTTTTACCCAAAAATTTTTGTCACACTTATACGGATCCACCCTGTATATATATATTTATGGCCCCTCGCTTGTTAGCACGATCATCAGTAAGTGAGAACAGGATATCTTACCATGGAGAAGATATCGCAGGCAAGAGACATTCAATTTGACACCCCCCCCCCCATCCATTTCTGCCGATCTCTGAGCACCCTTCACGAATATTGTTGGCACCTGGCATATAGGCAATTGCCTATATTTTTCTGTCAAAATACTGTTTTAGAAAGGGAGGACAGAATATTTTAGGAAGGAGAAGATATCGTAGGCAAACGGCATTCAATTACACGTCCCCCCCTCTGAATGGCGACAATTTAATGAATCACTGATGGGGGAAGGGGTCAAATCGAATGCCTCTTGCCTTCTCCATGGTAAGATATCCTGTTCTCACTTACTGCCGATCTCCTTGCACCCTTCACGAATACCGTAGACAATGGTCCATGTTTCGTAAAAACACGGTTTTTGTGCATTCTCGTGACGTTTTTGTGAGAAACGTCACTGGTAACATGAAATGTGAACACGCCAAAAGGAAACTTAGAAGACGGGGAAGTTTTTGTGATACCCCGAAAATCTGTTGAGAAAGCTGTTTGGGTACAGCGACTTTTCGTAAAACGGACAAATTTTAGAGAACACGTAAATTTATGGAAAAAATGACAGATTTCTGGGTGTTGACGATTATTTCAAGCAATAAAATGGCCTCTATCCTAAAGGAAATTTTCCGTAGTTTCTGAAAATGGCATCACTTTTTGGACTTGATGCGATATAAGCCGAGAAATTGCGGATTTTTTGAAGCAAGCATTGGTTACTTTTTTAAACACAAAAAAAATCATAACTCCGGAACGGATTGACCTAGGACACTTCAGAAGGTACCATTTTACTCCACTTTTAACGTAGTTTTACCCAAAAATTTTTGTCACACTTATACGGATCCACCCTGTATATATATATTTATGGCCCCTCGCTTGTTAGCACGATCACGGTCGCAATTTTTGACTTAGGGCAACCAAATTTGGTCTAAAAATCAATAGCGTGAATATCTCGGACGAGTTCGTGATCCAGATGAATCGGTCCACGGGAACGGTGTGAAAGAGGGGTTTGAATTAGTTGAAAATTCGCTACCGCACGGCTGTTGCTGCAATTGCCCCCAAAATTGACACGAGTAATGAGAAATGAACGCGCTTTCGTATGAGACCCTTGTGAACCAAATCCGTTGATATGGCAGGGGAGTTCTCGGCGGAGGGGAGCTATTAAATTAACGCTATGCCTTACTGGACCACCCAATTACCAAAAAATTTCATTGACACTGAATTTTGAGCCGTCTCTTTTATTTTATTTGCCTACAGCCTAATAAATATTGAGTAAAAATCCTGAGGTGGGCCAAAAAGGGAGGAACAAAAAAAAATTAAAAAAAATTGTTTCGGATTCGAACCCAGGCACTCCGCATTGCGCAATGGTGAAATTGTGACATGCCATTTAACCTAATTTAAGTGATCTGAAAATTAACGTAACCTGAAAAAAGTTTTGTTCCGACAGCAGCCTGTCGGGAAAAGTGCATTTCATTCATGCGACAATCGAGTCAAACCTCATAAGTTAGAACGATATCAATCAATTATGAATGAAATTTAGGCCGGGGTAAATATTTTAATTGCAAATAACTCCTCTAACAAGAGTCCACCTTCCCATATCGTATAGGCAACCAAACCGACTGTGTTTCATTTTCATCATTTTGTTCCCCCTCAGTTGGTGCCAAAAAAAGGGGCCTGCGGTAAAAAGAAACACGATTTTATGATTTTGACTTTCTATACCACGGCCTAAATGTGATTCATAGTTGATTGATATCGTTCTAACTTATGAGGTTTGACTCGATTGTCGCATGAATGAAATGCACTTTTCCCGACAGGCTGCTGTGGGAACAAAACTTTTTTACCTTTTACCTTACTCTCACTCACAGATGCTGTGATACCACTTTACGCGCTAGATGTGTTTGGACTTTTGGAGAACGAGGCGCCGCGCCGCCGAGTAGTATACATGTCATGAGGAGTATTTTAGTCACTTCACCTTCAATAGCGTTGAGCGACAGCAATTAACTGGGATGAACGGTATATCCTCCGAATTCATTACAGAGTGATCGAAACTACTTTACGTAACTCCGATCAATACGTAATAGGTATTTCACAAAGAGTGAGGAAAGCGTCACTTTACGCTCGAGTTGGGTCTGACGGTCGAGGCGAAGCCGAGTTCGCTTATTACTTACAACGAGCGCGTAAAGGCGCTCCTCACGAGTTGCGAACGCTATTTTTCGCTTGACCGGCAAAATGTGAGGCACTTCACCACGACTCACTCCAAACACTTAAAGTACTTTAGTTCACCCCGTGACGTAAAGTAAGCAAATAACATCCTAAAGCCGGCCACTCACGTGCAGTTTGAACTGTTCAGTTCAGTCCCCCACACACGTACAGTTCAATTCTTCAGTTAACGTAATGGATTCGAATGAGCAGGACCGTATTGCCGTTCTTAAAAAAAAAAACAAACAATCGTGTGTTATTAGATGAGGACATCGAGAATCGTTAGTATTCAAGGATGTCTATTAGACCTCAGATGACCCTTAGGTCTAATCTAATGGACATCTTTGAATTATAAAAAATCTTTGAATACTAAAAAACGACGACAGTGGTGCAAGGGCGGAATCAATCTTCGGTTATCGGCTTGCTAAAAGAACTCAGTGAAGAACCATTGGGCCCCATCCCATCGTATGGGAGCGGGAATCGTGCGATTTCAACGTTAAGCGTCTTGAGCTTATCCGTTCGTCTTCACGAATAATGCATTTCGCTCCCTCCACTTCTTTTTCTATTTTTCTACCTTTAGGTCAAAAGCAGACACGTGGTATGGCAATTGAACTGAGAACTGTACAGTTTAACTGTGCAGTTCACCTTAACTGAGACGAAATGCCCACTCACGTGCAGTTCACCTTTACTGAGACGAAATGCCCATTCACGTGCAGTTTAGACTGTCAGTTTGAACTGTTCAGTTCAAACTGTCAATTAAAAATGCACGTGAGTGGCGGGCTTAAGATTAAAGTGTTTCTTTCGTGGTGAGGTTGCCATGGTAAAAATAGCCACTTTCTCCGTAGGTCAAGCGAAAAGTACTTTCATCCACTCTGTAAAGTCGAGTAATCCAAATTCTCTTGCAAAAATGAGCAATTCTATCCCAGAAACTAACAATAAGTGGCATCACAATATTTATCCACGAGATATCAAAAACTGGGAGTTTAACAAACAACCCAACTTTACCCAACCCCAGCCCAATAAGTAGGGATTATTCAATACGAGAAACTTGCTAAGTTTGTAAATTCTCAATTTCACCACCAAAAACTGGCTATTCAGCTTGAAAGCAATCAATTCAACCCCGAAACTGGATTTTGTTGGAACTTGCTGGAAATTGCTCTAGCGTAGTCGGCGACGTGACTCGAGCATCTTTGCATTAAGGAAGGTCCATTTCAAGTTTGACGGAACATCGGAATCGTTCATCATTTTTTATGACTGACGCAAAGCTCGAAAAGATTTATTCTTCGAATAACCTGCGCCAGAAAACAGAGCTTCACAAAAAAAAAAACAAAATGATCGATCAAAATCAGAACAATCAAACAACACGACTATAAATAAACTTTACAATAAACCAATATTTGTATATAAGTGATTAACTCACGACTGTTTGCATTCAAAGTATAAAAATTACAGTGAGTTAATTCAATCGAATAAAGGATTCTTACCCTTTAAATATCCACGAAATGTATCCCCTCTTTACACAATAGTTAGTATTAAAACGTTACGGCTGCATCTTTTCTTTTTTGTTAAAACGTGTCATATACTTATTCTTTTCTCAGTCTGGTGGAATACTCCATTGTTACACTTCGTAAGTGGTTTTGATATTCGAGCTTCCTTTAACCATCGAATCTTTGTGCGTCTGGTACGGGATTTTTTCTCGACACTGGAGTCTTTCTTTAAGTTTTTGCCTGAAAATCAATGCTCGGAATTGGAATCGAACTCCAAAATGAACACAGGGCTACAAATCGCTTACCCAATGTTTAATATGGCAGTTTTATTCGCTTTATCAGCGTTTGCTGTCCAAAGACTGATTTTGTCTATTTTTTGCCTTATGTTAATGACGCAACCGTTGACTTGATCGGAATCGTCTTCGAACGCTTCGCCAATTAAGCAGAGCAACTGTGGGGAAACCATTTCATTTTACTTAAAAACTAATTAAAATGGAACAAATTCATCCACTACTTACAGTTTCGAGCCAAGCCGAGTCAATATCGCTGTCTTTCATGTGATGTCGCTTTTCCAAATTGACCAGCCACCGACCTCCTTGTTTATTGGCGGGGTCCTCCCATTCTGGACGAATTTTTTCTTTAAAGAGACAGTAATCGCATCCCAATTTTAATTCGCTCGGAGCTTTAATATGATTGTAGATGCTGAAAGCGGAAAGTAGACTAAAAATATAGAACAATTACTCATCGAAAAATACTCTTTTACCTCCAGAAGTCTTCAACAGTCGAGAAAGTAACAATTTTCTTTATATTTTCCGACCAGTTGACTTTCCTATCATTCGTAATGTACCAAAACGTCCACCCGTTCTGAAGAGGGTGTTTCACTTGATGGTCCAGAATACTGTCGACTGTTTTCGGCTGCTCATTCTCCTGTGGATGAGAAAAGCGTAAAATTGTAAACTCATTTCTTTTTATATTAAGGGATGTGATGGTTAAGCTTGGAATCAAGTTTATAATTACGGGGTCCTCAAGAACGTTAGGTCTTAACGACGTATTTTCTGATGAGAGGCAGTATTCATATCTTCCCTCACCACCGGAAATTACATAGGAACTCAGTTTTAAGGCCTAAACAGTGCGTCTAGTTGTAAGTAGACAATACTAAGTTTTGTCCCTCTCGCCATCCTTTATGCCTCTTTTGGGACTTGGAAATAAAATCCTTAACTTGGAAAATAAATTTTTTTGTGCATTCATAGGGAAAACTTCCTTATCATGTTAGCTTTCCAATGACGTGCAATAGTTGCCAGTTTTCACCGTCTAGCGAAGAGATAGAAGCAATAAACAAACCCAAAACTGAAAAATAACTCGCAAAGATGACCCATTGAATGAGATGAATCCAGCTATAATTACTTATTTCCAACGGTTCAGACATTCGGATTTCTAGCGGTTAGCTAAATCTAACTCTATAATTTACGTTGGTGAGTTGAAAGTGGGTGGTGGTGAAGCTTGAAATATCGTTAGAGGATTTGGTTTCATGGACCAGTAAGGTGGTCACCAAGAAGTCCTGTCCTGACCCCCCAAGGATTTCAATTTATTAGGTCATCTAAAACTGGTTTACCAACAACAAGCTGCGACCAGAGAGGAGTACTATCACCATACTTCCTCTGTCGAGGTAATTTATGAACACCCTGTATACGTTAAATAAGCCTTTTCTTTCTTCTTTCGTACCGCATACTTTAATAGGGGAGGGGACGTCATTTTAACTAACTTGCATACCTTTCAATCTACCGAACATCTTGCTGGCTCAATCATAGCCTTGTCCGAGAAGAAAATGGCCAATAATCCCTAATTCTTCCAGACATTCCTGAATTTTTTGTTTCGATACATCTTCCCCCGTTGTCTCGAGAAGTCCTCCCGGATGCAAATCGTCAATCGACGGGCGATTATGAAGGAAACGACAAAAAAAAAAAAAAAAAAAAAAAAAAAAAAAAAAAAAAAAAAAAAAAAAAAAGCAGAGCAACTGTGGGCAAGCGAAAAATGGACGAAACCGCGTATATCGTGGGGTTTCTCAACCCGGAGATTTTGAAAATTCAAACGTATTTCAATCGGAAGACATTCTCAATAAGTGGTGTCGCCAATTCAGGTCCTTTCGCCCGTTTACGGGAGCTGAACAAAGTTGCTCGCACACGGTGACCACGCCGGACCACTTGGAGACTAGAAAATCTGTTAAACCTAACGAAAACGCGAAACGCTCATTTTTGCGCATGTAAAGGGGCGCTGACATCCCCTCTAGCGCGATTGTACTAGGTGCCCCTGTAGGGGAGAAAATATGGCTTAGTCCAACGACCACACGAAACTTAAATTTTTGGACACTTGGCGGGCACACTGTTGCGTCTAACAATTGGTACCTTTGAGAAAATGATCAAAAATATGAGAAGGTGATGAGGATCAGCTCAACGTCATGACGATGTTTTGGCAAAAGTGACATCAACTACAAACTACCACGGTTGGCGGTGGTGGGGGGCTTGGGTCCAAACCCGCTTCACATATTTAAACATTGACGCTCTAGTCAACGATAAATAATGAACAATAATTATTGTCCTTAAGATGTAGTCGAATGAATTATAAAGTATATTCTGTTAATCTCTTGCGGATAGTAAAAAATGAGACTGTTCAAAACTTCCAAAGCATCATTGTATAACATGCAACTTTGTTGAGCCGATAAAAAAAACCGTTGAATATAAATCCCATTTTTCGTGCACTTCATTTATTTATTATTTCATTTATGACTCATGTCATTCTTTAAGCTAGTTCATTCGTAACGTTTTAATTTTTTTTTTAAGCTGAGACTAAGTTGAGAATAGCTGTAAATACCTGGGACGCTGAGTTGGAATTTTTTAAACGTTTCCATTTTAGTCTGATGATAGGAGAGGGGAAAGGGGATGCACTTGAGCACTGACTCTTTTGAAACACTTAACAAATAAACACACCCACACACTAATAAACAGTGGGGCAGGAAAAATGAAGACAATTAAAACTTGAAACTCGAGGGGGGATCTATCCCTCATACCCCCCTGATTTGATTTCTCTATTAACCAACATTAAACTCAAATATCTAATCGAACCAAACCGCGAGATACAACCATTAGTGTATTTGTTGAGATGATGATTAACACAAAAATGCTTAAAATGAAAACTGTGCGTGAGAAACTGCTACAGTCCGCATTACATGATGTGTCGGAATTCGATGCTGACCTTTTCAAACGCGATTGAAATATTTACTTATTGTATTCATGAAAATCCCTAAACCTCGTACTTGCTGTATGCTCAATATTGAACAGACGGGCGTAGCCCCTAAAAACTGAAATATTGGAACAACACAAATACGATACAACAGAGTTTACGCCGATAACATGAATGTTAAACTTCCCAGCATAAATACGCATATCATGACGACGACCAATGTATAATCGTGACTCATGGTGAATAAAGTTTATTTGTATAACTACAACGCCTCTAATCCAGGGGCCTCTCCAGAACAAAATGCATCGTGAAGGCCTTTCCAGCGGAGGTAAAGAAAAAACAATATCTTATATCCGCAAGACAACTAGATAAGTCTTAAGCCGTAACAGGGTCATTTTAGTTGGGAGTCGTCGTGCCCAGCACTGTCAAAAATGGATCCGCGCTGGAGCTAGATACCTTCTCAGGCCCCCTTTACACTACGAGAAAAAAGAAGCCGACGAGCGTGTTAGCGTCCAACACTTGCAGTAAAAACACATAGAAATCTGAGGCCTTTCACATTGGACCCGTACGCGGGAGTCGTCTCACCCCCGAGAAAAAAGACGCCCACTCGCACGTCGGCGTCTTTTTTCTCTATAGCGTTTTCCTTTTGCCATTTCAAAAGTGCTCTGGGGCGGCTCTTGTGACGTCACGAGCCCGCTCGGATCGAACCAAAATCTGGCTAAGAGTGGGTTAGAATGGAACGACTTTTAACATGTGGAAGAGAGCGCTCTTTAATAACAACCTTTCTCCTCATGACTGTTTTGTAGTTTTTGTGTTTGTATTGAATGGAAGTACATATTTATTTACGTGCATGAGCTGAGCACTTGTATATTTTTGTGTGGAGTGCTTGTATTTATTAGCGAGAATGTACTTATTAGCGTGACTGTGAACAAATCGGGCGCATCCCTTCGTGACTTCAATGCCCAATTCCATTAATAATGTTCTTCCAAGAACATAATTGATATCTAATAACAACAAGTTGCGAATTTAGACATTCTCGGCCAGCAAACACGCTTTGTGGCGGCAGGAAAAATGAAGGAATGGGCTTTGGGGGAAATATGTAATACATAAAGGGATAACTTCATTAATGTAGAGAATCCGGATGAACCGTTTTGTAACGATTGGAACACTGGTACTAGGTTTTTGTTATTCTGTCTTCTCCTTACTGATTGATGCTGCAATAATAGCCCACGTAGTCTTCTTATTTTCATATTTTTCGTCGGACGAGCTTGACTCTAGACTAGAGTTATCCATACATTTCAAAATGAGCCTAGTGGCTTCATCTGACAACTTCTCTGGATCTGTTGAGTAATCGACGATAATGGTACCTACGAATAACAGAACTTGAATGATTGTTAAACCGCTTTCGTTCAACAAATCGTTGGCTTCATCCGCGACGAAAAACAAAATACGAACTCAAAACGATGCTTATCACAATGAACCATCCAAGAGAGGTTTACCGCTCCGTCGATTTTGACGGAGCAGTTGAAGTTGCTCTAGCTCTGATCCATGGAGGAGCGTAGGGATGAATGGAACGAATAAAAAGTCGCTCTGCTGAGGATCAATTGGCAAATGGAACCTTGAAACTCTTATCAGATCAGACCTGGAGCAGCCCCAGCTCTACTTTTTGTGCTAATGGAAAACGCTAGTTTCCCTGCAGCTTCAAGCTAAAATGCACACCTGATCCGTAACCTTGAACTTCCTATCTTGGAGAAAGCTTCTGAAAGATGATCCCTGCCTGAAATGGCCTGCTTGTGATCAGATTGAACACAATTTTGAACAAAAAACTCACTCGTGTAAAAGGGGCTTTAGAACGTTTGAGGGATTCTTCCTAAATCCCCAATCCCGTTATCCCGTCAGCCGCCAGTTGTTCCTGCTACTCTTTACTTTCCTTTCCATTTTCTTCGAAAGGCACACCGTTCACTTAGGCGCGCCTCAAATTGAGCCCACGCGTGGGTCACCAAAACTCAAAAAACAGTTGAAAATGGATAGTCTTTTAAGAGTTTTTTGAGCGTGGGTCACCCAAGTTAAAATAAACTGTTGAAGATGCATAGACATTTAACTGTTTTTTGAGCTTGGGTGACCCACGCGTGGGCTCAATTTGCGTCGGGCCCTGAAGTAACCGATGCATCCCCTCTCGAGCACAGTGCTGGTGCCAACGAGCTGGCCAAACATTGCTGTGCAAGCTTGGGATGGTAAGAACCAAGACGAAATCATGATTAAACGCCGCAAAACTCCTAATCGTACAAGAAATGCCTGCCTTTCTCCTAACAATAAACAGATTACATACACAGCCCACCGCCCCGTTTACGAAAACACGGGAGACCGGACTGTTCAAGCCATAAAGTATTCTTGGGAAATAAGAAAACATGGCTTTCTTTTTGGACAGCACGGTTGAAATAGACGAAATGGAGCTTTTCTCATCTTAAGGCTTCTTATCAAGCTCAGGCGCACCTGATCCACCCCACAAATTCTAATCGAAATATTCTGGGAGGAAGGACCTTTCCCCAAATATTTGTCTTCAGTACTTTATGCACGGGTCCCTACCATGTATCAAACGTAAACACGAACTATTCTACCTGGGCGAGCCCCATATGCTAAACATGCTTTTAGTAACAGTAAGTAGCAGAAGCTACTTTTGATGCAATCATTCTGGACCTGAACTAGGAACAAAAATTTTAAGAAAAACTTACCTCCTCTGTTTTATTGTTGGCCATCGTTGGAAGGGAAATCACAAAAATATTACACACCACGAGACTTTCGATAGGGAAGACCGAACGATGAATATTTCGAAAAGGAGAACTTGAGCGAACTATTCGGGGGACCTCGAATGGAATGAAATGAGGAAATTAAATTAAATTTTGAACTAAAAATGGAGGAAAATTTGCTAAAGGAATCACATCATCTTCCTCAACCAAAAAAAAAGCTGGAGTGGCACAATTTCTCGGCTCTCGGTTGGATGGACGAAGAAGAAATGGAAAGGGGGTGAGAGTTGATACTCCGTAAAGGGATTGGTTGTAGCGTCTGCGTGCAGCAATGAGATGAGAGGAGTTGGTTCTTTACTTCTTTCTCACTTATTTGAAAGTTCAACGCCTTTATTTGGAACACAAAAATCACATTTCACTGGATTTTGAATTTTTAAATGCTAGGGTGTGATTTTGAACGCAATTTGACAACAACAAAAGCTGAGTAACTTGATCCAGTCGAGCGAGGACTGTCGACAAAGAACGAGATCTCTTGGACAGGTAGAACGCACAGCACAGGGCAAACGAGGCAGTAAGGAAGGATACAGAGGCGCAGTTTATTTTGTGTTCATTTTGTCAATTACTATTTGGATACAAGTTAGAAGAAAAATAATTATGCCCTTAGTGTTCGGACCTCGCCAATTTTTCATGTTTCTTCTTGAGCTTCACGATTAATCATCACGGGTACGTGTATTTATTTTTTTTTCGTATGGATAGTAGTTGGGCGGCCGATAATCTTGTGCTTTTGTATTTCGGTGAGCACCACTCAAAACCACTAGTTCCTTATTTCTAGAACGTTGCTAATCTCTAGTTAGATAAATGATGCCCATTTTATGACACATTGAAAATGATAGTAAGTAAGAAAGTTGTGAGATAACGATGATGATACTGCTTGAGAAAATGTGAAGTTTGTCATTTGGAACTCGCGTTGTAAAGGGCCAGCTTTTGCCTGCCCCCTTGTTAGAAGATGCTGTAAAAACAAATTATTAGTTAAGAAGTATGATAAAGCGAAGAAAAGAAGTATCAACAAGGATAATTCTGTATCGTATCCTCACTGTGGGCAAATAATGTGAACCATCTTTGTACTTCGTATCGTTCGATGGTTCGCGAAAAATTTTGGTTCGAAGCGTGCTTGTAGTCGATATTTTGAAATGTCTCGTTAGTTGGTCATACCATATTTGGGCTTAAGTTGTCAGGCCAATGGATGACAGCTGTCAAACTGTGGAACCCAACAGGAGACCGAGGAATGGGCTGAATACGTTTTGTGCGTTCAAATGTGACTGTAGTGAGTTACAATCGTTCCGCCTTTTCCAAAATGTCGAGTGATGATTCGACTGTCCACACAGTGTGGACAGTCGAATCACCACACTCTACACTCATTTGCATCAGATAGCGTGAAATCATTCACGTTGGTAAGTAATTCGTACACTGATTCACGACACGAGGACAGTTTTAAAGGGGAAGCTGCACAGGTGACCCCCCCCCCCCCCAGGTCGTTCTTGGTCTACAACGCGGCATCCAGTTTCTCGTCATATTTCTGCACTAATACCGGATTTTAAGGTCTCTTTTTAATCTCAAAAGATTCCGCATTTGCATTTTTGTCCTTTTTTCAAATTTCATCTCGCCGAATTAACATTGGAACCTGAACTTTTACCTTGAAATTTCACGCTCTTTCTGCGACTTATTTGAAACATGGATATCACTGCAAGCGCCCGCCGTAGACAGAATATCCGGCCCCCAGGGTCGGAACTCAATATGAGGTCCTTCCATCTCCCACCCCAACCAACCAGGCGCGGATCCAGGATTTCGTCAAGGGGGGCTAGATTTAATTTACCCCCTCCCACCATAACTTAAATTTGAAAGATTTGTCGTATTTTGTAGTTGTTCTTTACTTGGACTTAATAGTTTACCGTTGAAATATCAAAGACAGACAAGATCAACTGCCACTTTTTTTCTTGTATTATAGCGTAGGTATATAGTCCAGTCAAATGGGGAACTTGCATGAATGTCCGATTTTGGAGAAAAGTATACCGGTGAATTGGCACATGGACAGAAGGATATCAATGGAAGTTGCAGCCCGATTGGTGCATTTGGTGATTTTTCAAGAAGTTCTTTTGGAAGTTCTTCAAGAGGGGATAGATGGTACGAGGGGAAATTACGTCAATCCCTAATATTGAAGCATGTGATTAGGGAACTCTAACATTTTTTGTTTACAAATAACAAGAAAAATTGTCCCCCTGAAAATGTGTCGTACCCCCCTCTTCCTCACACCATCCATTTCATTAAATAGGTTTTGACGTTATCAAATCCCCACTCAAAATTTTTAAAAATTCGCTCTAAAAAAATCCTTGATTGATTTCAATGTTTAATGTGAGCAATAGCATTGAGGAAGAGCCCTCTTCAATAAACACCAGTGCTTGAAAAATGTGCAAGTTCCCCATTATCCGAAAAAATTGGCTTACCTTGCAAAAGGTCCAGCATCATTTTTTATTTTTTTATCTTGTATACAGGGTGTACAAAAAGCGACTGGACAAGAAAAACCAGTGAAGTGGCAACTCATTTCTGGTCGAAAAAGAAAAGTTGTCCGAGAGGCTGTAGGGCCCTCCATATTGGTCGTAGAAAAATATTTTGAATTTCCAAAGAAGAAGGAAATTTAATGCTCTGCCTGTGTTGTATGGGTGAATTTCCTCAAAAGCCGATGGTCTTAGGAATATTCAGAAAAAACTGAAAAAAAAGTGCCGAAAAATCATAGTTTTCGGGCTGCCAAAAGTTCTGCCGAGCGTTTCAGAATTTAAATGTTTTTCTCTCTCTCTCTCTCAAATACTCCTTACCTATATATACAAAAGAAAAAAATAAGAAATGATACTGGACCTTTTGCAAGGTAAAATTCTAATTTGACTGGACTAATATTCGTTAATGCCGAGTTAATTAATGGGTGCGAAAACAATTAAAGTGTATAGAGAAAAGAGTTGATATTGGAGGTAACTATTGCGAAAAGACGGGTGAAATAATCACAGTTTCATAGTCAAGGCTCAAGGGCCAGATCTAAGAGCTGAATCGATTACCGGTTGAAATTCCCGGTTTTATGACCAAATAATTAGTCCAAGAAACTAAAATTGCTCGTGTATTCAGTCTTTGAGCTTATATCTCCATGTTCTCGCGGAAAAGTTGACGGTTTCCCTATATCAGTTTGTGAAGTAAATTTCGCAATTTCTGATCGTATGTCGTAGTTCGTGATGAAAAATAAGACTTTGTATGGCGTATACGGCCTTTATCTTTGGCCAAATGGCTCGTTATTGGACCTGAAAATCCAATTTTGGCGATTTATCACTAAAATTTTGTAATGCGGATCCTAGGAACTCGTTAGAGCGAATTTGGCCCCGGGAAATGGCTCGGAATTTGCCCCGTGTAGCGTCTATACTTACTTAACTTAACCATAATAGTGCCCATAGTAAAAGTTCTTTGTTGATTTCTTTAAATATTTTGGTGGGAGTAAGGAAATCGAACTATCGAAGTGAAGCAACACGTACGAGAGTCCATCACTAAGTGGACAGACTTTAGTTTAGTACCTTGATATGGTGTAAAATATTTCCTATGCTGTCAAGGAAAGTTGATTTTCCTATTTTCTTCGAATATTACTTTTCCTCTCTTCATTTTCCTCATATCCTCCCATCTTCTTCCTCTTGATTTCCTTTTCTCTTGACATCCGGCCCTTAATGAGGGCTAGGCTGGTGAGTAACAGACCCAGGGCTCCTCTAGCTCTTCTCGACAGGCCTTCGTTTTATATACTTACTAAATCCAACCTTAGTAAAGCTTCAAGCGCAGCAAACTCCAGAATCACAATGAAGGCGCAACCACAGCAAGCACACAGATGACCCAACAAAACCAACCAGAGCAAAGGTCCAGCTGCAGCAAGGTGCAGCTCGAGGAAATGTCCAACCACAGCAAAGGTCCATCCATAACAAAGCTCTAAGCAGAGTTAGAACCGCCACGCTCCAAACACAAAGAAGACCCAACCACAGTTGAATTCCAACCTCAAAAGAGCGTCAACCTCAGTAAAACTTTCTTTGCTTGTTTTCTCTGTTCTTTCTTTTCTTGATTTGTGAAATCCGGGCTCTCAAGGAAGGCCGTGCCCGGAGATAACGGTCCCAGTGATCGCCTTCTCTCCCGACACTCTGACTTCTGCATTATTCAGAATTTCCTGAAGCTTAAAACAGGACCTTGACATTCAGGATTTTCCAGACAGAAAATCCTACCCTGGTACGGTACGCAACCGGTTTTGGTTCAAAAATAGATTTCTCGGACTTTTGCTCTTTCAAACCCAAATTTCGTGGACTTGGCCCATTTAAGACCCATTGTCAAAAACCAAGTTTCGTGACTTTGTCTCTTCGATTCTAATCAATTTCGCAGGTCTGTTCATTAGTTTGAAAAACGAATGGTGAAAAAACAATTTTCATTATTTTTGCTCAAATTTCCGCTCTTCCTTGGGTTTTTGATGAAACAGTAATTTCCTAAATTGGGGTTTGAAAGATCGATTGTCCTTGAAATCGGGGCCTACATTGTCTAAGCAGCTATAGCTTGATTTAAAAGGGAAATTTTCTACCGCAATATCACGGCACCGCTTTTCTAGGAAACCAAAGCTTAAGAGAGGGGGACATGGGACATGTCTTGCATCACATTTTCTATTGATACACTCCCTCTATTTCTTATCTGTGCTCGTTGGGTTTGAAGGAGCCATTTTTTTAGTTATTAAAGCGTGAAAACCCGAAAAACGTAGGGCTTGTAAGAGCCAAAATGGCGAAATTTCGGGTTTGAATATACCAAATCCCAACGTGGGCCCCGAGCCAAAGTTTCAAAAGAGCCAAATTAGATTTCCGAACTAACCAAAGCTGCGAAACTGTTTTCATTAAGAAATTAAATCACGTAAATTTGTTTTTAAAAGGGTGCAAATTCTAGAAACTGTTGGTTGAAATAGCAAAACTCCGTAAAATTCGGTTTAGACCCAGACTAGCTCTAACATCGGTAGGCTCTTTCTGTAGCCGTAGGTCAATTTCTTCTGCTCAACCTCAGGCCCCGATCCCATTTTATGGGTTTGAGTCTGGGTGCCCGCAATAAAGACCTGGGGGCCTGTTCTGCAAAATTTCATAGTGTTCCTAGGAATATCCTTTCCACCCGTCCGACCCGAATTAAATCACACGTTGATGGGGAGAACGGGTGGAAAGAGACAGTGATAGTGACAGTCAAAAGTTAACAGGCCCCCTGTTCACACGATGCAATGTTTGAAGTTATATTGCATGCTGGTTTTTCGAAAACATCCGGTCCGGAACATATGTTGGATTTTAAAAAAACCAGCATGCAACATAGCTTCGAACCTTGCATCGTATGAACAGGGCTGAAGCCAAGCTTAGGAACTACGAACGATATATAAAAGAACAGGTGGCCTATTCACTAAAACTAAGCGCCGGTGCTACCCCACCCGTCTTCTCTAAAAACATAATTATGTTCCATTCCTGGGAGGACAGGTGGATAGCACCGGCGCTAACTTTTAGTGATTAAGGCCCCTGGGGGCCTATTCTCTAACAAGAAGTAATATTTTTTTCGCCAGCCATGTGTCTATTTCATTCATTTGTTCGAAGAAAATGAATGAAATAAACATATGACTTCCAAAAAGCTATTGCTTCGGAGTTAGAGAATAGGCCCCTGGATTGCTCATCACTGCTGATAAAGTCTGGCCATCAGAAAGTGGATGAGAGGGGTGGGGTTTCAAAATAATGACTGTGTTGCCATAACTACGCAAAGAGAGGGACGGGGTGAGGATGGTCATTTTTTATCAGGGGACGGCGCACCCCCTCCACGCCCCTCCAGTCCTTTCTGAGCAATCCAGGTTTATATATCGTTGGGAACTACAAATAGCATAGCCGGGTCTGGCCTTATCAAGTGACTTTCGTTGCCTTTCCTCACAAGACCAATGTTTGAGCCCAACCGGAAAACCTATGTGATGAAGTAGTAAATGCAATTTGGAAAAACGCCGTTTAGTACAAGAATAATTTAAAGATATAGTAAATGAAAATTGATGTTAACTTTTAGTGCATTTCATTTTTTCTTATTCGGCAGGATAATGGTTAGCATGGGAATGACGGATGGAGCGCCCGGTGTGCCCAGTCTTTCGATGCAAAACCAGCTCTCAACGCCGCCCGGTCCACCGCCTCCTCATGGGCAAAACATAGGTCTCGCCACTGACTATCTTCAAATGAACGGTGGTCACCCCAGTTCGGGTCAAATGCCGCATACGACGTGGCCTCCAAGACTGCCACCTACACATATGCCGCCGCCGCCACCTCCGCGTCAACCACATATGATGATGCAGAACGGCGTCTATTGCACGCCTCCTCCTCTTCCGCCACACTGTCAGATTCGTAACGGTGGCGTGGGCGGAAGTGGAGGAGGTGCTGGTGGCGGAGGTGGTCCAAGTGGTGGAGGAGGTGGTGTTGGTGGTAATACTTACGCGAGAATGCGGTACTTTGCGCCCGGGCCCAGGGGTTACTCTCACATGCAATCTCAGATGTCACAGGGGCAACATTCTTACTATAATCAAGTGAGTTCCGGACGGAGCGCTCAAAATTATGAAAGGTTTGTGTAAAGGATCGATTGCAGAGAAAGCCAAGAATGCCCTGGAGAAATTCGGCTGCAAGACAGCAATATTACAACCCTGGTGCTGATATGATGGCTTACATGCAGCAGCAGCAACAACAACAGCAGCAGCAGCAACAACAACAGCAGCAACAGCAACCACCGCAGTGGTCAAATAGTTACGCTGCGCCTCCTCTTCCTGAGGCAACTCAGGGTTCCCAACTTATTCACGAAAGGCCAGAGGTTGTTTTCGAAAAAAAAATGCTTTCTTTTTTTTTCATTATTTGTTTTTACTCGTATTCATTTTTCCCCAATAGCAAAAACAACCCCCCAAAAAGAAAAAGAAAACTGTCTCCGTCGTCTCGTCCCGACCTTGGAACCGAGAGGCGGCCGAACAAGCCCTCGCCTTGGAATTGGAATGTCAGAAAACCTGTTCGATCATCGTTCGCTTCCCAGATCCGGAACTGTCGCGTGACATGGTTCTTAATTTCCATCCAGCCATAGACAGCGTTCACTTTCAGTCGCCGTGCGGGAAGCGGTACTGCTTCATCACACTGAAAGAGGACGCTAAGGCGGACAAGGTGATAAAGGAAATTAATAAAATTCCCTTCGGAGGAGGATTCCTGAAGGCGGAACGAAAGTCTGCCAAGGTTGAGGAGACTGTGAATCCTGAAAATATCGATCCATATACGTAAGTTTAATGATGAGAGGAGGGGGAGGATTGTTAAATTTCATTTATTTATTCTTTTCAACAAGGTTATATGTTGGAAATTTGCCTGCAAACATCACCACGACAGAAGTTAAAGAGAAATTCCCGACGGCCTGTAGAATAGATATAGGTTATGCCCAAAAACTGAAATTTACTCGGTAAGCGTGTTATTAACCCCTGCGTTGCCATTTTTCTATTTAAACGAAAACAAAAAATCTGTTCAAGTTACGCGTTCGTAAGATACGATAAATTTGAGTACGCTCGTGAAGCGTACAAAGCTTCAATAAACTCAATCATAGCCTCCAGGTCTATAATTCTTCGATTTCGAAGGCATAAGGCTCCAGTGGGCCCACCTGGAGTACACCCGTCACCCAGTATTATCGACGTCAAGGTATGGAGACTCGTAATTCCCTTGTCCTCCAATCACTTTTTTTTTCCTTTTCTTTTTTTAGCCTGGCGAAAAGCCTACGGTTGGGGCAAAACTGAAGGCTAAAAAGGAAAAAGCTGAAAAAGATCGCGCCTCTTCGGTAATTTTTTTATTTTTGAATAATTAGGTCTGTTCCAGCAAGGTGTTTGAGCAAAGTTGTAATAGGACCTACCAATAAAATGTAATCAACTTGAATTTTATTGGGTGGTCCCATGGCAACTCTGCTCTGAACATGTTCCAAACACCTTGATGGAACAGGCCTATTTAAAGGTAAAATAACTTTTGAATAACAACCTTGAAGGTTAAACAGGAGGTCAAACAGGAGCCCAAAGATAAACTTAAATCTAAAGGAGAAAGCTCAAAAGTCGGTGGCGATGACTCGTCCGATGACGAAGAAATTGAACTGGAAAATGACGACAAGGAGTCTGATGACGATGAAGAAGGAAATGACGAGGAAGACGACGACGATGATCAAGACGATGGATACGGTGACGTCGATAATGACGACGAGTCGGACGATGACGAGCAGCCCCCTGATGAATTGAACTGTGACGATGATTCGGACGACGAGCAGAATATTTTCACTTCTTGGTCCCGCGAAGGGGACGGGCCACAAGACGGTGTCAAATCCCGAGAAGGGGACGACGTAAGTACATTTTTCGTTGTTGGAATTTATGGTTTTAACCCATTCAACTTTTGACTGACTTAGCGATATTAAACGCGATTTATTTATCATATTTTAGGCTTATTAAACAAGATCGAAGACGTAGAAAACATTCGTTAATACTATGAAAGTCATATATTTTTAATTTCTCAGTTTAAATGAATATCATTTTTTAAATTCACCGGAAATGAAATAATTCACTCGTTCATCTACAAATTAACTTAAATAAAAGATCAATCGTCTCAGCAAATGGAAGCATTTTGAAAAACACTGATTTCTAGTCAATATGAGCCGTACAACCATGAAACTATACTGTGCGAAAAGAACTTTTACCTTTTTCAAAATTTCGCGAATATTAATTTTTATGAAGAGAGAAAAAGGAATTGATAGAGAATGACGAAGAAGAAAATCATAGCTCAGAAACCAGAAAGGTAAGAAAAATCAATTAAGGTTTCCAAGCACGGGCTTATAGTGGTCCCGGAGTAAGGTAAAAATTCTGAGAAAAGGGGTCTCGTTGTCGTAAGTTATCCTCGAATTTATACGTGCTCTTTTGTTGCGCATTCCAGGACAATTTAGATTTTCAAATTTTTGAAAATACCTGAGACCAGTCCAAGACGTCGTCTATTGGTAACATCAACAACAGGAAAAAATGCCTTCGAAGAAGCAAAAAATGCAATAATAATTTTCCGCTGGTTTCTCAAAAACAAAGAAATGAGCGGATGGAACTTGGTTTTAGTCATCTCATTTAGTAGATTTTCTACTCTAGTTCGTGTTTCGTAGATTCTTTTTCAAGTCGAAAGGAGTCTGAAATATGGTCCTTTTTACGCAGATAACTATATTTTTTAAGGAATCTACTCGCTAAAGCCTGATTTCATAAACAAACTAAAACTTCGTTTTTATCAACTCCTGTCAAAATCCTTGTGATTTCAGAGAGGTGGTTCTCTATCTTTAAGCCGTCGAGTTAGACGTCGTAGAGTGCCTGATTTAGTAAGCAAAGTCAAGAAATCAGTTGACTTACGGTAGACAATTCGATATCTTGACTGCCGGCTGATGATTCCACCACCTCCCAGCTTCATTTGTTTACCCATTTTTAGCTCGTACTTTTGCATCGATCCTGTTTACTGTTCTGTCGTAGCGTCAATTGTTCATTTCACCTACAAATTGAATGAATCCGTGATTTTTCCCTGCGCTAGAAGAGTTACAGAACGCCCCCTGCATATCTGTACGAATGCTCTTTGTACCTATCCAATAAAATTATTCTTGTAGTGACCAAAACAGTTGTTATTCCCTCGCCTACGAAAGGAAAAAGTGCTAAGTACTACCAACTTATTTGTGATAAAACAGTGGGCTTCTAGCGGGGGTCGATTCAGGCAAAAGGCTCAAGCCGTAAGGAGCACTTTGGCTCACTTTTTTTCTTTCTTGCTTTACGTATTCAAATACTCCCCTCTTCTCTTCTCAAAGTACTGAAATTGAAGAGTAGATGTGAAATTATGTATTAGGGTTGCACTGCAAATAATTATCACTTTTTAAATTATTAATGGTGGATTTCACCACCTCCGTTTGAGGTTCGGCTTGTTCACATAAAAAGCAATGCATTTTTTCCTTTTAATTTTAAGCTGAACCTTAAGCCGAGGTGGTGTAAGCCAACATTAATAATGCCCCCCCCCCTTCCACCAGAGAAAATTTGAGTGAGGCTCTAGTTAAATCTTCTTAAATTGTCTAGAAATCAAATCGTGCAAAGTTTAGCGCTTTTATCTGAAGTTTGCAGTCCTTGTATATAGCAGATGCAGATGTATTTTTGAGATTATTGATTAAATTCACGCTCCACTTTATACTTCCTCCCGAAAACTAGCTGGACATTGAAATAAAGCCATACAATCTTGGATCGGTGCAAAAATACTGAATGGATAATGATAACTTAACTGAGTGTGAATGGGAGATGCAAATTCAAACAACAGTTCAAAGTTTAACTTACTTCCCACGCAATTTTTTTATTTTATTTATTTTAATTAAACGCATAGAAGTAAACCTTAGTATTATGTTTTGTTGAAACTGATTATGAATATTAAAATGCATCCGGTTGTATTACCCATATACAATGCGATTCCTGGGCATCATCACGTTACTATTACTATTTACATATTATTTAAGTTAATCAGTTAAGAGATCATTTTTTTATAGTTGTAATCGAGATCGAAACAAAGCCAGTGCGAAACATCACTACGCTTGTACAAAAAATAGAAAGTACGTAATCACGGATTTTTTTTTACGCTTTGTAAAAAGGAAAAATGAAATAAATTTAAATGTAGAACAATTGATTGAAAACTTTTCTCCCTGTCCGTGTTGAAGAAGAATGACCCCCTCCCCTCCCCGTGAGCGTTTCATTTATTCAGTTCCAGTGGTTCGTGCAAACAGCCTGTGACTCCCCCCCCCCGCTAATTAGCGTAGTTGCGTGGTCGTGACGAAACTCAGCGCCAATATAAAAGAACAGGCATTTTTACAAATTCAATCATTGTGCAGAACCAGCATTTTTTAATAAAATCACCCATTTACCCCAAAATCAGGCATTTTCATACAATTGGCCGTTTTTTTCAGCCATATTTTTGTACAATATTAGAAATTTTTGTATGTCAGACACTTTCTGTTTCAGGTATTTTGCTAAAAATCAGCCGTTTTTGCACAAGATCCGCCAATTTTAATACAAAATCTGCCACTTATTGTACAAAATCACCCACTAAAATCTTCAAATATTATCAACCATTTTCCAAAAAACCGCACTAAGTTATGGTATTTTCCTGAAAATCAGCGATTTTTCTGAAAATTGGAAGTTTTTAGTACAAACAATCATTTTTTTACGTAAAAATTAGCCATTTTCTTTTAGATTTCCATTCAACACGCTACACAATTGTAGTGCCGCGTCCTCTCCAGAAAGCGGAAACATATTCATGTTTCAACTCCGAGAGGACGGGTGGAAATACTTACACTTACGTGTATTGCATTGAATGGAAAACGCCACTAAAAATCAGGAATTTTTCACTAAATATGCCTTTTTTGCACAAAATCAACCATTTATATTATTTTGAACAAAATTAACAATTTCTCGACAATCTGCCATTTCCCCTAAAATCACGAACGTATTTTCACGAAATCAGCCATTTGAACAAAATCAGCATCATTTGTACAAAAGTAGGCATTTTAAACAAAATTATTTAGTATATAGTGGGGGAATATAGTGGTATATAAGGGGGGAAAGAGATGGCCCGGAGTTGAATAGTTCCTGGTCGCCGCGGTGTCTTGGTGGTCTAAGAGTCGTACCGGAGATACGGTGTCCGGGTTCGATTCCCGCTCCGTGGCAGTTTCTTTTTCTCACGACACATAAAGCACCATGTCACTGTTGTTTATAAAACTACAAGTCCGGATTTAACTTTAATTTCGATACAAAAAAGCTTTAAAATTATTTACTTTTTTTAAATTTTTGAACCTGCCTTTTGGTTTCATACAACCAGTCATGTTTCTTAAAATCAGCTATTTTCTAAAACGCTGGGCATTTTTCTCAAAATCTCTAATTTACAGTAGAAAATCGTCCTGACCGAGATGCGCGGAAAGATGTATGGGGCTCGTGAAAACCTGTCAAAACGGCCAAAAACGCCTTTTACAAAGACTCGGGGAACCATCATGGTGGGACTTGCAAACCAAGCGGTGTAACTAATCACAGATTTTGGGGCCAAATTTCCACAGTTTTCTCCATGAATAGTGAGGCTCGGGAGTGGAATTGTCATTTTCAAGTCACTTTGCCAGTTTTCTTGGCAAAGATTGACCGTTCCTTACGGGAAATGTTTGTAGTGGTCAAATCAATTCAGTTTGGTGGGGGGGGGGGGGAATTTTGTGTTTTCCACTTCAATTGATCAGTGTCAACGGCGGTAAAATGTCAGTTTCCGAATTGGAATGTATGGGTTTTGTTGAAATTGACTGTGCCCCGAAAAATCGGCGTTCTCTGTGGTGGAAAACCCCTTTTTTCTGAGGCAAAATTACGAGAATGTATTAGATCTATGGCGTATGAGTGAGGGAATCTCAAGTATACCCCTCCCGCGTAATGTTCAATGTAATGTGGATTCAAGTGAAATGAATGATGAGCGGGGGGGCCTTGGTGGAGTGGGCACCTCAGTAACCTCCGCCCACAAAGCTCCCTGAATTGAGTTTTGTACCGAAACAGTGGCGGATCTAGGATTTTGTCTTGGGAAAGGTTTTACCATAAATCAGATTACGTAAAGCTATTTTTTTTTCAAAACAATTCCAGCCATTTTGACTGTTCCGGTCCCTCCTCCCAAACCTCCACAATTCCGCCACTGCACGGACAAAAAAAAAACCTGTTGAACTATTCCATGCCATGTTTCAAATTGTTCTACGCAGTTCTCCATAAGAAGTTTCATAATTAGCCACGAAAGCGCCACTTATCTCATAGAGTCACCCTACAACAGCGGTTGTAAACTCCTAAATTTTTTGTTTCTTTCTAACTCGACCGGACCCGAAAGTCACGTTTCACACCTGTCTTTCGATTTAGCCGATTTCGCTCTATTTTCTGCGTTTTATTCCGAACAAATTGTCATAAAACATGGCTATGCACGTGCCGAGAGCCCCCGGGTTCGCTCAAATGCTTAAAGAAGGTGCAAGGGTAAGTTTTTCCTCTTAGAATGGTGGGAGCGTGAGTCATGATTGGAGGCGTTCAATTTTTGTTTTTTCGATTCGTAGCATTTCTCTGGCTTGGATGAGGCGGTTTTTCGAAACATTTCTGCTTGTAAACAATTCGCTGATACTGTCAAAACGGCCTACGGCCCGACAGGGATGAATAAAATTATCATAAATCACATTGATAAACTGTTCGTCACGAACGATGCTGCGACCATCGTCAAAGAGCTGGAGGTAAACAGAAGATCAAAAACTTGAACGAAATCGAAAAACTTGAACTTAACTTGGCATGATTAGGTCGAACATCCAGCCGCTAAGATCATGATACTCGGCTCGAAAATGCAAGAGGGTGAGGTAGGAGACGGCACCAATTTCGTGCTCGTTCTTTCGGGAGCCCTCCTTGAACACGCTGAACCTCTGCTCAAAATGGGCATGACGCCCGTGGACGTCATCGAGGGCTATCAGCTCGCATTGAACAAAGCTTTAGAAGTCTTGGAGAAACAGGTGTGCAAGGAGATTCCCGACGTCCGCAGCGAAAAGGATGTGGTCCGTGCCATTCGAGCGTCGATCATGAGCAAACAGTATGGTCATGAGGATCTTCTTGCTCCCCTCGTCGCTAATGCCTGCAGTAAGTTGTTTTAGAAGGTTTTTGGAAAGCTGAAGAAATTTACTTAGCAATGTTTTTTCTTTCCAGTATCTATACTGCCGGAAGAAACGACTTTTAATGTGGACAACATTCGAGTTTGTAAAATTTTGGTGAGTAAACTCAAGTCTCCGTTGTTTTGGAATATTTATAGATCTCGATGTTATAATTTTAGGGAGCTGGTCTCAACGCTTCCGAAGTCGTCACTGGATGGTGTTCAAAACTCAAGTCGAGGGCTCCGTCAAGAAGAAAACGAAGGCGAAAGTAGCCGTTTATACCTGTCCCATCGACATTGCGACGACCGAAACCAAGGGCACTGTCTTGATCAAGTCTGCCGACGAGCTGTACAAATTTAGCGAAGGTGAAGAGAATCGGCTGGAGAGTCAAATAAAAGCCATTAAAGACGCCGGCGTGGATGTGATCGTTGCCGGTGGCAAATTCTCTGACATGGCCCTTCATTTCATCAACAAAATGGACATGATGGCCGTCCGCTTGAACAGCAAATTCGACATTCGTCGGATTTCAAAAACAACGGGAGCCACTGCTTTACCCCTAATGGTTTGGTTTTTATTTTATTTCTTTTTTAAACTGTGGTATAATTTTAATTTGTTTTTCAGACACCACCGTCCAAGGAGGAACTTGGCTATAGCGATAGTGTCCACACCGAAGAAATCGGTGACACGAAAGTTGTTATTTTTAAATTGGATGGTAAAGACACTCGTGTATCTACAGTGGTACTCCGTGGTGCTACGGAAAACTTTTTAGATGATGTCGAGAGGGCGGTCGATGACGGAGTGAACACGTTTAAAGCCTTATCTAGAGTGAGTATTGACTGGAAAACCATAGATCAGTGATCGACTGATCACTGACCCACGCATTTTAATTCCCCCCTCGCACAATCTTCCTCAGAATGGAAAATTCGTCGCGGGTGCTGGTGCCGTCGAACTCGAGCTGGCTCGAGTCATTCGTGAATATTCTCAAACAGTCCCAGGCCTGGAACGCTACGCTGTCGCGCGTTTCGCTCAGGCCCTTGAAACATTCCCCGAACTTCTAGCCGAGAACTCTGGACACAAAGCTCGCGACGTCATCCGGAAACTGAACGACGCTCACAAAAATGGCAATCCTTTCGTAGGAGTAAATATCGATGTAAGTATGAACATATTGCCTCTGGCTTTGCGCTGCTGACCAGCGAAACAGCTCAATGTCAGAGTAAGAAGATTCTCTCTGCTTCCAAACCCGAGTTTTATCTCGAATCTGTGTGATTTCATAGACTGATGTTGAAGACCAAACTGTCGACGCGAAAGAGACGGGAATTTGGGATCTCTACGTGCTCAAAGAATGGGGGCTTAAGTTCGCCACGATGGCTGCCACGACTATTCTGCGCGTTGATCAAATCATCATGGCCAAAAGAGCTGGCGGTCCTGCAGCTCGAGGGCCCAAAGCTGGTGACGAAGACGATTAAATGTCATCTTGTTTTCTTCTACACTATTTTTTTTTAAACAAGGAAAATGCTTTAAATTTAATTCTGCAATTTTGCTTAACAGACTGCATTCGATACTTTAGTTGCCTCTTCTACTTGTAACAAATAAATTCACTTTTCAAGTAAGTTACCTCTCTTGGCTTTTTCTCTGGTTGATGATAGGCATTGCGGAAGAGTTAATAACTTTGTTCGGTGGCTGCTGCCAGTAGAGAACCTTAAGGCCCGTTCACAAGCTCTATGTTTGCGTTGTGTGGAGTCTATGCAACCAAACAAATTAATTCCCTCGAAAAATGAAGCATTTTGATAGGTTGCATGGACACCACACAACGAAAGCATAGAGCTTGTGAACGGGGTCTTAAAACACAGGTACTGCAACACGGATTTCAGCGCTATATTTGGTCCCTCAGTCGTTAGAGTAAACAAAATATGAATGAAAAAATTGTCATCGTAACAGCAAACAAACGCGGAACGCGGTCGAAATAAATAAAAATAATTATAATCATATGAGGGACTAAGTATGGTGCCGATTTTCGTGTTGCAGTACTCGGGTTTTAGGCCCTGTTCACAAGCTCTATGTTTGTGTTGTGTGGTGCCAATACAACCTATAAAAATGCTTCATTTTTCGAGGGAGTAAATCTGTTTGGCTGCATAGACTCCACAGAACGTAAACATAGAGCTTGTGAACAGGGCCTTATAGTGCCTTACTGCCAGTACAGTAAAATTGGCAGTTGTTATGGGGAAGTGTGATTTCGTCCAATCAAATTGATGTGTTTTGTTTTTTCTGTTTTATTTGCAATACTGGAAGCTGCTAACGAACAAAGCTACTGAATTTCATTTCAGTACACGCACCCTCGCTACAATAGTGTCGTAACTCAAAAACACACAAAAAACAGTTTTCAGCCAAGTTTCCAAGAACTGTTTTTTGGTGTTTTCTGGAAAAAATATATTTTTGAGATTGAGTTACGACACTATTGTAGAGAGGGTGCGACATATTCGACTATTTTATAGAGGTAAGCGTCGAGCATGGCTGTCAGTAGACAGAATTCAAGTTATGCGGGGTAGAATTTAATTTTTGATAACTGATTACAGCCTACTGCTGGCTTTGTGATAAATAATATTGTCATCAGGAGGTGTTTGTCTCTATTTATGTCATTATTTTAGTAAAATGAAGTGATACTACACAACCATTTCTCATCCCACGAAAGGAGATCTGATTCGTAAGTAACACACGTATGATGTCTTCATTTTTAAACGCCCAATTTGTCTTCAGGTCACAGTGATGGGGTTTTTAAAGATTTTGAAGAAAATGAAAGCGAAAGAGCTGGAAATGAGGATACTCATTTTAGGATTAGATAACGCCGGGAAAACGACAATCCTGAAACAGCTAAACGACGAGGATCCGTCCACTATCAGCCCAACGCTAGGTTTCAACATCAAAACAGTTCTCTACGACAAATACAAGCTGAATATGTGGGACGTTGGTGGGCAAAAGTCTCTCAGGTTGGTATTTATTAGGAAATGTAAGAACAGGCATTTTATAATCTGTTCGGCTGGGCGCCACAGGTCGTACTGGAAAAATTACTTCGAATGCACCGACGGTGTCATTTGGGTTGTCGACTCGGTGGACATTCGCCGACTGGAGGACTGTAAAAAAGAACTGCACGCCCTTTTGGAGGAAGAACGCCTAGTCGGGGCTTCACTTCTTGTTTTGGCCAACAAAGGAGATTTACCGGGAGCGGCCGACCTTGCCACCATCAGAGAGGCTCTGGCTCTTGATATCATCACAACCCATCATTGGCAGTTGGTAAGATGCTCGGCAATGACCGGAGAAAATATATTGCCTGCGATCGACTGGATTGTTAAGGATATTTCCCAGCGAGTCTTCACTTTTTAAACCGTATTCATAAAAATGATTAATGTGTAATTAGACTACCTTTAATAACAAATTCATTATATTTACTGCTGTGTGTTATTCGATCTATGTACAGTGATCGTAAATTTACACTCAGGCATGGCTTGCACCTCGGCGTTCACATACGAATTTATCCCGAGATTAGCCAATGCCCCGCGAAGCAAACCCGACGTGAAAGCGATGTAATAAGGGGCCACGTCCAGATACTGCGTCCCTGACGATATTTTACTCATAAATCGAAAGGCGTTGTCCTGAAGAACATAGACGCCGTGATTGTTCGTTCTCAAATTATCGATGGGTTTCTTGTATATGGACGCCCAAAAGTCGGTACATATGAATTTGATAGTTTCAAGTTCGGTGTGAAGGGTATTACCACCGATCGTCGACCTCTCGATGAGACGGAAACCGGCCGAGAAACCGAAATACTCGAGAGTCGATAGTTGAGGCTGTTTGTCCTCGTCTTTTTTCTCCGAGCGGCATAGATAGCTGACAAGCTCGGCGTGAAGGAGCTCAAGAAGAATTTCGTCCGCTTCCATAACTGTATTGCCGTTGTTAAAGGGAAGAAAACCTAGTAAAAAACAATTTCCGTCAATCCTTCAGACCGTTCATCAGTCTACATCAGTTTGACAATTTACATGTTATCGACAAGAGATAAGAATCACGGTCACGCTGGTCTCATCAGCTTGACGTCATAAGTTATTTTAGCATAGTTCGGGAAATAACAAAAAATCTTAAAGAATTATCGTGCTTCGCAAAAGGATGCTTTTTCAGTTTAACCAGGAAAAACTAGGAGAAAATCCGAACCACAAGAATGAAAATTCCTCAACCATACGAAAGAAAGGGCCGAACAAACCCTCCGCGCGAGGAGAAAATACTTTCCTCACGGACACAGTTGACGTAGCTTTAAAATTTAACCGAACAATCTTGTTTTCCGTTCAAACGTTGACAAAACCCGAGGACAGAACCATTCCAGAAAATTGATACTTGCTGCCTTTGCTTGCTGCAATTAAACGGGAAAATTAGCCCTAGCTACGTAACTGTTCAACCGAACATTTGGATTCCCGGTAAAATTAGTAGGATTTTGCTATTTTTGCTTCCTGATGATCAAAGTTGTATAGGAAACCAAGTAATTCAGCTCCTTAGTGATGAAGTTGAAACCAATCCGGGGTAGGGAAAATTTATCACGCTAGATAACACTACCACATGTAGAAGCCAGTAGAAGCTCAATCAATTAAAAAAGCCAAGCTTGCTGTTGCTAAGGTAACTTACAAGGGTTATTGTTTTGATATTTTTATTGTCAAGTGACAATAAAAATATCAAAATATAAAAGGTGACTATAAATTTTCTATAGGTGCCGCAGATCACTGTCCTTCACCTACGTCACGAGCAGTCCCCAACCGCCATTGCGCTGGACCCAGTACATTATTAATTGTAATTGGACTGTGATTTTTGAGAATTCATAAACTTCAATTTCAAAATTAACTTGCTCTGCTGCTCTGGGGTGAGCAATCGGGAGCAAAGGACTGCTGGTGACGTCAGTCTCCACCCCTCCCGAGCAAAGGGCAGGGGGAAATCTATGGCACCTATAGTAAAGTTTAGTCACCTTGATTGTCACTGCTGTACTCATAAACGCCAGTGAAACCCAAAATTAGAGAGAATTTAGAGCATTTTGTACTGCAGGAACTTCAATTTCTTAACTGCCTACGACTATATACGCCAATATTATATGCCGGATATTCAGCTTGAGAGGCCCAGCTAAGATATTAATTAACGAAAATAGTAAGTTGCTGAGGACAACATTTGAAAATCAGTGGCTATAAGTATCATTAACTATGGGGAGGAGTTTGAAGTTAGTATTTTACTGCTAAATTGGTATATTCGACTACATTGATGTTCTACTGGCGTATTATTAATTATGTGAGGGAACATGATCCGTTAATTCCTGTGGAATTTCCAGAAGCCTGTGGAAGAGCTTACAATGAGAGTGAGTGTATAAATTCCACACTTTAAGTAATCAGAAGGTGACGAACGTTTCCGGATTTGTTATTTTCGATGAATGTCGGCTGAGGGTTACTCCATAATGCGTTCGCTGGAAAGCAAACCCGTGTCCTCTCATGCTGCGCCTCAGAACGTTTGTGCGTCGAACATGCTCTCCAGTCAAATATCGTTCCATGTAAAATTTAAATCACTATAGCATTATTTTTAAAATCGTTTCTTAATGCAATTCCTATCGCCCCAAGTTTGACTACTCCTGAAATCGAAATTAATTCCGCGCCATTAGTCGTCTACGTAAGAATGCCGATGTACTCGACTTTGGATAGAGAGAATGAGAGCCTCAACTCCAGCAAATCGCACCCACGGAAAACTCAAAGGATCTGCGTTTTAAGCTGCACCCCCCCCCCCCAACTAGGCACCAATTTTTCGTACGAAGTTTTCACCAACTTGGAAAAAAATTTGTATCACCTAATTTTTTTGCAGACCATTTTCAATAATGCGTCCCATTTTCAATGCAGTCCTGTCCTATTTAGTGTTTAATCAGTTTACAGCACCTACAAACGCTTACACGGATTAGCTGAAAACATCTACTCCTTCACTACTAATGCTCATCCCTCTAGCGAAATTCCTGGAGTTTTTTTTACCGAGCAAACAAACCACTTTGGACAAACGCCACCTAAACTCTTCAGGATCTGTTCTGTTCGGGTTTCGCTTGAAGGGATGAGTAGAAGGCGAAAAGTGAAGGAAAATATGCATTCGGCTGAGCCGTGTACGCGTTTGTTGATTCTATAATCTCTTTGAGTACAACTAGATAAAATTGAAAATGGGATGCAACCCATCCAACCTACAACCCCAGTCCCAAGAACAACCAACAACAAGAACAATAAAATCGCAATTAAATTGATGGTTCTGATTTTTCAATATGTTGTTAGGACCAATACCAGTAGTCTAAATCCAAGTTTGCAGCTTCGAAAGACCTGTGCTACTTCCATAGCACTCGAAAAACCGCGGAATATTTGTTCTTTTTCCAGTGCTTTTACTATATCTCCTAAACTATGCATTCTTCGTTAATAAACGCGAACTACAATTTTCAAGTATATTAAATTCGCTACAATTTGAGACATAGCTCAGCTCTGTGGGGCAGATATGCCAAGATACAGCTCTTCAAAATTGGTAATTTATTGTTTTTTAAAGAAATTTTAAGTTTATAAAAAGTTGAAAATCTCCTTTAAAACTTCATTTGGCGCTGTTAACGTTCAACTTGTGATAGAACATTGCTCAGTGGTAAGTTTCACACAAAACAAAGCCAAAAATTCCATCATTTCGGCACAACAAATTACCAATTTTGAAGCGATGTATCTTGGCTACTATTTAATCTACAGAGCTGGGCCAGGTCTCAAATTAAAGCAAATTCAGTATAGTTTAAAAAAAGAATTGGTATTTTTTTTGCCAAAAAATTGATATTGTTTTGAGTGAAACCAACCCCTGAGAAATTTTCTATTACAAATTCGAGGGCTCACAGTTCCGCACAAGGTTTTGGAGAGAGCGTTAGAAATTTCCAACTTGTTGCTTCCATATATTTAGACTTGGGAACTCTTTTGAAAACAAATTACCAATTTTGAAGAGCTGCATCTTGGCTACCGTCTGACCTACAGAGCTGGATCAGGTCTCAAATTGTAGCGAATTTAATTTACCTACTTGAAAAACGTAGTTCACGTGTATTATCGAAGAAAGCGTAGTTTAGGAAAGATAATAAAAGAAAAACGAGAAGAGCGCTAATATTCAGCGGTTTTTCGACTGCTACGAAAGTAGCACAGGTTTTTCGATGCTGCAAACTTGGATATACACACTGGATATACACTGGTACTGGTTCTAACAACAAACTAAAAAAACATAACTAGCCGTTTAATAGTTATTTTAGCTATTTTTAGTGTTCTTTTTGACTGGCCTAATATGTATATTGCAAAAATAATAATTAATTGACCCAGAATCCCTTGAATCGTATATCAATATTGTTTGTGAAGTAAACAGTGTGGCCGCCTCTTTACACTTAAGAATCACACGGAAGCGACGGCTGAACGTCCACATTTGACGGACCCCCTCAGCTCATCCTGCCTTCAATGCCGTAATGCTTTTGCGACTGAAATACTGTAATAATAATAAAATTGAAGAAATCATCATAAACCTAATTTTCTCCACTAATTAATAGTAATATAATTCATCCTGTTTCAAATATTTATAGCCTCAATTCGTTGAAAAAAGAAAAATTGTAAAGTCAATCTCATTCGTTCTGAAGCTGTCAATTGGAAAACTTCGAATCTCCGGTTGACGACCGCTGATCTTGATCATGCATCCAAAATACATACAGGAAAATAAATACAAAAAAGGCTCTACCAGTAGTGTTTGGTTTTAGAAGGGTTTAGAGTGGGATTTGCGAGCTGCACTAGTGGAAAAAAGTCTAGTAAAATTGATCAGAATAATATGGCATTGGCTTGCGGATAGCGTGGCCCGGACTCATAAACCACAGCCAGGTAAAATTGCACAACAAGCTGCCGACAAGAGCGATGCTTCTGGGAGTGCGAACGTTCAAGAAGTGGCTGAAGAACTTTTTAATGGTCAACGCGTTAAACGCGTTCACGTCTGAGTTCGACTAGGCAGTCTTTACTTATTGATTTAATAATCCTGTGACGAAGCTATACAACAATTGTTGGAACGTGCTAATAAATTATTATTATTATTATTATTATTATTATTATTATTATTATTATTATTATACACTTCTCACTGTGATAGGTGACTTTTCTATCGACCAGCGGAACGGTGACGTACCGAGTTGTTGTAAAGGAATAAACGGGCACTAGATAATGATTAAGCTTTCGATCTAATTTGAAATCTTAAAGACCTGATTGGCACAGATGAACAACACATAAGGTCAACAGCAAAGTAAATTAAAGAAGCAGTTGATATGAGTGCATACCTGGTCGATAATTCCAAATGAACGAATATAACAACATAATAAGTATCCTCCTACGTCGCAAATTAAAAACTAGATACCCTTGGTCCTCTAACGGCAATGAACCAGATACACGGAATGCACAAAACACGTCGGATGACTGAATGTTGGGTGTGTCGTGAAAGAGAGAAGGGGATCTGACCACCAGTGCTCAGTGTTTTTCGAACACATCGGATTAACCACCGATGTGCCGAGTAATGTCATCCATCGCAATCACGCATCGCATTTTCACTTCATTCTAGCTGAAAAAGCAAGCCTTAGCCAGACAATCAAGGCATGTTTGAACTTGGCATCTACTTACCCAGTTCACTTTGAGTTAGGTGCCTGGGAGCTTCAAGTTCGATGATTTCAGTACAACTGAAGAATCTTCGAACAATCGTATTCGATTTACCAGAGACTTATCCTTAAAATTGGAGACAAAGATTTATTAGGCGATCAGGGTCCTATGGGACCTGATTACGGTGTGACTTACAGTTGTCGCTGTCATGCTACGGTTTTCTTGCACTTCTATACATTTTCTGGGGCGGTGGGGTCACGCGATTCGTCCCAGTCTTTTTCGTTATGGGCTAGGAACCGGCTGTTTTAGGCAGGCATAAGTCACGCTCGTGCCTCGTATTAGGTACTTTGATACAATTATCCGAAACTTCGTGAAGTATGACCGGTACAACAAATTCATGAGATGAGATTTGAATAAAGGCGTTTTGATGATGTTTTTGCGAATGTGACGTCTTCTCCTTGAGGAGGGCTACATGGCCTCTGCACAACTCATTCCAGATATGCGCCCTTATATTTCATAATATCCATATACAATCATGGTATGGGACGACTGTAGGACGCAGTATCAGGGGGAATAAGTTTCTGAGGAGAACGGGAAACCAGACATGCGCAGCCTGGTGCACTCCATACAGTTTGAAAGGCTGAAAGCGAAGAGAAAGAGAAAACGGAACATATAATTCAACCCCGCCGCCCTTTCATGTTACTAACGACTCCGTCATGCGCAATTGCGCAGAGAAAACGATTGCTACGAGACTTCGTGTGGTCACATCCCTTGGTCACATCCTTCGTTTCTTCAGCTTTTGTCCCCCTTTGTCATATGTTCAAGTTTGACGTTTCATCAAACCGTTATGAAGAATTATGGAGCCATCGGACAAGGAACAATAATTACGTTCGCCCTGCATTATATAGACTTATGAGGCCTTTTGAGCCCAGGGGACAAAATAATTGTTCAGTCTCATCTCACCTCAGTACGACGATTAATTGCCAGAAAAAAGTTGAAGTAGGTGGTGACTGAAATGCCGGGAGCAGATATTGAACTGGATATAAAGCGTTTCTCACTAAATTATGGCCTCAGTTTAAGTCACGTAAAATTATTTTCAAGTTGCATGGATTAGAAAATTAATTAAAATACATTTCACTTCGTCATCTCACGGAAAATTTAAGGGGGGGTTTCAGGCGGGTTTCCTCGACCCCTTCCCAGTCACCTTACGCCTAAACTTCGCACATAAACTCTGGCTTCATTTCTGCATCGTTATTCGATTTCAACGTCTCATTTTAATCATCAGGAAGTTCTACAGTGACGTTAGATCTTGCTTTTCCAGATTTCACCCCTGAAATCACCTTAAAACACATTCAAATTCTAAAGTGCTTTGGGGTTATTTTAGGGATAAAATTTGAAAAAGCAAGATCTAACGTCACTGTAGAACTTCCTGAAGATTAAAATTAGACTTTGAAATCAAATATTGGAGCAGAAATGGAACCAAAATTTATGTGCGAAGTTTTTGGCGAGGCGTGACTGGGAAGGGGTAGAGGAAACCGCCTGAAACCCCACCTTAACTCCGACTTTATAAATTGATAACAGATAACGGTAAACCAAGATGGTAGAGCTATGTAGAGAGGTGGCGCAGCTCCCCTCTTGCCCTACTATGACGAGGTTGGGAATTGACGTCATCCATAGACCTCTACAGGAAGAAAACGATCGCGCGACTACTCCTTTGCGCTAGTCATTCCCCATTTTCCATTTAGCATTTCCACAATTTCTCGTTAAGAAGGAAAACATGCGGGATTTCGAACAAGGCTCATCTCTATACCAACAATTTGCAATTTTTCGCTAACGTTAATTTTGTCAGGATGTATTCAACTTCGTCTAATTTTTCCTTTAAATGGGCTAGTATAAGCCCTGCGTGTTCGAAATTGAGATCAGGACACAAACTTTTTACCTCGATATTCGGGTCGTGTCGAGGATTACCATAAATAAAGTGAAAAATTAATTAATTATCTGACAACACCGAGGGCCGTTTCTAGCCCTCGCGGGGCCCGTAGGCAACGAACTGTCAGGGGGCCCCCTAACTGCCGGTGGATATTGTAAATGTATGCTAAACACAGACGCGGATTCAGGTTTTGTTGAAAAAGGAGGGGCTTCAGAAATAAAACATGGCTTGATAGCCACTCGCATCCTTCAAATCTAGGTATGACTAGAGTCGCAAAACATGGCAAAAACTGACGATTTTCGTGCCTTAAAAATGACTAAACTTACTATTTACGACCTAAAAATAGCGAAACTGGCGATTGCAGCTCTAAAAAGAGCCAAACTGACTTCTCGCGCCCTATAAATTGCTGGACGCACGATTAGCGCGCCATGAAAATGCCTTAAAAGTTTATGATTCCCGCCCTAAACATGGCTAAATCGACGTGGCCTTGACTTCCTAAAAACAGCTAAATTGGCTCCACGCACTCTAATGATGGCAAAAACTGACGATTCGCGCCCTGAAAATGCAAATGACTAAAATAACGGATTCGTGTCCTGGAAGTATCAACACCGGTAGTGATTTATTTGTTGAATTGTTTGAGAACACAATGGCGTTGCCGAAACCACGGTCATGATAGTTAAACAAAACAAGTGGGAGAAGACCTTCCTTTCTTTTCTTTGCCTTCATGATGAAAAAGCTGCAACCCCAAGACAGTCACAACCTACAATTAAAGATCTGAAAAGCCCCCAAAACAGACTATTTGTCAGTAAAATAAATAATTTTAAAAAAATAGGCGATTCATTCATGAAACTACGGGCTTTTTTGCAATTATTAGCAGATTAAATTGAACAGTATTTTGCACTTCTATGTGGACAGAATATTGTGCTAGTCCGGCCAATAAAATTACCTGTCTGGTGTCTGGTCGGCTCTGTAGCCATCAAAAGTGCCCCTAATAAGCGGCTTAAACGAAGGAGCTGGACGCGGAATTGGCCGGGACATGATCAATTTAATCTAAAGTCTAAAGTAGAAAATTGTCGAACTGCGGAGGCAGACTGCAAGCACAGTAAGAGTGGCCTCCATTGAAACACGTCGTTCCTGGGGCCAAATAGTCGCTGTCTGGAGCCGAAGTTCAAGCACGCTCAAGTTTCGTACCCTCCTTCAAGAACCGAATTTATTGGACTTAGCTCTTAAAAATAGTAATTTTGGGGATCCGTCTCAATTGAATAAACAAATTTCGAGGGTTTGGCTTAACCGATAAGCCAATTCGTCTTCTTCAAAGGACAATTTCGCGAGGTTGCTCTCATTCGAAAATGCAATTTCACGAGATTTCCAGAAATCTAATTTCCAGAATTTGCCAGATTTATTTTCTTTTAAAATCCACGGTTTGGTCCACTTTGGCAACCAAATTTCGTTGATTTGGCTATTTCAAATAGACATTTCGGGTACTTGGCTCAAATACGCCAATTTCACTTTCACATGACTGGATATTTTAAGACCATTTTTTGTGGATCTGGCACCTTCAAAGCCAATTTCACTGATTTTCGTGGTTCGAAAATCCAAGTTTGCGGGGCTGAATTCTTCAAAAACCAAATTATTCGGATTTTAGCTCTGGTAAACCCCAATTTCCAGGATTTTCTCTCCATTGAGATTTTTTTGTAATTATTTTTATTCCAAGCCGGGGGCGGGGCCCCTAGGCGGTTGCCTACCCCTTAAAAACGGCCCTTTACACCGTTTAAGAAAGAGAAAAGTAAGTACAAAACCTAACAGACGGTCAGGCAATCAGACTTTCTGGTCTATGAGTGACGTAGGCAGTCCTACTCAGTTCCAAGAAAAGTGCTCTTGGTGCGCCACCTGTTATATCTATCGCCTTGACGGTAAACAACAAAACAGCGGTTGGCATATGGATAATGATAGAGCTCATACCAACACCAAGGAGCAATTATCCCAACCCCAGATTGGTTACACGTTATCACCACGAGCTGAATGACTTGGTTTTCCATATGACTTTGCTGATGATCCACATGGGTCCTCCTAAATTTCAGTATACATATTTTTGAGATTTTGGTTCATGTTATTCTCCAACATTGTTTTTTCCATTATTTTGTCTCATATGGGCAGCGCCAAATGCGAGGCTAGCCTAGTCTACCCCCACCTTCCTTTGACCTGAAAAAGTAAACATAAGCAAGAGAACTTGTTTTGTACTGCTCGTGAACAGTTGAATACTTGGACTGCGGCGACTGAACGAGCGTGTGTCTCTTTATTTTAGTCAAATTGTAAGTTCGGATAATTATAAAAAAGTGCCGGGGTCTGTGCCGCCTTTTATCTCCAAAAAATCGGGATCAGTACATTTTGGACCGACTGGGCTAGGTGGTCTCCAGACCCAGACAAGAGAAACAGGTGCGTATGCTTTCTTTCATTCGATTTCGATGTCCTTGTTCAAAAATGGCCACTCAGTCCACTCGGCCTACCACTGGCCTTCAGGCAATAACCAGTGGCGTAGGGATAGTTTTTAAATCGTGAGGTAGCGGGGGGGGGGGCACTGTGGAAGGACACTTTTTGTGGGGAGAAGGGTGAAAGTTCAAAGGTGAAGAAAACATCACTACCGCACAATCAGGGCCGTCTTTACGGAGGAGGGGGGGCACACTTTCTTTACCGACGTGGGGTTCGTTCACATGGTTTCAAAAGTAACTACTTTCGGTTAAAAGTACAAGGGGCGGATCCAGGTCTGCATCCTAGGGGGGCCTGCCGAAGACCCCCAGGGTCTTCGGCAGGCATTACCCCCCCCCCCCCCGGCCTTACATCAACACCCTCATGTTACATCATTCTAACGATTCCAAAATTAATTCAATTTTGGGGTGATGTTTCAAGACAAATAAGGATGTACAGTACACCTATGCCGCATTAGTCCAGTCAAATTAGGCTTTTATCCCAGTCCCAGGACACCAAAACGTCAAGTTTAACGCATGAATTATCGTTTTCTGCAGGCAAAATGGTCAGCTTTTTTTATAGAAAATCTAGAACAGAGGGCTTGGAAATTTTCAACCGAGGCGAAGGGGCTTGAAAAAGTTGGGTAAGCTAATGGAATGAAGGTTGATGACCTGAAATGAAGCTCTCGGCGCATAGATTGGTCGGAAACAGGTGATTTTAATAGCGTTCCCCATTTGCACAAAATTCTGCATTTGGGCAGTTCATTTCCACCCGTCTTCACTGAATTAAATCATATGTTAGTGGAGAAGACGGGTGGAAATGAATAGCCCCGTTGCAGAATTTTGTGCAAATGGGGAACGCTATAAGACTTCCAACATTAAAGCCCCGAAAGGTTTTATCGCGCTCCATATTGGTCGTGGAAAACCAACGTATTCACGAAAGGCGTTGGAAATTTAATGCCCCTAGATGTTTTGTACGAGAAGGTTTTCCTCTAAAGCCACTCGTTTAGGGGATATTTAGACAAAATAAAACTGATAAAATCACCCAAAAATCGTGGTTTTCGCTTTTGGGGCTGCCAAAAGTTGTGCTGTCAAATAGAGTGCGTTTACTATAACGAATTTCGACGTTTTTAGTTAATTTGGTATTATGTATTCGACAAAAATTACCACTCAGTGTGACTCTCTACTTTAATATAGCCATTTCTGCACAATAATCCCTAATTTACTTGTAATGTCGAAATTCGTATTAGTATAGTGAAATCCACTCTGTTTGACAGCCAGCTGCCGGAGCGATATCTTTTGATGCTTTGGTGAGCGTTCACATTCAGTTCCATTCAAAGGAACGCTACACATGAGGCTTTAATGATTTTTAGCATGTTGAAAATCGCAAGGATCGTTTGAATTTTGCTGGTCAAACCACTGAAGAGTGTAAAGCACTCTTTTTTCTCCAAAATGGTCATTTCTGCTAAAAAAAAATCACTTATTATTTTTTTTATACGCTCATGAGTAAATTTTCATGACTTTTCCACCAAAATTTCACCACAGAAACTTCAGAAGGGCCGAAAACCTTAGTTTTTTCCCCCTGTAGCTCGGGCGTTCTACGGCCCGTATAGCTGGGTTTTCCTATTGCGGCGCAAAACGCTGAACGAGCGCAGTGTGTTTTACATTTATTCCTAGTTACTACATGTCCAATTTTCTACTAGGAATAATTTAAATAACGCTGCGCTGAATGTTTTGTGCTGATAGGAAAATCCGGCTTAAAACATTGAAGCGCTAAATTTTCTTTATAATTCAAACAACTCTCTATATTTATAGACCAGCCAGTCAGGTAATTTGGCAGTGACACAACTCCAGAGTTAGTGACATTTTGGGGTATTGATTCAGGATGTCACACGAGTTTTCCACCTAAATTTCATGGTGGAAACATCATGGAGAGTCGCTGTCATATTGGTGGGTGCGGTAATGGAAGGAATACCCGCACCCACAATATGTCCGTTGTGTATCGGACAATTTGGTGGGCGGTCATATTGGTGGATGCGAAAAATTCCCTCACCCACCAATTTGTCCGAAACACTTCGGACAAGTGTATGGGACTAATTGGTGGGCCATCAGAATGCCCGGAGACTCCTTCGGACAAATTGGTGAGCCACCAATATGACCGTAGTCTGTTTCGGACAAAGCGGTGGGTCCACCAGTATGATTGATCTGTCTTGAGCATCCATACCAAATTAGTCAAATAATTGATGAATAAAACAAATAAGTAATTATTCCCGAAAAACCTAGCAATCTTAAAATCCTGCATTTCGCAATTCATTTCCTTTCAAAACAGACGCGTATACAGGCCTTGAATAGTGGTATTGGTTTATTATTCATTCTGAATAATACAGCTATGTTTTCGATCAGAATTTTTTTTTTACAACCGGCCCCAAAACTTTTTCTGTGTACGTTTTAACATGTCTAGATTCGATTTTTGCAATGTCCGTCCGCCGTCCGGGCCTTATCTTGCCCTAGGATTGTTCGAAAAAATTCGTTCTTTCGCACATAGACTCCATTTGGGATCTAGTTGGTCCTAACATCTGATCAGTTTGATCAATTCCCTGGCGTTTTATGCGCCAAAAGCGGGTCCAAAATGGGGGTTTTCAAAGGTTTTGAGATCATAGGGGTGTGGGTTGTCAATTTTCATGTAATTTCCAGCCGGATTTGACTACATTCATGAATAATAAACCCATGTTTAACATTTGCAGCGTTTTTCTGAAATTGTAGGTTAAGCTATCCGGGTTGTAGAGATTATGCGTTAAAATTAATTTATTTCTTCCCCAAAAAACGTTTTGATAATTTTCAAGACGTCTGGTACTCTTTTTAAAAGGATTAGGATATAGAGATGCTTGTGGTAGAAGTAGTTGGAAAGGGGACTTTGCAACTGGTCTACAAGTCTTGCGGACCAGATGCAAGAGCTTGTCTTTCAACTGGTCTACACGTCTTGTAGACCAGTTGCCATGTGGACCAAATGCAAGACCGGGTCGTTCAAGTGTCCACACGTCTCTTGGACCAATTGCAAGACTGTGGTTGTTTCAAGTGGTCCTCGAAGATAAAAACTCTTATAAAAGTTCTTCCTTGAGAGTTATTGCTCGCCAAAGTCGCAAATATGGTTGTATTGACCAGCGTAGGTAAGCTGTGTAGCTGCATAGCTCAATAGCTATATTTCATTGGTATTACGTTCTGGTCCGAAGGTGCTTACATGACTATGGACAGCCTTTTAGGCCTAGGCCTATACCTATCGATGAAAAGGAAGTAATATACTATAATGGCATCAGTTTTTGTAAAGCCGGCTCCATAGGTACGGTACCTATTCATCAAATAACGAGCAAAATATTTTTTTCAATTGGTTAGTTTCTAGGCTATGCTAGAAATTGATTAGTATTTTGCTCGTTATTTGGCAAACACCGCATGTGTGGAGCAGACTTAAAATACACAGTTCGGAAAATCAAGAAGAAGAGGAGGGAAATCAAACCAATTAATTTTAGCAGGACGCTCCGAGTGAGGGTGTAGTTCACGGAATCCTCATGGTATTTCATTGTCCAATGATCATTCTTTGAGGCATTGCTTTTCAGCTTCGTGTTGTTTGAAACTTTGGGCGAGTGAGAGCAGATTCTCAGTCTCCCAGCGCTGAAGTTCAATGGATGTATGCTATCTGTGAGTTGTTGATCGTAATACAATACTACTTTATGGTAAGAATTGTAGCATTCAACTTCTAAACGTAGGTACTTTAGCAGTGAAGTTCCGATGGTATATTTTCACGGTGATTCGCGTTATAGCTCCTGTGGGTTACTCTGTAACTTGTCTAAAATTCCGATCCGGATTACGATGACGTAAAAAAAGGTCCACGGACCCGGAGTTTAGCGTGAATACGTGGCAGTTGAGCTTCAGTTTTGAGTTGTGATCTTGATCTTGGTGATGTTATCCCTCGTTCCCACCCCAATACCCTCCACCCAGAACCACCGACACTAGGCGGCGGAAATAAATTGCGAAATTGCGGTTTTTAGGAAATAATTACTTCTTTAATTTAACTATCAATTATTTGGTTAATTTGATAGGGACACTCAAGACATTTTCAGATTAAATCGAACTCCTGATGGTTCGGTCATACAGGCGGACCCACCGCTTTGTCCGGAAACGACTACGGTCATATTGGTGGCACACCAATTTGTCCGAAGGAGTCTCCGGACATTCTGGTGGCCCACCAATTTGTCCGATACACTACCCAAGTAGCAAAAACACGTGAAATTTACGTTAATTTTTGGTGTTGGCCGTGAAAATTACGCATTATTCGTTATTTTCACGAAATATTAACGTGAATTAATGAACGTAAATTAAACGAGTGCGTAATTCACGTGAATTTAACGTCAAATCTTGGTAAAATAACGCACGTGCGTTTTTTAACGTTAATTTGACGATAATATTTTAGCGGTTATTTCACGTAAGTTTATTTTCCCTTAATTTTACGTTAAGCTTTGGTAAAATATGGCACGTGTGAATTTTAACGTTAATTTGACGATAATATTTTTGTGGTTATTGCACGTGTATGTATTTTCCCAGAATTTAACGTAAATTTCTGGTGAAATACCAACACGTGCGCATTTTTACGTCAATTTGACGATAACTTTTTGACGGTTTTTGCACGTACATGTATTTTCCCTCAGTTAATAGGAATTTTCTGTTTTTAAAAATGCGTGTACAGTACATTCTAATTATTTACAAGATCAGTCTTAACTACGATCAACGACTAATCATGGTTACTACGTAAACAATTTCATCAGAATTCATATGGGTCGCTATTGACACCTAATCAAGATCAATTTTAAGCGTGATCAATTTTCATGGTGAAAATGGGCCAAACATTCTATCCAATCATTTATATTTTCCTCAAAATCGTTTACCCAAGTCGAGTGAAATTCAGCGTTTTTCAAATGTAATCCCTCAATACCCATTCCCCTTAATTTTTTTTTTTTTTTTGAGAAATTTCTCGCGGTGAATACAGACGTGTGTTACATACAATTATTGAACCGAATTCTGAAGCGCCAGCAGATATAACATGGATTTCTCGATCTTTTCAAACATTTGTCCCCTGCTATCCCCCACCAACCTTAAACCTTTCTGAAAATATAAATAGTACTTGAAGGTCTTTATTTTGAATTCTCTAGCAGAATTTTGAAGCACAAGGATAATCAAGTGGCATTAATTTGTGAGAAGTGCAAATGGGTAGTGGTGGCACTCCACGTGCGCTGGACACGTGCTTTCCCTTCTACCTTTTGATTCTTCTACATCTGCTCCGTTTCGTTCTTGTTCCCTTCCCCTGGGCTTTCCCAGATCGCATGGAACGTTTGCGGACGAACAGAACGTTAAGGAATCCGACGTTCCAGACCTTAATTTCTGATTTAACTTGAATATTTCTATTTTCATCACAATGGAACTTTAGAAAGCTGAACGCTCCGAACGAAGTGGAATAATGAGGAATTTGCATAGGTCTGAAATAGCGTTAAATATTGCTTTTATTCGCCACACCACATGCCCTCCCGACCATCGCCGATTTTTAAAATGATCTGGCCTGCTTTCATGATATGAGGGGGGAATATAATTCATTTTACACAACAATAAAGTTTTGAACCTCGTGTTATTGAACGCGTTGAATAATTTAACTTTGGAAGAAAAGAATCGTATTCGAAGAACTCATGACGTTTTACGTCCGTTGGAGCTTTCTTGATAACTGATAAGGTGGTTGTTTTCCGTTGTTATCGTATTCGAATCCACGTGCAACGTGCATTGTGTGGCTGGATTTCAAATTCCGACTCTTTTGTATTCACGCTTTATAGAATTGTATATTGTAGTTCGTGTGTGAACAAGATCACTGTCTCATTCGTCAATTTCTACTCACTCTCAGTGTCGTTACGTGAAAGACAATTTTCTACTTTACTAACGCGCAGACTGCTGAACTGATGGAACTCGTGGTAGGAAATCACGCTCATCATATTTTGAAGTTGGTGTCGAACTGCCGAACGAGCTCGTGGCATCTCACTGTCTTTGGCTATCAGCATTTATTGAGGTATTTTTCAGCTCTTATAAGTTGTTTTAACGACGTGGGCGACGTTCTTTTTCTTTTTGCTCAAGAGTATGTCAAATCAATTTTTCTTGTATTACTCTGCTGCATTACACAGCTCGCCTTGTAGCTGAGGGCCTCATTTGTGCCTTTTGGTGTTGTTCTCCCTTTTTTCATGTGGCATAGACAATGCCCTGCGAAAGAATAGATGAGTTGGGCCCAAATACACAGCTCCTAAAAAATGGGAAGAGAAACTCATAATTTTCGGTGTTGAAAGCTTTACTTATGTGGTTTTTGTTCGAATGTTTTCGTCGATGAAAATGACCATGGAGCTTAGCCTCTGGAGCCGAGGGTCTGGTTCGAGGCCTTGGAACCCTCCCTTGCTGTCGAGGACAACGATAACGCAAAATAACAAGTGAGTAGGTACTTATCACTTTTTTAATTTCCACGCATTATTCAATGGAATTACTACCGTTTCAATAATGTACAACTTTTTTCAGAAGAAGAGGTCAGGAAAAATTATGGCCAGTACCCCAAAAGAAGCGGTTCACTTAATATGATGTCCGACGTCAAGGCCCGAAAAGCAGGCGCGATTTTTAACTGACCCCGTAAAGAAGAGAAAAGATCGTTTGAAAACGCACGTGTTCACAAAACTGTGATGGGTAAGTTCATAGTGTTTGGCGCATTTAATGTTTTTTAAGTATTTTCCATTTTTCATAAAATTCTGCTCTGCAGCAGTTCGCTTCTACTCGTCCTCCCTGAATTAAAACATATGTTACTGGAGAAGTTGGGAGGAAATGGGAGGCGCAGAACTTTATGTAAATGGAAAACCTATAAGTTTCTGGGGAAATGTTAAAAACAAAATTACATCGGTATTTGCAGGAAAAATTGTGTCCAAACCGACATCTCAGTCGTAGTTCTAGTTCTAGATAAAGTGGTACGCCTTTATTTCAGAATCACTTTTGGCACCGATTTCTGATGATCTCCAAACGGTTGGGTTTATTGAAAGGCCATTGTGCACGATCAATAATATACTACAGCTGAAGTTTACACAGTTGGACACTTTTCGATGTATTTTACATTTCCGTGTTTGCCATTTGATATTGTCAGTATTATTGATCGTGTACCAGAGCCGTAATATTCCCCCCGCCCCTCATAACCACGCCACTCGTTCACGTTCATATACCTCTCAAAAATTCTAATTTCTGGGGTACCCAGCCCAAATATTTGATGAATTCCAAGATATCGAATAAAAGAGATGTTGTCCCCAAACCGTACCTAGTGATGACTGTATTTCAATAGAAATTGAATCAGCTCGAAACCCTTCTGGTAGTCCTGGTTGATTTTTACAACAATTTTTTTTGTGGCCACAGAGCGTTTCTCAAACCAAAGTGAATTCGCCAAAATTTTGCGGCACCAGCCACCCCTGCCATCATAGCCATTTTATCGTGCTCTTATTTGAGTTATAATCGTGAAACATTATTTATGTGCGTTCGCAGAGCCTGACAGTTTTCGTCTATATGCTGATGATGGCGAGCAACCGAAACCGGTCCGTTTTTGACGCACCTCAACGAGGAAAGACTGACAACGTGGGCTTCTACGGCTACAACTTCGCATGCATTACCCACTAACCCTCGTAGTTTAAGCGATCTTACTAAAAATATCAAATTGAAATCGGTGGTTCCAATATCATAAGCTATTTTGAAGAAAAGGGACAACAAAATGATCATCATTGCTGATATAGGTATGAATATGTTTCATATTTATTATCTTCTGTGAATTGGACAATACATTTTTACAGCTATATCAAGATCAGCCTAATTTTGTACTGCCATTCGCTAGGTCTATTCCAGCAAGGTGTCTGAAACGTTTTCGGAGCAGAGTTGCCATAGGACCAGCCAATTAAATGGAGGGATACATATTGCCCGTGAATTGTTCATAGATTTGCCGGTGCACTTCACGTAAAATTAATGGTTAAATGTTCGGACATTTAATCACTAATTATGCGAAAATTTCACTGTAAATTATTCGTAAATTTGCCGGTGTATTTTTCGTAAAATTAATGGTTAAATATTCGTACATTTAACCACTAATATTGCGCAATATTCACCGTGAATTATTCGTAGATTTGTCAGTGTATTTTACGTAAAATTGACGGTAAAGTATTCGAAAAATTTACGTGAAATATACGAAAAATTACCCATCAAAATTACGTAATATTTACCAGAAAAGGGAGTCATTTTCACGTGATTTTAACGTCGATATGACACGTGAAATGCACGTAAAATTTACGTAGTTCTCGTCGAATATTTCACGTAAAATTAACGTAACTTTGCTACTTGGGTACGGACAAATTGGTGGCTCCACCCACCAATATGACCGCCCACCAATATGTCCGAAGTGTTTCGGACAAATTGGTAGGTGAGGGAATTTTTCCCGTCCACCAATATGACCGCCTGTAAAGCCCGACCAGGCCTCGGTTTAGGGAGCCTCCGGGAAGTGTGTTCAGGGATAAAGATTAACGAAGGCGGCCGCAGCGGCACGACAACTGTCAAGCTTATCACGTATATTAGCTAGTGTCTACAACTTAGCCTAGACTCACCTTCGTCGGACCTGGCGGGTTTGCGGTAGCGTAGACGAGCGGAGCACGCGGGCAGTTCGCAAGGTTACGGTTCCCCCCAGAGATTCGACGTACGCTCTCGGCTGGTACTCCAAAACCCTTCTTCTTAATTAGAGAATTCCCCGGGTTTTATATTAAATCCCAGGGCCATATTTGTGAAAACCCTAGGTGTTGTGGATAACAAGCAGTTTCCCCAAGGATATGTTGACGCTTTCGGGCTATTCCCTCCCGCTCGTCCCTGAGCTCGCCGGGTTCATTCACCGAGCGGTGAATAATTTCCCGGACCGAGCTCCTTTTTCTCCATCGCTTAACATAACGCCCTTTTTAGGGCGTTACACGCCCACCAATTTGTCCGAAACACAACGGACATGTTCGTAGTGTTGAATCGATACCAACAAAGTATCGATACTTTACTCATTTGAAGTATCGAATGGGAAGTATCGAATGGTATTTGGTATCGAATGAAAAGTATCGATACTCATATAACTTGTTTACAGTATCGTATAAAAAGTATCGATATATACTCGGTATCGGTACAGAAGTACCGATACCAAAAGTACTTGGTATTGATTCAAAAGTATCGATACCGTAGTGGTATCGATTCAACAAGCTTGTGATAAAACCCCTCCACCACCAACCAAGAAAAGCCAAAAGCACTACCATCTCTAATGATTTATCGAGTCGTCAATCACTACTCCCTTATACAAATACAGATTCATTTTAATTGAAACACAATGACTACTTAAGCTCGATGCACGCTATGCAACTTGCACCGTAATGATTTTGATTTCACTACGAGCACCTAAGGAAGGGGTAATTTGGTAGAAATGAGGGGTATGACGTAACCGAATAAAATATTTATATTTGGCGGATTTATAAAAAGGGGACAAAACTTAAGCTAGCAAAAAAAAACAATCAATTTGGTTAAACAATTTACACCTTTATAATCTGACCTCTATGATGACGATCTCAGCTCTTTCTCTCGCTTCTTCCGTGTCCGAAAGTCCTCTCCTCATTTTTTATGCAATTTAATTTTTGTTTCGCCTTTTTCTCGCATACTCCTGGCGTTGGAGGGGATTAGGGAGGCGGCCCATACCTCTCCGCTCCACCGTAGGTTTTATTTGCTCGCTTAGCGTTGCAAACTCTTGAAATAGGTTGCCTACCGGTTTTAAAAAATATCCGGTCACTACCGGGGACCATATATTTCATTTCGACCTCCAAATAAATAGCAATATGCTACGAAAAATGCATATTGTGCACCGAGCTTATAACTCTCTTACTTAACCGATACTTTTACGATACCGAATGAATATACCCGATACCGAATATCTACTCATTTGAATCAATACCCATTCGATACCGAGTAAAAGTACTCATTTGAAACGATACCCATTCGACACCGAGTAAAAGTACTCATTTGAAACGATACCCATTCGATACCGAGTATTTACTTGTTTGAATCAATACCCATTCGATACCGAGTAAAAGTACTCATTTGAATCAATACTCATTCGATACTGAGTATTTACTTTTTGAATCAATACCCATTCGATACCGAGTAAAAGTACTCATTTGAATCAATACCCATTCGATACCGAGTATTTACTTGCTTGAATCAATACCCATTAGATACCGAGTAAAAGTACTCATTTGAATCAATACCCATTCGATACCGAGTAAAAGTACTCATTTGAATCAATACCCATTCGATACCGAGAATTTACTTGTTTCAATCAATACCCATTCGATACCGAGTAAAAGTACTCATTTGAATCAATACTCATTCGATACTGAGTATTTACTTTTTGAATCAATATCCATTCGATACCGAGTAAAAGTACTCATTTGAAACGATACCTACCCATTCGATACTGAGTAAAAGTACTCATTTGAAACGATACCCATTCGATACCGAGTATTTACTTGTTTGAATCAATACCCATTCGATACCGAGTAAAAGTACTCATTTGAATCAATACCCATTCGATACCGAGTATTTACTTGTTTGAATCAATACCCATTCGATACCGAGTAAAAGTACTCATTTGAATCAATACCCATTCGATACCGAGTAAAAGTACTCATTTGAATCAATACCCATTCGATACCGAGTCAAAGTACTCATTTGAATCAATACCCATTCGATACCGAGTATTTACTTGTTTGAATCAATACCCATTCGATACCGAGTAAAAGTACTCATTTGAATCAATACCCATTCGATACCGAGTAAAAGTACTCATTTGAATCAATACCCATTCGATACCGAGTCAAAGTACTCATTTGAATCAATATCCATTCGATACCGAGTATTTACTTGTTTGAATCGATACTCATTCGATACCGAGTATTTACTTGTTTGAATCAATACTCATTCGATACCGAGTAAAAGTACTCATTTGAATCAATACCCATTCGATACCAATTAAAGTATTTATTTCAAACGGTACGTTTCCGATGCCGGGAGTTCACGTGTTTAAATTAATTTAAAAAATGTAAAAAAATAAAAAATACTCGGTATTGTTTAAAAAGTATCGAATCGTACTCAGTATCGAATGAAAAGTATCGATTCCTGAAGTACTCATTTCCCAGTATCGAATCAAAGTATCGAAATAGTACTTGGTATCGAAAAAAAGTATCGATCCCAAAACTAACGGGTATCAATTGAAAAATATCGATACTTTACTCTATTTACTGGTATCGATTCAACACTACATGTTGGTGGGGGGTGCGGGAATTCCTTCCATTACCGCACCCACCAATTTGTCCGCCCACCAATATGTCCGGACCCCTTGTCCTCAGGGAATCGTCGTGATATTCTCTCTATATTTCTTGAAAAATCAAATTTTCTGAAATCCTGGGGGGGGGGGAGTTGCCCTCATTACCCCTCCCCCGAGGATCCGCCCCCGAAAAGTACTGTCATGTTCGGGTAAAGTGGTAGCTATTGGAGTCAATTATTCTACGATTTGAGAGACAATGCTATTGATTTAAAATTCCGTCACTTCCCTGGCCACGCCTTTTTTCAATTTTATCCGAGAACCATAATATATGGGCAGCTGCCCTTCACCTAAACTCGAGCTGTAGTGAGACAGCGGCCCACCTTCCTACTGAGAGGCTGCTCGCCATCTTCAGCGTTCGGGTTTCCCAACTGAAACCAAACGCTGAAGATAGCGAGCAGCCGAAACCGGTCAGTTTTTGACGAACCTCTTCAACGGGGGAAGACAGACAGTGTAGGCTCCTACGGCTACAGCTTTATGCATGAACCATATTTGCCTTTTCATTGTCGCTCAGGCAGCTGGCTATCGGATGCGGCGAAGCAGGCAGAAATGGCCAATTTTAAAAGAAAATCGTGATTTTCCGATTCTGAATTGTTTGCACTAAAAGGTTTTTTTACTTTGATAGGTATGTTTTAAAAGTGCATTCGATTGCTGCGGATGCACTGTCTCGCAAGAAAATCGAGAGGACTTTTTACAATGCCTTGAAACACTTAAAACTGTCTCCAAACACTACTGCCCGTATTTCTGAACGTTCCTTAAGAATTCCTCGAGTCTAAAACGTGTAAGATCAAGCAATTTAAAATCTGAAAATCGCGATTTTCGATGGAAATTGGTCATATCTGTCCGCTGAGCTCTATCTGATAGCCAGCTGCCGGAGCGAAAATAAGGGCAGATACGATCAGTTCCATGTAAATGTAACCATTTGATGATTTTTCTGATCGTTTCTCACGTCAAACAAAAATATTGTATCGCGTATGGCGAATACAAAAATATTGTATGGCGTATTGTATCGCGAGTGCTACACTTTTGAAGAAAATCATCTGGTTTCATTCAATTTTTCAAAATATAGTAGATGACATTACAAAATTAGTAAGTGGTGCATTACCTGAGAGTTTTTTGTTTTGCGGACGAGGCTTGCCGAGGCCGCTAATTAAAAACGAGCGGGTAGTACCCAAAGATATAGAAATACTGGATTGCTCACGATAGACGGGGAATCCGAGCCAGTAGTTGGGGGGGTTGGCCTTGATGAAGTCCGCGTATCTGAAACCTCCGTATTTATCGCATCCCTCCCCCAGTACCCTGCCACCTCATCCGTACACCTTCGTGTGCAATGTTTCCCAATTATTTACTTATTCATTTCAGTTTATTTTTTGAATTATAAATCAAAGTTAATGCCTTTCAGTTTTATTTCAAATGTTGGACTGTGAAAAATGTATGAATTCATTTGGCTTGTATGGGTGCTGCATGATGACGAATGTCACTCCGGAGGAGGAAATTATGTAAGTTTCCTATTTGTAAATTTGTGTTTTTCATGTTTGAAAAGTACCTTTTCACAATTGTCTTATACCTGTGCAGTTTTATAGCTTCTTGGAATGTCACTGCCTTCGTGTGTCCGTTAGTTTCTTGAGAGCTAGAAGAGAAAAAGAGGGTCCTTCAGTTTTTTGGTGTAAAAAATATATTTTTGCCGAATGGAAAGAAGTGGTCAATGCCTGTTAGTGTATTTCTCAAACGCTGGCGTTGGGCGTTAACGCGGCGTTGCAAAGGGAAAGCCGGGAGAATTCTCAACGCCGCGTTGGTCCAACGCTCGTGTGAACCGGGCCTTAATATCGCGACAAAATTGAATGAAATCAGGTAATTAATAGTTGGTATGAACTGTTGTTTATTATACAGAACGGGCCCTACATGCTGAATTGTGATTTTTAAAATTGGATAGCTCATTCCCACTGTACGACTAACGTATAAGGAGTTTTTAAACGTACCGCCAACCCGGACTCCATCAAGGTCACGGGGTGCAGGTTAGACCGTTTTTCTCTCGTACAATTCAACATCCGTGAGCAATCCAGTAGTTCTATATCTTTGGTAGTACCACTTAATAGTCGAGTGATGTACGTTATTTTTCGCGCAACTGTCGTCGAATATTTCCCACAAAAAAAAAAAAACGTGTCTTAAGATATTTCTATAATCACCGATGAGACTTCCGGTGTGTGTTAGGAGAACATCTGATGTGGCTTTGGCTTGGGTTTTTTTTTTTTTTTTTACAGTTAACCAATGTTTGCTGTCCACAGATTATGTTCTCTTGAAGGTCTCAACTTGTATTCTGTGATATGACGTTATTGTTATTGTTATTGTTTTGCTTTGTTTTTTGTTCCTCTTTCTGTCTGTGCCTGTTGATTTGTTAACTGTGTTTGGGTTTCACACACGTAAATACCATAACATTTCCAGAATGAGTACCTGCCTATAAATTCCCCATCGTCGTGCGAAAAACGTCGTTCATTACTCGTCGGAAAGTGAAATATCATGTGCTCGTGTAATAGACTCACTCGACTGCGTCTCGTTCGTCTAACAACACTCGCACGATATTTCTTACTTTCCGCACTTGTTATGAAATGTACTATTTCATGTCAGTTTTACAACTTTACTGTACAGTTTTCAAAAACTGAAGCTATAAAGTACCAGGTTATGAAAAATGCAACTTACTGGAGTTATTATGTTATCGTAATGGGCAACTTAAGAAGCAGGTAGCGCGAAAAATATATGAAATGGAACGGACCTTTTGGATTCCGCTTTATAATTGTCCGAACGACGTAATTGTCCGATTGTGTTGACCGAACGCATCAATTGCACACGAATGAAAATTGACTCCGTGCAAAATGTGCAATTCTAGTGCAAAATTATACTTCCCTCGCTCGTTGTGTAATATACTTTTTTCGTATCATTTGATCGTGCCTGGCGTTTGTAAGGGCTTGTCATACGCCTACAGAGGTTTCCTTAGTAACTAAACGCCAGACAATTTCAGTGGGACATAATGGTTAGCGTTCGAAGTTTGCAAAATTTGTGCCTCGACATCGGATCATCTGATCGGATCATTTCCTACTATTTGGATGCTCTCCTTTGTCGAAATATTTCAATGCCAGACAAATCGGATGGGACACTGAGTAGATGTGAAAGGATGAATTTGCAAAAAAAAAAAAAAAAAATGGGGTGGGGTACTTGGATGATTTGAACGTGTCTGGCGAAGCTAACATTGCATGATTAGCCATCCATGTATCACATTTGTCACTTCGCCAGACATTTTCAGCGGGACATGGGCTGTGACAGACAAATTGAAAGTGATGTCTTACCGATAATTTAATAATTATACGAAATATTCGGATGATCAGCCAAGTTACTTAAAACAATGCATCGAGTGACTGTTCTTAAGATTCGCAAACTTCTACAGGTTACGACTCTTTCACCCGAGTGAAAAATAAGATGCCAGTATAAGCCGCTGAATATACAATTTTTGAAGACTCACTCTTGGCGCCGTTTTTCTATGAAATGACTGGGCTTGATCATTGGATAAGTTATTGGTTGTGAATTGTGGGTGACGAAATTATACTTTCAATCGCCATCTTCAAGTCACAAAAGGCGTGTTTGCCAACAGGTAGGTAGGTAGCTCTGGTGAGAGCAAAAATCACACATAGGTCGGTCATTTACCCATGAAATTACCATCCGAAAACCATTCACAAACCTTACATTGAAAATATGAAACCACATGTCAAGAAAAACAAAAACCAAAAAAGAAGACGCATGTGAGGATGTTGAGGATCCCTCAACAAAACGTCGCTCTGAGAAAAAAAAAAAGAAAAAAAACGGCAGGATCGGTCATTAAAATTGAGAAATTGAGAAAAAATCAAATCACTCGTGCCTCCTAAATAAAAGTTTTTTTGTTGAAATCTTTAATATTTTTGGAGGGAGTGAAAACATCGCACTATTGAAATGGAGCAACACGTTCGAGAGTCCATCACTAAGTGGACAGACTATAGTACCACTAATTTTTTTTTATGTACAAGCCAAAACCAACCACCCTGTATATACAAGTCATACAGGGTCACCACCGATTTCATGAGGTTCCCTTCTTCAATACAAATTTTAATCGAATTTTCTGCAAAAAAAAAACATAATATTTTGTGGGTTTGGCTCACTCAGAAACCAATTTCTCGGATTTCGCACTCTAAAAACCGTTTTGCTGATTTTTCTCGCTAAAACCCTATTTTTGCGGTTCTGGCTCACCGAAAACCCAATGTCGCGGTTGTTCTGTTGCTGAAAACCCAATTTCGCGGCTGTGAGAGGGGTTGTCTAATTTAAACCCCAATTGTGTATATTTTTCTCACGAAAAAAAAAAAAACCCTTTTCGCGTTTTAGTCCAGTAAACAAAGCAAAAAAGTGGGGTCTGCTGGAAAAAACTCCAATCCAAAGAGTACAATCTAAAGAGATATAATTTAGCCTTGTGTAATTGTAAAGCCTACTCCACACATACTGGGTTCGCCAAATAACCCAAAATATTACCTAATCAATTTCTAGGATTGCCTAGAAACCGACCAACTGGAAATTGAAAAATACGTTGCTCGTTACTTGGCGAATATCACATGTGTGAAGCCGGCTTCCTGTAAGGCGGCTACACACTATCGTGGTATGTCATAACACGAAACATAAAAAAAAATGTTTCGGCTTGTTTCGCCGCATGGGCGTAGCCTGCGGGGGGCAGGGGTGGGCAGTTGCCCTCCCCTAGAATAAAAAACGCAGATTTCGTGGGGCAGCTGCCCACCCCCAAAATTCCAAAAATTTCTTCCCTGATCTGGCTAACAGAAACACAAATTTATTATATTTCGCTCCAGAAATCCAATTTTGCGGATTTTTCTCACTAAGAAAAACAACACATTTTCGCACATCGGTTTCACCAAAAATCAAATATTCGCGAATGTTTGTTGCTGACAAACCGATTTCGAGGGTCGGCTTTTCTTGGAAACCGATTTTGCTGATTTTTCGCACTAAAATCCCATTTTCGCAAGGTTCGACGCGCAATTTCGTGTGTTTGGGTTAGCTCAAATCGTGTTTAGCCTGCTGGGCCATACAGACTTATGGTGGGAGAGAAACTGCCAGCTCTGTTTACCGTCTCAGGTCTAAAATTCAAAGTTTAGCTCCAAAAGTATCACTTTCCGGAGTGGGAGGGAGAGAAGTTTCAATTTTTCGACGTAAAATCCGAAATAGAAGGCTACAAATGACAGGTTTCCAGCAGATATTTTTTTTTGACGGATATAGTGGCCGTTTCTGTGCAAATTTAGTCTCTGATGACCGTGAATTGACGCGATTCTAACCTCCAGATCCTGTTAGAAGCCTGAAAAAAGGCAATGGTTCATCTGTTATTTTCGCCAGTGAATCTGCCCACAGGTGTAGTGGATCCAGTTTTTCCTCAAGTGGAGTTGCACAGAATCCCCCCCCCCCATTTAACTCGTGAATGAGCACTATTTGTAGCGTCCAATTGTCGTTTTTATTTAATTTTAGGTGAAACTGAGTGCTTTTTCTCAATTCTACCTCGAACTATAGCCTATTTTCTTCATTTTAACCGTAAAAAGGTCTCAAAAAACCGTGAAATAACGCATTTTTTTATTTACTATTTTAATTACGGCCTGCACTGGGTATCGCCTATAAACCGCGAATAGGTGCGTTCTTTCAATTTCAGCCGCAAAAGAACAGTTTTTCCTCAATGTAACCTGTGAATGAACGCTATTTCTCAATTTAAGCCACGGCAATTACACTATAATCAACAAAAAACTGTGACAATTTTGCCAATTCATTTTCCTTCAATTTTAACCGCAAATTCGTGCTTTAATCTCAATTCTGCCTTGAGCAACTCCCCCCTTCAAATTTCAGCAGTGAAAAGGTCCACATAATACTCATGTTAATGAATTTCATTAATTTTGACCCGGACGTTGCATCACGAACCTTAAAATAGGTGTTTTCCTCAATGTGCCATAATTTTAGCCGAAAATAAGAACTTTTTCAAAAATGTGTGCGCTAAGTCGCCCTCTTTCTCGATTGTACCCGCAAACTTGCTATTTAAATGTATAAAAACAGTCAATTATCACTTTTTCGCAATATTCACCGAGATGTTAGTTTGAGAAACCACGAACTGGTGCCTTCTCTCAATTTTACCTGCGTGAGAGAGCTCCATTTCTCAATTTTAGCCGTGAAATGGCATTTTTCCTCACTTTTAGCCGCAAATGAGCGATTTTTCTCAATTCTACATTGAACGCGCAATTTATTTTGTCAATTTTAGCCGTGAAAAGAGCACTGTAAACCGTGAGTTAGCGCATTTTCTTAATTTCGGCCCGGACTTTGGATCGCGAAACCGCAAATTGGCGTGTTTTCTCAATTTCAACCGGGAACAATGAGCAGATTGTATTTCTCAAGTTCAACGTGAATCAGCGCTATTTCTCAATTCTAGCCGTGAATGGGTGTTTTCGCTCAGTACTAGCCGGAAAATGTCCTTTTCATGGATTTCATCCGCGAACGAGCACTTTTTCTCAAGACGTGCCCCCCCCCCCCAACTCTGAATCCGTGTGCCTGGCTGGCTGCCCACCCCTTGATCATGGGCTGGCTACGCCCCTGTTTCGCCGTATGTGTTTCGTGTTGTGAGTCTACAACGTAGCAGCCTGTACACACTAAGGGATTGTTACCCCGAAACATTTCAACTGCGGATACTAAAATGTGTCTCGCGAAACAGACATTAAGCACTCAGAAGCCTTCGAGATGTCAGACGATGATGTGCTAGAAGCTACCGTGGCGTACATAGTCGCGAACCGGGCGTTTGTTGCACAAAAAAAAGCTTTAAGAGTGAAAAATAAACGGCGATGGTGGAATCTCTCAATTTACTTTAATCGATAACTCGAATCACAAATTCTCTTCAATTTTTGCAGGAGTGGCGGCACGGTTTTAAGGTTAAGTCTCTTGAAGGAGCTTTCAGGTCTATTTGAAAACTTCTGCAGGTAGTATACTAGTACGTAGTACTAGTACGTAGTACTAGTACTATTAGTAAGGAGTATACTAAACCTTTTGTTGTTTCGGCGAAAGTGTGTACGAGCATTTGTACTTGTTTCTGTTTCGTTGTTATGGCGAAACAAAACCCTTTGATGTGTCTGAAAAACCGACTTTTTTCGGATACACTCGTAACATGAGACAGAACAGTTTTTTATGCCATAACACGAAACAAGCATCCGTCCACACTTGCGGGATGTTTCGCCGAATACGGTTGTCTCGTGTTTCGTGATATGACATAACACGATAGTGTGTAGCCGCCTTAATTCCTGTAATCACAAGGAAATCTAAGCACTAATACGCTCAAACCTCAAGGAGTTCTACCAACAATACCCAAACCACAACAAGCTCTAAAAAAACGAAACGCTCTAACGAAACGGTAGTTTTTAAGCCATTAGCCTGTTGCGTGCATCACGAAAAGCAGCCCCAGGGGCGCGTTAAAATCAGTTCCAGACACCTTTCCTTCAACGCTGGTCGGTCGTGCTGATTGAAGCCTAATTTGCTTACTCATTTTGTAGTGTACTTAATTTATGACAAAAATGCATTGCTTACTATTTATTCGTATTGGTTGGTTGGTAATGGTATTTATTGGTATTGGTGGTGGTTGATGGTATTTAATGGAAACCCCGTTGACAGCCCACCACCACTAGTCGCAGAATGGTGCTGGGGATAACTAACCAATTTTTGGTCGTTCATTCTTAATTTGGGGGGAAAATCAGATGTTTAGCAAAATCTCAATTTTGTTTTCAAGCAACACGATTTCGGGACGAAATCTCGCAAATTCGCGTTACAGACCTGCACAATAATTTTCGATTACTAAATTACTAAAAAGGTACTTGATAGCTCACGAATTAGCATCGAATTCGTAGAAGAATTCGATGGAACTGTGCCGCAACCTACCGCAGCCAAGCTTTTGGGTTCCAGGATCTGTCAACAGCACAGGTTACAGCTCATAAGACCTATCCTATGAACGACCTACCTACTTCAGGTAGAGAAGAGCATCAGTTCAATGTTGACAATTTATGGTTGGGAATATGTTATATTACTTTTCAACAATTTTTGCAAAAACTATGTACAGCCTATTTCATACGGGACGAAAATAATGATAAATGAAGTTATTTTTTGATCACAATAAATGATTGTTGCTGCTTGTTGGGCCTTATAGTGTCAAATAGTAAATTCCATTAATAGACACGTAATGAGGAAGTAACACATTTTCCAAAACCATGCCGTCATGATAGCTTGGTTACCAAAACTCAGGAAAACACGATCCGTTCACATAAAATCAGGCCCTATATTTTTTTATTAATTTTTAAAACTATTGGGTTGCGGGACCCATTTGAAATAGGCTAGATAGACTGATGACGCAATAACAGCCTTCGCATAACCTTCACAATGGCTTCCCACAAATCAAACAATGGGCTTAGTGCAAAGTTTAAAATGAGAGCGCTCTAGGTTTCAAACTGTGCGATTCTTGTTCCGACTTGTTAGGGTATTCTAAGTGAAAATGCGTGAGTCGCTTTGTGATTTCCCGTTTTTTAACTGTAAAATTAATGAGATGGCCTCTCATGATTTTTGCCAGCTTTTTAGGTACATATATTTTATGAAAAAAATATTTTGAAGTCACACGTGTAGCTAGAAGAGACAAGAAAAAATTAATTCTTGGCCCATCGACGTCCTATGGTCGAACTGCGAACTTGAATTTTTATAATAATTATTAGTCCATTCATTTCCACCATCAGGCCAATTTTGTAATTTTTCAGGGTTCGTATTTGATGCCACACTTCACTTCATTTCATTCAAATCATTAAAAAAATTTAACAAATGCCAGCAAAAAAACAATATGTTTTTCATAGCAATAATTCTATTTCATTCATTTGTTTGAAGAAAATGAATAAAATAGAAACATTGCTTCAAAAAACATATTGATTTTTTGTTAGAGAACAGGCACGCTGGGCCCTTTTACACGGGTAAGTTTTTTGTTCAAAAATATGTTCATTGAACATATTTGCAGTTGTAAATTCTGTAAATTTTTCTTAAAATGGCTACTTTTTAAAAAACTTAGGCCCATATTCATAGACATTTTTTAGGGCCCGTTCACAAGCTCTATGTTTGTGTCGTGTGGTGTCTATGCAACCTATAAAAATGCTTCATTTTTCGAGGGATTAAATTTGTTGGCTGCCCAGACTCCACAGAACGTAAACATAGAGCTTGTGAACGGGCCTTTAAAATTAAATTTCCTTAAGTGGGCGTCAAAACAGATGATTTAATACCAACAAAAACTGGATTGACTTTTACTTAGGAGAATTTTAACTTAAGAAGCGACTATGGATACGGGTCTTACTCGTGTAAAAGGGGTTTACACAATTAAGTTTTTTGATCAAAGTAGGCATTTAAATAAAAAAAAAGTGGCAGATGTTTCAAGCCCGAAATTGTCTGTTTGCGATCAGGTTGAACATATTTTTGAGAAATACTCAACATAGTTTAAGCATGACCCCCCTCTACTCCCCACGGAGTAGAATCAAATGCCCCGATCAAATTCCCCATAGAATGGAGTCAAAATCCATTCTTCCGGGAAAAGAAACCGGAAATATCAGGAAAATTGGCTCCTATTATATCTTCCTTTTTCACTGGTGGTGTGCAATCCCCCCCCCCCCCAGGGAAGAGAACATTTTAGTTTTGTCCCCCCCCCCCATTCATAAAATGCTGGATCCACTACTGGATCTGGGATTGGTCTATTGTGCATTCCTAGCTGTGCGTTTTAGAAATTTAACAAAGGGCCAGTATAAGATGTCAAACATGATTTATTTTGAAAGGTAAAGAACGAGAAACGCGAAGATATTTGCAATTAAAAATAGGTGTATTAGGCTACATAGGTACACATTAATTAAAATATGTACTTTTCCATAGGCTTATTATTATTAATGAGTGGGCCCGCACCCGGCCATGTCGAGTCCGCCAAAGTCAAAGCCCTTATTACAGGGTTAAATAATGTAATCTCAAAGAGTTTTTGAAGAAAATTAAAGTTTAATTATTTCTTTAAATTCCCTTATTGTTTCCTGACATCCTTCTTTTCCAAAGGCTATAAATAGGAAGAGGAGAACTATGTGCATTATGCACGCCCAAGTGCATTTGCCCCCCCCCCCATTTTTTAAAATTCTGAACCAATCTGTGGGCATGTAGAATAAAAACGTCGGCAAATCAAAGTTTTCTGCCACATGTACTCTTTTTTCTTCTCCAACGAAAACAGAGACCTGTTAGCTCCGCCCTTCTGCAACTCTGCGGGAATAAGCCAGCAATTTTTGAGTGTAAGTGGAAAACAATTGAAGAAGGGGGGACGAGAGTTTCATCTAGTGCATTCCTGCTAGAAAATACATAAAGTGCTTCAGTAGAAAATTACTGAAATGCTCTAACTGGCCTGTCCTGTTGACGGCCAGGATCCACTTCACCCGGTCTCTCTTTTTCGTAAGGTTTATTGGGAAAACCGTAAATTCTAGGCCTTTATATTTATCAGACGAATTAATGTAACCCACAACACAGCACTGCACCGTTTTAATTGAAGGAAAAGCTTGAAAGCGTCCTTTAAACGAAAGTCAGAGCACGTTCTTCATAGGGATTCAATAGAGGAGAGCGAACTGAAGTTAGAACAAGTATTGCGCTAGTCTGCCGCTAGTCTGCGGGACTGTCACTTTGCACTAAGCCCATAAGACTTAGGAGAAAGGGGACGGTCAAGAAGGGGGAACACATGATAACAGCCATGATGTGGAGGGTTGGGAGGGGTCACGACCCTTTAGTTACGTCACGAGTCACAGACCGGCCGTTTAAGGTAACAAAAAAAATTGGCAAGTTTTATTATTTCGCTATAAATCGAAATCAATCATTTACGCACTAATATTCAATTCCTGGTCATATTTAGTCATTTTCTTTAAAAAAAAAATGTCTCCAGCGATTTTTATTTTTTATGTTACTTCCTCATTGAATGAATGGGACTGATAAATAAAATACTAATGGAAATTGTATTAAGCAGAGTTTTGTATTACCTCATCAAATTAAACTTCAATAAATACTTAAAAAATAAAAGTCGATTTCGCTTAGCTCATTAGTTTTCATTTATGATCGTTCAAATTAAGAATATTCATTTTTCTGGTGGAAAGATGTTTTGTAGTTTTGAACTGATATTATAACAATTAGCATGAATGGTCTAAAACGTACCTTAAAATACCCCTTGTTCAATTTACGCTGACTTGATAATTGCGAGATCATGGACACTAGGATGAATATTTTGTTCACCATCCTCCTCATTCCACAGTTAATGTCTGTTCCTCGTTTCATTTGGATGGTGCTTTGAAAATCAGCGGCGTCGTCGCTCTCCTCTCAATGACTCTTGTTGTTGTTGCTGCTGCCGTTGTGTCGGGGGCGGCGGTGGAGGAGGAGGCGGCGGCGGCGTCACATTTTCACTTATCGAGGGTACTTGAGACACGTGAAACTGGCGCTCGCCGTCGGGGCTAGTGATTAGAACGCTTGGTATGGGCGGTAGTTGAGTATTAGGAGACAGCGGTTGCCGCCCTCCGGTTGACGGTGTTGTCGTCGTTTGAGATGCCACGGCCGGCGCCGACAATTGGTGGGCGGTTTTCCGTGACAGTGACGAAGGAAGGGGAGTGAAGAATCGACCGCTTGAACGTAATGTGGACTCGCTGCGACTTCCTACGCACAATACAAATCCCATTAGTGGATAATGAATGCATTTGAACATTACTTAAAATTAATCTTGAGGAATGTATTTTGTAATAATCAGCCTCTAGCCTCTTCATGCACTCTACGTCTAGATTTTTTCGTGCTTTTCTGAAATTAGAAGTTAGTTTTAGACTTTAATTCGTTAATTTATGTTGTTGTTTGAAGGAGATACAACTATTCAACTCTACACATTCGTGGTTATGTGAGCGCGTAGGTATTACTGGATGATCATTTAACTTGGAGAGTTAAATGATTACTATATATATTATATTATTATATTAAAAACCGTATTGTAAATATACGCTTTGTGGAACGGATCATTTATTTCCTAACAGTATAGTTTCTTTACATTACGCCCATTTTGTTTGTTAGTATCTTCGCCTCCGCACTTATGAATATACTACGCTATTATTTTTATTTTCTTCAATCAAGTCACGTGATTTTTCACCCGGTGCAGGCAAGGAAACAGGCCTGGGACCCTATTCAGGTTTCGGAAAAAAATGGCGCAAATGCTGATAAGGCGGGATAATGTTATTTCTTAAACGGCATCCTTGTATCCCTCTGCGGCATTTTCTTCCCGTCAAGTCTGAATAGGCCTCCTGGTGGGTTCGTATCCGTACCCGTATCGCTCCGTCACAGTTAAAACATAGTGAATAGATGGGCATAACCCTTTGAATTGAACAAACCGGATCGAAAAGAACGATGTAACTGAGTTACATCATTCGAGTTACAAATGAATGCAGCAAAGAATGTAACCGATTGTTACGTATTGTTCATTGAACCAGACAAGGTGAATTCATCATTGCATTAGCCGTCTGTGCTATGACGGTTTTCTAAAATTCTATGATTAATATTCTATGTTAAACTGACATTCAATAGAGGTTTCCGTGAAAAATGCTGAGCATCGTATTTGTGATGCGTCGTATTGTTATTTGTTATAAAGTCGTTATTTCTCTGCCAAGTCCCTTGAGGCCCTTAGGTTCATTTTATCTCACCTTCTCTTATCCTGCCCGTCATAGTAGCACACATCCTATAGTGATTATTGTTGATATCTAGATTCATTTTATTGCATGATAAAGGGTACAAGAAAACAAATATTTTATAGAAGTTTTCGGTACATTTTCCTTAGGATTTTCTTAAATTTTCCCTACTTCATTAATACCTACTCCGCTGCACATTCTGGCAGAAAATGTCTGTAAACTTAGTTTATCAGGATAGACGGGCTATTTTTTCTCTTCAATCGTGGCCAACGAGGCTGAGTATTTTAATGAAGTCCTTTTGGGACTTGAAACGGAAAATAAAGGTTTAGTTTGACCACCTTGTGATATAGAAGCAGCCCGTTTACGGAATCCACCGGTACTTGGCCCCACCGGAGGCACTTGAGACAATCGCCTTTGACTCAACCCTTTCGCTCCTCCACCTGGCGCCGTGGTAAACGACTGCGGTTGGTAGCTCGGCCTACGAAACAGGCCTGGTCGAGGTGGCATTGACGGCGATTCGGTTCCCAACTTTCCCGTTGATGACATTGGCGGTGGTTGGAAGAGATAGCTGAGACTCGGATGACGACTTTGACTCCGGCTACCGGATATTTGAAGGTTATCATCGCCGACGCTCATTCGAGTGGTGTCGATAGGTTCACCTGAGCCTCCCATTTGTTGCTCCTGAAGCTGGCGAAGAGTCGCCATCGCTCTAATAAAATCGGCGACGCTGGTTTGTTCCAAGAAGGGATTTAATGGTCCACTCCTGCCGGCGGTCTGCTGAGGCCCGAGAATTTCCATCATGCTGGCCCGCCTCATACTTCGAGCAGTTATATAATTCATTTCGTCCTGAAAAATAGATAGTGATGGTGATTGCCGATTGCTGTAAAAACAAATTCTAATTGACTGATGACTGTTTACTTCATCTTCATCGAAGTCATCGTCCAGTGATCTCGCCCCTGGCGACGCGGGAAGCCCATCATTAGGATATTTTCGCCCTTTATTACTGGGTTTGTTCTTATTTTTCTTTTTATCTCCGGAGAAAAAGTTCATGGCCGCCGCTGAAAGGCGCCTCACATTTGCCACTGGTGACAGTTTGCCGAGGCGATCCTTATTTCCCTCCACCACACCCGTTTCGGCATCACTGGAATGTGCTCTGTATGTCAAAGGGCGGTATAAAATTACAAATATAGCCCCGAAACGCGAGATCGCTTTAATTAAAATTGGCACTAACTTGTTCATGTTCTGCACCATAGCCGTTTTACGTAGATCCTCACCCCCGGACCAGGTTTTCTGTTGATCATAGTTGACTGAAATCGGCCCGATACGCATGAACATAGCGTCCGACCTAGCTCGATCTCGTTTTCTCGGTTGCACTTCAGACCAACTTCCCGAACTTCTTGTGCTGTAAACTTGCCTTTCCGAGTTCAAAATCTCGTCGTCCGTGAACAGATTAAGTCCTTGCTGCTTATTGAAAAAATCAAATTTAATTAGCGAAACAAACAGCAAATAATATATTTTCAACTACTAAGAACAAACGAACAACTCTTTAAGGTGGTTTTTCCATTTTCGAGCTCCTTCGGAAGTGATCAAACATTCAACAATCGTTCGGAGCTAGAGAATAATGCTATTTTGCGTCGAAAAAAATTACTTCTCGTTGTTTTCCAACTTAGCACTTCAAAGAATATGCAAAGTGCACCTCGGGGACGTCCTCTTTTAAAAGAACACTTCAACCTCCCCGCTTCCTCCTACTTTTTCCTGGCCAACCCGTAATTATCATTGTTATTTAACGGAGTGCGCAAAAAAGCGTTTGGGCGGTTTTCAAGATTTTCTCAAACATTACAATTTAATTATAAGTCAACCGACTATTGTACCCCTCTCCCCACTGTCATTCAGTAGCGTTTCTTCTTCAAGTTTGAAGTGGATAAAATTTGTTTTTCTTTCAAGGAGTGTTACGCCCGAAATAGCGAAAGCGATGATTAATGTACAACCAATTTTTCGCGTTACGTTGTGTAGAATTATCTGAACTCCGCGAATTATTATTCGCTTTATTGAACCTTGAATTATTCGAAAAACCGCGTATTATGCTTTCCGCGTTTTTATTTCACGATTACTTACCCGGGAAAACGGCGAATCCCTCACGCTCAGGCGGCGACCCATCAAAGTAACCAGATCGTCCGTGTGAATATCGCCGGGTACGATCGACGGTCTCGGCGTGTCACGGAATGTGGCCGCGATGTCGATATCGTGAATAGCACCATCCGACGCTCTTCTCGGCAATCCCAGTTGAGTGCGAAGAGTTTCATCGACTTCAGAGAAAGCCCGCCGACGACGTCGACCCACTCCGCCGTCATTTTCTCCATTCTGTCCGTCTGTTCGATCGAGAAATGCCAACCGTCGGTTATAACGGTTCGAGTGTTACTTTTTGTTTTACTTTCTCGTATCTTTGCCTTACCTCTGAGCTCTTCGAGCTCTTGCCTAGAAATCGGCACCGGCCACTCTGACAATTCAGGAGCAGACTTACTAAGGAATTGACTTTCAGAGAAACGTCTCTTCTTGTCCTTATAGATGGGCTAGAAATAATGAGAAAACAGCAATTTAGATTTGGGATCAATAATAGTTCGAGAGCTAGCGACAGTCCGATTCAACCGGAAGAACATAGTCACTAAAGGTGTGCAAAATGATGGCATTTGACCCCCTATTTACGAGTCCGGAAGTCTGCCATGCTGTATCTGGGGCCTAAGGACATGAATTTAACCAGAAGAACATAGTCCAGAAACTAGTCTAATTAGAAAGGTTTTATGGAGCTGATTACGAATATGATCGTCTGCCACCGTCTGCCTGGGGCATTTGCCCTCTGTGCATGGCTCGCCAAACTCACGTAATTCGGTAAATTTTAATTAACCGGAAGAACACAGTCCTGAAACTGGTCTTATTCGATAGGTTTTATGGAGATTATTACAAATACAATCGTCTGCCGGTGTCTGCTTGGGGCATTTGCCCTCGGTGGCCAGTAAACTGCTTAAATCAGCGATATTAATTAACCCGAAGAACTAAGTCCGGAAAATGGTCTTTTGCGACACGTTTCATGTGGCTGAATACGAAAATGATCGTCTTCCGGTGTCTGCCTAGGGAACATGCCCTTAGTGACCAGTCAAACTGCACCAGAGGAAAATGATTAACCGGAAGAACATAGTCCTGAAACTAGTCTCTTTCGAAAGGTTTTATGGAGCTGATTACGAATATGGTTGTCTGGCATGGTCTGCCTGGGGCATTTGCCCCTTGTAGCTCGCCAAACTCTGGAAATTTGGAAAATTTTAATTAAGGACTCTGTTCTTCCGGTTAATTAAAATTCACCAAGATTTGTGAGTTTGGCGAGCCACAGAGGGCAAATGCCCCAGGCAGACGGTGGCGGACGATCATATTTGTAATCAGCTTCATAAAACCTTTCGAATGAGACTAGCATCACGACTATTTTCTTCCGGTTAATCATTTTCCCTCTGTGCAGTTTGATGGGTCACTGAGGGCAAGTGCCCTAGGCAGACACCGGCAGACGGTCATTTTCGTGTTCAGCCACGTGAAACCTGTCGCATAAGACAATATTCCGGACTTAGTTTTTCCGGTTAATTAATATCCCTGATTTAGGGAGTTTGACTGGCCATCGAGGGCGAATGCCCCAGGCATACACCGGCAGACGATTATATTTGTAATAATCTTCATAGATCCTTTCGAATAAGACCAGTTTTAGGACTATGTTCTTCCGGTTAATTAAAGTTTACTGAATTTCGTGAGTTTGCGAGCCACTGAGGGCAAATGCCCCAGGCAGACGGCGGCAGACGATCATATTCGTAATCAGCTCCATAAAACCTTTCGAATGAGACTAGTTTCAGGACTAAGTTCTTCTGGTTAAATTCATGTCCCAAATTAAGGACTTTAATTATCTATAAAATCCTTAGGACCCAGATACAGCATGGCAGACTTCCGGATTCGTATATAGGGGGTCAAATGCCATCATTTTGCATGCCTTTCGTGACTATGTTCTTCCGGTTGAATGGGACTGTCGCCAGCTCTCGGTCTATAATTAATTACGAAAGGAATAATGATGAGAATTCGCCAAAACGAAAAAAAAAAAATCTAAAAATAGTTCGTTGAACCAATGCCGCACAATGGTATCATGATACCAACAAAAACCCATTCTAATTTGATGAAGGAGGGCAAAAGACTGCTGTTTCACTCTTTCACGCCTTCGAAATATCCGGCTCTAGTGGTTTTTTGCAGTTCACGATCCAGAATAGTGTCAAAACACTAGTTCGAATTTGTTCGGTAATTCGTTTAATTGTGGCTAGCGATAACGAATTTCTCATTGGGGAGATTTTATTTTATTTGCTTTGGCTTTTTGAAGAAAACTCTCCCCATACAATTATATCGTACCTTCACTCGGTCAATGTAGTTCTCGTTGAGCGTTTTACGAACGCTATTGACGTCCTCAATGAATTCTTGCCAGAGTCTTGTGTGCGTCTGGCGAATCTTATGAGCCAATTTCCTCTCGAGTCGATTAATTCTTTTCGACTTCATTCCTCGCGTGATAAATTCGAGTATCATGACGAGATACCCGAGACCGAACATGATCCAAATAATTATGAATATTTTGTATACCAACTCCCAACCTTGTTTCACGGTGTTCGTTTGCCCTGGGGAAAGCTCCCTGTTTAGCTAATTAAAGTTAATATATAAAAATCTATAATGATCTTACCTGCGACGTAGTCTCCGAACCCAATAGTTGATAAAGTAATGTAAGCGTAATAAATACTGTCACAGAACGTCCAACCTTCGAAATACACAAATATGAACGTAGGGGCTATGATGAAAACGGCTAGACCAGGCACCAGATACGTCAAAACGTCTAAAATAAGCGTCAATTTGGACTCGTACACGTGGGTTTTGTACCTGTGGTGGGCTCGTAGAAGCTGTAGGGACATTTTTTGGGTCAGCCATTATTTTGTAAAGATGGCCATCGAATATGGATGGCATAGGTATACTTACTCGAGAGCCAAACCAATCGCCCAAGTGCGCCAAAATGATCCCCGTGAAGGGTATACCAATTAAACTGTACACTATGACTATAATTTTGCCCTCGTCGGTTGTAGGGGTGAGATTACCGTAACCTAAAAGTTAGTGAGATCAACTAGGTTTTATAAGAATTCACAAGTATTTTGTTGGTCGTTTTCCTATGCTACGCACCCTTGATTTAAATCCTGTGGCGCATTGACAGAAAAATGTATAAGCGATAAGACAATCAAATTATTGAACACTTTGCGAGGAACTAATTCAATTTCATATCCCTCCTCGGGGAGGGATCCAATCAAAAAACATTTATTTCTCACCGATTGTGGAAAGAGTTGTCAATGTGAAGAAAAAAGCGTTATAGTACGTCCATTTGAACTCGTCATCCGTCTCTCCAGCTTTCAGCAATCTCGATACATCGCGCGTTTCAGTCGAACATAGACGAGCGGCTTGATTCAGCACATAAGTGACATTTTCACCGAGACCAGACAGTTGTATTAGGACACCTGGGGAAACAAAATACCTTATCAATGAAGGTACCCCTAATTGCATTGAAAAATGTTAAGCAAATGCCCCAAATTAGGTAATTTACTTTCGATTGCATCCTCGAAACGTGGAAAATAACAGCATGCAAAAATGTGTGGTAAAGGCGCTACGGTGTTAGAACGCTCGTGTGGATCAAGTCCGGGAACATGATCAGAACCGGGATTTTTGGGCTGAAATTTGCATTCCAAACCTATGTTGGCTTGGATTTTTTTTTTTTTTTTTCGGATCGAAGCCTGTTCTTTGACAGTTCACTTGTGAAGACGGCTTTCACGCGCGATTCCTCGACCCCCCTCCATTCACCTTAGCACATAAATTTTGGCCGTATTTGTACGCCGATTTTGAGTCTCATTTTAATCTCTAGGAAGTACCACAGGAGCGTTAGACTTTTCTTTTCAAAATGAGGCGTCGGAAGATCATGAATTTCCAAGGTCAAAGTTCATGGTCGAAGGTGTTTTTACAGTAATTTGTGAAGTGAAATTTGAAAAAGTAAGGTCCTTACGGAAATCACGTCCCATGGGTATCATGTTTCCTAATTGGGTAAACATTTACACAGAATTACATTGTTACCCCAATAGCAACAATCAAGCCCAGCAAGCTACGCCACTGCCTTAAGGGTCCAGATTTGGATTCTCTGTGCCAGGTCCGAGCCCCTGAAGTTCTCGTGTTAAGGCGGGGTTTCAGGGGTTTTCCTCAACCCCTTCCTTGTTCACCCTCGCCTTAACTTCGCACATAAATTTTGGCTCCATTTCTGCTCCGATACGATTTCAAAGTCTTATTTTAATCTTCAGGAAGTTCTACAGTGACTTTAGATCTCGCTTTGTCAAATTTTATCCCTAAAATAACCCAAAAACACTTAATAATTCGAATATGTTTTAAGGTAATTTCAGGGATGAAATTTGAAAAAGCCAGGTCTATCGTCATCGTAGAACTTCCTGAAGATTGAAATAAGACTTTGAAATCGAATATTGGTGCAGAAATGGAGCCAAAATTTATGTGCGAAGTTTAGGCGTAAGGTGACTGGAAAGGGGTCGAGGAAACCCGCCTGAAACCCCGCCTCTCGTATGTATCTCATCGAAATATTTAACAAAAAATATTCTTGGTCAACAACCACTAAATTAAAGCCGTGCGCTGCTGCTGTCTACAGGGGCGCGGCTGAAAGCACTCGTATTTTATTATCTCATATAATCTCTGAAACACCGTGTTGTGATTGTGACTGTTGGTTTACAAAGAACTGAGTACAAGTCATCAATCGGTTCTAATTTTGTATTGCCTTATAATTACCTAGTGCTGCCATTCATAAAACCATTGTCATCATGGTGGTAAGCAGACTAACATTAGAATCTTATCAGTTCATTTTTGCCTTGATACTTATAGATCGTTCTTGTGGGGTACGTAGAAAGTCGGGCTACAAATTTCGTGTACTTTGGAAGGACTAGACGTTCTCTCGGTCGACTCCCCGTCCGACTTCTCGTGGAATCTCAAGGTTTTTTTTTTTTTTTTTTTTTTTTTAGAAGAAAACAGAAAAAATAACAATTAAACAAGAACTACTGATTAATAGCTTCCAGACTAAATAACTATGTTTTATTCAAACCCGCTAGCTTCAGTGCCGCTCTTGTAATGAAGTGGATGACAAATGGCACGCAGTTTCCTTGTCTGAGCAAGTTCAGGGGAAGAGTGGTCGAGGCTCATTCAACTTTCAAATGAAATGCAAATTTTGTTCGAGCGTTTCCACAATCGGTAACAAGAAATGGGATGAGGACTAAATTTGGCATTCTCTATAACACTAATCAGTTTGCAGATGTTGTCGCTGACTCAATTAAAACTCTGATGTCCGGAGACAATGGGAAGATCAACAAGCAAACTTTAGTCGCATTCGACTGTCGTGGCGTGGAGCCTATTGAATTTGACCCTCAAGTAATTTGTTCATGAGTAGGTATGGGTTTTCTGTAGTATGCTAATTCCCCCCTCCTCTCAAAATAAAGGGTTCATGGATTGCCAAAAGTGACGAAAGTAATTCAACGTTCGATGATGTAGACTTTTCGGAAGACGGTCATTCGTGGGCGGGCTACGATGAAAAAGCTGGCGCTCCAGTCAGCATTGACGATTTTGAATCTTGTTTCATTCGAATGTGAAATATAACTCGTTTTGCTTAGTTAAGAGTATTTGATGTTTCTCGTGGTTGGTTGGAGGGAGGGGGTTAACACTCGTGACGGAAAGCACTGAATCTTATTCAGGCCTGAAAAGCGCATAATAAAGCCCGGAAACAAAACTTCGACTCAAAAATTGCAGTTTCAGCTCGACTGACCTCATCAGTATAGGGTCATTTTTTGTTATACAGAAACCAATCGCTCGCTGCAAGTTTCAGCTTGTAATTAGACCGGAAACTGCATTTACATAGCCTACCGGAGCCTACTTAAGCCCTAAAAACGACAGTTGACCTTGATAATGACTTCTTGTTTTTTTATTACGATACGATTTTAAAAGATACGACACATCTTCAACAAAAACACTTTTTCGCCCATAAAACTTGTTGGTTGTTCCAACAACTGTCCTTTCTGAGTTTGATCATTCGAGTAGGTCGACTTCAACGCTCAATTGCAGCAGACCTGACTAAGCGGAGAATCCCCGTGAGGATTTGGAGAAGTTCCTAGATGCTCGGACATAGTCGGTTCGCAAACCATCACCACATCTGATGCAACTTCTGCAGGTCAATTTCGCCCAGTAAACAACCACCAATTGGTTTGTTATGTGTCGAATGAAAGAAAGTTTGCCTTAGAGTCAAATCGATCAGCTCCTGGAGTGTTCATTTAGTGTCTGGACCTCGTGATCTTTCAGTGGCCAAACAGGCGATGTGGTCAATAAACAAGTTTCGGAGGTTAAATATCAGAGAAATTATTATTAGTCAGGGCGTGAAATAGTCACGAAACTGCAAAAATGCAGGGCTGAGTAAGTGTGAAATGGCTAGTTCACGCAACAATTTCAAGCGTTGGCCGAATTGCCGAGATTCGATGGACAGAGAGCCACGAAATTGCAAATTTCTAGGCTAAGGCCCGTGTTCAGAAACCAACCTTAACCTTTATATCTCCATTAAGCGCTTCAAAACAGATGACACATTTTTATGAACCACCTCATTTTTCAACTCCTTTAGTTAAGGCTTTGTTAAGGTGGGTTTCTGAATACGGCCCTAAATATCTGTAAAATGTAATTTTAGGACTAAAATAATAGGGGTATTCATTAAAAATGCTAAACCTTGTATTTTTTGTTATAATGGGTAACTTGCACATTTTTCAATCACTGGTGTTTGTTGAAGAGGGCTCTTCAAAAAACAATTGCCCACATTAAACATTGAAATCAATCAAGGGTTTCTTTTAGGCGAATTTTTAAAACTTTTGAGTGGGGGTTTGATTACGTCAAAGGGCAGTTAATGAAATGGATGGTGTTGGGAAGACGAGGGAAGACGCGTTTTCTGGGGTTTAATTTTTCTTGTTATTTGTAAACAAAACATTTTAGATTTTCCTCAAATGCTTCAAAACTGCACATTTACGTCATTTTTCCCTCACACCATCCATCCCCTGCTGAAGAACTTTGAAATTCATTTAAAAATCACCAGACGCACCAGTCAGGCTGCAACTACTAAGGCACTATAAAACACGAGTACTGCAACACGCAAATCGGCGCCATACTTGGTCCCTCATATGATTATAATTATCACCTGATCTCATTGACAAGTAGGCTATTTTTATTTATTTCGAGCGGGTTCCGCGTTTGTTTGCTGTTACGATGACAATTTTTTCATTCATGCTATTGTGTTTACCCTAACGACTGAGGGACCAAATATGGTGCTGAAATCCGTGTTGCAGTACCTGTGTTTTAAAGGTTCTCTACAATTACTAGAGAACCTTTAAAACACAGGTACTGCAACACGGATTTCAGCGCCATATTTGGTCCCTCAGTTGTTAGGGTAAACAAAATATCATGAATGAAAAAATTGTCATCGTAACAGCAAACAAACGCGGAGCGCGATCGAAATAAATCAAAAAATATTACTTGTCAATGAGATCAGGTGATAATTATAATCATGTGAGGGACCAAGCATGGCGCCGATTTCCGTGTTGCAGTACTCGTGTTTTATAGTGCCTTACAATTACTAGAGAACCTGACCTATAGTTACACACAGGTACTGACATTACCCTCCATATGTGGTCCTTTAGAGAGGAAGGGCTTGTGATTGGATGGTGAGCGTAACCTACTTCTACCTAGCGTAGCCTAGGCCAAAGGAAGCTTATATCCCTTAAAAAGTAGCGCCCCTTGAAAAGAAAGGGAGGTTTTTGTCCTTTCAAGGGAATATTACCAACATTCTACCATCCACTGAAATTGCAATTTGATTTTACAAAACTCAATCATTAATGTTATATTTTTAGGGTTTTGGCTTTTTTCTTCTTCTACTTCTTCTACGGCATCGTCAGAGAACTTTTGGGGTTCGACGTCTATTTAAAACAGCAGCAAGTGTTTTTATTAACAATGGTTGCGTTGCAAAACTCGGGGCTCGTGTTTAAACGCTCAAGTGTAGAATTAAGGGCTTACTTGAGTTTTGCAACGGTGATTTGTATCGCGATGGGACGTGTTTTTTTTGGATTTTAAACACTTACTCAGCGCTGAGCTAGATTGACAGTTTTGCAACGGCAAAAGACTACCTAAGTCTGAAGTTTTGCAACGCGGCCAATGCTGCCACCATATGATCACTTACTTTGTTTACATATTTTGAATAATATGTTACGTTGGTACGAGTCTAACGGGGAACTTCCCCCCAAATGATTCTTCCCGCCCCGCCATGGTGTCACCCCCGTGACTCCAACCTTCCTCGCAAACTGTAGAATCACATGTTATTTTATAATTTTTCAAGTTTGTGAGGGAGCTTTGAGGTGGAGGAAAATCGAGGAACGACTCGGCATACGGGCCGTAGGCCCGCCGCAAATTGAGCCCACGCGTGGGTCACCCAAGCTTAAAAAACAGTTGAAAAGGGATAAGCTTTTAACTGTTTTTTGAGCTCAGGTGACCCACGCGTGGGCTCAATTTGCGCCGGGCCTATCACATGATAAATGTGAGGGAAGGCTCAATCACAATAGAAATTTATACTCATCTGCTGAATTTCTCCCCAAGTTAAAATTCTAAGAATGAATGCGACGTACAATATTATTAGTTTGGGCAATATTAGAGAGATGTTGCAACCAGCCCCGTAAACGCTAAAGTTAATTTTCGTGTACGCGTTGCTAGGGTAGTGAACATTTCGTTGGTTGAAATGTGAATAGCGTTAACGTTAGCGTTAAGCTTTGGTTTCCTAGAAAAGCGGTGCCGTAATATAGCGGTAGAAAAAATCCCCTTTTAAATCACACCAGTAGTTGCCTAGAGAGCGGTCAACAGACAGCGGCACCCCTTCGAATGAGATGGCCGGTCATGACGGTGATGAACTGATCATCAACGATTTTTGACGGTGACGGTGAACGTTTTTTTGTTTAAAATGAGCGTGAAAACTACCTGGACGCTGGATGGTGACGAAATTGTAATTAATACTGTCTTAGAACGACTCTATATTCTGTTGTTAAAAGAAAATGCTACCAAATAGTTGGAGCTACGAGGAAAAAACGTTCATCGCGACCGTCACGGTCATTCACGGTGGAAGCGGTGCCGCTGTCTGTTTACCGCTCTCTAGGCAACTATGGTTTGATTTTAAAGGGAAATTTTCTACAGTAATATTACGGCACCGCTTTTCTAGGAAACCAAAGCTTTAGCGGAGCTGGGGGCCTATTCTCTAACAACAAGCGATATTTTTTTCGCCAGCCTTGTGTTTATTTCATTCATTTGTTTGAAGAAAATCAATGAAATAAACATAAATATGACTTCGAAAAAGCTATTGCTTCGGAGTTAGAGAATAAGCCCCCTGTGTGCAAAATCTCTCTATTTTGATTGTCCAAAACTCAATCATGCAAAAAACAAAAAGTTTCCGACGAAATGTTTACTACCCTAGCAACGGGTACGCAAAAATCAACTTTAGCGTTTACGGAACTGTTGCAAAATCTCTTTATTTTGTTTTCAGATGTTTTCAGAATAAAAATGAGTTGTACATTATATTGTGCAACCCTCCCCGGTGCAACCCAACAATACAACTCACAAACGTTCAATTTTATAGTACTACCCAAGGTAAGGAACCTTTAAAGATTATAGGTTCTCTACCCAAGGTGACTAAACTTTCTATAGGTGCCGCAGATCTTCGGCCATTACTAACCTTCACCTACGTCACGAGCAGACCCAACCGCCTTAGCTGGACCCAGTACATTATTAATTGTTATTGGGTTGTGATCAAGGTGACTAAACTCTTCTATAGGTAGAGAACCTATAATCAGACAGGTAAAATCACAGACGCCATGTTCGCTCTTATCAATTATCAGTCTTGTAAAATCCACCTTTTGTTGATGTTTTGTGGATGTCAACAAACCACCCCCAAACCATTCTTATTAAACTGATAAGAACGAACATGGCGCCGTATGCGTCTACTCGTCTTTAAAGGTTCCTTACTATAGGTGCCGCAGATTTCCCCCTGTCCATCAGGCGAGAGGGTTGGGGACTGACGTCACCAGCAGTTCTTTACTCCCGATTGCTCACTTTAGAGCTGCAGAGCAGGTTAATGTTGAAATTGAAGTTTATAAATTCTCAAAAATCACAGTCCGATAGCAATTAATAATGTACTGGGTCCAGTGCAAAGGCGGTTGGGACTGCTCGTGACGTAGGTGAAGGACAGTAATGGCCGAAGATCTGCGGCACCTGTAGAAAGTTTAGTCACCTTGGGTTGTGATTTTTGAGAAATCATAAACTTCAATTTCAAAATTAACTTGCTCTGCTGCTCTAGGGTGAACAATCGGGAGCAAAGGACTGCTGGTGACGTCAGTCTCCACCCCTCCCGTCCGATTGACAGGGGGAAATCTGCGGCACCTATAGTAAAGTTTAGTCACCTTGAGTACTACCCCTTGTTTGAACAATATTTGTTGTACGTGTATGGGCCGGTTAATAGTCGCGAAACTACATGTTTACGATTATAAACAGCCAACAGCAAACAGAAACCAGTGAAATTGTAAAGCCATTTTTTGTTTAATTTTGCTTTTATTTACTCAAGACAATTTTTTTAAAAATAGTCTTGTATCTACTTGATTGTATCTACTTGTCATTGAATTAATTGACAGAAAATTCATTCAATAAACAAATTATATGGCCAAAAATCCGCTGAATTGCAACATAGATTCAAGTCACCGCGCGATTGATAGATTTGGAGATTAAAACCTGCGAAATTGCTAGTTTCGGGTCTGATTGACAGCAAAATAGCACTAGCCGGTTCCAAGACCTTTTAAAGCTTGATGAATAGCCGCAAAATTGCAACATTTCGGAGCATTTTATAACTTGTATACTCACTTTTCAGGACTTTTTGCTGTTCTTCAACCTGCGTCAGCTTACTATTTTCCTCCTCTTCGCGTTCGATCGTGTAAAAAATACTCGCGCCCATAAACAGATAGGCGGCGAACAGGAGCCACATGACGAGCCATTCTTTTCTTGACATGGTTTTTCTTGCCCTTCTCTTTTCCCCTTTGTCTTCCTTCTCTCACTCAGCCCCTTTGTTGGGCCTAATCCTCGTCTCTCAGGTCGTCTCAATATTCCGTAGTCTTTTGACGTTGAATAGTGTCGACGAGCGGCTGGATTACATCTTGTGGCCATGAAGAGTGCCATCGCTCATCTCGGTTGGGTAAACAACGGCAGTCGATTCCGGCAAACTTCGAGTTTTCCTGAAAAAAAACAAAAAAAAAACATTTTTTTAGCTAATTCATTATTATTTTGATCAACGATTTTGCATTAAAGGCTAATTATCTAGCCACCGACTGCTAGAGTAACAAGCATACGACGGGAGAAGAGAGAATAACGAGAATAAAAATCTGAAACCGTCAGAGCTGAAAGCCATACTAGGCAAAAATTCGGCAACTGGCGGCCGGAAAGAGTGCGAAAGGTCATAATATTCTAAACTACTATTTATACTGTAGGTACTACTATAAAATAAATGAATAATTTTACCTCAACGATTTTACTTCAACCATTGGCCTAATATACAAATTGCAGCTCCTATTTGAAATTTGAAGATTTCAAATATTGTCATTCCCTCTCTTTCTCGTCAAATTAAAACAGCGATTGAAAGCTTTTGTTGAATTACATTTTGTGTCCCGCGTTCTGAAGCGCTTGGGTAAACCGGTGAAAAGCGTCATTCTATCCATGCTTTTAGAATTTCCTTTCCATTGACCCCCCCCCCCCTTGACTTTTTCATAAACTTTGTATGGCGATTGAAGCCTAGAGCCGACAGTTGCATAACTTTTGAAGTCTCTTAAGATGATCTTGCGATTTTTCTAAAATTTCAACCGTAGGTATACATTTGGCAAAAAGTGGTGAGGAGCTGTTGTATTTTCACCTTAGAAACCCGGAGCTCCTAGCCCGTTCGCCGTCTCTCGTCGGTCAGGTATATGACTCTCCCGATTTCTCCCACACAGAACCACGAGCATCCTTGATGTACCGCTCTATTAAAGAATTAAAATAAAAGAATAATAATATGTTCGACCTAGACCAATTATGCGCTCGCCATTAAGCTATTTAAACAAAAAATGTCCTGAATTGTCTAGCGTGAAGTGGTTATGTTAATTTTGAAGTGGCTAGGTATAATGAGTACAAATAGTAGCATTCAAAAATAGTTTCACCTAGTTAAAATTCGATTTTAGGTTTTTAGACCCTGGTGTATTTTGTAAGTCCAACAATAAGGGCACGGTAAATCAGCTCAATTAATAGGACCGGCGGGTTATTATCTGACAAAACTGCGCGTATAACATTTATTTAATTTGTGGTTTTCGAATGTCAGCGGTTAAACAGGATCAAACCTTTTTGTAGTTGTGGTCCTTGATCTTAGTTTACGCAGGGCAACTGGGGCACCATGATGGAAAAAACCACCCTATAACTCTACTCTCCAAAAATCTGCTTCGATTGTTCCACAGCATTCGATGAGTCGTTTATATTAGCTACTTGAATGTGTGAAATAAATTATGAATAATTATACAAGTTCGAGTTTTTTTTTTTTTTTTTTTTTTTTTTTTTTTTTTTTTTTAGCGTACAAGTGACAGAAAGACAATCCATAAAAAAACAAAACCGGAGGAAAACCAGCTGGAGAATACGGGGTGTTTTCGTCGCGACCACCAGTCTACCGATACAAATTAATGCAGTGACCATAATAATCAAGTAGGGGGAGGGCGTAATAGATTGCCATAAAAATGTGGTTTTATGCTGACAAGATAAGCTTATGAGAAAATAATGGGACAGACCAGTCTTGAAAGCCTGAAAGGTTGTTTCACCCGAAGGCGAGGATTTGTTTATTTTGTTGAACGTTTTTAATGCGAGTTTCGCGAATGAAGTTTATTACGAGCATGTAAAAACAAGGAATGCGTCAAGGTAGCGTCATGTTAACAGGTTTATTTTTTCCAAGAACACGATAAATTCTGATAAAGAGTAAGAAAGTTCAGGGTGACGTCTTTCCATTTCGTTAACAATACAAATGCGATAGACCAGAGTGTGAAGCAGGAGGCAGAATAATTTGATGGAATCAACGTTAACGGATCTTTCAAATGCTTTGGAATCTGCTTGGATAATTTAGTTTATCACAGATTAATTCAGTGAGAAAAAGGCCACCGCCATCTCGCCTAGCACAATCGTGTAAATGAACACAGAGTAAGCGTAGGGCTGGAGTACGAAGAAATATTGAGTAACCGGCCGTATTAATCCGGCAACCGTATTTGTAGACAAACCAATTACAACTTTTATTAACCAATTACATTGTTAGACCTGTGAGCATACTGCCTGCCTTACTATCAGTAGCCCCACTCCGCCGCCTTGAATGTCTTTCGATCTTACGAATTAAGCGTTACCGACTTAAAATCGCTGAGAGAACAGCTCGTGATATATTCAGCCGTCGCATTCATTGTCAAGTAAACAATGGAATAACAGAGCGAATGATTCGCTAATATACCTCAGCAACAGTTTCTCTTATTATTTTATGAGTTTAGACAGAATTAATTGGGGATTTCGTTATAAAGCAACGCTTTTCTTTTCAGAAAATCCTTCACAGGATCGCAGTTTTCATAGAAATCCACCTTCCTTGGTTACTCCTCCTCAATTCCGAGTTGATTCCGATTTAAGATACGTTTAGAATTGAAAGACTGGGAAGCATAGAATAGATAAAATTCATCATCAGGATGAGCCTAATAGTGCAGTTTTTCATGAAAGGAATGCACTAAAACTCAGAAATTCGTCGGCATATTATGTTGAAATTTTAATCATACAGAGGGAAACTTTTCTGAGCTCTGCGGGCATCAATTGTTTTTTACGCGTTTTTTTTTTTGTGTGCTAAATACGAAATCACGGCCCGATTGGCTCCATCAAATCATGGGTTACCGTAAATAGCGATTCTGGGTAACCCTTTCTACTTTTTTCGAGAAAAAAAAGTACAAAATTTTGGATTGGAATTTACCATTGTTTAAAGATTTTGGCACAAAATACCCAACGAATAGCTTACAGAGGCACAGCCACGCTTCGATCTAGGGGTGGCTCGCTTCACTTGAGAAGATGACTGCCAGATGCACCATTGCCAGGCAAAAGGTGAAACGGATTGCAGGCAACAGGTGAAACGGATTATACTTGGATAAGGCCATTAACCCTGCGTTTGAGTTTTCAGCAATCCAAAACCCATGAAATTCGTTTTGGTGAGCATCCGGTTTAGCAAGCCAGACCCGTGAAAATGGTTCCTTGGTGAGCAACCGTTTTATTGAGTCAAAATCGTGAAGATGGTTTTTAAGAATGTGAAATTGGTTTTGAATGAGGCAACCATCGCGAAATTGGGTTTTAAGCAACACGACGAATCTGGAAAATTGATTAATTGTTTATTAACGAGCCAAACCCGCTACAAATTGTTTTTTAGCGAGTGTAACCCGCGGACATTTTTTTTAGTGATCAAAATCTGCGAAATTTGGCTTTAAATGAGCTAACCCCACGGATAAACAAAACTATCCTCGCATTTGATTTTCTTGTGAGCCAGACCTGTGAAAAAGTTCTTTAAAGCGAGTGAAACCTGCGAAAATGGTTATTTAGCGAACCAGACTAGCGAACATGTTTTTGAAATGTGCAAAATCCGAAAAATGTGTTTTTTTTTTTTTTTTTTTTTGGTGAGAAAAATCCACGAAATTGGTTTTGGTGGTCGTTCGGGTATAGTTTATAAATAATATATATCGTACAGTTGCGAGATTTTCTTTATTTTGTCAACATTTTGTGACGAAAGTGCGTCTAGTGACGTCTAAGTTGCTTTTGGACTCCACGTGTTGGATATATTTTTGGTTTCCTTTGCAACACCTATAAAATGGATCAGCTGTCACTCGATTTGATCTGGAAAAGTTGATTTTTCAATTTTACTAGGTCGACAATTACTCTTTTTTTTGTTTTTGTTTTTCTTTCTAAATTCGGGATTGTTGGTTTTTTGGATGACGTCGTTATAAGGTTTTCTGGTTGAAAACCAACGAAACCCTAAACTGAAGGATAACTGGTTCCGAATTCCACCATTTTAAAAATAGAAACATATAAATTATAAGTACCTAGGTAACTTTCAAACAAATGTGCTAAATTTAAAAAAAATCGTCTGAGCCCTATTTAAGCCACTCAAAATTATCGACAGGTTTTTATATCACCATAATCTCATAATTGAAATTAAATGAGGATTACTTCAATGAACTTCTTGAAACTGTCACGCTTGTCCTAATCAGCCTGTAATTAGTAATTGCGATAGTCTCCCGAATGAAGTTAAATCATCCACCCTCCATTTATGACTGAAGAAGCGGAGAAGTATTTTTGTTGGTCAATATGTTTTCATAGTTTTTATGGTGTTACAATAACGCGCCTCGATGGTGTAATGGATACAACGCTCGCTTCGCAACCCAACGGGCCTGGGTTCGAATCCATTCATTTTGCACATAACACTATAAGGCTACGGCGAGCTGTGACGCGGCCCACTCGGCTTCGCGGCCCACTCGGTGGGCGTTCCCGGCGGTGTGCGTTCAACAAACCACGCACCGACCGAAACGCCCGCGTAGTACGGGTGCGAAGTGCACAGTTAGATGTGGGTATTGCGTAGGAGGCCAAAGAAGGCTTAGGTGCCTGCCGGGTTCAAAGCCCGGTGCCCCCCCCAAAAAAATGGTGCTGCAATTTGTTCTTTTTGGGTGCTGAACAGGAATCTCAGGTATCAATGGCGTTAATAACATTATTTCTGATGAAGCGACATGAAAACCATTACTTTGCGTTATTTTTTTAAAAGTCGGCTCATGGTTGACTCCCCAGGGCCCTAGCCATGTACTAGCGTAAAAATACCACCAATGGCGGTAACACAAGCGTCATTAGTTACCGCTTGCGTTATTTTTATGGTTGGTGAAATAGCCAGGTACTGTACCTACGCGTAAAAAGCTATATGCAGGTATGGTACCTACATCTAACACGTTATCTGCAGGTACTTTACCTACACGGAAAACGTTATTTGCAGGTACGGCACACGTAAAACACTATTTGCAGGGGCGTAAAACAATGGTTGCAGATAAGCGTGAATTTTTGATGTTATAGTCAGAGAAAGAATATCAGGGAACGAAACTTCTCTGAAAAATGATGAATTTTTTGCATGTTTCCAGGTGGGAGATTTTTTCAGTTCAGTAAAAAAGGGAACACTCGTTTTAAGAATTTTGGTCACGATAGAAGATCAAGGAAAGCTAACCGTAGACCATATCGCCACATTTTCTGGACACAAGGTCAGAAAATCGCAAGGAAGAAAGTGGTGGATGGCGAACTCGTGGCACCACCGCCCAAGGGGGGACGAGGACTTCTTTGAGCGATAAAAGAGAAGACGTGTTAACACGTAGGTCCTGCAGCTAGTCCGAGCAGTAGTACAGAGTAAAGACTTCTGTGAAAAAAAAGGCTGCCTACCTTCAAATAATAAATACAATTCAGAGCACCACTAACGGTTCATAACTCAGTGCAATGGGCTACAAAAGGCTCTATGACAATAGGGATACAACAGAGGGGCTAGAGCAGGGAAAGTGGTTAATTTACCGCCTCTCCTCGACCTGGTTAATTATTTTATATGTATAGGTATAATTGTTCTAAGTATGTTGTATACACTAGAGGTTGCCGAATAAGCTTGACTTATTGAGAAGCGTACGTGCAAATAGCGTTTTACGCGTAGGTACTGTATCTGCATATAGTCACTTCATATTTTTATTGCTAGCTCACGGTTGACCCCCTGAACGGGTTGAGATAGAACACTTGGGGTGGTCGCATCCGACACCATTTTTGATGTGGTTTCACCCAATTTTTTTCGTAACACTTATACCTATACCTATTCACCCTTTATTTATTCATTTCTGGAACGGTTTAGGAATGCGCACATAAATGAAAATTGTACACTTTCTTCCGCCAGCTGCTAGAGAGAAATTTTTTGCCTTGAGCTTGCTGGATGGTTGACTTCTAATGAACACTGTTATTCCAATTTTGCGTTTGGTTTGTTAGTTTATATGTTCAGTAAGTGCGCGCTATGTTCTTGAAATATCAAGGGTCTTAATTTAATTACACTTCCAATTACATTACCACTTCAAATTGGTAAACACAGCTGCTACCAAATAACAAATTACGCTAGTGCGTGTTAAGCGCCGGCCCATACACGAACAATAAATATTGCGCAAACTGGGGGTTGTACAATACAATTGAACGTTTGTGTGTTGTATTGATGGGTTGCACAATTATAATGAACAACCCATTTTTTTATCCGTAAATATCTGGAAACGAAATATTGTACAAATTTATTGCGCAATAATTACTGTACGTGTGTGAACCCCTTTATGTAACGTACGTCTGTTCCATCAAGGTGTTTGGAACACGTTCGGAGAGGAATTGCCATGGGACCAGCCATTACAATTTAAGTTATATATTTACATTTTATTGGCAGACCCATGGCAACTCTCAAATCAGGAAAAGTCAGAGAATTTCAAAGTGGTCAGGGACAACCGGGAAGTCAGGGAATTTCTTACTTTTGACACCCAAGACTGGGAAAAATGAGTGGCCAACTTCTTTATCCTAGACTTCCTCGTATTTGGTGATTAAACACTCGTATTTTGGTGAAAAAAAATTGAACTAATGCGAGCTCTTCTACGCCACATCACCTCCCCATATACCTTTCACATTATTGAATCAGAATGTGCCTCTTGAGTGAACTGTCGAGTTCCATGGGCACCAAAAAATCATGCCAAAGCCCCCAAAAATGGGTGGGCATAGGAAATACCGCATAGCGATAATCTCATAGGACACTTCTTGGCTATTTGAGCACGTCATTGCCCAGTGCCTATGACACCTCGAAACCGGAAATTTAAAGTTCATTTACACTGCAAATTCGTACATTTCACTCCCATTTCCTCACGAATCGTTTCTTAAATTTAAATTCGGAGCATAATGATTGTTAGCAAACTGGCCAAATAATTTGATTCGACGACTGAGTTGACCATCTCAAGGATGAAATGCTTGCCTGCAGTCAATTTCTTAGTTCCTGACGGTGATGGAAAAGAAAGTGATGAATGAGCCAAATACACAAAATGGATTTTTGGCTGAAGTCGAACCCTCGAAATTTCCGTGAGATCCGTGACATTCAGTTTTGAAAGAGCCAAATACGTGCAATACGGGCTCGACAGAGCCATAGCCTGAATGGTAAGTAATCCGTGAAATCCGATTTTGCAGAATCCAATTTCACAACATTTGAATTTCAAAATTTTGGGTGATACATCAAAATCTCGAAGTTCACGGTTTGAATAAGCCAAATTCATGAATTTGGGTTTTAAATGTAACAAGTTTGTTTCTGGAAGAGCCACACCCATAAAATTGGGGTTTGAAAGAGCCAGAATCGTTAAATTTGTTTTTGAAAGAGCCAAACTCGTGAATTTGGTATTCCTGAGAGCCAAATCCGTTTGTTGAAGAACTTGAACACGTAAAATTTTGTTTTTTCATGAGCAAAAATCCGATTTTCACGTTTTTGAATTTCAAGTGCCCCCCTCGATATTGGCTGTTACGGGCCAAACTCGTGAAATTTGGATTGCAATATGGAGTTACACAGTGAAATTTAGTTTTGTAGATTCCGTGACAATGGGTTATTGAAAGGGCCAGACCCACAAAACTTAGTTAGAGCACAATTGTAATTTGGTTTTTCAAGAGGCCAACCCCCACGAAATGTTCTTTTGAGACAGTCAAAGCCACGAAATTCGATTTTTTAATTGACTTACTTAATCCTTCAAAATTGATTTTTGTGAAAGCCAAACATGCCAAATGTAAATGTTTTCATTGAATGATAGGACCCCTCGAAATGATCTGTAAGAGAGCTAATATTCTGCCAAATTGGCCTTTTCTAGCTAAATTTGTGAATTTTACTTATAGTTCAGTAGACAAAGCAAAAAAAGAGGGGTCTGTCAAGTTTTCCAACTCGTGAACCCTGTGCTAACTTGGGAAGAGCCAAAAAACCTCAAAATTGTCGACTTTTTTTCGGGTTTCCCCTCATAACTTCTAAACTAAGTGGGTTTCGACCAAAATGTTCATATTTAAAGTTTTAGAGCGTTAAAATTGCTACGATTTTGTTAAGATACGTTTTTGCTCAATCCCAATATCAACCGGTACACAACCGATCAAAGTTGGATGAATTTTCGCAAAATGACAATGAAATTTTCCTAAAACGAGAGTTCTGGGCAGCTAACTATCATATACTATCAGTTTTATGGCAATCACTGAGCAATATTGATTGTATTGAATGCGCTCTGACAAAATTATTGCTATTATTAGCCCGTGGGCCGGAAACTACCTAGTCCATACATACAATGCAGAGTGAATTCTTGTTGATGTGGAACAAAACTTTGGGTGAAACTGCGTATAAAGACGAATACAACGCCACGTTCAGACTTCGGACATGTCCTATCTCGATCCACTTAAGATACTGCCTATACGATTCTGTTTTATTAAGAAACAGTAAATGCGTTCTAAAATCCTATATTTCTCTGTTTACATTGCACCTGATGCATAACGTTGATGGCAGTTTCAGAAACTAAGGACAATTTCAGTTAGGATAATGCCATTTCATTTCCTGAAATCATCATCAACTCCTAAGAATCTGCCTATTGTCATGGATTGACGAAAAATCCATAATTTGTACGTTTTCCAAAACATTACTGTACCTAAGCGGCTTCCTCCAAAGCCTAGCGATGCATCACAATAACGCCTCCATCTTCTAAGCTTCGTTATGGTGTATTCACATTTTATGTTACTACTGACGTTTCTCGCGATAACGTCGTGAGAAATTGTCACTTCTCCTGTAGAACACGCCGTTTTTGTACATTCTTGCGACGTAATCGCGACAAACCTCAGTGGTATCATGAAATATGAATACACCAAAACAAAGCTTAGAAGATGGGGACGTTATTGTGATGCATCGCCATCCTGTAGAGAAAACCGTTTGGGTACAGCAATGGTTTGGAAAACTTACAAATTATGGAGTTTTCATGTTCTGGTTGTTTAAATGTTTAAGAAATCATATTATAATCTTGAATGGATCGGGATAGGACACGTCTGAAGGAGGCATTACACTCGGTTTTAGACGTAGTTTCACATTGACCCGGGTGGCCTGTAAATACAACAGACTGTAGTATCGAGGCCGACGAGGCGGGCCGCAGAAATCTCGAGGCTTCTCTCAATTGACAAGTCAGATAGGTGTGGCAGAGGGTTTCTGCCGAAGGCACTGATAAATGTAACTTTGGCCCTGTCCAAGTAGGAATGCAATTTAAAATATTTCGATAAAACTTCGTATGCCATTTTCCATGCCATTCGTATGTCATCCGGTTTAAACGCGTGAATGCGAATTTGGTTTTTGAAAGAGTAAATTCCCCAAAACTGGGAGTTTGAAGGAGCCAAATTCTAGTTATCTAAAAAATCTACCCTCCAGTCAATCCTAGCGCTAAGCTAGCCACCTCCGGTGCGGGCGCGGCCTAGAGAGACGGGTCTTGCGTCTAGGACTTGGTATTGTCTTACTGCAAGAGTCTCGCAAGACCGCAAGACCTAGGCCATTTTTGCTCATCACTAGAGATTACCACCAATCGCCACCACAATTACCAACGTTACGCGCGGTGTCGTGTCACTTGACATTAAGTCAATTTGAGCACGTGTTACTGTGTCTGGACAAGAATAAAATCGTGTCATTCCAGATCAATATAGCAAAAGCATCGTTGTACTGGCCGTGTTAGTTCTTTTTAAAAATTTATTTTCGTATTTCGTGTATGTATTTATTCTTATTTTTTTAAATATCTTATTGTCTGTGTGCTGACATTCCTGTTGTGAATAAAAAAAAATTGAACTTCGCATCATCCACTCCATCGAAACCGAACGCTGAAGATGGCGAGCAGCCGAAACCGGTCCGTTTTTGTCGAACCTCAACGAGGGAAGACAGACAATGTATAGGCTCCTACGGCTACAGTTTTATGCATGCTTTGCCCGCTAACCCTAGTAGTTTAAGGGCTTTTACTAACAATTTAAATCACACTCTACATGTATCAAGGACAGAACTTAGTATAGTCGTAGTCGTATAGTCCCATACGATGGGTGGACGCGGTACGCGGGCCATCCTGGCACGTGTCTTGACGGACTTGATATTTTTTAAACGGGATTAAACTAAATTACCGCGGGACGGGGCATTTCGCGGTACCTCTTGTTTCGATGGCCACTGCGAGGGATAGTTTAGTTTAATTGGCGTCCATGGGTTTTCTTCAAAATAATCTGTAGCAACGTCTCTGAGAAGATCGGATGATGTCCGGGGCTGGCGTTTCCCTTCCCGCCACCATCCACAGCAAAACTTCTGTGCTTGGTATACGCCTAATATCTGTCGCCAGAGGCTTGACACGTTATCAACCCCCCCCCTCCTCATGAAACATCAAAGTTGGGTTTCTAGCGAGCACCAGGGGGTGGGTGGGGGCTTTACCCGGCCCGTGTTAAACTTTTTTCAAATTTTTAAATGTGATTCAAAATTAGGATTCTTACAGAGCTAAGAAAATGGGGTTTCAGCAAACCAAAGTCCCGAAAATTCCCAAAAATCGTTCTTTTGGGAGATAAACCCGGCAAACTGTGGTTTTGGTGAGCCAGAATCGTCAAAACGATTTTTAAGTTTGTAAATCCGTAAAAATCGCTTTTAAATTAGGAAATCCGTCAAAATTGGGTTTCCAGAAAACAAAACCCGCATAAATGGGCTTATAGTGTGAGTGGGGGGTTTCTCAGAAACAAAATCCGCGAAATGGTTTTTTTATAGTGAGTGCAATCAGATAAATGATTTTTTTTTCGTGAGCGTTGAAGAAATAAAGTATGGCAACCGATGGTATCTAGGGGTGGGCAGCTGCCCCACTATACGGCTGCTCTTTCGAAACTAAAGGAGTGCAACTGCGCATCCCTACCGCCTCCTGGCTACGCCCAAGATTTAGAGAATACTTTATAATGATGGCTGATCTTCGATCCTTTTCTCACCCCATTGGCATGGTCTCAACGGTACTTTCTGTTGCCTTGTGTATGGAAGTTGATATTCAGCGAGAGTTTGGTTTCAGTGACAAGGAGGATGTCTACATCATAACCGTTTGAAAAACAATGTCAAGTCGTCCTTTTTTGTCGATCCTTTTTAGAGGCCGCGTGTGGGTGAATTTCCCCGGTTTCTCGAAGAGGATTAGTCAAAACCTTCCGGCCCCTAAAACGCAAGATGCAGCAACTGTTGCAGGTCTGCGATTGTAACTTTGACAACTTTATTTCTGCCAAGGCTATACGCCTTTTACTTAAAATATTAACATAATATACATATGTAGCACCCGTTAGTGCCATGCTTCCCCCTGTCAGGAGCGTAGCGTGGCATTTTGATGCCCGGAGCGGTGGTCAAGGTTGATACCTCCCCCCCCCCACTATAAAAACATGCGAATATCGCGCTACCTCGCCTCAATCGGAAATCATCCAGAGCTTAGGGTAGGGAAAACTTTCGGGGAAATTTTCTCCCAAACATCGTATTCAATTTACCAGGGAACGGGGAAGGACCATGCACTACATATTTAACCTATTCGCCTTTCTTCGGAATAAACAGACTTTGGTGTCAGATTCTTGGCGTGGGAATGTTTCTCGGGGCAAAAATCAGCAGTTTCATACTCTCTGTGAGCTACGTTTGCAGTAATAATTAAGCCAATATGATGAACGATTAACGGTGCGGTGCGGGGGGGGGGATGTTCCGGAGAGAACCAACTTCACGAGAATGGGTCTTCAAGAAACCGATTTCGTGGGGTTTAATCGTTGAAAAAAACAATTTTGAGGGTTTGACTCTGCAGAAAAAAAAGTCATGAGCTTGGCTTGGCTTACATGAAAAACACAACCTTTGAGGGTCCGGCTTTTCAAAAAACACTTTCACGGGTTTAACTCCTGAAACCCCTAATTTCGAGGATTGACTGAGTAGAACCAACTTCACAGGTTTTGCGCTTCAATAAACCAATCTCAAGGGCTTTAGTCGTTCAAAAACCCAGTCTTGAGGGTTAGTATCTTCAAACAACAGAATTCGCGGAACTTAATTGGCATACTCAAAATACCAATTTTGGGGGTTATTTGGTTCAATAAAAAACAATTTTATGGATTCAGCTCTACATAAAAACAATTTTTCCTCCTCTGGTTAATCAAAAGACTTCAATTCCTTAAGGTGACTCTGTCAAATTCTTCCAGCTTACACTTGGCGTGTGGAGGGACGGAGCGTGTTTGCGTGGAACACTGACCGGGTGTGGGATGCAACCAGCAGCCCCTGACACGCTCTGGCCAGTTCTTAAACTGTTTTGCCTCCAAAAGAAAGCCATGGCATCGCTCAAGACTCAGCTTACGTTCAACTTCATTGTAGTTTTTACGCCTCCTCCTACCAACTAACAGTCGTTGTACTGTTATAGATAGCTCTTGGGGGTGCCCTGGTCTGCAATGGACCATTTCGTACGGTTTTGGTGCCTCTTGGTAGACCTGAAGCCACGATTTCTTTCACGGAGCACCTAGCAACTATGGGGACTGGGCCGTCGAATAGATGTGGAGTGTTTTGTACCGGTGGTGCGCAAAGGAGTCAATATTTATCCCTACTGTGCTCGGTTCTTTAACTTTTTCACGTTGAAAAAAATAAAAGCCTCAGCCGGCTGATGCCCCATTTCAAGTGACGCTACTGCCCCCTGTTGTGGGATTTCCTCTTGAGGGAAATCATCCCTTTTCACGACTTTTAAAAATCATTTCGTTTTTCTACTGTGCATAAACTTGCCTTATTTATAGGCAAACCCCAAACGTTGAATGAATGATAAAACATGACGAGAGAATTCCTGTGGCTGAATTTACAGAGAGATTAAGGAGCCGTTAAAAGGAAGGTAGTAAACTCGAAAGAAAAGAGAACCTCGTGTTTAAATCCAGTAGCTCAATTTCGTAATTGCGAAAGAGATTAAGTAGACGTTCAGGTAACAGTATACGTTAAAATGTATACGTTGTCCTCTTTGCAAACCATTGAAAGTAAAATTTGCAGGGATGACAAAAGAGGGGGATAAACTCCCTGATAGCCATCGAAATCACTTGATGAAGTATTGTTCTCCCAAGTACTATCTCGGAAAAAATGAGTCCACGAACTCTTTTATTTGTTTTCAATCTGTGCCTGTCGAGTATAGGGATCCTGTTTTTCCCCAGGAAAATGAAGAGTGCTAGACTGACAGCATAGACGGCGCGAACTAAAATAACAGATACTAAAAACTTTAATTAAAACGCTCTTGAAAATTGTCTTGCTGAATTTACGGTGAGAATATTTAATTAAATAGTGATTTTGAGATAAGAGAAAAGTGAGTGCTTCTAATGATTTCCAATGTCGGATGAAAGGAAAATTGAAATGCACGGTCTCAAAAATATAGTTTTGGTTATATTTAAGCTTTTTAGTTAACTTTTTTCGACCTTCACGGAGTGTCAGGTAGAGATATTACATTTTGCGTACTGAATATAATCAGGTGCAAATGCTAATGAGCAAAGCGTGCCCCATGGGGGCGGTAAAACATTTAGTTTTGTGGTTGTTTTATGGTGATTTGTGGATTTAAATTAGAAAATATAGAGTTTTATTAGTGGATCAAAGACGCGCTGTTTCCTCTGAATACGATGATATAATTTTCTCTTCTTTCATTATTAATCAAGGGAACAGTGAAAGCAATTGGTCTATGACCGCAACAATAAGCCTGGCTCAAACGATGAAAATGATAATGAAAAATGACTTTTAAAGCGGGCTTACTCGATCATTTTCTTGGCAAATTACAAATTTTTCGAAAATAATTTCGAGAAACATACCATTTGGGAAAACTTTACAAGTCCATTGGTTGTTCCGAGCACTGGAAAACTCGCGGTAACTTGTCGCGAATACCGCGCAATAGGGGTGGAGAGTATATGGAGAGGGGAACACAGCTCTTCGGCACGACACTTTGACAAATAACGTCCCTTTTTCTGAGCTACTTCTTTTTTTTTTTTTTATTCTTCCCATTTCCTTTTTTAGCCTTTATCAGAGGCGACCGGACCTAGCGCTCCCACCTCTAATTTATTTCTTCTCTTGTTGTTCTCCTCCCATATTTCATTTTCTCTTCGAAATGAAGTGGGTTTTTCGGGAACCCGAAAACATACCTGAAACCCAATATTTCATTCTACAGTTCCGTGGAAAGAATCGTCGATCCCTAAATTTGTAGGCATTCAAATAATAATAGAATCGACAAAATGATAGTAATTCACTAAAGTCCTTAAATTATGAATATACCTGGAATACTGGGGCGTTTCAGCGATGGACAGTTGAGTTTTCACAGCCATGCCTGGATGCCCATTTGACCAACTGCCTGAGGCGACATCAGAATGTCAGATGCCACCAAGATCATCGAGGGTTTTTTGCCGTAATTTTCCAAACCAGATAATTAGCAAAATTAAAGCCACCACCGCATTTGTCACTCGAACCAGAATAATTGAGAAAAAGAGAAATTTCGACAGAATTGGCTGCCACATGACCACCGGATTGGATGTCTTTCGGAATTAAGTCGTCACTTTTGTGATAAAATCGACAGTTTTCAAGTCAGAGTCATCAGTTTATTGAGCAAAATTGTTTGTTTTGGGGAAAACGTAAGATGAAGAGGAAAACGCCAGTTACGGTGAGAAATTGTCTGTTTTGTAGTAAAATATCCGGTTTTGGGGTGAAATATTCGGACCAACCCCCTTTGGGTTTTGACTTGCTGAAAACCCAATTTTGCTGGGTTGCCTCTTTAAAATGACCTGTTTCACAGATTTGATCCACTAAAGAACTGTTAATTTTTGGCTCTTTTAGAGCCAAAGCCAAAAAGAGCTTTCATTTTTGAGTTTGGATTTTTCGGAAAGATGATATCTCGGGTTTTTCGCTCGCTTGATAAACAACTTTGCTGCTTGTGGGTATGTGGGGGGGGGGGACTTCTTGAGTATAACCCCCCCTCCCCCGGAACATAAGCCATCAATGTGACATCTTCTGCCCACGGGCATTGATGGGTCACTAGGGCTTCTGTGTCCCTCCTCCCTGGATCCGTGCCTATATCACCGGCTTATCAGGTTCATTAAAAACATTCAGTCACTGATGACATTTATCAATGTTAAAAAAAAGGTCCGCGTGTTCGAAATGGTTCGCGATCGCCGTTCTTGATGCGTTCGCTGGCTATAACTTCGCCGATATGATGAGCTTTCACAAAATTTGTTGGAACCATTTAATTTCTTGTGAATCTTTATTCGCTGTCACCATTGATTTCATTTTCTTCAAGTTCTAGATCTTCTTGGATAGAACGATTTTTTGTGGTGATTGTTCTGCAAACGCATGTATTTGAATGAATTCTCAATCTGTTTCTTTTCAAAAAATACTCCAATTGAATGTCAAAAGTTGGTTAATGCCCAGCTAAAAACGTATTAGTATTCAAATGTCCAATTGTTGCGTGACAGCTGAGAGGACACCCCGCTCTGAAGAGTGAAAGGGTCTCACTTTTTGGAGGGGGGGGGGAAACTACACATCATTTGCCATTCTTGTGTTGATTCAATAAAAACTCTATTATTTTCACGGGGTGGGGCACATCCTTTCCGATTGGGAAAATGAGCGACGTTCTGTTGTTGCGAGTGAGAAAACGTCCATGGCACGGGTGAAAAACTAGAGAAGGTCGTGGTCACCTAGAAATCCTTTCGTCGCTTAGAAAAAAAAAGAAAAAAAAATTAACTTGAGGATTTTCATTAAAACAAACAAAAACACTCCGACGACAGTTAATTAGCTAACTTGGGCCAAAATGAAAACGCCCGAGATACGATCGAACTTATAACGGAACTTATGCCAAAAATGTTTCATTTTTCCATTTATTCGGAAATAATATAATTTTGTATTCGCTGGTACATACTGCGTATGCATCTCTGAGGTGTTATCATGTTTATTATGTGTTTCGAAATTATCTCAGAACGTTGCAACCTACAAGAAAGAATCCCTTTACCCTCGGTGGACCATAAAATCCGTATGATATCTCAAATCTATTGTTTTCTTAAAGACGATATTGATTTTTCTGTACCTATCTTTATTTAGGTAATTATCTATATTATTGGGGAAATTTTTGTGAAATGTGTTTTTTTACAGCTTGATGGCTCACACCACGCGATAAGTCAATTAGCGAAGGCGCTAATAATAAATTGAAAGAGGAAAAGGCGTTCACGACTTTTTTTTTCTTCAGAGAATGATTTAGCACGTCATTTTTGGTCGTACATTACTTATTTTGAGCTTGTGCTGACAGAACTTGCACGAACTACATACAAAATTAACCCAAAACTAATACAAAATTGTCCAGTTTGGGTTCATTAGAGTTATGACGAGAGTAATTTCTTTGACGAGGCATCCAACCGCTTCAGATTGAGAATGCCAATTTATTGGATTAAAAATTGTTGATTTCTATCGGATGTAAACCTCATCAATCATACAGTTTGACAAGTGCTTGTTTAATATGGCTGCTTTGGCGACCTTTTTTTTTCCTCCCTCTCAGCCTTAATGAGCTATAACAGCTCTAAGAGTGTTTAAAGTATAATTTTTGTGGTAATCCCGATCTGAAGTGTCGATTTTTGTTTTTGTTTTCAACCCTTCAAGATAATTTACGACTTCGATACAGTCAAGTACTTTTTATCCTTCTATAAAGCAATATTTTCGGTGAGATCACATAGTCTGTGGGAATTTAGCTCTTACCAGTCATGATAGTAAATGAGCTTTTATTCCTATAATCCTGTGCCTATATTAAGAAAGGATTGGCGACAAATCGGGTTCGTTTGGTTGATTTACGGTCGTGTCATTTTTACTGCCTAGCTCATGATTTATAATTTTGAATTTATATTTGTGCCTTTCTCTCTTGTCATTGGTGTGACGAGCTATACCTTTTTCAAATTAGTTTCATCAAATGATTAATTATTAATGCAAAGACGTGAGTGTATCGAATGAAAAATTTGAATGATTTCTTGAACAGGCTCAACCCTTTTTGACCATTTCAAGAACTTCCTTAAAAATACATTATTCGGTACGCAGAATCCCTTGTTACGAGCAAAGCCCGCAATTGTACAAAGTCCGCATTACCCAGGTATTTCTGTACAATGCCGACATTGCCCAGCTTTGCCAAAGTCCGAAATCTTTTATGGTCTTGCAACTTTGTACGGACCAAGCCCAAAATTACTGCTAATTTCGGATTTTGTACGAATTGGCTTAGTCCATGTTGACTTGAATGGACAAGCTTTGATTTGTTCAAAGTTCATTTATAAGCGGGAGGTTTTATTTGTTCAGTTACCTTCGGTACAGTGTGAGGGATAGTGGTTGTTCTTAATTGTTCAACTGTGATTGTCATTATAAGCAAAATGACAGCTCAGAAGCGACAGAAAGAAGTCGCTTCGATTGGAAGTGAAAGAAAATATGTGGAGTGAAGATACGTACGAGAGTAGGTATTGTTAATGAAAAACTCGGTGCCATGGTGTGTAATTCAAAATGTTATAAGTCGCTCAGCTGAACGAACAAATACAATTTGATTTGATCCATCGTCCTTTTTTCATCCTCTAAAACGCATTGAAAGCGTGAAATTGCAAAAATCATAGCTATAGTAGAAACACATTTTGTTTTTTAGGTTCATATTCCTCTTCGGTTGAGACTTTGTACATGTGGCATTGTACATTATGAACATTGTCCAAATACAGAGTACGATAATGACGTACTATAATTTCGGACTTTGTCGTTTTGGTGTGTGTACAAAGTCCGTTTTTTCCGTAGTAAATCGGACTTTGTATGAAAAGGCTGGGCAATGCTAGCATTGTATGTTCTTCTGTAAATGCTAGCATTGTACAGAAATAACTGGGCAGTGCGGACATTGCACAGTTCCGGGCTTTGCTCGTAATATATCTATGTATAATTCAGAAATCTGAAGAAGAAGAATCATCTGCAGAGCGCACGAAAAAACTTTTCTTCACCCAGTTTGTGTTTGACAATTAAACATTTCTACTCCTATCCTATAGGTATAATTTTACTTACATTTTTCTTGGGAAGTTCCCTTGTTTTCTGTTTGCGTTAGTCGTTAAAATTTCTCGCCTCGCCGAGAAAATTCACTCGTCCGCTTACGTCTAACACCTATTTTTATTATTCTAACACCTAGTTAACAAAATCTCGACGGCTACTGACGCATCCTCCCCAGGGCTTATACTTTTAACAATATTTTTTGTTATATTACACTTTTATGCTTTTAAGGTTTCACTCTTTCCCCTCCTTATTTCACAAAACACCCCTCCTTGGGGCCACCTGAAATGGGCGAGATAAACGTTAAAAAAATAAAAGTACAGTTTTCTGATTTCATCTTTTATTTTTCGGGAAAATGGTGCTTTTTATATGAAATCTTAAGCCCTGTTTTATCTCTTTATTCGAGCAGTTTCTGATCATTTTCTCTAAAATCGGAATAGATAGAACGGATTCCTCCGAATCCTCCCATAGGTCTTCAGACAATTCGCCTCTGTCACCACGCAATCACAATTCGAAAGCTTCTCCGGTGCCGCAGTTGCGGGCCGGAGCTCAAAATCGAGCTTAAACATAAAAAATAGTGCATTTTTGTCATAAATCAATGACAAATGCATCAAAAACCTGACAATGGTCACTATAACAAACAAGTAAGCATGCTTGGGATACAGGCGAGGATCCAGTCAGGGTCGGCTTAAGATGGGGGGGGGGGCATGACCCCATCCTGGCACCGCCCCTAACAAGTAAGAGTAAACAACACAGTTTTTGTAGCAAAGTAGTTCTTAATCTTCGTACAATGAAATATTAAAAAATAAAGGAAACCCGCATGCCGTAAAAGTGAAAAAAAAAAAAAAAACATTCAACAACAATTTGACGTGTTTGCCTGAAATATTCCACGTTACGGATAAAGTGAACTCAACAGTGGAGAGGAAAGGCATGACCTCGGCTAGCACTGCCGAGCTTTGGACACGACGAACCCAAAAATCTTCAAGTTCACCCCCACCTCCTAACCCATCTTGTAACCTCTTCGGCTCGTGTTCCAGAAGCAATTGAGCAGTGTAAAAAGGACTCATAAACCAGTTCCAGCGTAAATGAAACCAATTTGAAAAAAATCAGCCTAAAAATCGCCTGGGCAACAACCCCTGGGCAATTTTTGGCAAAAATGATCGCGGAACCAGAAAATCGAGACGGATTTTTGAACACGCAAGTCGTTGAAGGGGTTCTCACTGCTGCCACCGATTTTTGGCCACGTTTGTATTGTACACGGTTGCATCTACCCGTACGAATTTTTGCGCACGTGGTGGCCACACAATCGTCGCTTCAACTAAAAAAAAAATGATCCAACCGCTGCGAAGCTCTAAAATAGCCGGAGCTCCAAGCCCCAACCGAAAAGATCCAAATGATTTGACTTCCTCAGGCCCTGTTTTGCCCTCACGGTTCTCTTCAGTCCTGGCGGTGAGCAGCTGGGTCCTCTCTGATTCGGGTTTCAGGGCAACCCGGCCAGAGTGCCTTGGTTTGAATCCCGCTCAGAACATACAGAGGTATAGTGGCAAGGGGGACAGACGCCTCCCCGCGCCAGTCCTGAGAGGGCCCCCGAAAAGCTTAAACATGGAAAAATGAGGATTTTCAAGTTTCATGCTCATATAATGTAGGATCGTGAAAAGGAGATTTGGTATCCGCTTGGACAACGCTTTGGCCCCATCTGACAATTTTTATTACATCGGTCTAGGAGAATAGAACAATAAATGAGGTGGCCGGCAGTTTTTGTGAGTCCTCAATTCGAATTCGATTTGTACTTCCGGAAATAATCCGTGCCGTGTGGTTAGCTGAAGTGCATCTCGATCAGGGGCCGTACTACGAACCCGTGTGAAAACGCCGCAAGATGCGGTTGCTATGGTGGGATAGTGTTATTTCAAGGTGACTAAATTTTCTATAGGTGCCGCAGATCACTGTACTTCACCTACGTCACGAGCAGTCCCAACCGCCATTGCGCTGGACCCAGTACATTATTAATTGTTACTGGTCTGTGATTTTTGAGAATTCATAAACTTCAATTTCAAAATTAACTTGCTCTGCTGCTCTGGGGTGACCAATTGGGAGCAAAGGACTGCTGGTGACGTCAGTCTCCACCCCTCCCGTCCGATTGACAGGGGGAAGTCTGCGGCACCTATAGTAAAGTTTAGTCACCTTGGAGTTATTTCTTATTCGGCGTCCTTGGATCCCACTAGCGGCATTTTTTTCCGAATGTTCGTAATAAGGCCCCAGGTGACCAATGTTTAAAATAATGACCTCAGTGCTACTTTTGAGTCATTGAGTGTGTTAAGGTCGTTGTCAGGAGCCATTCTGCCAGGCAGGGGCTGGCCAAAAACGGCGGCATCGGAGGTGTAGCTGCTTAAGCCGTTCGTCTGAACGGCGCGTTTATTCGGTTGTTGAATTCCCCGGGTCGAAAACCCCAGAGATACCATTCGCGATTCCGTCCACTTTTAAATTTTGGCAATTTTTGCCTAACCCGCCGAGGGCTTGAGTGGGTGATATTCAGATCCATTTTAACCATCCGCAGCCAAAAACTCCCCCATAAGGGTCGTCGTTGGCTGCTAATAGCCTATCGAGGCCCGTGTGCACATTTTCTCTGAGCAAGCTTTCGGGCAAGCCTGCGTCTGAAATTGAGAAGCCACTCTCATTTTTCGCTGTTCCGCGGGCTAACCCCATTAATAACCCTCGTATTTTAGGCGATAATACTAACAATATCAAGAAATAAGGAGCTCAGAGCTTCTATCACCAAGAACGCATTGGTCGCTGCACTCATGATGAGTCACTTTAGTGCCAGAATTTAGCGTTTCTGGCCCCCCCCCCCAAATGGTAAATAACGGCAGAAAATCATTGTTCCACCATTAAGAGTCAGGGTTCCGGTTTAGTAGCCCGCAGAAGCTGAAAGATTCAGCCATTTTTCATCACGAAGTCAGAAATGTGCCTAGAAAGAGAAATGTGCTGATTTTGCTTCTATAAAATGTTCCTATCGAACAGGAATTTGGAAATTTCGACTATGAATCTTATTTTTTGGCCACAAGACGTAATCCAGAAACAAAATATGTATACTTGACTCCATTGCAGACAGTTTGCCGGCTAATGAATTATCAACAACGTCTCTAGAAATTCAGTAGGAAATCGCTGCCTATGTCAAGGAAGCGTTCCACAGCACAGGCGGCCTTGCGAAAACTAGGAAGCGTAGCATTGGTTTACAATTGCGGGGTTTTAGGACCAACCAGGTGTGTGCCTTCTTCCCGCCCTGGCTTGAGGCCCTTTAGGACTTTAAGACCAACCAACCAACAAACCAACCAATTCTGCGGTGAAATTCCTAGTTCAGTAATTTCCTCCAAAGTGAGCTCATTGATGCGCTCAGTAACTGACAATTTGTCCAGCAAAATCTGTTTCTTCGGTATGAAAGCTGGTAATTTTGTCCCAAAAACTGACATGCTTCAACAGAAAGGGCTAATTTACGCAGCTAGGTTCTGCCAGTGGCGCAGGTAGGAATTTGTCCTAGGGGGGAATCAGATTGAAATCTCGTTGTGGTGAGGGGAGGGGGTAATTTCACATCTTAGCAATCATTCCACCCAGCCTGCACACTCTTAAATCTATGGGACTTCGGACATCTTTCTGGCCCCATCATAGCCTTGCCCGAGAACAAAATTACTATTAATCCCTGATTCATCCAGACATTCCAGAATTTTCTTTTCGATAAATCGTTCCGTTATGGAATGAGTAGAGTAGAGGCTAGTGTGCTAGTCTCATGAAGTTCTCCCGGATGCAGATCGACGAAGTCGATGATACGAGTGCAAATGCAAAACGCACACTTTTACCCAATTTAAGGGACAGTGGTGGCCACTCAATGATGTTGGGGTTGGGAAGGAAACCGCGTACATTGGTCAATTTAGCATATCTCCACGGGACTCATGCTTTCGGCTCAAATGGAAATAGGTACTCAGAAAATATGACCCTAAAAATCTCTCAATGAGGAAGTTTCACATTTTCCAAAAATATTTTTTTCGATGAGGCCTATCAATCCTTCCCCGTAAATAAATAAATAAAAATTTAAAACCCTTTAGAAATATTTTTTATTTATAAACAAAAGTTGGCATACTTATTTGAAATCCCGCCAAAACGAACATTTTCCGCAACGTAATATCCCATGTATTCTCTGTCCTTTTCATGCCTCTAAATAGCTCATCTGTCTATCCTCCATTATTTTATTATTGGAGAGCTCTTGTAGAAAGTAAGGCAAAGAAACACAACAAACCGCTCTCTGACAGCTACGTTACAGGTGAATTTTTTTTCGGAAGGTGCACATGACACAAACATGCTAGCTGGCGAGTTTGAAATGACCTAAAACTTCAAAAATCGCGTATTCATTAACTGTTGGATTATTTTACGAACGGATCACGATTTATGCTCTATTTTAGCATAAATAAACCTTAAAAAATAGATTTATGAATAAGTTCTGACCCATGAAACTTCCTCATTGGGCGATTTTTAGAGGAAACGGCCAAAATTTAGAAATTGATGAAACCGCGTATCGTGGGGTCACTCGCGGACCTACACCTATCGGGGCCCAATCGCGGAAATCTCCAAGAGGCCTCTAAGTCTCTGTATGAACAAGACCATGTAATTTTAACTTAGCCTTTTCCTTATTTTAGCCACGAATTACCGCTATTTCACTTTTCTATTCGCCAATTAGCGCTTTATGACCAGTTTAAGCCCAGAATTTATCAATTTTAGCCATGAATGAGTGCTTTTTATCAACTTTACCCGCAAATCAGCGCTTATTATATCACTTGTGGCCACGATTATCGTTCTTCTCAATTTCATCCGCGGATTAGCAGTTTTGTCCCCCCTCCCATAACCGTGAATTTGCGCATTTTCACAACTTTAGCAGCAAAGTAGCGTTTTTATCCCGTGAGCATTGTTTCTTAATTTTCCACGAGTTTTGGAGCTGTCCTCGATTTTGGCCGCAAATTAGCGATTTTTTCCATTTTCTTAGCAGGGGATTAGCACTTTTCTCAGTTTTAGCTGAAAATTATAGGGTTTTTTAAAAGTGTTTTACTCAATATTAGCCGCGAAATAGATGGCTTTTCCCAAATTAGGATTTTTTTTTGTTCATCATGTGCTATGCATGAGCGATTTTTCACAGTTTTACCCGCTCATTAGCAGTTTTTTCACCCATTGCCATGAATTCGCGCTTTTTCTCAATTTCTGCCTTAAAAGTTGCATTCAGAAGCCGCAAATGGCGTATTTATTCAGTTTTGACGTTTTAGAATGTTAGAATTAGAATGTTTCTCAATTTGAGCCGCGAATTAGCACTTTTTATCAATTCAGGCTTTAAGTTGACTTAAAATCTCTTAATTTTGGCTAAACGAATTAATCATTTTCTAAATACTACCCGCAAATTAACGGTGTTTCACATTTTGTCACTGCATTAGCAATTTTATATTACTTTTAGGTATAGCTTATTGCTTCTTCTCAGTTCTAGCCCCTGAATCAGTGTTGTTTTTACTTATAATCGTGCATGAATTTGCGGTTTTTCTAAATTTTAGCCACAAAGTTGCCTTCAGATTAAGGCGCGTATTTAAATTGAAAATTTCACCACACTTTATACGAGAATTAGTGATGTTCCTTAATTTTAGAAGTGAATTGGCGCTTTTTCTAAAGTTTAGCTGCCACAGCGTTTCCAACCCGTGCATTACCGATTTTTCTCAATATTTGCCAAGAATTGGCGTTTTCCTCAATTTAAGCTGCAAATTAGACATTTTTCCATTTTTAGCTGAGAATTAGTATTTTTCCCCAATTTGAACTGAAAATTAGCGTTTTTCTCAAATTTAGCTGCGCTAATTAGTGATTTTTTTCAATTTCAGCTGTGGAATAGCGTTTTACGCTAATTTTGCGGCGATTTAGCATCTATCCCCTTTTTATACGAGAAAGGGCGATTTTTCGCAATTTCAGTTGTGAATTTACCATTTTTGTCAATATTATAGCGTGTTTTCTCAATTTTAACCGCGGGGTTGGCCCAAAAACAACACTTTTGCGTTGATTTCTACAATTTATTCGTAGAATGGCCTCCATGCACCGCGAATCAGCGATTTTTCCTCAATTTTAATCTGGAAGTTGCATCGCGAGACCACGAATAAGCGCTTTTTCGCAGGTATAGATACGAATATTAGCGATTTTTTGCCGCGTCAGCAAGTTGCAAATTGCCGATTAGCACTTTACTGGGCTTTAAGGACCTAATGAAACTGGGGACACGGTGTATTTTCTCTTTTTAGCCGCGAATTTTCCTCAAGATATCGTGAAGTTTCTCAATTTGAGCCACCAGAATAGCGCTTTCTGGGGCTCAATCGAATGTTCGGCCCACAGTCTTTGCTGATATCACTTGCAACGTTGTATTCTCCAGGTCGGATAAACAGGAATTTGTAGAAAGTAGCCAAATCGCTGTCCTACCGTCCAACCTCTTGACATACCTACATCCATGGATAATCTAAAAATCCTCATTTTCCCGTATTTAATCCCCCTACCTCGGTACGCTACTTCGTGGGGTCTGAAGTCCAAGGAAGCATGGACGCACGCGGACCTTTTCGGGCTGCTTGAAGTCGAGAAAATCTGCTGCGCGTAACTTCAACGAGAAACGCTCATTTTTGGAGATTTTATGAGGCTCTTTAGAACGTTGATTCTAGTGCCCCTTCGTTTGCATACTTGTACCTCTTGGGGGGGGGGGAGATCTATCCCCCATATCCCCCCGTACCTACGCCCCTGAGTTCTGCTTCTACACTGATTAATCAGCGCGGCCTAATTCGATTTTTCGCATCGTGGCTATTTTCCCCCAGAAGCTCAGAACGGGACCAGGAATCCGTATGAATTTTAGCCAAACTGACTTCTTAAAACTCTACTCGTTCCAAAAATTGTTTACTCGATCATTTGAAACAGGCTAATTTAGGCCCTCAAATTCTTATAGTTCAGTGGAAAACTCGTAATTTTGGCTCCTCAGTAACTCAGCAATTCTCCTTGAGCTTCGGCTCCTTGCATTTGGACTGTGTGACTCGTTTTCGACAAAGAAGAGGGCCTGACCCAAACACCATTTTGAGGAAGCAAAAGCTGTGGTTTTTTGGAATTGAAAAGGCCTTTTAACTTTAACTTGACCCCAATCTGTCGTGAACTCATAAAGACGATCTCGGCTTTCGCGTTGTCAACCCCTCCCCTCCTGCTACTCCTCGACAAAGATAGTTCCCTGAAACTAGAATCACAAAAATATTCCATCGCTCCGAAGAACCCTGATGAATGAAGAATTTCAACTGTTGGTGTTTGTTGAAAATTCATGGAACGCAAAATGTTCCTCAATTTTTATTGATTTCAATACAAGGATGTCATAAAAGAAAACAAAAATACTCGCTAGCGTATTTATTCAACTTCCGACATCGCTAGACAAAACAAAGTTAAAGTAATTAAATCCCAGATTAATGCGTGATTCATTATCCTGACAGTTACAGTTTGAGACGTTTCAATAAAACCAAAAATGCGCGCTTTTTGGTATTCTTTTCTGTTCTCTTAACCGTCGTTGTTACATGAAAGTTCAAATGAAACTCTCGAGGACTTTTTTCTTGCTCCTCTTTCACCTTACCATCTCCGTGATATTACACTCGCACTTTATCACTCCCCTTTTTTCATATAAAGGCAAGTAGCTCGGCGGAAATAAAATTTTCGTAAAATCACTGTAACCATAACAAAGAAGACATTTCATTCATTGACGACGTGATCACGTATCGTGCTGTTTGCGTAATTGTTTCTGTTGCTCAAGAAGACGTTCCAATGGCGATGGTCCTGGTCCCAGCCAAAAAGACTTGAAAAAGCGGAGGGGAAGGGGGGTTATTTTCAAGACTCTGGACAGTTTTTAGTTTTAGGTGTAACCAGTACCTGATTAACCGAGTTGGATGATGAGGTCAGAAGGCCGTTAGTGGAAGGGAGTTGAGATTCACCGTTGGCACTGAAAAGCGAATAGGTTCCCTCTTGGCTGAGCGAATTCGAACTTGTTTCAGAGCTGCTAGCCACAGGCCAGGGTGACAGAAATTCATCTCGGCTGCTGGAAAATTAATAAACAATCAAAAGTTTATGTTCAAAGAAAGGCTGGAAGAACATAAAAAACGAACCCATGAGGCCACCAGTCAACGCCACGACTGTTCATAACGCTGTTCGTCCATTCCGTTTTAGGCTCTAACTCAGGCTGTTCGTTCTGCGCTCAAGAAAACATTCTGACTTGAAGAACAAAATACATAGCATAGGTTGTAAACTATAGAAATACCTTCATTAGAGATTTTTTCATTAAAGATTGCAGCGCGACATTCTGTTGTTGACGATTCCGTATCGTGTGGTTTTCCGGGATGAAAGACGGAGTCAAACCTACTAAGGCCGTGTCAGGCATAGAAACAGGCAACTTGAAGCACGAGGCCTCCACTTGTGCGATGTCGAACTGCCCACTTTCGCTAATAATAATTGAAAATGATAAATAATTTTTACGATTTGCTCCATCAAAAAGAGACTCACTCAATGTAAATTGGTTTGTGTTCACACTGGCCAGCCAGCCATTCACCGTATTCCAACAGTCTACTAGCTCTTAATCTCAGAACTTCGTCATCACTTAAACGGTCGTTTCCGTAACTGCAGGAAAATACTTATAAGTATAGAGCAAAATCGTGGAGAATCCTACGTGTTGCACTTACTCCAAACAGTTGAGTGCTGAATCAAGAGGTAAAAACCCTTGCAAGTCATAATCTTCCGGAAGCGCTAAATTCATATCTTAAGGAACAAAAACACCATAAAAACTCAAAGCCCGTTTGCGAAAGATAGGGGAAAACCTACATTTTGGGCCGAATTTCAGGTTGAACGATTTCAAAGAATTCAACAATTTACAGATTCCACGCCATAGGTGTTGGCGATTCAGACTAGCCACAATACGTGGGTCGCAGCGAAACCATGACAGAACCACTTTAATGGCGGGTAAGCCGAAGTAGTCGAGAAGTGCCGCCTCACTAGATATCGTGTACAATGGGACGAGGAGTGAATTAAGGTAACTCGTCAAGAATTCCGAAAGAACTTGGAAGCACAAATTCAGGTTGCTTGCATCGTCGTGGTCTGAAGCCACTCTTAGTGGTGATGCGGAAGTTTTATCGACGGCACATTCGACTTGATTGTGAATAAAAATTGAAATGACGGTCATTTGAACCAATTTCCAGGAGCTAAACTCTTGAGTCGCAACAAGGGGCGTCAACGCGTGCGTCAAAGTTTGTAAAGTTGTCTGAGCTTTTTGAACGTCCTGATTGAGATAAATGTAGGCATGAAGTTTGAGAAATGATGATTCATACTCAGCTGCAGACATTTTCGATCCTTCCTTCGGAGGTCTGTTAAAACAAGATAAAAACAGTAACTTCCGAAGACACACAACAACCATTGAAACGTACTCAAAGTTCGAACACTTCATGAGAGTGTGCTCCAGGTTGGAAGCGGCAGCAGGAAATTTGTGCGTGACAGCGATGCTTCGCGTGTAGTAGAAAACTGTGCTTAACCAGTCGGAGCGTGTCGCTTCGAGAAGGGCCAACTGATTGTACGGGTGACCGCTGTTGGCGCCGAGTGAGACGGCGTGACGATAGAAAGACTCGGCCTGAGTAGTTTGATTCTTGTAGCGCGCGATGTCACCCAGATGAACGATGCAGTACTGGCAAAAGTAGTAGCAGGAGCTTCGTTGGGGCCGATTGATGACGCGATTATTTTCCTCGAGAGGTTTCACGGAACTGTCGTGTCTGGCAGAAAAAAATAAGGGTTGAGTTTAGTGAGATTTAGCAATGACTTTTCGCCCCGAGGGAGAGGATTCATTTTGGCAAGAAAACTGGTACTGGTAGCTGGGTTGGTTTGACTCTAAAAATGATAGGCGACGGAATTGTCCTCTCAACGCGTCAAAAGTTCAGTTGGACCAATAGGAAAACAGTTTTGAAACCCGCTGACCGTCGGAACGCTTCATTTACGACTATTTAGCCACTAGTAGTTCCAGTTAGTATAACAGAACTAAGCACATGAAGCAAGTTTCGGCTCTAAACATCGGCGAAATAGCACGTTTTCGCAAAATAGCAAAATCGTAAATGTTGAGACGTAAAATTCGCAAAATGTCAAGTTTATGGTTTTTTACCTTCGCGGAATTTCAACTTTCGGGCATTTTGTTTCGAGACCGCGGAACACGGCCACGACAGTGCCCTAAGTCTGACGAATAGCCGTTAAATTGCAACATTTAGTTGTTGAATATCCGCGGAATTGGAAGTTTTCTGGTTGACTATTCGTGAAATTGCGACTGCGGACAGCCGTGTAATTTCAACATCTAGAGTTACCTAAATATTTGTAAGTTTGCAAGTTCAAGACCGACAATTACAAGTTTTTCCTAGTCCAACATAGTTTCGCAATCTTCTGTTTAGTAGCCGCGGACCCCAAGTCAGCTGGCCCCGAGAGCGCCCTAAGCTTGATGAATAGCCACAAAACTACATAATGTTTTTTTGTGGGCTCAGATAGTTCATAAATCTTAAGAAATTTATTGCTAGTTTTTTACTGCAATTTGTATACTAGAGAAACCCCAAGGGGGGCCACCTCAAGCTCAGGGACCTTTGTTCCAAGTGAACAAATCTGGTCACCCTATAAGGAGAAAAAGACCACCATTAAGCTTAGAACTAGGATTTCAGGGCCACTGCCCGAGTACGCGAATCAGAAACTACCCAGGTACCTAGCTGAAATCAAACAAGAAGTGGAAATAAGAAATGAGACCACCACTACACCACGCTGGTGTAAACTCATGGCAAAGATACGGGCACACTTGCTCGTGCTGGGCCGAACGGATTCCATACATAGGCGGATACAGCAGACGCAGAGGCGGATTTGCAGGGGGCAAATTCCAGGCATATAATACATTTCTGGGAGGCAAATTTTGATATTTAGGATCAATTGTTGTGCAGTTACTCAGCTTGAAATGTGAGCTTTTTCACCAAAATAGGAGAGAAAACCTTGCCGTAATGAAATTAGGCGGTTTTGACCGAGGTTCAAAGATTTTGAGCCTAACTTGACAAGTTCGAGAGTCTCCCACCACTTTTCTGGCACCTAACGTTACTCTTTCAGGCTACTCAAGCACATATCTTACATCATTTTGTGTTCCTTCATTTACATGGTCAATGAATTCAAATGAAAATGTCAAACAATGGGGAACTTGCACATTTTTCAATCACTCGTGTTTCTTGAAGAGGGCTCTTCAACAAGACAATTGCCCATATTAAACATTGAAATCAATCAAGGGTTTTTTAAGGCGAATTTTTAAAAATTTTGAGTGGGGAGTTGATTACGTCAAATGTATGGTGTTAATGAAATGGATGGTGTTGGGAAGAGGGGGGAAGACCCGTTTTCTGGGGTTTAATTTTTCTTGTTATTTGTAAACAAAACACTTCAGACCCCGCGCACACTAGGAGAAAAAAGACGTCGACGCGCGAGTCGGCGTCTTTTTTCTCGGGGAAGAGACGACTCTCGCGTACGCGTCCAATGTGAAAGGCCCCATAGAGTTCTATGTGTTTTTACTGCACGAGTCGGACGCTGTCGCGCGCGTCGGCGTCTTTTTTCTCCTAGTGTGCGCTGGGCCTTAGAGTTTCCTCAAATGCTTCAAAACTGCTCTTTGACGTCATTTTTCCCTCGAACTACCCATCCCCTCCTGAAGAACTTTAAAATTTATTTAAAAATCAGTAGAAGCACCAATCGGGCTGCAACTACCGATGATGTCTTTGTCCGCATGTGCCAATTCACTGGTATACTTTTCCCCCAAATCGGGCATTCATGCAAATTGCTGCAATAGCCGAAAAATGTGCTTACCTACTAATTTTACATCAAATACAAATACTTACAATTTTTTATGTCATTTTGAAGGGGGGATAAATCCTCATATCCCCCGCCACCGTGGTTCAAATAAGTTTAAATGATCCATTTTATCATCCCGACCACCCGTTCCCTTTCCACCGGGGCCAAAAAAAATGCAGAAAACGTGCAATAATTATCCAACCTCTGTGGACTTGAAAAAATTGCAAGAAAAAGTAGTCGCCGGAATTGGACAACAGCAAGCAGTATTGGACAATTCGAAGCAATTATTGCTTTAATAATAGAGGGAGTTCTCGGGAGGGGAAAAATTGCACGAAACGGGGAGTTCATGCTGGGCAATTTTTCGGCTATTGCTGCAATTCGCTTTCGTGCCCGTGCAAATGGGACTTATAACTGAAATTTATTGTGTCCCGAAAACTAGGTGGCCAATTGACCAGAACCCAACATTAAGGCTAATGAGGACGACAAGTGAGCAAGAGAGAGGGAAGATGACCAAATCAATTTAACCTTTCACGGCTGCAAAAATTGACTGATTTTGTTTTTGCAAAAGGATTTTTACTCATTGATGGCACAGAATTTGCGGAAATTGGGTGGCTGATTTTTTAAATCAGCGTGACTCGGAAATTTTATATTCAAAACTTAAAACAAATATGTTTTTGATGAAAAACGCCTTTTAGCACGAAGCAGCGTGAAATCTTGAATGCGAAATGCATTTTGTTTTTAATTTTTTTCCAAAAACTTCGCCCGAAAGAGAAAAATGCGACATCAGAAAGAGTAGCCGCCTCAACGGTATAGACATGGCAGTGTGTACGGGAGGGGTCAGAAGGCCCTCTTAGCTTCTCCTTCCATTGCACTCATCAATAAATGCACGACATTGATTTCTCCGAGAACAAATATCATGTCAGGCTCTTTTTTCTTTACCAAGTATTGAGCTTCCACAGGTACTTGGATTAAAGAAAAGACCAAACAAGGGTGGAGGGGAATAGTGATTTCGTAATCTCGAGTTAATCTAAACAATTGTTCTCTCCGATCATACTTATATCGTTCACTGCGTATCGGAACTAAAACTATTCTTTGCCTGTTATTTACTGGTTGAAATCAGTGCCAAGTTCTCCAGGGGCAGACGGTTATTACCTATTATTTTGTAAATTACATTTATGTTCCATCCCAAAACGTCTTACCCCGTGTCCTACGTAGCGGGAATCGCGCGATTTTAGCGTTTACAGCGGGTTTAGCGTTTTTAGAGTGTCGGGCTATTTTCATATGTTCTGAACTTTTGTTTCAGTTTCACTTGGGTGGTCCCACACATTACATAACGCAATGATAAGACTTCATAAGCGTTTCTCGCTTAAATCACTCGCACTGTAAAAATCGCTGAAATTGCAGCGATTCCCGCTCAAGCAGGACAGGACCTTATTGACTTATTATTTCTCAATAATAAGTCTTTGTAATCGTATCGCAAAAAAATTTTTTTGACCCCCCTCAAAATTTGTAGTTTTTTTTTAGTGGATATTGTCCAGTTCCTGGTACATAAACATAAAGTACATAAAGAGTGTTCCGGAGTTTAGTCAAAATTAACATTCCTATCTAAATTAAAAGGTCTTGGACGAGTTTCTGAGGCGTCAGTCAACTCATCCTCCTGCCTGTCCAAATTCACACGTCACACTATTGACAGTAAGAGCGAACAATTATAATTATAAGGGTTGCCTATTCATTAAAAATGCTAAGCCATGGATTTGTTATACAGAGTGGAAGAGGATAAGTGTGAAAAAAAAAATTAAGTGAAAATATACCTCATTTGCGGTCGAGAACATCCTGTAAAATACACCATGGTCCGAAATCAAACTTCTTCCAGATATGACTTTTACAACGTTTTAAAAGTCTTACATCACTTTTATTGACTACTAGAAGCGATTATTTACTAGCTTTCCAGTTGACTTTCTGCATTTTTTGATGACGGATTCGGAAAGAGCACACCTTTTTTCTGCCGAGATTTGCTATTTCTGTCACAAATGAATTATTTTCTGGGGCCCCAGCATGTCCTCCAAGTTGAGCTAATCTGGGATTATTATTTTTCAAAAAAAATTCAGCCCCTACTTATTCACACTAAATCTACCCCTATCGACTTCCCATGGGTCAGAAAAACATCTTCGATGTGTCCCTTTCAAAATTACTCCTGATATTTTTCATAAGGGCTTTGCTAATCAAATGACCATTTTTTAAAGAAAAAAGAGTCATTTTCTCTTGTTTGACCTGCAAATCTTGAACAATCTCAGCGATTTTCAGCATGATAAAATCTTAAACCCTCACCTACAGTTTTCTTTTGATGAGAACTGACTGTGTGTGCCTACCGAAATATCAAAAAATGTCACTCCAGCAACCGGCTGACGGTTTAGAGTGCATTTCACTACTACGAATGTTATTTTTTGCAGTTATTTAGTCAAAATTAACAAATAGCGTGACTCTCCACTTCTTTCAGCCATTTCTGCTGAATAATTATTAGTTAACTTATAATATAACGTCAAAATCCTTAGGTACCTATAGTACATATAATAAATGCACTCTAATCCGACAACCAGCTGTCATATCGACAATGTTTTGATAATTGATACTTGGGTAGGCGAACATATCCAGCTCCATTCAAAGGAGAACATTAGATGAGATTTTAAGATTTTTAGCATCCTTTACAATCGCAAGGAATGTTTAAATTAGGAGGTCAAAACAATATTTTGAAGAGAAAAATGACTCTGCATCTGCATGACGCTCAGGGTTTGACTCGTATTAAAACCAAGCACGGAATTTTTCTCAGAAGGATCAATTTAGCAGACCAAAACGAACAGCCAACATCAGAAGGTTGTCTCACCCAAAAACGAATTTCGGGGTTTTACTCATACCAAAACCACATGCTTGGATCTTCAATGGCGGACTCATTAGATCTCATAAAAATCAACTTGACGGGTTTCGCTCTTTAGAAATTACAATTTTGCATGTTTGGCTCTTTAAAAATACTAGTTCGCGTTTTTGGATCTTTCAAAACCAAGTTTCACGATTCTGACACTTTCAAACCAAATTTCACGGGTTTGGGTTCTAGATCGATTTGGCTCTTTCATAATCCACAATCATGTTTTAGCCCTGGCTCTTTATTAGTAGGTTTAGCTAATTCGACATATTGAAAAATCAAATTATTGGATTTATGATATTTCATCCCACATTTGGAAAATTTCGTGAGTTTTGGCTCTTGGAGTCCCAAATTTCACGTAGTTCGTCTCAAAGGAAAGTTAATTTCGCGCGTTTGAGCTCTACAATATCAAAATTTGCGGGTTTGACGGAATCCAGTAGGTACTAATTATGAAGCTCCATAATGTTTTTCATCACGAGCTATAGAATTGCCTCCAGGCACCCATTTCAGCCCTGAGATGGCCTATGTATTACCTAGTGTGCTCACATTTTTTTGAGCATAAGTATGCTCACCAGTTTATGCATGGAAATTATGATTTCTATTGAATTGATGACTACGTGATTGAAAAAATTCAAGCATAACGTCGTGCTCGTTTTTGTTCATTTCATACGACTCAATTTTGTCGATTGAGCCTCGTTTCCGATGCGAAATAATAATAAAACGCTCAGTAGCTCACCCACTCCTTCATTTGGCATGAAGCCGGTGATGTACATTCATTATTCTTTCCGTAATTCACTTCCCGCTTTTATGGTGTCAAAAACGGGACATTACACTTTGTGCAAGTTTATATTAATATCATTAATTTTAAATTAATGCAGCCTAAATTTCAATTATTTCAGCAAAGGAACAAACGTATAATTTTTTATATTATGATGAGATGATCAAGGCTTCTTCGGTACTCTTTCCCTTCTTTTCGAGCTAAGCCGTAAATTATTTTTCCCTATCGTACTACTGCAGTACATTGCGCCAAGGATTTCGAGAGCCAAAACCACGAACTTTTATTTCTGGTGGTTCTTTTATTCCGCGAAAGGGTTTTTGAAGGAATGAAATCCACGTCCACCAATGAGTGAGACCGAGAATCTGGAAGAGCGAGACGTACTTATACTTCTAGCGAGTAAGGGTAAGAGCAGAACGCGGAGGTCGGTGGCTCGCTTGAGGGTGAGGGTCGATAGCGATACTACACCATCGAGGGCAAGTCATCCGGCCTCTTACCAGAGCTACTCAGAACGCGGCGGTCGCTAGCGCTAACGCTAAGTAGCTTCGGGTTCTTCTAAATACTAAACTAGGTCCTGAACGCTGTGAGTGTGAGAATGTGACTTGCTGCATCCTGGTAATGTACAACTTAAAGGTCGGATTACATGCAAATGCATATCTGCATATGTAATTGCATGTTTATAGCGTTTTCCATTTCCATAAAATTCTGCTCTGAAGGCGAGCACTTCCACCCGTCTTCTCTGAATTATATCATGTATTGTGGTAACGGAGAAGACGGGTGGAAATGCTCGGCTCCAGAGCGGAATTTTATGTAAATAGAAAACGCAATTAGACGTGTAGGCCGGATTTTATGCAAATGCATATTCTGCATATGTAATTGCATAATATTTAGATGATTTTTCCTAATGTTTCTTCTATTATGATGCATGTTTCGGCACTTTTTTCTTGGAAAATACGGGAATATGCAAGAAAAAGAAAGGGAAGAAGCTCTAAAAAATATATTTTCAAGTCCATAAGCCCAGGAAGGTGAAGCTCGCTCTCTCTCAACGCGTGTTCATGAATTTATAGATGGCAGATTCGGCCCAGAACTTTTCTCCCCGGCTAGAGAACCTGAAAACCAAGTGAATTCACCGCCTTTTTGGGCTATAGGTAGGGCTGGGCTTCTCGACAGTATTTCCACCTCTATTCGCATACAATTTTATCAATATTCTTACCCCAAGATGGACGATGCGTTCACTGCAACTAGGCAATTATATAGTTGCCCTACCCTGGCATATGTTTGGCTCCAAATCCAAGTGCATATTTTCAACTTACTTTTCAGTGCATATTTCCGAATTTTCTATGCATATTTCGAGGAATAATGTGCATATTTGCATGCATATATTCATCTTTTTTATTTGCGTATATAATCCGGTCTCTCTACTACTATACCATCTAGTTCAAAGTTAAGAATCAGCCTTTCTCACCCCGTCCTTGTGAAAGCCTTCCGTTTCTTACACTTCTATAGGAACGACAGAAAAAAGGTTTTTATTTTAGAAACCACAATTGAACTGTACTTAAAATTGCTTGCGCAAGCATTTTTGTAGAGTGGTCTCTCCTCTCAGGAGAAAACGTGAGCAAAAACAAGTTGAGGGTAATGCCTTTCAAACGGCCCAATCAGGAATGAGGATGCATGGATGAGCTAGCGACCGCGACCTCCTAGGATCAAATAAGTTTGAAAAACAAAATCATCGACCCCACAGCGAGCCCACTAGCTTCGCTCCTGCCTCTTTGTTCTGTGCAGTCCCACACTATTGAACGTTCTTGTTTGTGTGGATAGCTATCGCGATAGGCATCGCCATCGACCCTCACCCTCAAGCGAGCCTCCGACCTCCGCGTTCTGCTCTTACCCTAAGGCTTGGGCGGGTCGAGGACTGCAATCATCCCTCTACCACCCACTGCTGCCTAAGCACTTTTGCGCCCCGCTTGAATAACTGACGTTTGATCGCACAATATTCGCGTTTTGGCCAGAACTAATCAACATTTATTCGATCTGTTTGGACAGATCTGTTTAATTGTCACTCAGTTTCCTGGGCTGTACACATAATTATCAAAAATATTTTTTTCAAACTTTTTATCCCACGTTTTATGCGTTTCTAATTGCAATATTCAGACGTAAAGTAATTTCCGCAACTTCTACGTTATTTTCAGTAAATGTGGTAAGTTGAAAAATTAATTAAGTTCACTTTTCACAAAACTATTAGCTATGTAAATTTCCCATCGAAAGTGTTTTTTCCGTGGGACAGGGGCTCACAACACAGCTAGCTAGATGGATATGATGAATAATTCTGTCGCCTGTATTTTTAATTAATAAATGAATTAAACTGATGTTATCTGGACGAAGATGGAAGGGCATAGCCCAACACGATTCGTCGTCCGGATAACATCAGTTTAATTAATTTTAAAAATACCAGCGACAGAATTTAAAATTCGGCGTGGTTTACCGATCAGGAAAAACGCCTAGAGTTTCGAGAAACAATGGACCTGGGTGGGGTTCGGCTTAGCTTATCCCTCGGAGTACAACTCCCAAAGGCGTCTCCGTGGCTGACTGGGTAATCCAGAGGTTGCAGGTTCAAATCCCGCTGAAGAGCCATTTTTTCTCGAAACTCGAATCGTGTTGGGCTATGCCCTTCCATCGTCGGCCTTTGGGCTTCTTGAAAACGGCTGGCAAGTGCAAACATGGTTTCTTCGCAAACGAAAAAACTAGAAAACCACCACCGCCATTCAATTTCGAATGAAGGCCTGACTAGTAGTAACCCTTGAAATTTCATATTTTTCAAAGCTCGCTCATGGCGCTACCTACAATAAAATTGGACCGCGTTGTTGGTTTCGGCCTTCGTAACGTAATGGTCGTGAAAACCGACTTTTTACTCTCACCATTCGTTTTCAACCCACACAAAGGTGTTTGACAACAGCTAGCTCTGCTGTTAGCCCCTGTCCCTGGTGATCTCAGAAGTGTCTTCTTAAAAAACGCACTGCGCAGGTGCCAGAACACGATCAAATGACCCGGATTTTTCATACTTTGGGCCCGCAGACTAGAGGAAGTCTGGAAAAAGGAGATGTCTACTCATTTTCCCCTGATTTTGGTGTCAAAATTGAGAAATTCACTAACTTCTCCCGGATTTCCTTGACCACTTTAAATTCCCTGACTTTTCCTTGGTTTTCCAGGTCTGTGTCAACCTTGATAGTTCTATAGTCTAATCTTGTGAAAAGGGTTTTTTTAAAGGCTTTATATGTATACTGAAGGAAGTATACATATTACAAGCTCATTGGAGGGGAGGGGGATCAGTCCCTCACAAGTCATAATACATGTTTGGAAGCCTTGTACAGAACACAGGGCGTGTTACGCCCTTGCAAGGTAGACACTAGACCGATTCTCGCCTTTCCTGACGAAGCATTTTGAGAGGTAGGGCGTGTTCTGTATCTGTCTAGTGTCTACCCTTTTGTCTTGACCTCGATGCGGTACTGCGCCCTACTATTTTTCAATTTACCTCATAAACGGAAGATCCAGATTGAAAACGGTGCATATTTCCTGCAGCAAAGACAGGTAGAATCCACTGGCGCAGTCCAAAAACCAACTGAGCCTCGATTGTAGTTGAAGTCCATTGTTCTGCAAACGAAAAGTACAGAGTATCACAAGGTAAACGACCAGAGGTTGCCCATGGATCTCACAGCCCTTACCTTTTTATCTTTGGCATGACTCTGAAGGCAAGCGATGTAGTTTTTGAAGCAGAAATTCCACAGGTCCTGCTCGACTTTCTTGTCTAGAGCATACTCCAAGTCGAGAATGAGAACGTCGTGATAAATTTTCTGCAGCTGTTGTTGCGGCGTCGTCATCGATTCAAGGTTTAGGTCCACCTGCTTCAAGCTCGAGGCCTTCTCCTTCAGATCCTCAGCTTTCCTAGATAATAATAATAATAATAAAAATAGGCATAATAAAGCAAGAGTACAAGCTAAGTGAGGAGTGATTTACTCACTTTAAAACTTCAACAGCTGCTCTAGACACCATTAGACTGCAGACAATCTGGACTAAATGGTCAATTAAAGGATATTAATCAAAGAAGGAACAATTTTTGTTCGAGGAACAATACAAATATTATGTGGAAATGCGTTTATGTCATAGTTGAGTAATGAAACTCAATTTGAAGGTGATATGATAAGATAGCAGTTTACATTCAAAACCTTTTCAACTTAAATTTAAATGATGTTATAATAATTTTTATTGGTGAAAATGAATTATTTCGTTGTTGTTGGGCCTTAAATTTTAATGTAAAAAGAGCAAAGACATGTCAAATGATAATTTCATATTTTGAAGAAGTTCGTCTGGAGAGCATTTTCACTCTCTCATTAAATCACTCGTTCGTTGGATGACTACGACGCGAGATATTTTAATTTGTCCATCCCCTTTACTTTATAATAATTATTCAAATCCACTGGGACCAAAAATGGAGTTAATTTAGTATATTTTCTTCATTAAAGCTAGCGCGGCGCGCCACAAAAAATGAGGTCACTCGGTGGAACCTTCCAGGAAAAAGCTTCAAGGGAAGAAGTCGAGAGTGCACGTCGGTTTGTGAAGAGGTGGAAAAGGTGCGCGGTGAAACGACGGGGGACCTCCTTGAGCCTCTGTGTCGTGTGTGTGAGTGAAGCTTGCTGAGAAAAGAAATTTTTGTTCAACTTTATTCTCTCTGTTGTGTTTTCCTTGTTCGTATTACTTCCCTAGAATCTCCCGTTCCCTCCGACGGGCCTCTATCAAGTCGTTTCAACTTCGAGGAATCTTCCACCTGTGCAACCCGAGAGAATCGAATCCAGCGAGTTCCTCAGTACCTGCAAGCCTAAAAGGATTTATATAATAGCCGGGGAAGAGTACACTTATGCGGAGCGGGGTGCTTTAAATCGTGGTGGCTAATCAAGGAGTAAAAAGGTGTGTATTTCCACTATTTGTATCCTTATTTTGCGCCTTGTTTTACATCTTTGACATACTGTGTTGGGTTAGGAAAATGAGCAGTTCTGAGGAGGTCTCGTGGATATCCTGGTTCTGTGGGCTCAGGGGCAATGAATTCTTCTGCGAAGTAAGTACATAGATGCAATTATAGTAAGTCATTACTGTACGGTATGGAATAGATTGATTGATAGTTGAGCTCCAATGTCATACGCCGGGCCTAAGAGCTTTATAGATCTATTTGCCTGGGCCCTATCTAAGTTCGTGTGATAGTGATAGTAATCTCTTGATCGAACGATTAGTGAACTAATTATTCATGGGTAAAGGCCAGGGCGACATTCAAATACCTCGTCATACCTGGGGATGACATTCAAAGTGTACACCGTAACTTCACTTACACAGAAATACTGACGCTTCGGCTAAGCAAGTAGTGTGTAAGTGTTATTTTCAACGTTTCCCTTTTTTGGTTCCAACTTCCTGCAAACACACTTAGTCCTACCAAAATTGCATGATTTTTAGTGTCCATGAGCCAATTGGGGGGGGGGGGGAACAGGCCCCACCTAGACATTGGATGGCCCCCACAATAAAAATGAAACAAAATCCCGTGGTTGTGTTCTTTGATGTCCTACGTAATTCTGTTTTCATTCGATCTTACTGTAAGCAGGGCCGAGCAACTTTGTTGTTGTTCATGAGGGAGTTTGTGTACGAGCTTAAATAGTACCCCCCCTTTCCAGCGCCACCCCTCACTAAAAATCAAACACCCCAGTTTTGCTGCATTGTGGCGGGCAGTTATGGCAGAGCCCCTCTTAACATTGGTCAACACTGTGTACATGTTTTCTGTTACCTAACGGAAAACGTTAAATTCTTGGTGAAATCATATAGGCCCCGTATTCATAGCCGTCACTTGAGATGAGTATTCGTTTATTTTGACTCATAACAGATGATTCACTAATTAAAACGACCGATTTGAAGTCGCTTATGCAAATACTCAGCTTGAGTTACGACTATGAATACGGCCCATAGTCCGGTAACCCATCGTGTGAAAAATCCGGATCAAAAGATTGTGTCTGGGACCTGCTTAGCACGTTTTTTATAGTCTAGCTAAGAAATGGCACTTCTGAGATCGCCAGACATTTTCCGTGTGACAGAAGCTCACAGCATCTAGCTGCTGGCAAACACTCCTTTGAGTGGTTTGAAAACCACTGCGGACAGTAAAAATTCGTTTGTTACGACCAATAAGTCACGAAACCAATAACGCCATCCAATTCGATTGTAGGTAGCGCCATGAACGAACCGTAAAAAATGTGTATAACGTTGATTATGCACATGCTATTCGAGTTCTCCTGGCTCCTGATGTATACCGGGTGAAAGTTGTGATAGAGGCCTGTAACTGTTGTTTTTGGACGTATGCGGGATGTAGGTTTGACCTACGCGATTGGTTAAGTTTTGGTTTAGATATGTACTGCCGGCGGGAGAACTCATCGCCGGCGGCATGTGAGCTCTAAGATCGCAGCTTTAGTTTGAGTTTTGATAAATTAACAATGAGAGGTTAGTCGAGCGGTTTATTACTTGACGAGACTTTGTTGGGAAATTAAAAGATGAGGGGGGTGGAACTATCGATGGCGGTTCCGAAAATCCGACTGGAAAGACGTCGAAAACTGTAAAAACCGTCGAACCCCGCCTAACCAACCCCTATGAAGGGGAAATCACGCTTTAGGCCTGGGTAGACCATTTGATTTAAAGTTAAAGAGCTCAAGAGCTTAAAACCCAATCAGAATTTAGTATTTTTAATTTAGTAAGTATAGAAGATACAAAATAGTTTAAACGCTTAAACGGACATTGTCGACCTAACCCTTAGTCATCATTGAGAGAGAGTGGGGATATTGACAAGAAGGAGAAAAAGAAGAGAAAGAAGGAAAGATGGAATAGCAATCTCGGTCTGTTTGTCCGCTCAATGCCCACCTCGTGAAGGATTTGGGAAATAAGAAAGGGAATCGCTTACTGGACGTTTCCCGCGAGTATCTCGCTGATTCAGCTCTACGCCCCCCCCCCATTTTGTTCGTCCGATCGGTAGACAGTTGTTGACGAATTTTTTATTTTTTTTCGAGGGCTTCTTTGGGATGTTACAAATAATGTGGAATTTCGAGGCTTATAAGCATCATTCGAAATTGGATGGCGATGGTGGTTTTCTAGTTTATCTGTTAGGGATAACTAATTTGTACACTTTCCAGGCGTTTTGAAGCAGGTGAAAAGGATGTTCGTCAGCATCTAGCTGTGGTGTAAGATCCTGTTCAGTAGGAAATATTTGGCGATCTCAAATGTGTCATCTCCTATCCTAGTCCATAAAGAACGTCGTAAGAGCTACATGTTTGAATTCCACCGCTTCCAGGGCCGTAAAGAGGGATTTTCCGTGGACCATTACTCAAGCAAAATACACAGCTATGCTTGATTCTTTGTTCCCGCTGTGACGAAACGGCTAGTTCCTAAGTCACCGTCACCTTCACCGGCTCTTGGTTACATGGATGAATAACATTTGGGGAGTTCGACATTTTAACCCCAATTCCGCGGGTTTGGTACTTGAAGAAATCTATATAGCATGTTCGGCCCGTTGAAACCCCTGTTTTGGTGGAACTCGCGGGATATAGACTAATGAGAAAAGGCATTTCACTGGTTTTAGTCTTTTAATAAAGCAATTTCGTTGGTTGGGATATTTCGAAGTCCTACTTTCGCGGATTTGGAATTCACAGAACCCGACTTCGCAGTTTTGACTAATTAAAAAACCATTATGTCAAAAAAATATTTCAAGAAATACATATACATAGTAAACCCTGTTCAAGATAAGAATACCTTAGATCCATCTGTTTGTTTTCGCCTTTCACGTTAATAAAACATTAAAAACCATACGGATCGGGGTTATTCTCATCTTGAACAGAGTATAGGTATATTGAAAAAAAATATTGCAGTGTTGGGCCATTTCGTTGGATTGGCTTACCGTTAAAACCTATTTAGTAGGTTTAGCCCACTCGAAACCGCAATTTCCTTATTTAGTTGGGTCTGGCTCCTTCAAAAACAAAATTTCTTGGGGTTGGATCATTCGGAGATCCATTCTGCTGGTTATCTAAGAGTAAGGCAGAAAGGACGCTCTAAAGGGGTGTGCACGCTACGCCCATCTGACTCGCAAAAGAACCCTGTGAAACTGGATTTTATAAATGGGTCAACCACGCGTAATAGGGTTCCTGAAACCGCAAAACTACGAAATTTGGTTTGTTGAAGCTGCCAAATCCTTGAAATTGAGGTTTTGATGGTGGAAACCCCGCGAAATTGTGTTCCTGAGAGTGGAAAAAAATCAGCGAAATTCGGATTTTAAGGGTGGCAAATCCGCGAATGTAGGAGGACGGTTCGTGAAATTATGAAATCAGGGTTTCAAATTGCCAAGTCCTTGAAGTTGATTGTGGAACTTCCACCGTGTTTAGGCCTATGACATACTGGGCGGTTTGCCGCGAGCGGTTTTTTCCCGCGCCGCTCAGTATGTCACCTAGTTGCGGTCCCCACGAAGTAATGAGGAGAGATAGGAATGACCTAGGGAGAAAATTATTTCTCCACGAGTCCTCGTAACACTAATCACTAAAAAAATAAAATTGAAAGATATCTCATTTCCCGTGTATAATGTGGATAATGTAGGGTGCCTAATAAGTATTCATATCTGTTTACCCCAAATTTTACTTTCGAAATTTGCCAATCAAACTTTTCTTCATTAATAATTAAAGCAAAAATAAATAAATACATGTTTAATAAAAATCACAACTTTTCCTCGAACAATTAACAGAAAAAAGAACCCAGACACTAAAACCGCGTGCGGGAAACCGCCCCAGTATGTCATTGCTCATAGACGGGCCCTTGCTCTCCTCTAAAAAAAACACCGCTCGGCCGCCGTGGGAAGAAAAAACCCGCTGGCATGTCGCGGGAGAAAAAATACCGCGGCGCGGCAAAAAACCGCAGCTAGGCGAGGTTTCTTCAGTATGTCATCTCTCATTGAAACTCCACTGTTTGCGAGGCCTTACCATGATTACACTGAAGACCGAGGGACCAAAGATGGCGTGTTGCCGCCCTGTAGCTTAAAGGTTGTCTAATCAAGGTAGGGCGAAGTCCATGTTGGACACGGATGCTCTTCCAGGGGTGCGTTTCAGTCACCGTTTCGACTTCAGCTACGTGAGCTACTCTGTCCTGGTCCCATCAGCCCGGCAATTGAGCCGAGTACGGAGCTGGTGGACCGCCCCTCGCCGGGGGCGGAGGTGTCACTGCTCTACGGTGCCCGCCCCGTTGGCCGTCTCAATAAGCAGAGGACCAAAAACATTCTGTTATACAGTAATTGTGAATTTTTCTCATGATAGCTACGCAACAATGCTTAATATTTTTTACGTGGAACTTTTGTTGGTGCTCTGGTGCTGGTGTATATAGCCTCTGTTTTAATAGGCATTTACTTAACAGCAAAACTCGATGTCCTGATGGCCTGACCTCTTCTAAACCCTCGAACAAAAACTGGTGCATGAGAAGATCGATTGATTCAGTTGTTACGGCGTTGTTGACTTGTTGTCAAGGGGGGATTGTTCCTTTTATTACGTTTAAAACAAAATATAACGGGGAACGAGACTCGCGCACAAAATCTTCATCATAATTGTGATTTCTTTTAATCCGAGTAATGAGCAGTTCGGAAGAAGTGTCTTGGATATCGTGGTTTTGTGCCCTGCGGGGCAGTGAGTTTTTTTGCGAGGTTCGCCCTTCAAAGAGTTTCTTTCGGTTTATGTTATGCCTTGAAATTATGTTCTCTTTTTATAGGTGGACGAAGATTATATTCAGGACAAGTTCAATTTAACTGGTTTGAATGAACAAGTTCCTCACTACAGACAGGCTTTGGACATGATCCTAGATTTGGAACCTGGCAAGTTAACCCCTTTTATTTGTGGGGAGTTTTTTACATTCCGAAGTTGACGTAACGTTTTTTTTTTGGGTTTATTTACGCGGTTTTTCCCCCCGAAAATGTCCAGATGACGAGCTCGATGACAATCCAACGCAATCGGATCTGATCGAACAGGCGGCCGAACTGCTCTACGGTCTCATTCACGCTCGATACATACTGACGAATCGAGGCATCAGTCAAATGATCGAAAAATATCAAGCGAGTGATTTTGGCAATTGTCCCAGGGTGTACTGCGAGTCGCAACCAATGCTTCCCATTGGTAAATAATAATTTTAAAAAATGAGTAGGATTTTTTGAAAACTTGGATGATCACCAGCCTTTTCCCTTTCATAACCATTCAAGGACTATCGGATGTCCCCGGTGAGGCAATGGTTAAACTGTACTGCCCTAAATGTCTGGACGTCTATTCGCCGAAATCCTCGCGGCATCATCACACCGATGGGGCTTACTTCGGTACTGGTTTTCCTCATATGCTTTTCATGGTACATCCTGAGTATCGGCCAAAGAGACCAGCAAACCAATTTGTGCCCAGGTAATTAAATCCCAAGTATTTTTCTCATAAAAATGAGAAAATACATGTACTAATGTCGATTGTTTTCAGGTTATATGGCTTTAAAATTCACCCCCTAGCTTATCAAATTCAACAGCAAGCGGCTACAAATTTCAAGCCTCCTATGAGGACCGCGCCGTATAACAATGGAAAACGTTGACAACTGATGCCAATTTATGTACATTTCTTTTCATTATTCCTTTTGAGCAAAGAGCAGTAAAAAAAAAAGATTTCCTTTTTTCTTTTTGTTCTCGCTCTCGGGTTTTTCCTTATTATTATCCGAATATGTCATTCCTCGAACTTATTATAGATGAAAGCCTTAACAATCATTTTTTTTCTTTGTTTCAAACGAGGATCCAAAGGAATAATTTTTGTTTACTGGATCCAATCTCAGTTACTTCGTTCCCTTTACTTTTTGATTCAATAAGAGATGAACTTATAAATGTAAAGAAGACTTCGTTTTTTATTGAAGTTAGGGAATTGAAAGGTTAAGGAACCCGTACCCTCTATTGGAACCAGATAAGTCCTGCCGTTCTACCCCCTGGAAATGCTCGGGAAAATGGATAATCTGACGATTTTTTGTTGTTGACAAATTATTAACAATTTTTATGTCCTTTAACGAGCGCATTTGTACTTTTTAGGTTCAAAAGATTAAAACAAAAACAAGAATAGTCTGTACGATAGTTTGAAATTGGTGAAATATATTTAAAATGAACGACGTCTTCTTATACGTTCCGGGTGGAACCCGGTCCCGGGTGGAAACGAGGGGACCGTCAGTGCTGCCGTTCAAACAGAGAGCCTTAGCTGGCAGAGAGATGAAAGTTGACTGACAGCGCTGCATTTATGGATAAGTCAATACCCCGAAATCTCATTTGTAAAGAGCCAGACTCTCCAATTTGGCTTGCCGAGTGGGTGAGCCCACACCCGCAAAATTATTTTACCAATATCTATCATATTGGTTCTGAATGAGACAATCGTGTATTTTGTTTTTAAAAATAGCCAGACCCACGAAATCGCTCCATAAGGTAAGCCAAGATCATGGAAACTTCGATTCGGCGTCCGATGCGTGTACTTTGTGAGTCAACCTTGTAAAAGTGTGATCTGTAAGTGTCAATGATCAGCAAGTTTTGAAATGGTCAAACCCGCTAAATGAACTTTTGAAAGGATCAAGATCCGTGAAGTTGCTCTTTAAAATGAGCCAACAGTAGCACCCTGGACATTTTCATTTCAAACGGATTAAATCCGTGAAGCCTTTTTAGAGAGTCAACTCCACGAAATTGGTTTTTCCGACGCACAATACATATCTCTTCTGGAAAGCTCGTTTGTTGCCTTCTAAAGCTCGATTCTCACCTTTCATGCACGCTTCCGATACCCTCGAAGTAGACAACACATTCAAGCAATCCTAGATTTCCATAATTACTCTTACTTGCTACCAGGAAACGAATGTGGTGTAGGCAAAGTTTTGATCCTTATTAGGCTACTGAATCCTAATTACCTGATTTTACCAGGTAATTGGTACCAGGTACCAATTTCGCGGGGCTCAGTCACCGCGAGAAACCCAATTTTGAGAAGTATAGTCGTTGAAAAAAGAAAATTTTGCGTTTTGAGCTCTTTCAATAGACAATTTTACGTGTTTGTTTCTTCAACAAACCAAATTTGCAGGTTTGGTTCACTCTAGAAAACAATTTTCTTGGCGGGGCATACGAAAGCTGACCCTGAGTTTAGCGGGTTCGATTTTCTAACAATTTATTTTCTCTGTTTCACCTTTTCAAAAGCCCAATATCGTGTGGTTGGATCCACACGCTCCAATCTGCTCTGTGAAATTCTTCCAGTTTACTTTTGGGGGTGAGGAGGGGTGTGTTTGTGCTAGGAGCCCCTCGCTTTGCTGGGCTGTCATTCGAATGCTAGGCCCCCCGAAAGGGAATGGCGTCGCTAAGACTTGGCTTTCAGGGCACCTTTTTGCGGTTTTTACCCTTAAAATTTTGACATTTTTTCCTCAAAATGAAAAATTTTACCCCAAAGCTGGTGGTTTTACCATATAAAGAAGTTTTTCAACCCAAAATTCAAGTTTCTACCCTAAAAAAAAATTATCAGAAAAGGGAATTTTTCACTACGAAACTGCCGATTTCACCCTCGAAATAAATTTAGCGATTTTACCTCAAAAGTGGAAATTTCGTTAGAGTTTTCACGACACAGTCGCCGGTTTCGTCGTAAAATCAACGGTTTTGGGGAAAACGTTAGTTATGGTGTGACATTTTCAGTTTTAGAGTAAAATATCCAGTTTGGAGTGGTACCTTGGGGTTAAATCGTTAGTTAATGGGCAACACGTGAGTTTTAGGGATGAAATTGTTAGTTTTCGGGTTAAAAACTACAGTTTTTGGGTAATATTGTCAGTTCTTGGGGAGAGTTTGAAAGGCGTAAAATAGAAAAACGGTCACGCCTTTTTGAAAATCCACAAATCGTCTGTTTCGTACTCTTTTTTTTTTTTGTCAAAAGAATAAAACTGGGTAATATTCGACGACGGTTGCGCGATAAATAACGTACATCACTCGACTGTTAAGTGGTACTACCCGCTCGTTTTTAATTAGCGGCCTCGGCAAGCCTCGTCCGCCAAACAAAAAACTCGCAGGTATTGCACCACTTACTAATCTTGTAAAATAATCTACTATTTCTGGTAAAAAAAAGAGTCGGTTTTGTGGTGAAATATCTAGTTTCGTAGTAAAATATTCATTTATGAGCTAAAACTGCCAAGAATTTTGGTGTAACACGACAGCGTTGCGGTGAAATCGTCAGATTTGGTGAAATAGCGCCTTAATTGGGAGCAAATTGTCAGTATTGTGGTAAATAGTCAGTTTCGGCGTACAATCCTCCGTTTTGGGGAAACGTCAGTTATGGTGTGAAATTGCCAGTTTTGAAGTAAAATGCCCAATTTTGACGTGAAATAATCATTTCTGTGGTAAAATATTCAGTTTTCAAGTGAAACCGCCAATTTTCGTTACTAAAAAGCTGGCGATTTTACCCTAAAGCCGCCTTCACATGCGAGTTGTCAAAGCTCGGGCTTTGTTTTGTGTCCAGTGAAATATAATGAATCCCTGCGCGCGCTGCTCAAAGTCTTAGCTGCCACGCGGCTTTACACGCGGTAAAGGCGGCTTTACATGCAAGCTTTAAAATGCTGAGCTGTGGGATTCAACCCATCAGAGCGCTCCTAGTTCACAGCGCTGTTGATTGAACCTTGCAGCTCAGCTTTTTGAAGCTTGCGTGTAAAGGCGGCTAAAAGTAAACTTTTAACTAATAGCGTTCACCCCCAAGTAACAATATAATATTAGTAAAATATTGTAAAATTACACTTTTAAGGGTTTTTGCAAATGTTTGATTAATATTTGCAAGACACTGGTTTCAACAATGTATTTCTAGTATAGCCACTTTTCCTTGAACTTGCAATATTGAAGCAACATTAACCCATGTTTTGCCCATATTGTACGTCAATTTTCGGTAATGTTTTTTAAAAATATTAGAGAGACCAAGATTAATGTTTTTAAAATATTAATTTAATAACATTGCTTCATGAATTAAGCTGTAGGAGAAATAGTGATCCTCAAAACCTCAGTTTGTTTCAACAACAAACCGCTTGTATTTGTCTCGACTTCACTTCCTATACGTATAAAGCTTTGACGAGAAATGGTTTGTTTTTTGTAAAACCTCCACATTAGAGATAAAATTGTAGGTTTCAAGGCATAGTCGTCAGTTTTGGAGTAAAATCATCCGTTTGGGTTCAAACCACCAGTTTTATGGTAAAGTCGTCAGTTTTAGTGTATAACGTCAGTTTTAGTGTATAACGTCAGTTTTAGTGTATAACATAGTTAGTAGTAGGAGGTAAAATTGCCAGTTGTGCAATGAAAACTCCAGTTTTGGGCCAACAGTTGGGCTAAAATTGTCTGTTTTGGAATAAAAGTTGTCAGTTTCAGAGTGAAATCTTTAGTTAGGGCTGTGCCTTTCCCACAAGCATCAGTATTTTTGGGGAAAACATTGTCAGTTTTTGGACAAGAAATCCTGAATAGCAGGCTACGACGATAGTTTCCGGCGGAAATGTAAGTTTTTGACAGATTCTAACCCTTCTTTGTGAAATTTAGTTTCTGGGGAACAATTTGACGATTTAATGCGCCTACATCTGAGTTGATTAACTACCACTTCTATTACTGGGGTCTTTAGTGCATCTGACATCTTCGGCCCACCCTTAGACCAACTGAGCATGTTATGAGTAGAACGCTTTAATTTTCCAACGATTAAGCCAACGATGAAGTGAAAACGCCTTAACCTCGCCTTTACTTCGAGCGTACGGGGAAAAATGTCGCTAAGTGCGATTCAAAGGACACCGCAGTATGAAATAACTTCATCCCGTCCGATCCGAGCAACCCTCCTTGCGGTATTTTGTATGTGAAAATTGATTGACTGAGGCGACGAAGGCCACTTATAATACGTACTCATTCCATGCAACGTTCGTGGTTTCGTGCATGTCATCAGCTATACGAAGGAAAGAAAGACCCTACAAAATAATTGAAATTCTATTATCAGAACGTCAGCTTTTCCCGGGTTTAGGCATCTTTTTCTTTATAATTTCCTTTTACATTTATATTAGATAGAAATTTGAAGAAAGCAGCACTCTGTGGGTAGCTTTTTAGGGGCATGGTTGGTATTGAAATTACCACCGTTTAATTATAAGAAGGACTTTGTGCCACTGCAGCAGAAAGCAGGTAGTGAGAAACTTTTAAATTCGTTGTGTAATGGGTTTACACCACAGGCGTTATTCTCAGGAATTCATGAAATACCTAATGCATTTTTTACTTATACTGCTAATTTCTACATTGTTACAATTTTTTGACTTTGTTAACTCCAGAGAACCCCTTTTAATTTTATTATTATTATTATTATTATTATTATTATTATTATTATTATTATTATTATTATTATTATTATGTTATATTTGCCAGCTCTCAAAAGAAAACTTGTGCGAGAGCTGGAGTTGAGTACAGCATCAAAACTAACTAGAACATCAATAAATCATTAATTATATAGGAACTTACAAATTCAATTTTTGCTATTAAAGAACATTATTGCAAAAAAAGCCTCAATACATAAATAACATCAGTAAGCATAAATCATAAAACAATAAACAATAACGATACACCATAAGCACAACAAAATAGTAACAGGGCAACAACAAATCCAACTTTTAGGTAACTAGAACAATAATAGTCTTATCTTTTATAATTCTATACAAATGAATTTTCAAACGGCTGGAAGTGAAATTAGATAATTGAATTTATTAAGTAAAGCCAATTTAAGAGCAAATATACTAGCATGCTTCGAATAAAAACTAGCGTTGTGCCTAGGAATCGTCACGTTTGTTCGTTGGGAAGTCTAGTCAAGTGCGAATGCGTATAATGTTTATCAAACCTAAGCCTATTATCAAATACAACTCCTAAATACTTGCAATGGACGGAAAAATTAACATTACCACAGTCACAAGTGTTGTTATCACATGAAGCAGAATGTAATTTTAGATTACTTGGCGGGGAGGAATTACTACTTAAAGAGAAATTCACTAGGTGAGATTTATCACAGTTTAGCAATAGACAGTTATCATGAAGTCATTTTTTAATTATTTTCATATTAACTAAAATAGATTCAAATTACATTATCTACATGTTTACCAGAGAAAATGAACACCGTATCATCTGCAAAACAGGAAGTACTGACAGAAGTTAAGCTTCAATCAAAAATACTATTATAATACAAAACAAATAAGAAAGGTACCAGCACTGACCCCTGAGGGATGCCAAAATTTATTTTAATGGGATCACTAAAAGTAGCGCCTATTTTCACAAACTGAAGGCGACCTGACATATAAGATTTAACTAAACTCAAAGCATTACCTCTTACACCATAATTATACAATTTATTCGAAGAATAAATCATGACTTACTGAATCCAAGGCTTTATGTAAGTCTAAAAACAGACTCACAACACTATTTCCCTTATGAAGATTCTCGTATATACATTTGGTAACTTCATACAAAGCATGATCGGTTGATAAATTCGGTTGAACCCCAAATTGTTTCTTAGAAATAACGTTGTATTTTTCCAGAAATGCCTGAAAGCGTGACTTTAATACGTTTCCCCAACATATTTGATAAAGTTAAGCACTATGATATAGTCCTATAGTTAGTTACGTTGTTCCTATCACCCGACTTAAACGGAGGCACAAGCATGGATTTTTTAAAATACGAAGGAAACGTACCTGGGGAACAATAATGAAATTAGAGATCCTCCTGAAAATTCATTGGTCAATCCGTCAGAGCTATACGAATTGTGCTTTTTCATTTTATGGAGTAATTCTCTCATCTCATCATCTCCTACTACAGGCCGAAGGAATATACTATGAGCCACCCTTTTATTCGTGTCCAAAGTAGTCCTATAAAACCATCTTTTTTGTTCTTCACTATTTTATAGTGAAGACTAGTTAACTTTAACTCCCACACTATCAATATCATACTCCTTATCCAAACAAAAGCCAATTGCATTTAAATTCGAAATATTGTCCATTTTAGGCGTAGCGTTAGTCGCAGTATTTATTGCGCTCCATATTTTTTTTTATCTTGACCAGCTTCTTTGATTAACACTATAAAATACATTGTTTTCGCTAATTTAACTACCTCATTTAATTTATAAGTAAAGTTTAATTTATAAGTTTATTTAATTTAATAAGTAAACAATTCCCAAGTAACAGAATTCCTTTCATGTCGCTTAGATTCCTTTTATAATTTATCTCTATTTCTAATGGGAGTAATAATTCCTCTGGTACTCCAACCCTTCAACTTCTTAAACTTAACTTTAACTTTCTGATTCACTGTAACTGAACATTTGTGCATGGAGGCCTTTAAAATATTAATAAATTCACTAACCGATTCATCAACAACAGCCCTAGATAAGACCTGATACCAATTTTCCTTTGCAAGAAGTTCCGTCAACAAATAGTAATTAACACGAAAAAAATGTAAATTCTTTGAACTACTACCACTTCTCTTTGAAAGTGAAGAATTTGATACAGAGAACGCTATTGGAAAGTGATCCGTTATATCAGTATCAAAAACGAATCCTTCACATACAATATCGACTGGATTTTTGACAAAGTAGTGGTCAATGCACGACTTGCTTCCATTCCTAACTCTAGAGTAGCAATTAATCCCAGGGAAAAATCCGTACTCATGAAGTACATAGGAATAATCACTAGAACATTCTGAAAAAGATTAAATGTCAATGTTTGAGTCCCCCACAAATAATGTGGTACTTATGTTTAGCAGAAATTTTCAAATAAGCATCAAGACTCTCAATGAACAATTGGGAGTGTCTATCGACAGTGTTGGGCAGATAACGGAAAAAATTATCTTAGATAAAGATAAGACAACAATGAGGGGTGGTCTTCACTGGTCGACTTATCACTGGTCGACTGTAATCTGGGACAACTGTAATCTAGGTCGACTGTAATGTTGGTCGACTCTTTATCAGCTAGTTCAACTTTTTCAGATTTGGAGTCTTAGGACAACAACTTCTCGAGCCTGCTAACCTCGAGAACTCATTTCTCTTCCACAGTTGACCATTTGATTATTGAACTTTGTAACAGAACCACATCGGGATCTAAATTTTTTGACTTTTCTTAAATCCTTATCAGTTTTGATTGGATATTACCTACTCCTGTTTAAACTATATTTTATATATATTTGTGTGCAACTCGTAACTATTTGTGTTTAATTTTCAGTTAACATGTTCAAAGGTTTGTGGTTATTGGTGTATTCTGGACAATATTTAAAAATAATTGGAGTTTGAGATGGCGTTGCAAGGAAGTTTGGCTTTGTTTTGTGCCCATAGATCCATTAATATTTTCCTCATCACGAAATGTGGTGATGAAGGCATCAATGTTTGAACAAACCGTAATACGACAGGGGACTTCTTAAGGCGGTTTCGCACTAAACTTGAGATTCCAGTTTGTATCCAATATCGGAACTCAAGTATAAAGGAGCGCGTTGGCAGTTGTGTATTTTCAGTATCCTCGATACGGGAATCGGATACGGGAAATGCATTGGAAGCAATTAAGTACATCCATGTTCATATCATGTGTTCATATTTTAGCGTCACTCTTAATAGACCATTTTCAACATGAAAAAACCGCTGTTATGGCTATGAAACTTTTTAGTACCTAATAGTTCGTGAGCTGGCGACAGTCCCATTAAACCGGAAGAACGTAGTCACGAAAATGATAGCATATCCCCCTATTTACGAGTCCGGGGGCCTAAGGAAATGTATTGCTAATTAAATTCCTGAATTTGGGCCACGCATTTAACCGGAAGATAATAGTCCTGAAACTGGTCTCATTCGAAAGGTTTTATGGAGCTGATTACCAATATATGATCTGCCTGGGGCATTTGCCCTCTGTGGCTCGTCAAGCTCACGAAATTTAGGGAATTTTAATTAACTGGAAGAACGAAGTCCGGAAAATGGTCTTATGCTACAGGTTTTATGTTGCTGAATACGAAAATGATCGAAGAACGTAGTCCTGAAACTGGTGTTATTCGATAGGTTTTTTGGGGATGATTACAATAACGATCGTCTGCGAGGTGGTCGTGGGCGAGGGGTGTGGATGCCGGGACACCTCCAGAACTCGACGCGCATGGGTCCGCCAGCGCCGCCTCGTCCTGGGCAACCTGGACTTCTTGCGGTGCCGGTTCCAGGCGGTGGAGCCTGGGTAGGACGCCTCGGTCTTTTGCCCGAGGAGTGAGTGAGGGACTGCTTGGGGCCTCCGGCTTCTTGATGACCTTGTCGTTGAGGCTTATTGGCAGGCGCGTTGGGTTAGCAGTTCAATGGGTAGACGATTTGTTTGGGTTTGGGCCCAACGTTCAGATGAGGCTGGCGGCGTCCGATGGGGCGCAGGGACTGGGTTCAGGAACACCTTCCCTGCTCAGGCAACCCGGACAGGGGCTCCTTCCTGGTTTCGAGCTCATAAGGCTCACCTACACTGGTGTCTCTCGGCCGCGGCTGGTTGTGGCGGCTAACGGGTCGAGTTGAGAGATGGGACCAACTATGCAGGGGAATTCGGGCCAAGTATGGGGCTCAGGCCAGGTAAGGGCCAGCAACGTCTGGCGGTACCTACGACGCGGAGTGCGTGGTAGGTATTCCTTTTTCTCGACACGTCGGGCATCAGCCAACAATCAGAGAATGGAATCAGAGTGTTCAGTCACCCGCATTGATACTAACAGAGAGCCGATGACTATGGACCAGTGATCACGTCAAAAGTCTAATATCTAATATTAAAACTAAAAATTAATAAGTGAGAACCCAATCAACAGTTAGTTTTCAAAAACGTCGCACTATGGTGACAATGAATCCTTGCGAAGTTACATTGAACATTTTCAAAACGTTGCGAAAACTGATAAAAATGACATAAAAGTAACGTTACATTGCAACGTTTATGAAACGGTATCGAGGGGTTGCATAGAACAAATTAAATAAAAATATTGTCTGGATTCGACCCAGACACTTCGGATTGGTAGATTTGTGCTACATATACCATTTACACTTTGAGCTAATATGACCGATCTGGCAATTTACGTAATCTCAAAAACATCAGTTTCAGGATAGTATATTAAGGAACTTGCACATTTTTCAAAACTTGGATTTTCTTGAAGAGGGTTCTTCTACAATACCATTTCTCGTATAAAACATTAAAATCAATCAAGGATCTATTTTTAGACGTCGATTCGATGGAAGTGTGTTTATGGGGGAACGGAGTAGCCCGGGACTGACAAACGAACAGAGCTAAAATTTCGGTCGATGCAATCCGTAATTAGATAATAGAACATCACTTTCGTCACACTCTAGTGCAGTGTACTACAACTGCAATATAAAAATGAATCGAACGAAATAATTTCGGTGGAATGAGTCACTTAGAAAGTTACTTCTCGATCATCCTCGCGTAATTATCCGTCATGCCAACGTTTCTGCGGATATTCGTTGGATAATAGAGTCTTTGAGGTGCATTATTCATACGCATTAGTGTCAACAACATCGCAAAGCGACGTTGCTGAAACATCAACATAGTTAGGATACTGAAACGTTACCAAATATGTTGTCGATGTACGACGTTTCAGCAACATTATTGACACTTTTTGTGCTGATTGGGAAATCCGACACCGATCATGCATGTCCGATCGGAACTGGTGGAAACCCAATTCCCACGTTTGGAAACACAAGCTGAGAGGACTGAGAAGCCTAATAGTCGTCAATTATTAGGTATTAATGCATATTACGGTCCCCATACCGATCTAAATAAAATGCATCATCGGTGTCGTATCGGAAGCATGCATGTTTGCCAGAGACGTCTGAAACTTGACCAACAGACAACCTCACAGAGCCTTTATCATCATTTTTGTTTCATTAGAAAAGCAGGGGTAACACAAATAAGAGGAACGTGAACTTGAAACAATCAGAAAGCCGGCTCCACACATGCTCGTTATTTGCCAAATAACGAGCAAAATATTTTTCAATTTTCAGTTGGTCGGTTTCTAGGCAATGCTAGAAATTTATAAATAATTTGCTCGTTATTCGGCAAACACCGCATGTGTGGAGCCGGCTTAACAAAATACAAAAAGTAAAGCCAGCTCAATCAATTACTTAAAAGTAAGTGCCGAAGGTTTCGGGTTCGGGGCAGTCCAGGTCTGCACCTTAATAAAGAAGAACTCATTCTTGAGCTTCAGTGGAGGTCGACCTAGAATTCGTAACTAAAAATGGGCTCTTGTTCAGGGAGTGGCAAGGTTTCCGCAAAAATCCGGAAAAAAAGTGTCAAAAATCAAGATTTTCTAGGCCCCATGCCCCAACACTCCGATGTTCCACCCGTCATTTAAACCAGTAACCGGTTGCTCCAGCAGTGAATTCCACGCCTCGAAACTTTATGGGAGACGATTCTTGAGGTTTTGTTTGCATTTTTTCAAAAGTTAGGCTGTTCTTCATCCAAGAGCTAACTTGTGGTTATACGTGTATACGCTTTTTGCGAAAGTAAAAAAAACTGCGTGAAAGGGGGAAAAATTAGTCAGATTGAGATGAAAAAATTTGACCGGATGGATTTTCACGAGTCAGTTACAGGGAGCTTGCCCCTCATGGCGGGTGATAGCTCATGGGCAGGGGGAGCTGACCTACGACCCCCCTTTTTTATTACGTGAAAAAATCCACAAAAATCGTACGAGTTCAAAATGGTGCCAACACTTTATAATTCATCAGCATTGGTTCGGTCCGCCGTTCCTCTTCTGGATTTCAGTGATTCCTGGAGTTCAGCTGCACACCTAAAGTGACTGTCCAAATCGAGGTTTGCGCTTCAGTTCATCTCGGTCACATCCGGTCAAAATGGCTGTGGTTTGTGACCATTCGGTCGTTTGACCGATGACCGCCTTGATGACCGCATTGGTTAAGAAGTTCATGAGCTATGGTTACTAGTCGCCAGATTTTCCCGGTTTCGTTACACTTTTGCGAAAACAACGCACTAATCCTGGATCAAGAGCAGGCCAGAGCTACCGGAACGTTGGTCGACATTTCTGAAAGCAGTGAAATGGGGTGGGGAAGCGAAAAAATGAAGTGGCTACCACACTACAAGTAGTTGCAGCCCGATTGGTGCGCCTGGTGATTTTTAAACAAATTTCAAAGTTCTTCAGGAGCAAGGTCTATACAGGGTGTTAAAGTTAAGGTCGCACCACCGGCCAGGGTTCGATTCTGCTACTCATTTGCGGCAAAAGGTGTCCTCTGGAAAAAAATTTCACCCAGCACGAAGTCCGACATTTTTCACTTTTAAGATTTTTTTCGTGTTATAGACCTTCCGTTACTAAAACGACTGTACCTCGCTTATTTCTGGCCGAAAATCAAATCTGAATACACCGTTTCAGCAAAGAACGCCCACCGCTTCCGAAAGAGCGTTAAATTTCCAATCATCCCAGTGCACCATATTATTTTAAATGTAGCATTCAGGGGATGAAAAATGAACCGAAGGAGTAAAATGTGCGAAATTTCGAAAGTTTGCTGTATTTTCAAATGTTTTCAAATCCAACTAAATCTGTCGGTTAATCATACACTGCAATCTTAAAAGTTGGCAGCTTTCTTTAGGTCTAGTAATTTTTTTAATTAAAAAATCAAATAGGTGAGAAAACCGCGTCTGATTGCAAAAAAAAAGTGTTTTTTTTATTTTACTCAATTATTTAATGACTGTCAAATCTTTGCAGTCCCCCATTGTCTCCAATTTCCCCGTTATACAGGGTGGTTCGGAATAAGTGTGACAAACATTTTTGGGTAAAACTACGTCAAAAGTGGAGTAGAATGCGACCTTCGCGGATGTCCTATCTTCATTTTCCTAGGAGTTTAGTGTTTTTATTTCCTAATTGAATTTGCTCTAGAAGAACGCAGATTGCTTGACTTCTGTTACGATTTCCTCAGAAAGTGACCATAGTTTCGGAAACTACGGAAGATTTCTTGTTCAATTACGGTCATTACATTCTTCAAAAGCAACACAAACCACCAAAGATCTGGCATTTTTACCATTAAATTCGAAAATCTCTGATTCTGTGCTCTGGAAAAACATATGCCATTTCCAGATGGTAACCTGAAACGTCTGGCCAAGTATCACAAAAACTTGCACAGTGTCTGAGCTTTCCAATTGTGCCCTCACGGTCCAAATCATCAATCTCCTTCAACGCAAAAAATCCATTTTTAGATTAAAAACCGTGGGTTTTTGGTGCCAAAATGTCAACTGTTCTTAGTTTTCAGCAGCCTTTTTCCTTCGTTTTCATCTTATTCTTCTTAAGATGTGTCAGAAACTGAGAATTTTATGATTTGTCAGCATGCAAGACCTACTCACTCGCGTTCTCTCCTCCCCCGCCGTGTTCATAAAGTACAGGTGTAGTATTGGTGAGAAAAATTAAAAACAGTTGACATTTTGGCATCAAAAAACTCACGGTTTTTAATCTAAAAATTGATTTTTTGGGTCGAAGGAGATTGATGATTTGGACCGTGAGGGCACCATTGGAAAGCTCAGACACCGACACCGGGCAAGTTTTTGTGATACTTGCCAGACGTTTCAGGTAACCTTCTGGAAATGGCATATGTTTTTCTAGAGCACAGGATTAGAGATTTTGGGAATTTAATGGTAAAAATGCCAGATCTCTGGGCTTTTGAAGAATGTAATGACCATCATTGCACAGGAAATCTTCCGTAGTTTCCGAAACTGTTGTCACTTTATGAGGAAATCGTAACAGAAGTCGAGCAATCTGCGTTTTCCTAGAGCAAATTCAGTTAGGAAATAAAAACACTAAAAAAATCATAACTCCTAGGAAAATGGAGATAGGACATCCGCGAAGGTCGCATTCTTCTCTACTTTTGACGTAGTTTTACCCAAAACTTTTTGTCACACTTATCCCGAACCACCCTATATACATGTGAACTTCAAAATTTTGAGTAATGATCTCGAATTGACCAATTTTTCTGAAAATAATGGAATGTGAACAGCCATTGTCATTCCCTTTCTTCGTATTTATCGTATTCCTCCTTTTTAAATGAACTCAAAGAAAACAGTAAACCGGCTTGAGAAAAAGCAAGAATCTTGGAGAAAGCCTGCAAAATAAGACAAAAGATGGATTTCGTAAGGTGAGTGATGTAGCGCTTAGATCATTCGAGTACTTCCAGACTCGTTTTTTCCGCATGGATGAAATCATATATTTGAAGGACGATTCATTTTAGAGCCTCAGCGGTCTCTTAAAGCTGAAGGGGCAGAAGTGCTTGAATGTATTGAAAATGACACTTGGCCCCTCAACGTGGCGCCTCAGTGAAGACGAGCCAAGTGTTAAGGTTTATAGCAAAAGAGGGACTAAGTGTATGTATATTTCCCTATCTATATTTCTTTATATACATGTATGTCGCATCCATGTCGAGTAATTGTCCACTTCACGAAATGGATGTCCATTTCACGAAGTGGCTCCACTTGCTGTAACTTCAAAAAATTACGACATCTGGACAAAAAAATTGTCCATTTCTTGAAAAGGAAATCGTGTTTGTCCAGTTGCTGAAATCAAGCTTCCTCACTGCAAGTGGATGCACAACATTATCCTTTTCTTGAAATGGATGAGTGAGGAATCTCTGATGCTGAAACAAGTTTTGTTTTACTATTTAAAAAGGTTATTTTATTGAGCACTCAAAAACCCTCTAAAAAATGACGTGCATCCACTTGCAGTAAGGAAGCTTAATTTCAGCAACAGGACAAACGCGATTTCCTTTTCAAGAAATTGACATTTTTTGTGTCCAGATGTCGTAATTTTTTAAAATTACGACAACCAACCGGAACCACTTCGTGAAATGGACATCTATTTCATGAAGTGGACAATTTCGCCAAGTGGATGCGACATATACATATGTTTATGCCCGTTTTCTTGTTAGCAAGATAACTCTCGAAGAAAAGCGGAACGCGCTTTGGCCCAAAAATCAGTAGTCATAAGTCATAGGTTCATTTTGAGGGTAAAGTTTCTCTTTCGCTTGCAGTGCGAGATACTAGCTCAGAGGTGTTCGTTTTGGTTGGCCTTGCGCATGGAAAGCTGTTTTTGTAAGCGTAAAATTGTACCATACATCGTTTCATTATTTTTTGTACATCTAGACGCGTCAAAATAATAAAAGCCAGTTATGAATCGTCAGATGTAACTCTTTCCCGAATAGATTGCAGTGAGCACGCATTTGGTTGGTGCAAAATTCGCTAACAACACTATTCTGATAGCTGGCATTATTTTTGTTTTGTAACAGGATTGTTTAGGTATACATATTAGCTTTTCAATTACACATTTTCCGCCTTTTTGATTATTCCGAGATTACCGTACGGGCGACTTGCTTTGATCACCTCACTAGAGCTCAATATCCGAAACAGTTGAAAACAAAAACGTTTTTTAAGGGTGTTGGCATGACTGAAATGGTTCAAATCGGGCTTGATCCTCTAAATAAATAATGTAACATCTCAAAATAGCAATTTATGAGAAAAATAATGCCAAAAATCAAGTATAAATATAGCCGGGTCTAATAGACCCAGCGCACGGATTTGTGGTGATTTCAAACGTCATGCATACTAGGGCGTAGACGAAGATTGTTGCGGGATATTTTACTCGTGATTTTGAGTATTCCAGAATTTCACTGCCTCCCTCAATAAATAGTTTTCAACTCGATATACACGTTGTAAAAATACATTTCAAGGTCCTAAAGAAGAGATAAAGTAATCTGCGTAAGTGCATCCAATTCAAAATTTTACGATACGATGTAACACCCAAATTTCAGGTGCTCAACGTTGGCTGCATATTTTTCAGCTCATATTTTTAATTATTTATTTTAATACAGTTTATTTGTTTTTACTTTGGTTTTAAATGGTTGCCGTTTCGATGCACTCAAGTCAAGAAGTGCTAAGACTAGGGTGACCAGACGTCCTCTTTTTTGAGGACATGTCCTCTTTTTTCGCCCTTTGTCCGGCGTCCGGTATCTTTTTTGAAAAACGTGATAAATGTCCTCTTTTTTCGATGTGTCCTCTTTTTTAAAAATTATTTTTACTTCTAGGTATGTTTTCACAATTTGACTTTCATTCATTACATTTTCGATCCCCTATCTCAGAAAAAAATAACAGTTGAGATGTGATGACGTACCGAGAGGCCTCTGTGCCCTGTGCTATAACTCCATAGAGATAATATAACTACTAGAGGGGGCATTGGATGCGCAAACAAGTAAATACTGGGACGAGGATTGACGTCATCCGAATATCGTTACGGCTCTGAAGGTCTCTTCCCATTGGCTCTCTCAAAAGGTGGGGTTTCAAAAAGTCCCCCTTCACACCATCCACGACCCCACAGGTACTTCTTCAACCAATAGCAAGGGATTTTCGGAGCTAACTCAAGCTCTTGGTGACGTCCATCATGGACCGCTGCGCAATAGACAATACAAGCTCTAGTTATATTATCTCTATGTATAACTCTCTCTATCTGTTTGGGGTGGCGGCGAGAGGGTGAACGATGATGACGTTCCTTCGTTCGTCCCTGCCGCCCTGTAAGCATAGAGGTGACTGCAAGGCTATCCTCCATACCTTTCGACGTGGGTTTTTAGTGTCAAATTGTCAAGTGTTGTTTTTTCAAATACATACTGCGATCTGTTATTCTACGGTTAGTACATGCATTGTCCTGTCTTTCGTAATTCAACTAACTTCGGATTCAGCCAGTAATAAATTATCTTCATCTTCTTTCTACTTGTCAGGTTGAAAAACAAAAAAAATGCCCAAAAGGAAATGCAAATTTAATTTAGAACTTCAGTCGAAGTTCCCTATGTTCCGCCACACGAAAGACTCGTCGGAAGTTTTCTGCCCTCATTGCTCGTGTAATTTCTCCATCGCTAATAAAGGGCGAGCTGATTTAGAACAGCACTTGGCTTCTAAAAAGCACAATAAGTTCATCAGATCGGCGGCTTCATCAGAATCGGTAAGCAAGCGTGCCTTTTCTTCTCTTCCATCATTTCAAACTACGTCTTTGGTTCTAAGCCAATCAATTTATTCAACTTATAAAGGTTTCATCTTTCTTGATAACTAAATTCTCAAAAGAGGAGAATAAACTATGCGCTGCGGAAGGGACCATGGCATTTCACACTATAAAGCATCACCAATCCTTTCGGTCAAATGACTGTACTTCAAAACTTGTGAGGACCGTTTTTCCGGACTCAAACATCGCCAAAAAGTTTTCCAGCGCCCGAACAAAAACCGAGGCAATAGTCGTAAACGTTCTGGGTCCGCAATCCATCGAGCAATGTGTACAAGAGGCTAAAAACTCTACGTACATAAGTGTGGCCACTGACGCCTCCAACCATGGTTCAGAAAAAATATTTCCCGTGTTAATTCAATATTTTCGTCCTGAAGTAGGCGTATGTGTCAAAGTAGTTAACATAGAGTCCCTTGAGTCAGAGAAATCGGAAAATGTAGCTAGTTTCATTGAAAAAACGCTCGATAAACATGAGCTGAAAACAAATTGTATAGCTTTTTCGGGGGACAATTGTAACACTAATTTTGGAGGAGCAAACAGAGGCGGTAAAAACAACGTTTTTTACCACTTGAAGACTATGACGAATGAAAAACTAATAGGAATCGGTTGCCCTGTGCACATCTTGCATAACTGTGCACATTTTGGAGCAAATTCGCTCCCCTTAGACGTAGAGAGCATTGTTCTAAAAATTTATAATTATTTTTCTATTTATACAGTGCGAACCACTGAGCTAAAGAATTTTTGTGAATTCGTAGATGTTGAATATAGGCAACTACTGAACCATTCTAAAACTCGGTGGCTATCTCTTTACCCCTGCATAAATAGGATCTTACAAATGTTTAACGCACTAAGTTCCTACTTCAACTCCCAAGAAAACGTCCCTATTCTCATAAAACAGTTATTTACTGATAATTCGTTTGAATGCTACCTTTGGTTTTTACACAGTTTAATGTACTGCTTCGATTCCGAGATAAGAAATATGGAACGCGAAAAAAACTGCGTCGTGGACGTGTTGAACATTATGCAAAAAGTTGAAAACAATATAAAAGAGAGGTTGTGTGAAAAGTTTTTGCCAATGAAAGTGAAAGAAATTTTAAATGAACTGGATGATCCTGTTAAAGCCAAAGCAATAACTACGCAATGTACGGAGGTGTACAAAAAATGCCTCCAGTACATAGAAAAATGGAAAAGCCCTTTCCTGGATTTCCAATCCCTAGGTTGGATCTCCCTTCATGCCATCCCTGAATGGGCTGACATTTCCAACTCATTTCGTTTTTTTTCGGATAAAGGATTGGTACTGGACGAGAACAAATGTTTCAGCCAGTTCTGCAATCTAAAACAATTCTTAGCCTCTCAGGACGCTTTTTTTTTCGTTTAATGCCCTGCGAGAAATGGGTGGCATATTTTCGTAAACTTTCTGGCGACGAAACATCCGAATTCAAAAAAAAATGTCATTTTTTTTTTGCGATTCCCGCTCATAATGCAAATGTTGAAAGGGTGTTTTCTCTCATAAATAGCCAGTGGACCGACGAGCGTAATAGGTTGGACATTACTTCTATTAAAGGCATAATAGCCACTCAATTTAACTATAAAGACTTTTCTTGCGAGGAAATGTACAAAATGTTGAGCGAAAATGATAGTATTTTGAAGAAAATTTCTGGCTCCGAAAAATACATGAAAAAATAGTACCACCTTTCTTTTCTAGTGTAATTCTTTAGTTTTAGTTGGCGTTTTCTTTGTAAATTTTATTTTGAGAGAAGTATAGCAGGTAATCAATTTGTTGTTTTAATCTAAAACAATATTTCTAGTCTACCGAATATTGTCGAGGGGCTGTGTTATTTTCCTTTTTTGTGGTTATTTCATGACTATTTTTAAATTTTTGTTTCATGCTCATTTTAATTTTTTCATTTTTTGTTTGTGAAAATACAATTTTCATTTCGAAGTACAGTTTTCAAAATTTAACTTAGAATGCATCAACCATTTTTATGACTCCTGTTCCGGAAGTGCAAAAAAAAGAAAATAAGTCCTAACCATTTTACACTGAACAAAAAAGCAAAAGTATGTATCACACTTGTTCTCCAAAAAACCAACCCATGAGAGCCCTTAGTTAATAGAAAACGGGTTATTTTATTGGACGGATCACTTCTCATCCGTCATCAACTTTGAATACATCATTTGAGCCATCATTATGACCGAGTACCATTATAGGGGGGGGGGGGGTTAAAGCGTCCTCTTTTTTAACGAGACAGATCTGGTCACCCTAGCTAAGACCCCTATCTTGTCGTGCGACCGTTAATACTTTGGTTAATACGCTCTTTTTTGGCGGGTTTTTTCCTTTTTTCTCTGTATGTGTAGTTCGTATGTCTGCCGAGCGTTCTGCGATCGATTCGCCCCTCAGCGGAAGCCGGTATGAAATTATCGACGTAGGATAAAAATCATTAGTCCTGACGCTGACAATTAAAATGGTTTTATTTAGTTTATTTAATTATTGTTTTGGAGAAAAGAGATCAATAATTATCAACTCACTAATGGAGTTGTGAGATTGTAATAATGACTGTGAAATTATGCCCCCCTCTGCTTTTAGGAGAATTAATATTCTAGATCGGCTTAAAAAGTGGGAAACTGGTTGCATGTTCCTATTGTCACTGTTTTGCAATTATTTAAAAAATTTTGAATGTAAGCACAGGCTAATTCACTGGAACGAATTACGGTAGTCAATAAGTACGTAACGTGTGCATGTATAGGTGAGATGCAAGCACATAATTATCTCGGTTGATTAAGTTAGTGACTTGATTGTCATCGGTGACCCCATTTTTTATATCTTAATTTACGCATTAATTTTTGGTGAGTTTTTTGTCGTTTCCCATTCGAATGAAAGCTTGCACCACTGCGTCCCTGGGTTTATTTTGGAAAAATCAAATCCTGGTCGTTACTTCCAGGGGGCCTATTCTCTAACAACAAGCAATATTTTTTTCGCCAGCCATGTGTTTATTTCATTCATTTGTTTGAAGAAAATCAATGAAATAAACATATGACTTCGAAAAAGCTATTGCTTCGGAGTTAGAGAATAAGCCCCCTGGAATTGATATTTTCGAGGTTATACCAGCACAAGTTTTTATCCCTTTGAAAACGTTTTTATTTTAAGCCAAACGTTAAGGTCCGCAAGCCCTCACGATCATTGTACATGGTTTCTAGGTACGATGTTTACAATACATTTGAATTGCAGATTATGCTGAGATACGCCCACGTTTTCGGCTGCGTCCCACAGTGTGGCGTAAATGAGTATTGATCAACAAGTTCTTATGGACCGAAAGAAGTGGTAAATTCAGTTATCTTTCTAAGCTCACATTCCTAGAACCATCTGGAAATTTGGGCCCTCGGGATCCATTAGAAACTTGTCGATCTATAGTTGGCCCCTGTGCGTACACGGAAGTCCGAGTTTGAACTCAATTTGGCCATAGTATTTGTTCCTGTGTCTTAGCATGCTGACCAAGAGTTTGTAGGCCGGAGGTGCGACGACGGTTTCATACAGAAAAAAAGAGAGACATTGATTTGTTATTGGTTCACGGTTCCGGAAGCCTTACCTTTGTTTTTTGGAGGGGTATGGCTTTTAGCTAATTATTTATTGTTTTATGTTATATAATGATTGAAGATGGCTTGCAGCAGCTGAAACCGGTCCCGTAATAAAGTAATCTTCACGCGACGTGAACGTCTCTCTTTTTTCCTGTGTCTTAGGTTTACTTCCCCACTTTCATTCACGGTTGAAAAATCACAGTTTTTATACGAAATCACGCAAAGTGCATTTCAGGCAAGAGAACGGACACTTGATCTCGAGTAAGGTATCTTATTCACAACACCGTCGGGGCTGCACCCGAGCCAAGGGACCCGGGAACAAATTACGAAACCCACTATTTGCATTTTGCACAGGGAAGTGGTTTCATATACCACCTTCGCGCCACCGATTCAGTTTCTCGGCCATGTTTGTCTTGTTGCGTTGTTACCAGCGGAAGAGGACCGATACAAATTCTTGAATTTAACGTCCCAGTATGTCAAAAGTTCGTAAGCCCTCGATGCTGTGATCCGACAACCTCCTTCGCTCATTCAGGTCCCAGAACCTGCAAAAAAGCGTACATCAGGGTACTGGGAAGCGAACGTGCTCAAAAATGACTTACTTGTTTGACTAGCGTGTTCGTCAGAAAAATGTCACGCACGCTTTCAGAATCAAGTGCCACCTTTTCATTTAAAAATTCAACCACTTCTTTAGACAGAAAGGTAGTAAAGTATGAAACCCAAACGGGAGAGAGGCTGCGACGGTGTCCCTTCTGTCGTGGAGGCGAAGAAAAAGCGCAGGAGCTTCGTGGGCCACCGTTTCCTTGGCGTGTAGGAGAGAAGCTCCTGATTGTGAGCCTAATTGACGTATAGTGTTCAACATTACACACCATGGGGGAATCGAACGAGAGAAAGTACCTGGGCAGGAAGACATCCGCGACGACGTGCTAGCAGAGTTGTTAGCTGTACAAGAGCAGTTTGCGTCCACGATCTTCTCCTCGTTGTCTACAGGAACGTTGACCTCATGAAGAGGACCCGACAAATGACTAGTCTGTAGGCAAAGTCCGAATAGGTATATAGTTTTTCTCGGTCGTTTTGTGCACGCTTCCAAGCAAAACACGATTTGACCCACACTTAACACTGCATCGCCCTGCTTGAACGCGTTGCTCAATGCTCCTGTCCTCGCCGATGAAATCGATGATACTGGCAAAAATGTCATGATGATGAAAATGAATGGTGAACACAATAACACAATAGTTAAAAGAAGTTATGTACCAAGCCAATTCACAGTATTCCTAATGGATTACCTACCTCTCGATTGGCGTGACAGGATTCTCAATTATTAACGAACGAATAACATAATTACAACACCGTCGCAGGCCTAAAATGTCATTAGAATAAAGAGAGCTTAGCACAACAGCATGACTCAACTGATAAATGTGAAAATAGCGGTATGGTGGTGGGTTCTAAGAGTGACAGTCTCGTGAGGAGGGGGTCTGGGGCACTTGCGTTTGGTCCACTCATTCAAATGGCAACTTTACCAAACCCGACCACCTTCCACGGATGGCTTACAGCATAGACTTTTATACTATACCTAGATAGCGAACTCCCACCAACCTTGCTTGCAATGAGTGAAGCCTCATTTAAAGGGCCGACGCCATCTTTAAGTTGGGTAAAAGGATATCACTCCGTATTGTGTTTGCATGGTGTTTGGGCTGTTCAGTGAAATAAAAACTTTGTTTTGTCTGTTTTTTGCCACCTATATTTGGCTAAACTTCGTCACACTAATTGTCATCATCGCCAGAAAGTAAGTACAACATTAAATTAATATATTTTAGATCATTTTCAAGTGAAAATGGGAAGCGCGAATGAGGTATCAGACGGTACTACTATTTCAAGAATAAAATCATTGAACTATCGTCCTTGCTCCGCTCCCTTTAGTAAATTAAAGTCGACGAATAATGTTTTGAGCTGAAAGAAACATACTTGTGCCTTCGTTTGAGGAGTTCTTCGAGGAAAGCTCGTGAGAGTGATGCAGATTTCCGAGAATGGCTCCAAACGTTCCTTAGCCATCGAGGTGCCAGTTTTAACGATATGGTTTACGTAATCTTGAGAAAAGACGCTTTATCATTTGTACTTTTATGCCGGGGAAAGATTCCTGGTTGCCGGAGGGGGCCTTGTGGAATTTTCCTTCGATGGCTCTTGAGGATTTGGAACTTATTTGTCCGTTCCCTGTAGCTGGCGGTAAGCGTGAATAATAGGTCTTTTCGGGCGATCTAGAAAAGCTAGGAAAGTTACAAATTTTGAGGTTGTTTGCACAGCAACTTGTGTTCTATTGGTTTAAAAGCTGCACAACTTGCAAAATTTGTAACTTTTGGAGGTTTGGAGGGTCGCCCGAAAATTGGCATAAAAAGACCTATTGTATCCGCATCAATCCGTACTTCAAAAATCCGACTTTATCGACTGTAATGAAATTATAGGTCTGTTCTAGCAAGGTGTTTGGTACATGTTCGGAGCAGAGTTGCCATGGAATCAGCCAATAAAATTTAAGTTTATTACATTTTATTGGCTGGTCCCATGGCAACTCTGCTCCGAACATGTTCCAAGCGCCTTGCTGGATGCTGGAACAGACATTGTAAATAGTAAAGGGGCATTAATTGTTTTATGGTTTGTATCCGCATCAAGTTTAACATAAATCATTTTGGTATTTTCAGGCATGGTACTTTCGTGCTCTGCCTATGGCTGCGCAAATAAGTGGAAATCTGGAGGAACTTTGCAGTTTTTTGGGTGAGACATTGTTGGCGAATATCGAATGAGGGAACGTTAGTGCAACTTTGTATTCATTTATTTAATTTTATTTCAGATTTCCCATTCGTAACCCTGAATTACTAAAGAGATGGATATCGGCCGTCAAAAGAAAAAATTTCAAGCCCTCAAAGCATAGCAAGCTGTGTTCAGATCACTTCGTCGATACAGACTACTTGGTGAGGCCTGGGGTAAACGTTCGTCACCTGAAGGATGACGCCGTTCCATCCGTCTTCCCTGCATTTCCAACGTATTATCAACCAAAGGAAAAGAAAATCAGAACGGTTTCCGTGAGGTGAGACGTCTAGAGTTAAGACCCAAAGAGTCGACACTAATTCATTTCTGGTCCATAGAATCAGTCCTGGCCCATCTAGAGCCATCAGTCCGTTTTCATCTCTAGAAGTTCCTCGTGTTAACTCCGTCGATAATATCGATATTGAACAGGTGAGGATCTGTTTTTCAACATAGCGCTATAGTTCAGGAAATAAAGCTAGAATAGTGGCAAAATTGGCCCGTTTTCTAATGTGCCATAAAAAAATCTTTTCGATGCATGATTTGAGGATTTCATGAGTCCGCAACGATACAGGGTTGCAAACATATTTTTAAGGGCGGGTAGACGTTGGCCAACTCATCCCTACAAGGAATGAAAAAAATTGTCCAAACAGGGTATCCAATCCTATGTAGTTTTGTGTGCTGAGTCGTTAAAAATCAACCCCGTCCATAAAATTATTGCTTCTCGAGTTGCAGCATAATTTGTACGAAAGAACGTTGTTTTTGGCTGTTTGGGAATCAAAACAATTTTTTAAAGCCATATTTGAAGTTGGGCAGAAACTTGCCGCTTTTCTGCCTTTCAGCTTTCTTTCCTGTGCTACTTGATGTATTTATCTTTTTACAATTTTTGTTATTTTTTCTACTCTTGAACGCAGGCTAACCAGCATTTTTGCCCTGATGTGCCGCTAAAAGTTGACAAAGAAGTTCAAACAGTCGAGAAATGTGAACTTCCCCATTCAACTAGACTGCTTAAAAAGAAATTGAAGATTCTTAATCAAAAAGTTCGGAGGCAGAAGTCGAAGATTATTTCCTTGGAGGGCTTATTGAAAGAAATGAGGAGCAATGGATTCGTCGATGAGAAAGCGTGTCATACCCTTTCGGAACAGTTCAATGGTACGGCTCAGGAAATTTTTAAAAATCAGCTTCGAAACCAGAAACGTTTACCGCGTGGCGTCCGATACTCTGATGAGTTGAAAAAATTCGCTTTAACTCTCCATTATTATTCTTCTAGAGCGTATAACTTTTGCAGGTTTGTACTGTCGGGCACACGGTTTAATTTTATACCACGGGGTATTTTTTTGAATCACTGGTATCTGTTAGGGTATTTTAGCGAATAAGCTCATTTGGGACTTGACTAAAACTTGGACATTGTTTTCATCTGGGGCTTACAGCTTAATTTTCGTTATCAAATTTTTCCAGATCAATTTTGACTCTACCTCACCCGTCGTCAATAAAAGAGTGGACTTCGACAGTAAATGCCGAGCCAGGCTTCTTCAAAGAAGTTTTCGAACAGTTACGGATTTTCACCAAAGAAGATCGGCATTGTACACTAGTCATTGATGCCATGGCTATAAGGACTCAGCTTCTGTTTCATCCTCAAAAAGGCGAGTATGTTGGGTACTGTGATTATGGGCAGTGTGTGAGCGTCGAAGGCACCCAAACTCTGGCTACAGAAGCCTTGGTTTTCATGCTAGTCTCTATAAATGGGAAATGGAAGTGGCCGATTGGCTACTTCCTTCAAAATGGTTCTCCTGCCAACGTGCAGGCTGAACTCATACGTACTGCCATACATTTGTCGAACTCATCAGGATTAAAAGTGTGGGCCGTCACTTGCGACGGCTCTAGCACTAATTTCTCTTCGCTGCAGATTCTAGGGTGTAAAGCGTTTGTCCCTTTTGACAGCATAAAACCAAGCTTTGTAGCAGAGAAAGGGGCCCAAAAAGTACATTGGATTCCTGATGCAGCCCACATGTTAAAGTTGGCAAGAAATTCGTTTGCTACTGAGGGGACTTTATTCCATGAGGATAAACCGATAAAGTGGCATTATATCGTCGAGCTGCAGAAGTATCAAGAGCTTCTCCAATTTAAATTTGCAAATAAATTGTCCAAATCACACGTCCATTGGGAGAACAGCAAAATGAAGTTAAGTTGGCTGGCCAAACCTTGAGCTCGTCTGTTGCTGCGGCTCTCGAGTTTTTAATGGAGCAAGGAGTGCCCCAGTTTCAGGGTTGCTCCGAAACTATTAAATTCATTCGGGCCGTTGATAGAATTTTCGATTTTTTAAATTCTCGAAGCCCTCATGGAAAGGGGTACAAGAAACCACTGTACTGCAATAATATTGAGTACTTGGAAGGTTGCATAGTGCCCTTAATCCGCTATTTATACGAGCTTAAGGACGCCAAAGGGAAACCATTTCATCAAGGCTCGAAGAGAAAATTTATAGTTGGCTTCGCTGTCGGGGCTCTTTCTGTATTCGAAATAGCTAAAAGTTTGCTGTCTCCTGATGGGCCCTTCAAATATTTATTAACGTATAAGTTCTCCCAGGACCACATTGAGCTCCTCTTTTCCAAAATAAGGAGCCGCCAAGGATTTAACAACAACCCTAATGTTGTTCAATTTGCCGCAGCTATGAGAAGCGTCGTTATAAAGAACAGCATTACGGCTTCTCCATCCGCAAATGCTGTTGCGTTGGAAGAGGACCCTGCCGTTAGCATATTCGAAATTAAATGGCGAAAAAAGCAACGGAGGGTCCCTGAAGACGTTGAAATATTTTCATCTGTTCAGAAATCTTGCGAAGATGACGAGCTTGGTGAGCTTGAGCTCGATGAGGTAAATGCAAGACATTTAGTTACGTTCGGTTGTTTTTCACAGCGTGAAGAACATAGGGACCAAGTTATGTATTACATTGCGGGATTTGTTGTGAGGAGTATAGTGAAAAAAGTGGATTGTTCGTCGTGTAAATTGGGGCTAGCTCTTGACACTTCTGCCAGCGACCACGACTATGACCACTTTTCGATTAGGTCCAATTATGCCCAATTTTTCAATTTGAAAAACAAAGGCGGACTTGTGGCTGCATCAGAATCAGTGTATGTAATCGTTCGTCACACTGAAAAGTGTCTTGATTCATTTACAAACAATTACACGAAGTTAAATGTTCCCAAGCTGTCCCACATGGTTGTGTTGAAAGTAGTTAGGCAGTTACAATTTGTAAATATTTTCAAAAACCTAAGTTGCTCTCCAGAAGTTGGAGTATCCCATAAATTAGATTTAATTAAAATAGTAGCGTGCTATTATATAAAATTAAGGTGTTTCGCCATTAGTAGATATGAGTCTGAATTATCTAAAGCCAAGAGCCAAAGGCACAATCGCCTAAAATTGACGCTTTTTAGCAACGAGTAATTTTCATGTTTGTATAATAAAACTACAGGGTGTTCCAGGAAGAAACGGCAATACTTGCAAATGTTGTAGAACTAAGTACGACGAACCAAAATTTCTATATGGACACAGGGTCGCAAACGCTTCGTTTCAGAGTTGTTCGTACTTTTTAAGCCAAACCACCTCTCTCCTACATGAATCGTTCCTGATGGGTTAACCTTTCATAATGGAGCAAAGTGAGTGACATTTCTGTAAATAACTCAAAATTTCGCTTTGGAAAACACTACATCAAAACGCAAAAGTCGTCTTTAGGCATGTTTAATTATTACTTGAAAAAGCGAAAAAGAGCTATATTTAATTTTCGTGTATCTTTCAGGGGATATTTTAGCTAAATTCTGAATGGGTAGAGCATCGACCAACCATAGGAAAAACATGCCCATTTTGTAAGCTCACAATTGGTTTAAACAAAATTGAAATCGGTGGGGCTTCCCCTTGAGATATCATACCAAACGTTTTTCACTGGTTTCCCAAATATTTGGTATGATATCTCAGTGAAAACCCAACCGATTTCAATTTTGTTTAAACCAATTGAAAGCTTACAAAATGGGCATGTTTTTCCTATGGTTGTTCGATGCTCGACCCATTAAGAATTTAGCTAAAATATCCCCTTAAAGATACACGAAAATTAAATATCGCTCTTTTTCGTTTTTCAAGTAATAATTAAACATGTCTAAAGACGACTTTTGCGTTTTGATGTAGTGTTTTCCAAAGCGAAATTTTGAGCACTTTACAGAAATGTCACTCACTTTGCTCCATTATGAAAGGTTAACCCATCAGGAACAATTCATGTAGGAGAGATGTGGTTTGGCTTAAAAGTACGAAAAACTCTGAAACGAAGCGTTTGCGACCCTACGTCCATATAGTAATTTTGGTTCGTCACACTTAGTTCTACAACATTCGCAAGTAAAGCCCGTTTCCTCCTGGAACACCCTGCATATGGGAGGGAAGGGATTCATGATTAACAGCTCGAATTGTTTGTGTAAACTATGTTACGTTGTGTTGTAAACTATGTTAAGTTGTGCTTTGTTTTTTAATGTCGCTTGATCACTTTTTAGAGATTAGAACCTTCAATTCTAAGTACATTTAGCGTTTAACAAATGTCGAAAAAACTCAATTGACGTGAAGTGTTCCTATTTTCTTTACCTTATTACCATAATGAAATTAGTAAAATTGTGTGATTTTTCGAGAAATGTTGACTGTTTGTTGGTGAAAATCTGTCTAAAAGGCGCATGATAATAGTGCTTCGGCCCTTCTGTTTCGCTCTGGTCAAGGGAGACTATAAGGAGACTTTGCCATTTTCTCCAGGCTTATCGTAAATTCACGAAATTCCCTGAATTTCCCAATTTCAGAAAAGTACGTGACAATCTTGTGTATTTGTTGTCACCCTCTTTGTGAATGACAAAAAGTTGTTCACCTTAGTTTCAGAATACTCCCGGATGTGAATCCCTGACTTTGATTATGTTGTAAGTACGCCTTATGCTCTTGATCTTTGTTGGACCAAGCAAGTTGCTGGAATTCTTGACCCTAGCCTCAACGATACCAGTAACAGAGTGTCAAAGACGCGGTTGAAGAACAGGTGGATACGCTACCTGACAGCGATGAATAAGAAAATGGAACGCTTGCAGTTGGATGAAATTATTTTGTATTTCTTATAGAATAAGTTCATTTCAACAAAATAATTAGAATTTAATCTGAGATCTGTTTGGTCCAGTGAATTCACTTTCTTTTTCAGCAATCTCGTTGAATTCCGCTAGTAGACATTTCTCGTACATTTCAATTTCTTGGTCACCTCGGGCACCATGAAGATCATGTCTGCGTCAAGCCTGGAAATGTAAAAAAATTATATGTTTAATATGTTACGAACACATTACGCTTATCTTGGTACATGGAACGGACAAATAAATTCCATCCTCAAGATCCGTCAAAGGAAAAGTCCAACGACTCCTCTCCCGGGCAAGGTTCTTTACGGTATCTACCGCGTCATACAGGTGAAAAAACATAAGGGGTACTCAAATAAAAATAAGTAGTATTTCGGTAAACCAGTAAACAGATGTTAGAAATCGTTTCTTTAGTAATGCACAAGCAAGGGGGGTGGAATTTACTTAATTACAGAGAAATACTCCTTTACAGGTTTACCGGCTGATTATTTGAGAACCCCTATATTGTATCAAGTTTACGTAAACCAAGGGAGCGATACAGGGAGATCGTCAATGATTTTTCTCTTGAAATAGTAATTTCTGTAGTGCTGTCTGATTGCTCATTCGCGATTCCCATTTTCACTCGAAAACGACCTCAAATATATTAATTTAATGTTGTACTTACTTTCTATCGATGAAGACAATTAGTGTGAAGAAGTTCAGCCAAATATAAGTGGCAAAAAAAGACAAAACAAAGTTTTTATTTCACTGAACAGACAAAACCCCATACAAACACAATACGTAGTGATATCCTTTTACCCAACTTAAAGATGGCGGTGCCCCTTTAAATGGGGCTTCACCCCGATAAGGGAGTTCGCTATCTAGGTATAGTATAAAAGTCTATGGCTTACAGAAGTCGAAGTTAGCCATCCAAAGTCGTTGCTGACCTCAGAGTAAAAATCTGAAAAAGTTGAACTAGCTGATAACAAGTCGACCAACATTACAGTCGACCTAGATTACAGTTGTCCCTGATTACAGTCGACCAGTGATAAGGTCGACCAACATTACGCACTCAACAATGAGGACACCTTAAAAGATAAGATAAAGATAAGATAAACAAAAAATTATCTTTTATTTTTAGATAAATATTAAGATAAAAAAAATAAATTATTCGTTGGCTTTTAGAAGAAGCAAAGTGTCGCTATGTTAATGGTAATGGAATAAAATAATCACAAATTCACTTAAAATCACAACCCACAGACAAAAACAGGGGAATAGACGAATAGCCCAGTCAGCAGTAGTCTTGACCTTGACTGACTGAAACCCAAAGATATAGAACTACTGGATTGCTCACTGTGGACGGGGAATCCGAGCCAGTGGTTGGGGGGTTTGGCCTTGATGAAGACCGCCTATCTGAAACCTTCGTATTTATCGCATCCCTCCCCCAGTACCCTGCCACCTCATCCGAACGCCTTAGTGTGCTAAGTTTCCCAGTTATTTACTTATTCATTTCAGTTTATTTTTTGAATTATAAATCCAAGTTCTTGGTTAATTTTAAAGGCCCCGTTCACAAACCCCATGCTATGCGTCTGTGAAGTCTATGCAACCTATCGAAATGCTTCATTTTTCGAGAGTACCTATGCATTTCTCGGATGAATAAATTTTGTAGCAAATAAAGCCAATTGATGTCAGTAAAATGAAATTTTATCACAAAATGAACTCTGATCGTTTTTTCCCGCGCGGCGTCGACGCCGCGTTGAGACTTCGAGTTTTGAGACTTGAGTTTATTTTCTGAGTGAGTCGTGGTGGAGATTCACAGAAAAAGAGGGTCCTTCAGTTTTTTGGTGTAAAAAAGATATTTTTGCCGAATGGAAATAAGTGGTCAATGCCTGTTAGTGTATTTCTCAAACGCTGGCGTTGGGCGTTAACGCGGCGTTGCAAAGGGAACGCCGGGAGAATTCTCAACGCCGCTTTGGTCCAACGCTCGTGTGAACCAGGCCTTAATATCGTGACAAAATTGAATGAAATAAGGTAATTAATAGTTGGTATCAACTGTTGTTTATTATACAGAACGGGCCCTACATGCTGAATTGTGATTTTTAATTGGATAGCTCATTCCCATTGTACGACTAACGTATAAGGAGTTTTTAAACGTGCCGCCAAGCAGCCTTCATCAAGGTCACGGGGTGCAGGTTAGACCGTTTTTCTCTCGTACAATTCAACATCAGTGAGCAATCCAGTAGTTCTATATCTTTGCTGAAACCTAAGAGAAATAGAGAGCTAATAAAAAGCTTACTTTGAATGTTTTTGAGGTAGTTGAAAAAAATTATCTTTTTATTTATCTGGGAATTATCTTTGTCCTCGACATAAACCGAATAGTGATAGATAAAAGATAAATAATAACCCTTCTTAAAATTCCGTCAGATAGATAAAAGATGAAAAAATATTATCTAGATAATTATCTAGATAATAAATCATCTAAAGATAAATATAACGCCCAACACTGTCTATCGAAAGACCTATACAAGGCAGTAAGCACACATAAAGTGTCACTAACTAGATCAGATACCTCTACAGAGTTACAATTAGTAATTGGATTGATCAACACCCCTTACCTCTAAAAAAATTTTAACATACAGGGTGTTTCAGGAGGAATGTGCAATACTTTGCCATGTTGTACTACGCACCTGGACGCACCAAAAATACCATATGAACTTATGGTCGAAAGTGGTTACCTTACGAGATATTGGCATTTTCCTGTTTTTCACGCTCTTCGTGTTTTTTTACGAAGATCTTCGTGACTTTTTTGCACAAAGAGCGGATTCACAGCTCGCAATCCGAGTTTAGACAAAAACTAATGACTGATTCGGAAAGAGCAGAAAATTTCCTTCTCGAATCGGTCATTAGAATAGGGTTTCGGATTTAATTTGAACATGTAATCTGCATGCAAACACAGGAAAAATGAAATGTCACAAAAAGTTTTGTTCCGACAGCAGCCTGTCGGGAAAAGTGCATTTCATTGATGCGACAAACGAGTCAAACCTCATAAGTTAGAACGATATCAATCAATTATGAATGACATTTAGTCCGTGGTATAGAAAGTCAAAATCATAAAATCGTGTTTCTTTTTACCGCAGGCCCCTTTTTTGGCACCAACTGAGGGGGAACAAAATGATGAAAATGAAAAATGAAACAGAGTCCGTTTGGTTGCCTATACGATCTTGTTAGAGGAGTTATTTGCAATTAAAATATTTATCCCGGCCTAAATTTAATTCATAATTGATTGATATCGTTCTAACTTATGAGGTTTGACTCGATTGTCGCATGAATGAAACGCACTTTTCCCGACAGGCTGCTCTCGGAGCAAAACTTTTTTCAGATTACGTTAATTTTCAGATCAGTTACATTAGGTTAAATGGTATGTCACTATTTCACCATTGCGGAATGCGGAGTGCCTTGGTTCAAATCCGAAAGAATTTTTTTTAAATTTTTTTTTTCTTCCTCCCTTTTTGGCCCACCTTAGGATTTTTTACTCAAGATTTATTAGGCTGTAGGCAAATCAAATAAAAGAGACGGCTCAAAATACAATGTAAATGAAATTTTTTGGTAATTGGGTGGTCCAGTAAGGCATAGCGTTAATTTAATAGCTCCCCTCCGCCGAGAACTCCCCTGCCATATCAACGGATTTGGTTCACTAAGGTCTCATACGAAAGCGCGTTCATTTCTCATTACTCGAGTCAATTTTGGGGGCAATTGCAGCAACAGGCGTGCCGTAGCGAATTTCCAACTAATTCAAACCCCTCTTTCACACCGTTCCCGTGGACCGATTCATATGGATCACGAACAACGTCCGAGATATTCACGCTATTGATTTTTAGACCAAATTTGGTTGCCCTAAGTAGAAAATTGAGACCGTGATCGTGCTAACAAAAAAGGGCCATATATATACATATATAGCAAATTGAACCGACCTCGGATTCGTGTTCTAGGGGTTCTGAAACGTGAAAAAAATGTATCGCAACCCATGTGTGCGACCATCAGGGCGAGACCAATAGTGCATTTTTTGAATGAAATCCACTAAAATAGCAGGTGAATTTCAAGGTGGCGTACGTCAGCTGTTTTATGGTCTCATGAGTGGCAAAATTGATGAAAACTTCTCCATTCGATGGCCTTTCGAATGGTGTATTACAAACCGTATTTACGTGAACCATGAGGGCAGCAGGCACGCTAGAAACAGAAAAAATTTCGCTCCGGCAGCTGGCGGTCGGAAAGAGTGCATTTCATTCCGTATACGGATGCCCTAAGCCGTCCCAGAAGTAATAATTTTGATACCATAATTTGTTCCATTAATTCCTCTATTTTCACCCCCCTCTCTTCAAAAATGCCGAAAAGTGTCGGTAGTTTTCCAAGGGCTTTGTTATATTGAATTTTTGTGCCGTATTTTATAATACCTAAACGTGTGAATTTAAGCGATTTTTTTGAAATTTCATCCCCTATTTCACCCTCCCCCATCAAAGTTTTCGATAAATCTCAATGGAACCCAGGGCTTAGGTTGCATTAAATTATTGAGACGAATTTTAGAACGTTAAGATGAACTAGTGAAGTTCAACGCTATTTTTACACCTCCACACCGGAAGGACCACCCCCACCACCTTGACTTTTTCGAAAAATTAAAATGGGAATCAAAGGCTTCTCTAACATGGAGTATTCGTACTGAATATGATGCTTCTAGAATCAACTGGTGATTTGTAGTGATTTTTTGACCATTTCAACCCCTATTTTCCCCCCTCCACCTCGACCGATTTGGCCCAAATGCAATACCGACCGGGGCCTTACGACTAGTGATTTTTGTGCCAAAGCACGTTCCGCTAAATTGATTTCTTCGAGAGTTATCGTGCTAACAAGACCACACACTTACTTGCACTCGGGGGCAACACCCCCTCCCCTTCGACTTTTTTAAAAAATTAAAATAGGAATCAAAGGCTACTCCAACATGGAGTATACGTACCGAATATGATGCTTCTAGAATCAACTGGTGATTTATAGTGATTTTTTGACCATTTCAACCCACATTTCCCCCCCCCCCCCTCCACCTTGACCGATTTGGCCCAAATGCAATACCGCCCGGGGTCTTATGACTTCTGATTTTTGTGCCAAAGCGCGTTCCGCTAAATTAATTTATCGAGAGTTATCGTGCAAACAAGAAAACGGCCATTATATATATATGAATCCTGGAGACCATCACTGAATTCGTGTTCTAGAGGTTCTGAAACGTGACAAAAACATGACGTGACCCATGTTTGCCACTATCACGACGAGACCAATAGTGCATTTTCAGAATGAAATGCACTAAAACGCAGGAAAATGGTCGTATTGGAGCTATAATCACTTGGGATTATGTCCTTAGCGGATCCCTGTAATTTGCAAAATAAGACGGCTATGGGCTACGGTGATATGCCAACTTCATTTAGGGGCGGAGAGACATGAATTCAAATGTGAAGGATAGTTTCTCAGCCCCAGCCCTTCTAATGAATCCATAATTTTTAATACATAGCTATAGCCACGCAGGTAGTAGTAATCTGGGACTCATGTGCTCTTCTCGCTCCCTTGCACGCCATCATAACCCCCTCTTATGATGGCAAGAATTTATTTTTCATGTCCACAGGAGCTATGAAATGCTTAAAAAGCCGACCACGCTTCTTATGTGACGGGTCTCTGGGCTCTTTTCATTAAAGAACGGGAGACTTGGCGTGATACTCAAGGGAAGTGTTAAAATTAGTATCAACGCCGAGAGTACAAGGAATCTGCCACCACCTCCGGGCTTGACGGCCGGCGGTGGCGAGTGGTTGAAGTAACAATAATTATGGATCCATCCGTAAAGGTGGGGGCTGAGAAACTATCCTTCACATTTGAATTCATTTCTCACCGCCCCTAGATGAAATTAGCATACCACCATAGCCCATAACAGTCTTATTTTGCAAATTACAGGGGTCCACTAAGGACATAATCCCAAGTGATTATCGCTCCAATACGACCATTTTCCTACGTTTTTTCTGTTTCTAGCGTGCCTGCTGCCCTCATGGTTCACGTAAATACGGTTTGTAATACACCATTCGAAAGGCCATCGAATGGAGAAGTTTTCATCAATTTTACCACTCATGAGACCATAAAACAGCTGACGTACGCCACCTTGAAATTCACCTGCTATTTTTGGCATTTCATTTTTCCTGTGTTTGCATGCAGATTGCATGTTCATATTAACTCCGAAACCCCATTCTAATGACCGATTCGAGAAGGACATTTTCTGCTCTTTCCGAATCAGTCATTAGTTTTTGTCTAAACTCGGATTGCAAGCTCTGAATCCGCTCTTTGAGTAAAAAAAACACGAAGAGCGTGAAAAACAGGAAAATGCCGATATCTCGTATAAGGTAACCACTTTCGACCATATGTTCATATGGTACTTTTGGTGCGTCCAGGTGCGTACTACAACATGGCAAAGTATTGCACATTCCTCCTGGAACACCCTGTATATTGAAACTCCTTCAGCCTGTTAATAGAATTAAAAATCCTATAACCTTTCAAACAATATTCAACATTTGAGGAATTCCACATTTCTGTGAGGGCAATGATTTGAAAGTCCACTGAATGCACAAGGATATAAGCTTTAAACAAGTCATATTGAACCAAATTATTGAAACAAATTATGTTAATCCCACCCATTTAAGCTGCCTATATAGCTTTCCATATCGCTTAACGTAACATTCGATTTCTACATTCCTGCATTGCTTCCCTTAATTTTTGTTTTATCTTCCAATCTCCAAGGAAGGGCAGCTGCTCTCCATTGCCCCCTCCTCCTTGCCGAACGGCCCTTGGAGGCCCTGACGGCTAACGGCCGCGGAATCATGTCGATAATTATATTGAATTGGCGTGATGCAACAGGCCCCCAATGATGAAATTTCCAAGGCAGGCAATCTCTTCGAACGCTTTCCCATATAGAATACAAAGTTTTTTGTTAGTAATTGGGTGATGTGCCCTGGGTTGCCCGCAAAAATTGCAACTCGCTCCAATTTTGTTATAAGCAACTGATGGGATTAGTAACTTTTTCTCAAGATCCGAGCGGATCTTATAATTTAGGCCACACTGGAACCGAGAAAATCCAAATATTAATTGTTTGCCAATTTAAGGGGAGTACGGTGGAAACCGGCTGCATCGATCAATTAAACTCATAATCAAATCGAAGCACTTCGAAAAATTGACTCCAAAATCTCCTTTGACTGGATGAAATTGTTTAAAAATTGCCAAAATTTAATAATTGTACGAAACAGCGTAGCTGGTGCACCTCTATTCCTCCCATGACTCGGCACGCCTGCCGTCTATATAAATTATTGTTTTTGAGACTGATAAGACTACTGTTTTATAATCTTAAAAATAGTACTGTGTGACCACGGCTTCTTGGTTTTTCTGTAAATTTGTATTTTTCGTTCCTGGAAAAATGTCGCCTTCGTACAATAGATATACCTAACTCACAATACCCTCTTATGACACGAGGAGACATAGCGATGTTTTGATGTTTCCTCTCGTTGCACACACACAATCACCCTTTCTTAATTATTGTTAGTGCTATGGTTTTGGCTTTTTTTTAAAGGATGAAAGCGCCCCTCCAACACACCATTCACAAAATAAAGATTGAATTGTGGCAGACGTGGTGGTGGGACGACACAGAAGGGTTCACAAGAAATATCTGTAATTTGACCCCTTCCACCATTAAACCGGATGTCATCGTGATTCCACTCATAAAATACGGTGTTTGTGACTGCTCGCAAGGAAAGGATTCGTTAAACACTGTTATCTGCATCGAATTATAAATGGAAAAAGCGGGCACGTTCGTCTTAAATATCCGAGTTTTTTGTTGTTGTAAGTTTACTGGTGAAAAAACGCTTGAACGGTTCACGATATTATCTTGAAGGATGTCGACTAAACAGTCTGGAACTCTCAGTTCGGAAGTCCCTTCGTTTACAGACAGCGGTGGTGAGTCTCTGCCTGCAAATGTCGGTATACGAACAGCGTCAAACTTCGTTATTAAATCTACCCTGCCCGATCGAAAGGTTCCCGAGGTACCGTTACATGAGTACCTTTGGGCAAACAGAGATAAGTGGATAAACTTGGAAGCGCTAGTGAGACCCTTTTTTTACATTCCTAAAAAAATTTACGGTTGACTTATTAAGGCATACTTTTTTGCCCCAGGTATGCGGCAAATCCGGAAAATCAGTTACTTTTGGGGAATTGAAAAGGCAAAGCGAACAGTTTTGCGCGGTTCTTCGATCGAAGCTTGGACTCAAACCTGGAGATGTTCTTGCAATCAATCTTCCCAACTGCTTGGAATACCCACCCATAATCCTAGGTTCTTTGGAGGCTGGAGTGATTGTTTCGCCTCTCGACCCGGCGTACACATTAAGTGAGTCATGATAGAAATTAATTTTTCATAAATTATTTTTTTCTCGTGACTTGTGGATGAAGCCAAGAGTAGGAGAAGTCAAAATTTGAATTTTTGCTCTGTGGATGAATTAGGACATCCACTATAGGAAAATGAATTTTTTTTTCGTTTGTGCACTGCTATCCGCTAAGTACAACCCCTAAAACATTGTGCGCTCTCTCTGATTGTTTGAAGTACCCAGTTGAGCTTGACCTAAGCTTGCTTGAGAATGAGGATTCATATTGAAATTGAAACCAATGGTGGACTTTGACTCAGCAACAATATTGATTTAACGTTTGCTTTACAATCATGGGAGCTGATGCCAAACTAGTGGTTCATAATGCACAAACAAGCACAAGAGAGTCTGAAGCACAAGGAAGAAAACCAAACTATGCATATGCATATTGAACAATCGTTTCCTCTCATTTCAGACGAAAGAACCTACCATTTGAAAAATTCAGGAGCCAAAGCAGCCGTTACATCTCCTGAACAACTGTCAGCAGTACAGGAAGCCGCTAGAAAATTAGACTTGAAGGAATTTCAAATTGTTACAACCGGTCCCATAGGCTCTGTTCAGGATCCATCGATACTGTCATACGATAGTCTTCTCAACGACGTTAGTCAGTCGACTGTGAGCGGAACAAAAGGACTCCCCGACGACACTGTTTACATACCCTATTCAAGCGGAACGACTGGTGTACCCAAAGGAGTTTGTCTGACGAATAAAAATCTTGTCTCCAATATGATTATTTGCTCCACGTCTAATCATTTTGACGAAACCACAGGTATAGAGCTATTAGTTGTTTTCAGCGCGGAATGTACTTTATTGAGATGTTCCTTTTTTTATAAGCTTCTACATTTTTAAGTTCTAATTTGACAAAACGTACATTAACCCCTCATTAAAGGTACCGAACAGTCAGTCATACCGGTAATTCGTCCAATGTTCCACATATACGGGTTCATGATTATGGGGATCGCAGTTCGTTCTGGCGCCAAATTGGTCATTTTCCCAAAACTGGAGGAAACAACACTGATTCGAGCACTTCGTGACCACAAAGTGAGTTTCTTGGATTATAAAGCCGAGCTGGACATAATATTAATAAGAAAATAGGCGAGCGTTTTGTACGCCGTACCACATCTAGTTCAGCAGATGATCGTCAGTGAATCAATCGGAGCTGTGGAAATGGAATCGTTAAAGTCAGTTATTTGTGGAGCGGCACCATTGGCTGAATCGGACATCCGAAGGCTAATACAGAAATCTGGAAGATCTCTACAAGTTCGACAACGTAATGACAAATGAGACATAGCTCGTGTGATGAAAACTTCAATCCCGAAATAATTTGAAACCGGTTTTGTTTTTACTATCTTTATAACACAAGTGTACGGGATGACGGAGACTTCACCAATCTGCACTGACGGTCTGACTAACGGTAGACTGGGCTCGGTGGGTCGGCCCGCCGTCAACACTCAGATGAAAATCGTCGAAGCCGGAGGGTCGTCAGATGAGCCACTGGGGCCTGGAGTGACTGGAGAGATTTGTGTTCGAGGACCTCAGGTCATGAAAGGCTACCTGAATAACAAAAAAGCGACTGACGAAACCATAGACTCCACCGGTTGGTTACATTCTGGTGATATCGGCCACTATGACTCTGAGAATTATTTTTTTGTGACGGACCGTCTAAAAGAGATGATAAAAGTCAACGGATTCCAGGTGTGAAACATTAAAAATCATTTAAGTATGCTTTAAAAACTATTTTCGACTTTTCTTAGGTTGCCCCAGCCGAAGTTGAAGCGGTACTACGAACTCATCCCGACATACTGGATGTTGGAGTCGTCGGAGCGAAAGATTCAGTGAAAGGGGAAACCCCAGTCGCCTTTGTTGTCGTCAAGGAGATTTCTTCTTGGAAGGAAGACAAGGTGAAGGAATTCTTGGGCCTACGTCTTATGCCGCAGAAAATTCCGACGAAGTTTGTGAAAGTCCAAGATATTCCCAAATCTCAGGCTGGAAAAATCCTTCGACGCGAGCTGAGAGCAATGGTAGACCGGTCTTGAGTCTTACATCAAATTGACTGCACATTTAAGGAGGAAGTGCTCATGTAATTCCTCAACTCCCACCAATGATCACTCACCTATACCTTGAAACCTAAATCCCATGAGATTTTCCGTCGGCGATATCTAGTTTTGGTTTCGTCTTCTCCGCGGAAATTCCATTTGAGCTGTAGTACTCCATTTGCCACACACGACGAGGGAAGAGCGTGCATTTCCAAGCTCAAAGCGTGGTTTGGTTAAAGTGTGGTGCTTAAAATTGTTCCTTGGACCTCAGTGTAGTCTTAGTTCAGGGATTTGTGGTTACTGTCTTTATTCTGTTGAATTAAATTTATGTTATAAAGCCAATAAAAATATAGAGTAGTATGTAAATACAGGTAGGAGAGGGTTGCATGAGCATCAACATGCATATAATGCGGGGAGGTCGACGGATACGGCGCTGCATGCGCTACTATCGAGGGTGGAGGATAGTTTGGACTGTAAGGAGTACTGCTTGGGGTTATTCGTAGATATAGAGGGGGCATTCAATAATGTCTCCAGGGAGTGTATGATAGAGGCGTTGAGAGAGTTCGGGGTGAACAATGTGTTGATAGAGTTCGTGGAGGTAATGCTGCAGAACAGATGGGTGGTGGTGGTGCTGGGGGGTGTGGAAGTGGCGGTGATGGCTGAGAGGGGAACCCCTCAAGGCTCCTGCATTTCCCCCCTGCTCTGGTGTTTGGTCATAGAGGGGCTCATACGAGTTTTGGAGAGAGAGGGTATTTATTGTCAGTTCTTTGCGCATGATGGGGTGATATTGGTGAGGGGGAAGGACTTGAGCACCTTGTGTGGTCTCACGAATCAGGCGGTTCACGTAATGAATAACTGGTGTGCAGGCAGAGGACTTGCGGTAAACCCGGAAAAAGCCAAGCTTATACTCTTTACGAAGAAGAGGAGCTTGGCAGGGTGGGGGCCGATTAGGATGAACGGAAGAGAAATAGAAAGGGTGTCAGAAGCTAAATATTTGGGGGTGACGCTGAACGGTAAACTGTCGTGGAGGACCCACGTGGACAATGTGTGTAAAAACGAGCGGTAAGGACATTTCATCAATGTAGGCGAGTAGTGGGGAGTACCTGGGGCTTAACCCCCCAACGGATGCTGTGGCTATACTCAGGTATAATTAGGCCCAGAATATTGTATGGCGCTTTGACTTGGTGGAAAGTGGTGGAGTGGTCCTGGGGGCGGGAGTTGCTCGGCAGGGTCCAGCGTCTGGCCTGTCTGGCGGCTCTGGGGGCCTTCAGGACGACTCCAACGGCAGCGATGGAAATGTTGCTTCGGCTGCGACCCCTATATTTGGAGGTCAAGATGCGCGCAATGGAAACATGTTATGGGTTGCAAGTCCATGGGAAATGGGCGGTTAGGGGGAGAGATTTGGGACACAGGGAAGTAGCGACGGAGCTCCAGCGGGTGGCGCCTGTCACCCAGATGAGGAGTGACAAAACCGTGAAGCGATTGGACTTGGGAAGGAAGATACGGATTCGAGTTAGTACGAGAGAGGAATTCAGGGTGCAAGAGGGAACCATGAATTGCTTCACGGATGGGTCTAAGTTGGAATCGGGGATGACAGGATCTGGGTTCTGGATACCGGAGTTTGAAGGTGGGAACTGTAGACCCCTAGGAAAGTTGGCCACGATTTTTCAGGCAGAGGTCGTGGCGATAAATGACTGTGTCCTGGAGCTAATTAGGAAGCATGTGAGGTTCAGGGAAGGGGTGATCTACGCGGACAGCCGCGCAGCCCTGGGGGCGGTGACCAGGCCGGTGGTGGAGTCGGCCTTGGTGGCGGACTGTCGGCGGGCCATCACAAGGCTACAGGGAATGGGTAATGAAGTGACCCTCGCGTGGATCCCTGGACACAGGGGATACGAGGGGAATGAGAAAGCTGATGAAATGGCGAAACAGGGGGCAAATAAGGAAGTATGGGGACCTGAGCCGACTATTGCGGTCTCCAAGACAGTGGGGAGAGCCCAGATAAAGGATTGGGCGGATAGGGAGGCCGCCAGGAGTTGGAATAGCCAATCAGCCTGTCGGCAAGCGAGGGCTTGCATTCGGGAATGGGACAGGGAGGCGACGATGTGGCTGCTATCACTAAGTAGAGGCAGCATGCGGAGAGTTGTGGGGATGTTTACAGGCCACTATGCGCTACGTAAGCACCTCCACACAATGGGAATGGTGGCAGACCCAATGTGTCGGGGCTGCGAGTTGGAAGAGGAATCGGCTATGCACTTTGTAGGGGAGTGTGAGAGGTATGCGGCTACTCGTTTCCGCATTTTCGGGACAGATAGGTTGCCAGGCATCACATTCTCGAGGGCCGAGGGGGTCCGAGTCCTTCAATTTGTGAATGCCGTAGATAGGTTTGCGAACCCGCATTAGGCTTTTCCGAGTCCGACCCTAGGGGCATGACGTATGAGCCGGTAACGGCTTAAGCGCTTCGGGCTCGGCTAGGCCGGGTGCGGGCCCACTGAATAATAATAATAATAAATGTAAATACAGGTAATAGGTTTTTGTTCGAATGATCCAAACCGGCGGCATTATATGCTTATTAAGGAGCTATAAGGACGAAAGGAGTTCTTGAAATAGCCAAAACCGCGAAAAATTTGGTTCCGTATCCGTAAGTGTCAAATCCACGGAATTTTGACGATGAATTTTCAAAAAAATCACTAAAATTCACACGTTTATCCTACCACATCAAGATTTGGTTCAAAAAAATTATGCAACATACACCATAAATTACCATAGATATTTATCAAAAAATTAAGGGGGGGATAATAAGGGATGCAATTTTCAAAAATCTCCAAACGGCACTCGTTTATGCCAGCGCTTCAAAATTCAGCGTTAAAAAATTTAATGTATCAAAGGCCTTCGATTACCATCTATATTTCTCGAAAAAGTTTATTAGGGGAGGGGGTTACAACCCCCTCGGTTGTTTGTTTTCAAAACAGGGGCGTAACAGTTTTCGAGAAAATGAGGTTTGAAGTTTTGGTGTGTTTTCTTCAACTTTATTTCAAAACACATTAGGGGTACTCAAATAAAAATCAGTATTTCGGTAAACCATTAACAGATGTTATAAATCTCGTTTCTTTAGTAACGCATTGACAGGGGGGGGGGGATTTTACTTAATTACCGAGAAATACTCCTTTACAGGTTTACAGGCTGATTATTTGAGTACCCCTATTGGTAACAATTTTAATTAGAGCCTGTTTAGGAACTTCTACACCTGAATTTTATTTTAAATAATTTAGATAACAAGAGCATAAGCGTCTGTTCTTCACTTACTGCTCTTCTGGTTGGGTAACAGGCATAGAAATTTCGTGTGATACTTACAGTTACATTGTTAACTGCTTTTCTGAGTAGCAGTAGGACTTACTGCTTTTTCAACGTTTTAAATCTCTTTACTCTTTCAGTATCTTCAGGTAGAAAGTTTGATTGCTGCTTTTATTTGTTGTAGGGTTTGCTGTAATTGTAATGTCGTCCTCTGATAAAAACAAATTTTGGTAGGATTTAAGGAATTAAATAATGGTTTCACGTTTATCAATAAAATTATTGAAAAACAATATTCAAAAAGATATGAAAAAAGGAATCAGAAAATATTTCGTAAAAACATCACAAAATATTAGGAACTATAAGTATTAGTTTTGTGTTTAAGTTTGGTTGCAAACTAGTTGTTTTCTTCGGAGGAACTGACTCTCAGATTCTCCCAGAAGGGTCTCCGATTTTCTTCCATTAATTTCGTTAGGCGATGGCAAATTCCGAGTTTAAGAGAAGCTGGAACTCCAATCGGTTGAGTAAGCTGCTCTCCAAGTCCTGATTCGTCTGAGACGTTTTTGATCGTAATTGATTTTTTCAAAAATTTAACTTTTTCCCAAGACGTTGCTTCCAAATCTTTCTTGATCTCTAGGCTAAGAGATTCTCGAGTTACTCGAACTGCCCTAATATTTTTCATCAGCAAATTTTCTTTTTTCTTCTGGTGTGCGGATGAACAGTTCAGGGAGTTTGAAGAATTGCGAGGCCTCCATTTCTCTCACGACGACGTTCTTTCCGGCTTTTCCGACAGCTGTAACAAAGTCCGCGAAGTCATGCACGTTTTTTCGTTGCTTCATAGATAACTCAACCCGATGATGAAAACTGTCGCAACTCATGAAAGTGTGGCCCTTTTCGAAGTAGTATATAGTAATGGTTTTAGCCTTAACTCTTGCCGAATTGACTTGTTGGACAAGGTAAGAAAACAAAGCCCAATTTTTGTTTTGGGCAGCACAGTTGTCTGCCCAAAGAATGAATTCTTCTTTGTCCCGACGGAATTCGAAAAACTGGTTGTACGCACTTACTACGTCTTCTTGTCAAGATGGGTATTTGTCTTTTCTTTCCGACCGGAGCAAATGTCTGATTATAGCAGGGTAAACGCTTGGTGAACAAGGCAAGTTTGTATTGGTCCATCCTGGGTAGCATGATGACTTTTTCCATATCTGTTGATACACACACAGTTTTCTCGTCAAACTCTTCTCGTGCATGTGCTTGATATAAATTACGAGATTTCGAGGCGTTGGAAGTATGTTGAAGCCAGGAGTTACAAATTTCGCAATCCTCCCCGGTCTGATCTTCATGAGTCTTTTTGTGGAGTTTCACTTCTTGGCACACTTCACATTCCTCATTGCCAAGTGTTGTGAAGTGAATATTTTCTGACCGCTTGAATCCGTATGTCTCATGCGTTGGAAACAAGTAATCGAAGCTGGTTTTAGCTCATTCAAAGGGTCCTCATTGCGGGTTATTTTCCAGTTTTGGGCTCGTTTATTGCTTCTACCTCTACACTAGATGGTGAAAACTGGTAACTACTGTACGTCATTGGAAAGCTAACATCATAAGGAAGTTTTCCCTATGAATGAAAATAACTATTTTCCTTTGACGAAATGGTGAAAATCGCTGTTGAAAATTGGGCAGAAATGCGAATAACGAGTTTCCTTCGGATATCTCATGCCCTAGCGGCTAGGGCCTTGGTGTAATTTTATTGAGTTGCGGACCAATAATGAAGGAACTTTTGTGCTCTTTTCAATGAGCTATTTACTTTTAGATTAGCACCTGTTGATGATGTCGTAATAGTCACTTGTCGAAAATAAACAGAGAGTCACCAAAAAAACACGAAATTGACGATATCTCGAAAACCAAGAGGAATTCCAAAAAACCTCAAATAGTAATTTCGATCACAAATAAGGTCGGTCGTCCACTGGAAGCGTTTTCGAGCGGCGCTACAACGCGCGACAACGAGCGTACATCCCAAAGCCTCACATTGAATGTGACATCGTCCACTACAAGCCTAGCAGCAGTGAATTCAATGTATGTCTTTTTGTATGTACGCTCGATGTAGCGTGTTGTAGCGCCGCTCGAAAACGTTTCCAGTGGACGACCAGCCTAAGGTGCAATATCACCATACTTTCTCTGTCGAGGTAATTTATGAACACCCTGTATAGTTCAGAAAAAGAAGAATGAAATGGTCGTATCGCAAAAGTATTATAATTTATGTAGCGAAATTTTAAAAATTATTTCTTCAGACCACTTCAAAAAAAGATAAGATAATTCTAGTTGCAATCGCCAGTTGGTATTTGTAACTCGGATCTCAATTATTTCAATCGCGCGCAATTATTTCAAAGCGCGATTAGCTTTAAAAATAACTTTACAAAACTGGAGTAGTTCACTGTTGGACGTGAAGTACTACCGGAGTATTGTCATTTTTACCGAAACATGGCGACAGACGCGCTTAGTAACAGGAGTTTTCCGGAGGATTTCCTTTTTGGAGCTGCTACAGCGGCCGCGCAAATAGAAGGCGGCTGGAATGCCGACGGTAACCTTATTTTGCTTTAATTCTGCGGCGTAACGCATAACTGTAAGTTTTAAAGAATGTTATAGAATATAATGCTTTCAGGCAAAAGTGAAAGTAACTGGGATCACTTATGTCACTCGAATCCATACGCTATTGATGAATGTCATAGTATGGACGACGCCTGTAAATCTTACGATCTTTACAAAGAGGATGTCCAACTAATTAAAGAAACAAAAGTAAAATAATGAATCTTATCATCACTAAGATTGGCAATACATTGTCCATTTTCCCTTTTTGTGACCCCAGCTCGATATTTATAGGTTCTCTATAAGTTGGCCTCGGTTGTTCCCAACTGGTGAAACTCATTTGGTGAATCAAAAAGGTGTAGACTACTACAACAGTCTGATCAATGAACTCATTGCTAACAAAATCATACCTTTTGTATTGGAACTTATTCTTCCTAAGTCAGTCAAAGTGTAAATGTAACATTTTTCAAAATTTCAAAGGTTACAATTTACCACTGGGATCTCCCTCAAAAGCTACAGGACCTCGGAGGTTGGCTAAATCCTCTGATTGTTGACTATTTCGAGCAGTACGCTCGGGCTGTTTTCATGCTTTTCGGTGACAGAGTTCGTGAGATTCAACAATAATGCTTTGAATCGTGAGGAAAGCCTTGCAGCGTTTTTTCTCCCCAGGTAAAATGGTGGATCACTCTTAACGAGCCGTTGATCATGTGCATGGCATATAATTCTGCGTGGGTGTCGCCCAATATCGGACCACCCGGCGTTTCGCAGTATTTGGCCGGGCATCATAT